>OZ007500.1:129128237-129747481 GCA_963931805.1 Microdon myrmicae | reverse complement strand
GTACAAAGTGTGATCGATATGGGCACGATGCCCAGGATTGTCGGACACTTAATACACAAAGGAAGGCGGAGAATCCTGAACCTACACAAATAAGGTCACAGAACCAAAGGAAGTCACCGGTGAATACCTCAAACCAGCAGGACAGACCATCCACATCGAAACAAGCAACTACATCGAATCGTAGAGTGTACAGCATTCGATGTTGTTGTGAGTTTTATGGCCGAAAGGGTCACACAGGGGACGAGTGTCGTATCAAGGCAAAGTGGATAAAACCACGAAAGCCAACAGAGACACCCAATGTGGTTAAGTCTGTACGTAGAGACCACACCCCAAAGACCTGCACGGTCAATAACGAATGGCAACTAGTCCAAAAAAGAAAAAATCCAAAGGACAGCAAACAGTCATGCGACAAAGGCGGTAAACAGACTCGAGCCAAGAGTAGTATTAGTACGAGCAGTACTGAACACTCAGAGGCTCGAAAAATAAAACAACGCCAACACCGATTACAACGCCATCGACCCGAATTGAACCGTAGACAGTCGAATTCAACCGCTACGGACGCGTCGGAGACGCCAAAAAAGAGACATAGGCGACAGAAGAACGGGGAATGGTGCACATTTTGTAAGCGACACAACCACATGGCGACAGTGTGTCGACTAAAAGCAAAATGGGAGAAGTCGGAAAACTCCCAGAGGTCGGGCAGGAATTCCCCAACCCGACCGAATTAAAGCCGCCAAATAAAGAAAACTGTCCTCAACCACCAACAAAAGTTCCAATAGTCCAGCTCCCATTAGACATAGGATGTAGAAATACTACATGTCTAATAGTGGACACAGGTGCGGAGATGAGCCTTCTTAAACTGAAGGCACTCCAAAATAGAACAACACTGGATACAAAAAGGCCACTACTCTCCAAACGCTTTTTGGAAAGGGAAAGTCTAGGGGTTTTTGTAAGGGAATATTCAAACTGCCCCAACCAATCTCCTGTAACTTTCAGGTAATGGACTCCCTACCGGGATTGTCAGAAGATGGGTTATTAGGAAACGACTTCCTAGCTAGGAATTGCAAAGTCAACGGACCCGGGAATTGTTTGGAATTCTCCCAAACCAATGTAAATCCGGTAAGTTTTTCCGTTGAATTTACAAAAGGTAGGAAGCGGACGCCAAGACATAAGGCAACCAGTCGGGAATCCGAGCCAAGGGGATCCATAGGATCCAGACCGTGGTCGGAAATACACCGGATACCCTACCCAAACAGGGGAAAGGGGGCGATATTTTGTCAGGCTCCAAGCATTCCAACCCCACATTAATAGCTGACAAACCAAAGAAAGCTAACAAAGAAGCAACATTGGTGAAAAAATCACTGCCAAACGCTTCGGAGGTAGACATTTTTCTGGACAAACCGGGAATAATACCGGCACGTTCACGAAAAATGCTGGGACTTCCCATAGAAATTCGGGAAGAGGTAGTGCTAGTACCTAAACAAATGCAATCAGGGATTTTCATATCCAACTGTATTGTAGGGAAAGCGAAGAGTGCCCATGTAGAGGTACTCAATATCGCAAACTACCTCCAAACCATAGACCGAATCATGGTGGAGTTACATCCAATGAAGGACTTTTCCAGCTTTCCGCTGGAAAATGAGGACAACCGTTCTACGGAATACAATGCGGATAAAAAACTTTCGGAGGCAGACAACCTCCAGTATATCCGACATTTATTCTCACAGGAGGAATTACCAAAAGATCCAAGGTTGACACAATTACACGAGGAACTCCACTTAGGTAAAAACCTAAGTCCTCAAGAATGTCAATCCATAGTGGAAATATGTGAGGAGTTTAACGATATTTTCCACCTTAAAGGTGATCTCCTAACATATACCAGTGCAATAACGCATGAGATACCGGTGATACAGGATCAAGCACCGATAAATCAAAGAATGTACCGTCTGCCTGAGTGCAAGAAAGAGATGATCAACGAGCAAGTACGGGAGATGCTGGAGAATGACATCATTCAACCAAGCAAAAGTCCGTGGAACTCACCACTCTTGGTAGTTCCTAAGAAAGCGGGCCCCGATGGAAAAACCCGATGGAGAGTTGTGGTCGATTTCAGAAAACTGAACGATAAAACCATCGGTGACGCGTACCCTCTCCCTCGAATAGAGGACATTTTAGACCAGCTCGGTCACTCACTCTATTTTTCCACGCTCGATTTAGCCAGCGGCTACCACCAAGTCTTAGTAGATCCGAAGGATCAAAATAAGACAGCGTTCAGCACAAATTACGGGCACTATGAGTTCAAACGTATGCCATTTGGTCTGAAGGGAGCACCAGCTACGTTTCAGAGACTCATGAACCATGTCCTAACCGGGTTGCAGGGAATCGAATGCTTTGTTTATCTGGATGACGTGGTCATATATGGAAAAAACCTAGAACACCATAATGACAAACTCCGGAAAGTATTCGATCAAATTAGATACCACAACCTCAAGTTGCAACCAGAGAAATGCAAGTTCCTCCAGAAGGAAGTAGTATATCTGGGACATGTTTGTTCCGAAAAAGGGGCAATGCCAAATCCAGACACGACAGCTAGTGTCAGGGATTTCCCCATTCCCAAAACGGTAAAGCATGTCCAATCGTTTCTAGGCTTGGCGAATTACTATCGAAAATTTGTTCAAAATTTTTCGAGGATAGTACGCCCCTTAACAAATTTGTTAAGGAAGGACGTCAAATTCACCTGGTCAGACAAATGCCAACAAGCATTTGATAACATAAAGGAGTTATTGGTTTCGCCGCCACTGTTAATCTATCCAGATTTTACCAAACCCTTTAATCTGACCACGGATGCGAGCAACGAAGCACTGGGCGCCGTACTGTCGCAAGGCGAAATCGGTAAGGACCAGCCAGTCGCATATGCCAGTCGAACCTTGAATAAGGCGGAAAAGAACTACTCTACAATAGAAAAAGAGTTACTAGCTATTGTTTGGGCGACTAAGAATTTCCGTTGTTATTTACAAGGGAGAAAATTTAATATATACACGGACCACAAACCGTTAAAGGGAGTATTCAACGTGAAAGATCCCACGTCACGTTTACTAAGGTTCAATCGCAAACTACTGGAGTACGACTACCAAATCGAATATAAACCCGGTAAATACAACACTAATGCGGATACCTTGAGTCGTATCCTGCAAATTTGTGATGAGACTCCCACACTACCAAGGTGCAATGTACTAACACGCGCCCAAGCTAAAAAGTTAAGGGCAAGCGAAGGAACTCAGGATAGTCCAAATGACGATAAGTCCTCTCTTAACGAGGATCCCATTCCGGCCTGCACGGAAAAAGGAATGGAGATAACCAATCCTGAAGACATTCAGTTCCTACTCCGGGAATACCATGATCCTCCTTTGGGCGGACACCAAGGAGTGAGTAAAACGTACCACAAAATACGTAGAAATTTTTGGTGGAAGAACATGATGCGCGACATTAAACAATACATCAAAGTATGTAAAACATGTCAAACCATGAAATCTTCACCGAACATACGTATGCCCATGGTAATAACCGACATTGCAAAGAGGCCTTTCGACAAAGTATACTTAGATATAGTAGGTCCTCTTGATCGCACTCCAAACGGCAATCAATATATACTTACATTCCAAGACAACTTGTCGAAGTATATAGATTGCTACGCTCTCGCAGATGCGGAGGCAGAAACGGTGGCCACAGTCTTTTTCGACCAAATAATTGCTCGGTATGGTGTTCCGAAGCAATTGGTCACCGATCAGGGAAGCAATTTCCTAAGCAGTTTGTTTAAAAGCGTGTGCAAACTGCTCCGTATTAAAAAACTACAAACCTCAGCGTACCACCCACAATCAAATGGAGCCTTAGAAAGAGCCCATCGTCCACTCGTAGATTACCTGCGAAGCATTGTGGATGGGAATTCCCAATCATGGGACCAGTACCTGAGGACGGCAACATTCGTATACAACACCAATGTACACGAAGGTACTAAGCTTACGCCAATGGACTGTCTATTTGGGTTTACCCCGGAGATACCGACGAGCATAAAGCAACCTCCGGAACCGGTATACAACCATGACAGTTACCATAAGCTATTGAAGTACAAACTTCAACATACGTACGAAATAGCAAGGCGTAACCTATTAACTTCCAAGAAGAAGTCGAAAGAGTACTACGACCGTAAGATACGCCCATTCACGTTCCATGTGGGCGACAAAGTTTTAATACGCAATGCTCAAAAGCAAGGAAAATTAGCTCCCATATGGAGGGGTCCCTACAAGGTAGTGCAGGTAGGCTAAAACACTATTACGAATAGAGGAAGCCAAAAGCAGAAGAAACCACGACAAACAAGGGAAGAAAATACACCACCGACGGTGTAAGGATAAATGCTACAGTTTGATACTTAAGTAGCCAAGCTTCATTCCTCTTCTAAGAATGAAGCTATCACTATTTAAGGGGGGAAGGTATTGTTACGGACCGACATTGAGTCCAGGTCCCCCCAGAATCCACTAATCCCCCATTGATTCCCCTCTTTACCTGTAAAAGGAAATAACGCCCCAAGTAGTTAATTTGCATAAACTACTTTATGCAAATTCTACTTGGCGGAGAAAAAAAAATAATAAAATAAAAATAACAACCGGAAATAAATTCGGAAAAAATGACAATTCGCCGTCAATCTCCGAAGAAAAATCAATCACAAAAACTTCCTGCCAGTTCGTGAAAAATATATATCACAAAAATAACAAAACGGCAAAGAGGAAAAAACTACTAAACAATTTATAACTACAGCGACATAAGCTGTAACCCACACAAAAGACTCCAGAGATCGAAAAACAAGCTGAAGCTGTGGAAATGGACTTGATCGAGGTTGGCCAAAGTGGTAAAATCAAGAGAACTGACGCGATTAGAGCTTGCTGAACAGGGGAGCAACCTTCAACGCCCCCTGCAACCTGACGCTGACAGATAACAACAACAAGAACCACAGCACAGCGACCGCTCAACGGTCGCTCTAACTTAATCACAGTAAGTCCCCTTCTTACCCACCTTCTATATTAAAAAAAAATAATTGTTATAAATACAAACGTAACAACATTTGCAAGTATGTAAATGTTGTATTCCAGAATACTACCCTTATTCGCTTTAACACTAATCTCATGTCCTTTCTAACACAACCTTTAAAACTACATCCTCACATATCTTACATTGTCATTTACTACAATTCATAAATAAACAGACACAATATTCTATATCCAGTCACTTACAGCACATTTAAAAACATGCCCCTTTTCATAACAAGTACATTTTTCATTTCAAGACATAGCCACTTTGATTTTCGTTCAAAGTTTATTCAAAATTTTAAGTCACAGAGACTTCTAGATTGTTTTGTTCATTTTATACGACACAGTTAGTTGGAACAAAATGTTCTATAAAAACAGGAAAATATATATTGTAAAAGTAGTTCAGAATAGAGCTCAGCTTGAGACAGCTGAGTTCAATAAAATAAAAATAAAACAAATAATTTTAATAAAGAAAACTTTAATTATTTTAATAACCCCCACGCTCTTCCCTCGAAAGAGGAAGCACGGCGCTGGAGACGTAACATAAATAAAGGCAGTGATATGGCAGTATTTCGCGTTGAAAATACCAATGTGAATGTTCCTCCGGTGAATAACAACGATGAAATAACGCTCTACCAAATTGGCCGGTACGTCAGTTCCAATGAAGCTGTTTGGCGTATCTTTGGTTTCCCAATTCATGAACGAGATCCAGCAGTCATTCATTTAGCTGTCCATCTTGAAAACGGCCAGCGAGTATATTTCACGAGCGAGACAGCAATTGATCGTGCGATAAATCCACAAAAAACTACACTCACCGAATTTTTTGAATTGTGTAATCGTGCGGATGCTTTTGGTGCTTTTGCACGAACATTACTCTATTCAAAAGTACCACTTTATTTCACATGGGCACCAACAAAAAAATGGATGCCCCGTAAGCAAGGCACACCAATTGATGCATGTCCCGGTTTATTCAAAGCAAACACCTTGGGACGAGTATTTACAGTTAATCCAAGGCAGACTGAGTGCTTTTATCTCCGGCTGTTGTTGGTTAATGTCACCGGCCCATTGTCATTTCAAGATATACGTAAAGTGAATGAGCAACAGTATCCAACATATAAAGATGCATGCCTTGCACTCGGTTTACTGGAAGATGACAACCAGTGGGAATGTATGCTTGCTGAAGCAGGATTGAACTGTACAACAAGACAAATTCGTCTACTGTTCGCTATAGTGTTGACTACATGTTTTCCGGCCAGAGCAGAGAGATTATAGGATAATCACGAAGATTCAATGACTGATGATATATTGCATCAACATCGTACACAATGCAATGATCTAACGATAGCATTCAGCGACACTATGTACAATGAAGCATTGATTGCTATTGAGGATCTTTGCATTATTATTGCTAACTTACCTCTCAGTCATTTCGGTATGCATTCCCCAAATTGAAATGCATCTGATTTAATTAACACTGAATTGAATCGTGAACTACAATACAATACTACGGAAATGGCAGCGATTGTTGCTCGCAATGTCCCACTAATGAATGACGAACAAAGAGCCATTTACGACCGTGTTGCAGTTCCGCAACATACATATTATAGCTTATACCAGTTGAAAAGAAACATACCACCCGGAACGCCACCTATTGCTGAATAGACAAAAGCAAAATTGTCTATTCATGTGACGTTTTTATATGTTACTGTTTTGACATACAGTTTTTGTGACTATTGGTATGCGGTGCTTTCAGCACCTGTTGTTTTTTTATATAACGTTTTGGTAAAATTAAAGTTGTTTTACAGTGCTTTCAGCACCTATTTTACGAATGTGAACGTCCTTGACGTAAAATAAAGTTAAATTCATATGTGTTTGAAAAATGTATTTCTTGCTGCCCAGTGCGGCAGTAGTTTGTAATGTGTCGACGCTGCACCGTACAAGACGCTGAGCATTGACATTTTGTTGGAGATTCGATGGGCTATAACGCCAAAATTATTGCTGGGCTACAACACCAAAGAGTTGCTGTCTCGTCGTGGTATAGCGACGCAGAAACATGGTCCTTCGAGCCGGATGTATAACATCCGAGCAAGAAGTCGGCGCAAGAATCCAAGCGCCACCAACTGGATGACGTCCATCGTATCACATCCTCAACGAGGGAATTATCAACAGTTGGTGATCAACGTGAGCAGCGCTTCAGTAAATCAGGTAGGTGTGTTGCGGCTCTTGCGAACGCCACTACTTACCTGGTTACCTACCACCAGGTAACCCCCTTTTCATAAGTGTTCGGATCCGATAAATCGTGTACTTACCTGCATTAGCATTTCTAACAACCACAATGTCTGCTGATACGAAAAGTGTATCAGCAATAACAGGCATTCCCCAAAATAGAAATACTTAAAATATCTAAAAGCACGACATGAAGACAGGCGCAACGTAGTTGCAAGAAGCATGAAACTTTATGTCGTAAGCAAACATGGGACACCTGCACATCGATCTGGTAAAAACATCAACCAACGATTTGATATAGCAGAATAACCATCCAACACATTATGCGGTTGCGCAAGCCTGCGACTAATTCCCAGAATTACCAAGCAGGCGCGCAAGAAACGAAACCCACAACGCATGCTCTTAAAAGGACACATCTCTAATTGAATACAAATACAAGAGATATAACGAATGCCAGTGTAAAGATACATCAAGTCGCACGTATGGGTCACCCGGGCGACCTCTGATATTAAATAAATATCTACGAACAAGCCACACACATAGCGCCCACCACTGTTAACATGATATATAGAGGGACACATCAGGTCGCGCGAATGGGCTATACGGGCGACCGCTTATAATCAAATAAGTATCTATGATCGAACCACACACATAGCGCCCACCACTGTGTAATATTGAGCAAAGTACACACAGGCAAGGGTATGGTGTGGCGACCAACATTGATACTGGACTCTGCGATGGCATACCAACTGGCGGAATGGTGTATCGCGCCGAGTGATGACTTACACAGCCCAAGGCAACGGTGCAATCGCATCCTTGGCTGTGAGACATGTACACCAAGATATGATCCCGGCATAAACTGGCCTGCGGAGGTATGGCTGTCGATGGGTTAGTGTGCACAAATCAACCCTTAAGGGACAAGTGCACACCGAGCGAACAACTGGCAGTTCATGAGCGATTATCACGGTGTGCGGAGACGGCATACTTCCATTTTTAGTGTGAATAATTACCGAAGTAAAGTTACGGCAACTACACTAAATTAAATTTTATAATACAGTGCCACTTTCACCGCCAATGTTGAACCTTTTTAATGTGAAATATTTCGAAGTAAAGTTACGGCGACTACACTAAATCAAATTTGTTAATACAGTGCCACTTTCATCACCTATATTGAACCTTTTTAATGCGAAATTTTTTGAAGTAAAGTTACGGCAACTACACCAAATTAAATTTGTTGATACAGTGTCACCTTCACCACCTACGTTGAACCCTTTTAGTGTCAGTAAGTTTTCATTTAAGAATATAAAATACTACTTTCACGTAAGAATTAAAATTACTATGTTCAATAAAATACTGTACAGCATAAAATAAGTTTTACGTAAGCTCATAAAATATAACTTTCGTTTAAGAATATAAAATACTATTTTTTTTACTTATAAGTTTTACGTAAGCTCATAAAATATAACTTTCACTTAAGAATATAAAATACTACTTTTACTTAAGGATTAAAATACTATATTCAATAAAATACAATGTTCAATCTATAATAATTTTCACTTAAGAATATAAAATACTATTTTTACTTAAGAATTAAAATACCATATTCAATAAAATACAATGTTCAATCTATAATAATTTTCACATAAGAATATAAAATACTACTTTTACTTAAGGATTAAAATACTATATTCAATAAAATACAATGTTCAATCTATAATAATTTTCACTTAAGAATATAAAATACTATTTTTACTTAAGAATTAAAATACTATATTCAATAAAATACAATGTTCAATCTATAATAATTTTCACATAAGAATATAAAATACTGTTTTTGCTTAAAAATTAAAATACTATATTCAATAAAATACAATGTTCAATCTATAATAATTTTCACTTAAGAACATAGAATACTATTTTTACTTAAGAGTTAAAATACTATATCCAATAAAATACTCTGTACAATAGTAAATAAGTCTTATTTAAGAATAAAAACATTAGACGAAGGTGACCCGATGGTTTTTTTTCCTGAGCAACAAGACACCATCGAACACAGTTTGGCCACGATTCCGCGAACGTTTATGAAGTTTGGGACGTCTTGGTGAACCTGTGTCGGGCCGGCACCTACCAAGACCATAAAAACCCATAGGTGGCAATTGATTTTATAATTTAATGTCATTTAGTTTAAGAGATCCAAGTGATCTTAAATAAAAGTGTCGTGTGGTGTGTGCATAAAGGTGTTTAACTTTCGGCAATTACATCGAAGAATTTAACTATCCTCGACATTCTACCGCCGGGTAGCAATGGTCAGTCCTTTTAATTAACATTAAGAATTACAACACTGTCAGGTGAGATAACTTGTCCACCAGATATAAAATAAAGAAGTTATAAGATTTGTGTTTCTCATTTTTTGCTAAATCGGAACGATTACATATGGTCCTTCGAGCCATCACAATATAGAGGTCAGATTTTGGATACATTTGCAAAGAAGCCGCACATAATTGAAGTCACCGAACAACGGAGAGGACTAATTTGGATACCTTTTGCAAAGAAGCCGCATATAATTGAAACAACTGAACCTGGAGCTGCAGCGAAAAATTCAAGGTTGGTGGTAATTTAAATTATAAATAAACGATCCTAAAGATCTTAATAAAAAGGGGTTGTGTTGTGTGCAAAAGTGGGAGGAATTTGTGAATATAGAGCGAGCTGTTGTGTTCAAAATTTGGAGGAATTTGTCAATTTAGAGCGAGCTGTTGTTTTTTTATATAACGTTTTGGTATAATTAAAGTTGTTTTACAGTGCTTTCAGTGCTATTTTACAAATGTGAACGTCCTTAACGTAAAATAAAGTTAAATTCATACGTGTTTGAAAAATGTATTTCTTGCTGCCCAGTGCGGCAGTAGTTTGTAATGTGTCGACGCTGCACCGTACAAGACGCTGAGCATTGACATTTTGTTGAAGATTCGATGGGCTATAACGCCAAAATTATTGCTGGGCTACAACGCCAAAGAGTTGCTGTCTCGTCGTGGTATAGCGACGCAGAAACAGACCGTATCATGCTCGCAGTTGCGGCAGGACAAGGTGGTTTCTTTTTCTTGGATGCACCAGGTGGAACTGGCAAAACACTCTTTATTTCGTTAATTCTCGCCGAAATACGATCAAATAATGGCATCGCATTGGCTGTTGCATCATCTGGCATTGCGGCAACTTTATTGGATGGAGGTAGAACAGCTCATTCAGTATTTAAGCTGCCACTAAATATTCAAAATAAGTCAGACGCAGTGTGCAACATAAAAAAACAATCTTCCATGGCCACAGTACTGAAACAGTGTAAAATTATCATCTGGGATGAGTGTATTATGGCGCACAAACATTCGCTTGAGGCGTTGAACAGGACATTGAAAGATATAAAAAATAACGACAAACTATTTGGGGGAACTTTGTTACTCCTTTCAGGTGATTTTAGACAAACACTTCCTGTCATTCCACGTTCAACATACGCTGATGAGATGAACGCGTGCTTAAAATCATCGCCGCTGTGGCGTAATGTTGAAAAAGTACAACTGAAAGTAAATAAGCGCGTTCAAATGCTTCAAGATCCATCTGCTGAAACATTTTCAAAACAACTATTAGATATCGGCGATGGAAAAGTTACTACAAATGAAACTAGTTGCATAAAATTACCGACCGATTTCTACACAATCATTGATTCGCAAGATGCTCTCATTGTCCAAATATTTCCCGATGTTCACAGGCAATACATAAATCATGAGTGGCTGGCAGAAAGAGCAATTTTAGCAGCAAAAAATGTGGACGTCAACGAATTGAATCTTAAGATACAAGATTTATTCCCAGGAGACTTGGTGTCATACAAATCTATTGATACAGTTTGCGATACCACCGAAGCTGTGAATTATCCAACAGAGTTTTTAAACTCATTGGATTTACCAGGCATGCCACCATATAATTTACAACTGAAGGTTGGATCTCCGGTTATTTTGCTTCGTAATTTGAACCCACCACAGTTGTGCAACGGCACGCGATTAGTTATTAAAAAATTAATGAAAAATGTTATTGAAGCCATCATTTTAAATGGCAAATTCCGCGGTGAAAAAAAATTCTACCGCGAATCCCTATTATACCCACAGATGTACCAATTCAATTTAAACGCCTTCAATTTCCAATTGGATTAGCATTTGCAATGACTATCAATAAGTCTCAAGGCCAAACGATGTCTGTCTGTGGTTTAGATTTGAGCACATCATGTTTTTCACACGGACAATTATACGTGGCGTGCTCTCGAGTGGGCAAACCATCCAGTTTGTTTGTGTTAGCTAAAGATGGGAAAACAAAAAATTTTGTATACTCTGTTGCATTAAGAGACTGATATTGTTTTTTAGTAATATTGTCATAATTAGTGATATGTACATACATTTAATAAATTTAAAAAATAAACGTTTAGTGGTTTTTTTTTATATTCCGTTATCATCGACAGTGCTCCATGCCTTTTCCACTCATATACCGAATCCTCATACACTTTCAATAAGTTGGTCATTTTTTTCTACCTAAACAATCCCTAGAAATAATGTATATGGCAAAACGAAGTTTGCCGGGTCAGCTAGTATATATATACATATATATATACATATATATATACATATATATATATACATATATATACATATATATATATATATATATATATATATATATATATATATATATATATATATAATATATATAAATATATATATATATATATATATATATATACATATACACATATATATATATATATATATATATATATATATATATATATATATATATATTGTTATGGATGCTGCGAATCCATAGGAGAAAAACCTATCAGGAGTCCTAACCCTATATCCATCCATAAGAAATACTTGCCTAATCCACAAAATAATCCAAATCCCATAATATGATATGATCAAAAGACACAATTTTGCCTAATTCACAAAATAATCCAAGTCCCATAATATGATACCCATCCAAAAGAAACAATTTTGCCTAATCCACAAAATAATCCAAGTCCCACAGTCATATGACCCATGGGAAATATTCGCTTGATCTGCGGATTGTCCCATAGTATAATCCATAAGATACAAAGTAGCTTATACAGATATATGAACCCCATGGGAGCCCCTAACAAACGTTTTTGCATGATCGACACAAAGCAATGCGATCACGGGCAGCCGACGAGGCAAGGAAGATTGGGAAATGAAGTGAGTTCGTCCAGAGTCTTTCGAGAAGTCAGTGGTCATCACGTCCAAGTTAGATCTCGTCCTTCCGCCCTTGGAAAGTAAAGTTAAAGTTAACAAAGTAATTGAATAAAGTGTACAAAGCGTAAATAGAAACTATAGAAAATTAAAGTTAACAAAGTAACTGAATAAAGTGTACAAAGCGTAAATAGAAACTATAGAAAGTTAAAGTTAACAAAGTAATTGAATAAAGTGTACAAAGCGTGAATAGAAACCATAGAAAATTAAAGTTAACAAAGTAATTGAATAAAGTGTACAAATCGTAAATAGAAACTATAGAAAATTAAAGTTAACAAAGTAATTGAATAAAGTGTACAAAGCGTAAATAGAAACTATAGAAAATTAAAGTTAACAAAGTAATTGAATAAAGTGTACAAAGCGTAAATAGAAACTATAGAAAATTATTGCGTAAATAATGTAACTTGAAGATTGAAATTAATTAAATACCGTAAATTAAAAATAAGATTGAAATTTATTAATTATTGTAACTTAGAAATAAAATAAAATAAAATAAGATTTAAATGTTGTAACTTAAAAATAAGATTGAAAATAAGATTGAGATTTATTAATTATTGTAACTTAGAAATAAAATTGAAAATATTGTAACTGTAAATAAGATTGAAAGTAATTAGAGATTGTAACTAAGAGGAAAATCAAGATTGTAACTGTAATTAATGAAGTTAAGTTAAGGTTAATAAAGTTAAGTTAAGGTGAAAATAAGCGTCTTTAAAAAAGAAAAAAGGTGAACCCACGCGGTAACATCTTCCTTGGTTCCAGCATCCGCCCCCTAGTCCAACGGAAAAGCCGGAGGTTCCTCCCACGAACCGTATCTGGCCTGCGGACTTAGTTGGTACAAAACATATTACTTGATGTGCAGCCTAACCAGGCATAACAATATATATAGGTATAATATTGCAGTTCCGCAACATGTATAATTTCACATTATACCATTACGGCAAAACACCATTGGCACTGAACGCTGCCAATGACAACTACCAGATTTATCGGACTGATAACGAGCCCGTTATCAGAAAAATGACATGAAAGAGAACGAAGAATTATTTTTGATACAGTTTCTGTGTTTCGTTTGACTGTTTGACGTCCTGTTCAATAAAACATTAATTGAAGTACTTTCGGCATCTTGCACTGTTCTTACACAGTTTGTTAACGTTGGAAAAAAAAGGTTTTGATACGGTGCTTTCAGCACCTGTTTTTTGATTGTCTTCTTTAATTTAATTAAATAAAAGTAAAATGTGAACATCGTAAATCATGTAATAAAAGTCAAATCGTAAATCGTGTAGTAAAATTCAATGTAAGTTTTTCATTTCTGCCCAGTGCGGCAGTAGTTCTTTGCTGTGTCCATGGCGAGACATTTATTTGGAGATTTGCTGGGCAACAACGCCACAAAGATTTTTGCTGTCACGTCGAGGAAACTATCTCGACGCTGAACATGTTGGTCCTTCGAGCCAGATGGCTCGAAGTGCAAGATTATACATCGCGTGCAGAGTGCCGGATTATATACATCCAACAGGAAGACATCATCATCATATATAACATCCTCCACGAGGAAACTATCACCGAAAACCAATGTAGGTGGCAGTTAATAGAATTTTAATATAAATTAATTAAAATGATCAGGATTTAAATAAAAATGTTGTGTGGTGTGTGTAAAAGGCTAAGAGTGGACTGTAATTTGGCTTTGTTAAAGTTGATTATTATTTAAATTGCTACATAATAGTAATTTGGTAGAATTACCAGCTTTTCCTTTATTAATGATGAGATCAATATTATTATTCAGGTTATTGTTCGACCTATATGTTAACGTTGAAATGTTGGTATTGTTATATTGGAGTTTGTAAAGATGGTAAAAATAGGAAGTATTCATTATTTTATTCTATTTTCCGCCGATTACAAACAAAACAATTATTCAAGTAAAGAAGAAGTTAGTTTTCAGGTAGTTCACAAAGGTAATGAACTATCCACCCAGTACGGGCTCGCATATGTCCAGTCTGATTGAAACTCAGGAGATATATATGTGGTAAGCATATTCCACTTGAACACGGTATCTCCGTTTTTCAGAAGCTCATCTGCCAGAGTTTCAATCTTATGAAGTGCTCCATCCCTTTGATTATCATCAGCGCTTGGTGATGTAATAACCTGCATCATGATTTCTCATAGTTTTCGGTAGAATTCCTTTCGGTGGTTTACCTGATGAGTGTTGAAACATTTGTGGTGCAGGAACTGGACAAACAATATCTTAAAATATGTTAAACATTGAAACATTCGTGCTGCGGGAACCAGACAAACGAAATCCCAAAAAATGTTGAATGTTGAAATTCAATCGAATAAATTCATGTGGGTCGCTTTCCCAGAGGTCTTGATCAGACTCCATGAAGAACATTACTGGAAATAGAACATCTTGATAATTGCAACCATGTGTGGTTTAATTGACTTCCAGGAATACATGAATCACAGCATTTTAGGTATATTAGAATATGTGTTAAGGCTCGCTGTGACAAAGCTCCATCGTTAAGATATTGGTCGAAAACCCTAAGTGAAATCGCGAACCGCTGACTTGAATGTAGGAAGATACCATTTCGCAAATCTCCGATATACATCAATGGTTTCGGGACTTCCATATATTCCAAAAATGCGGACCAGTATGTCAGGGGCATGCACAATATTGCCCCGAATCACAGCACGATCCTATGCATTAATTGAGAAAAAGAATTGCTTCCTTAGGTTTGTCTCCTTGTCCGACCAGAGGGAGAAAATGAAACCTTTGAGGTAGATAAGTTCAACAACGTGCTTCATAACGATTTGTAAAATTGTTTGAACAAATCACATAATTTCGTGGATCTGTGTTAGCTGTTCTTCGGCATGCTTTCGCTGCTCAGGAACAACAGCTATTGTGGCCCGTATCAATTCCGTCCGTTTGTTCAGGTCCATTTTTAATCGTTGTTATCAGGTTCTAATTGAATAGCTTTCGTATAGGCGTTTATGGCTTCATCGTACTTTCCTGTATTGAGATATGCATCTCCCATTCGGCCATATGCTTTGATGTAATTTGGATTGTAGAACAACACAGAGTTGCGGTCTTTAATCGCACGATCATTTTCTGTTAAACGGATACATGCTGCAGCTCGATTACAGTAGAATATTGGGTTTTTCGGATCGAAACTGATGGCCCGGTTGCATTGAACTACCGCTTCTTGATACTTGCGTTCCTTCATCAGGCGGTAAAAGTAAAATGTGAACATCGTAAAAATCATGTAATAAAAGTGAAATCGTAAATCGTGTCATAAAATTCAATGTTAGTTTTTCATTTCTGCCCAGTGCGGCAGTAGTTCTTTGCTGTGTCCATGGCGACACATTTATTTGGAGATTTGCTGGGCAACAACGCCAGAAAGATTTTTGCTGTCACGTCAAGGAAACTATCTCGACGCTGAACATGTAAATATAGAAAGAAACTACAAAATTGATGTGTGAACAACGTATAAAGTGTATAACGAACCTATAATTGAAGAAAAATAAAACTTAAACATAAAGCTAGTGTTTAGCGAAATTGTACGGCGAATCTATAGTTAATGAAGAGGAAGACTCAAATGTGAAGTTAGTAAGCAGTGTAACTACATAATAAGTTAAATGTGCAAAAAACCAATATACCGAAGAGATTACGAAGTCAAGTGATTAAAATAAAAGGTATGTTAGAATTAGATATATATATATATATATATATATATATATATATATATATATATATATATATATATATATATATATATATATATATATATATATATGTATATGTATTTACAAGTAAATGGAACAGCCTACAAAATTGATGTGAGAAGATAATGCTAAGGACATAAGCAAGACAAGAGTCACCTTTGTTAAACCTTTAAGACCAGGTATAAGAAACTGTATACATAAAATGCAAAAGGACATGAATAATAGTGAATAAAGAAAAAGAAGAAAAAAAAAAAAAGAAAAAAAAAAAAGGAAAACAACTTGGAGTTCAATTTCCATAATTTGTGTGTAAAGTGAAGATTTGTTCGCCTTACATTTGGTGTCTTGATTATAAAAATGGTTTTTCCCTCGAATTAAAAAACTTAACTCGTGCGGTCCATTTATTCGCAAACGAGAACAAACAATAAGAAAAAGTCTTATATAATAAAGAAAAAAGAAGAGAAAGAAAAAATTGGTCGCCAACCGAACGAGTCAGGAAAAGTGCGGTTGAATCAATAAGAAAAATTTAAATGAATGATTGTGTTGGAACTTTTACATTCGTGAACAACTAAATCTGTTAGTCAAAATTTATCAATAAGAAATAATTAAATCAATTACACATGCTGGAACTTTTACATTCGTTAACAACTAAATCTGTTAGTCAAAATTTATCAATAAGAAATAATTAATTGAATTACATGTGTTGCGGTTCCGCCAGACACGGCTCGCCTTCCTGAAAAAACCCCCATAACCACAACCCGGTCTGCACCAGCTTTCGCTAATGCAATTCGCATTAGCATCTTAAATGCTTCACGCATCAATCAGATCCAATAATTATAACCCAAAAGTACCTGCAAAAGAATTCTTACCTTTTCAAGCATTCCTTCGCTTACAATCCCCTGTAAGAGTTCTTAATTTCCTCATCATAAATACCCAGAAAAGCAAAACCCTCGGTTCACATATCATGTAACCATTCCAGCCAGGGATAATAAGCATTGCGTCGGCTATTCCCAGCTTCATTCATGTATACGATAAACTTCCTTATGTATACATTTAGCTGGCGACGTTTTTCTTCCAGCAATAAAATTCTCTGACTCGCACAATGTGCAAACCAAAGCAAATACGCATCTCGCGTCTTAAACCTATTAGCACCATGTGCATCGGCATTGCGGCTATCGTAACAGCTGCAATGCATACCATAGACAATTCACATCGTTTAGGTATCCGAATCACATTTTCTAATTAATGAGCGGCTGCTATTTATCTAGCCGACCCTCATTACCGAACTATGCATTAGGTCATATTTCCCTTGTCCTTTGATTCGCCGAATCTTGTCCCTTACGAACTAGATATATAAACAAATACAAAGCCATTAGCATCCGACGAGATGCGATTCGTTTGTTTCAACAAACACGCATCTCCTGGATGCCCATTATGCCCCGTCCTTGAGTTTCAGGTTTATTCCTATGGCCTTGTTTATGAAAAATAAAACAATGTGATCTTCACTCACACATACCATCATGACCACGATGTGCGAGTGAGCTCTGAACGAGCAAAATACTAGGAGTCCATTGCCATCTGCCGACCACGTTGGTCGCGCGAGCTCCCGTCGCGTGCCGAGGAAGCGATAATACCCGGAGTCTTTTAAAGATCGATGTAATGTGAAATAATAAGTTCTAAGTGAAATAAATTAAAAATTAATTAAGAACAACTTGCGTTTTAATTGTTAATCGGTGGAACTTTGTTTCGGTGACGATGGTGGTTAGGAAGGAATCCAGCGCCGTACGCCGGCGCACTCAACACCTAACTCCACACATGTACTGTGTCGCGTCCTGCTGATGTTTTTTTTTTTTTTTTTTTCTCTCAAATTTCCATCCATAAACTATCTGCATTATGTTTTTGGTCTTTTACCATGTCTGTATATTGTATTTTGTATTTCCTATAATACTCGTCTAGACCTTTTCATTCTTGTTCTTTATTTTTAAGTACATCATTAAAATGCCATTACTTTTGTACA
The DNA here is from genome assembly GCA_963931805.1 of Microdon myrmicae. NCBI lineage: Eukaryota > Metazoa > Arthropoda > Insecta > Diptera > Syrphidae > Microdon > Microdon myrmicae. The sequence goes on along the minus strand of OZ007500.1, from coordinate 129,729,149 downwards.
GACGGTTTTCCTCATGTTTGAAACGCATGCAAAACCACGTGGATGCAATTGCTCCTCCCATTTTTTCTCCAGATACAAATATTTCATTCCCATTAAATTTCACGATATTACCCATACATGTAAAGGAGAACCCTCCCTCTTGTAGTGATATAAAAGCAATTTGTTCGCTATTTTTGTTATTATAATAATTGTAATCACCACTCGATACAGTCCACACTTTTTGTTGTTCGTTGTCAAATAAACAAATTTGTCATTTAGTTTATAATTTCGTTCTTTTTCGTTAACATCGTAAAGTAAGCTCTTGTTGTATTCCAGAATACTACCCTTATTAAATTTAACACTGAATCTCCTAACACATCCTTAAAAACTTCACTTAACATATATTACATTCTCACTTAATACATACCATTCATAAACATTCACAATATTACCAGTTACAGCACACTTAATAACCTGCACCTTTTTATTTATTGAAAACATAGCAACTTGGATTTTCGTCCGAATTGAATGTGAAAAGTCAGAGAGAAAAAAATAGAATTAAAAAAAAAAGTTCAGTTGATATTTGTCAGCCGTAAAGAAAGGTTGAGAATGATTTGTTATGGAGCAGCTAGCGTCGCAATAACATATTAAGTTTATTAATTATTAACTTTAAATAATTGTTTGTAGCAGATTTCGGCTTGATTGACGTTGTAAATAAACAGAATAGTCGCAATTGGGAAATCTTAAAAGCCAGTTGTACGTGAATTATAAGTGAGTTGTTTTTGGAAAATCATAACAGTCAATCAAAAAAATAATAAGTCCACGCTCTTCCCTCATACCGAGGAAGCACGGCGTCCGGACTACAACACTCTATTAACACATCGTGCCCAACCTTTTGATTCGTTCGTTCTTTTTGAGATTCGTCTTTAGTTAATATCGTAAAATCAGCACGATAAACGCATCGTGCTCAACATGCTGGAACTTTTAAATTCTTTAACAACAAAATCTGTTTTGAAAGAAATAATTACGTGTGCTGGAACTTTTACATACTTTAATGTTTGGTGATGCAGAAGGATTTAACCGATTATAGAAAGAGAACTAGGACCCACACAGGATACAAAGAAGAACGAAAAATAAGGGGGTAAGTTTTGTGGAGAAATACGAACCCTCATATACAATTGTTACTAAAATAAAATTATAACAGTTTTCAGTTATTGACCAAAACGGTCAAATGGGAAAAAAGTGTTGTCCGGTGGAGGTTTGCGTTCGTAACAATGAATTATAAATAATTATAAACGATCACTGTAACAATAAATAAATCAAAAACAAAACGATTGTGTTTCATTGGTTCTTCTGGCGGAGTTCCCCGTTACCGTATGAGGACGAAAGTAATTTCGATTATTTAAATGTGGGAACAGATAACTAGGGAAGCCCGGGTATAACGTGCTTTCCGCCACCTGCAGGGAATCGAAACAAAAGGAGGCCACTTGTAATCTGGAGCACCCAGGGTGGACCTTCCCACATCAGGTAATGTAACATCTACAATTTAAAGAAAATTAATATAACACAACCAAGTTTCGGTTAAAAGAACCACGACATTTATAGGGATAACTTTTATTTTGGCATTCATTTTGGATGGCATTCCTCTCAGCCTCAGTAGTTAATTTTTCATATTGGGGTTGAATATCCACAATCAAGCGGGAGAGATTAAGTCTTCGAGCTAAGACAGCCCTGTCAGAAAAAAATAAATGCGCGGGTCATTTGCAGAAAAGAATACACATACGACTCCGTAATATTAGGAAGGAAGGAAAACTTGGGAGTTGTTTTTATAGTGTTCTCGCGTTCTGTTCGTGGACTGTATACATTTGTTCGAAACAACTTCTCGAAGTATTAATGTAAAAGTGGAGTTATTATTTGCTATATAATTCACTTTAATTTACTGTTTCTCGGTATTTCAATAACTTAAGTGGTCTATTCACGGGTGCTTCTGTTGAGGTTGTATTTAAGCGAACCTTTACTGAGATGCCAAAATCCGTATGTTGATCGGTTGGCTGGAACACAGCTGGGATTATATAAATTAATCCGTATTTTTTGTCACCAACTTCTCTTAAGGCCCTTGCAATTGATCCTTGTCTGAGTTACCAACATCCTTTTGACGCACTTGTAATTCGGACAATACAAGATTATCTGAACTCGACAATAAATTATGTTTACCTCCAATCTTCAATCCCCTCTCGTGTTGTTTTTACCTGTTAAATAATATCCTCTGCACAATGAAATCGATTTATAGCTCCAACTTCAGCTTTGGCTACCTCTTAGCTTGGTGATAGTAATGAGTCGTCTGTAGTATCTTGCGCCAATGTGCTTGCACTTAACTCACTATTGCAAAATGCGGGACTCGGCGCCACTTATTGTTGTATACGGATTATTAGATATATATTCCTTTTAATTATTCGCGGAATTTTACTTCAATTCGGTTGTTATTACCAAGAATCATAGACGTTCTACCTCTGCCGTCCACTTGCTCGCTCCTTTCCTTTGTTCGATCACAAACGTTATTTTTCCTTTTTCCTTCTCCACCGTGATCGAGCCATCTTTTTTCTCTCCCATAATTTTCGGCTTATTACCGATCAGGAGCAATACTCTTGTACTGACTTCTTGATCTCGCCTGGTGGTATTGGTTTTCTGTGTAGGGCCATTCAATGGAGCGGGAATTTCGCGTTGATTTGTGTAACATTCGCGGCTTGAGATGCAATTTCTCTTCTGTGTCTGCCCATGTTTCTAGCCAACCATCCTTGCACTAAGCGAAACCCAGGTAATTACTAATACAGATATTTCCGATTTTAATCTATCTGGATATAACTTAGTGCCACTGTTCTTTCCACATCGTGGTATAGCCACATACATACGAAATGATATTGCTTATCAGCTTCTGCCACAATATGGGCTCTGTTCCAACCCAGAATTTAATTTCTGTGGGCTAAAACTGCACGTTCGTAAGCATATCATACATTACTGCTTTCTTTACAGAAGCCCAAACTAGAGATAGAAATGCATCCCTTAACGAATTTGATGCTCTATCTGATTCTATCTGATCTTGACCCTATATCCGCACACTGAAATCGTTATTGCGGGTGGTTTTGTGGGGTTCGAAGTAGTTGCGCCAGACACGGGGGCGCAGTTCACTTGAATCCCCGACACTTGATCCGAAAATTGTCGCCGTGAATCCAAGAGAAAATAAAAATTAAAATGTACTTGTTGTGTATCTCGATCCTGACGAGGAATGTCGTCAGACGAGATCCTATTTGATGCTCCACCGAACGAGGAATGTCGTCGGGGAGTCCTTAATGATGAGCACGTTGATGCCAAAAGAGGATTGACGCAATGGCGTCCTACCCAACGATGCCTGAAACCAAATGTGTATTTAAGCGAACGGAACAGCAATACCTTTTTGTAGATCTCAAGCCGCCATTTTTGGGATGATCACTGTGCCAAGGGAGGTGAGTTCGGGTTAGCAGCTCGTCTACAGCATTCGACCGCACAACGTAATTTACTGGCAATTGAATTAAATTCGTAAGGTAAGAATTTAATTCTAATTGGCACCAATTCAAAGGACAGATGCAAATGCAATCACCGCAATCTTATTGTTCGAAGAGCTGTTGTTTTTTGTATGTTTGTTGCAGTTCCGCAACATGGATTACATTATACCAGTCGGAAAAACATACCACACGGAACGCCACCTATTGCTGAATAGACAAAAGCAAAATTGTCTATTCATGTGACGTTTTCCATGTTACTGTTTTCACACAGTGGTTGTTTTTACTACTGTACGGTGCTCACACAGTTTTGATTTGTTTTGTATACGGTGTTTGCAGCACCTGTATATGTTGAACGTTAAAGTTATAATGTTATGTTGTTTACGGTGCCTTCAACACCCGTGCTTTTATTTAATGTGACATTAACATTCGTGCAATAAATGTTAAAAGTATAGTGTTAATAAAATGTGTTTCTTTTGTGCCCAATGCGGCAATCATTTTTGTTGTCACACCGTGCAATTAATCGACGCAGAGACACCTTTTGCTGTTTCCCAGTTGGCGAACTATCGGCAACATCGGAGTGGCGGTTCCCAGTTGGCGAAACAATGTTACTAAACTTTTATTAAAAGGTACTAAAAAATATGCCACGATAATTGAGAATTACGATTAACTAACAAGTCTATGTTTAAGTTTTCTTTATATACAAAAGCCACATGGTGGCGCGCGAAGGCAATATTCAATTCCTTTTCCACAGCTTGATCCAAAAAAGGACATCTATCATCCACCAAAACAGTATGTTATGACAGTTAGCGATGACGGTTGTTCATGCACTGTCATCGAGGTGTGGTGAATATGTTTGTCGGGGAGAGTACTAGACGATGTACTACATTCTCCCCGAGCATATAATTATGAATCCGAAACAGCACTGGTGGTTCATTTTTTTGGTTTAGAAGTTCTTTTTATTTTAATTTCACTTATATTATCACTATTGCTAACACGTCTGTTAGTTGTTATACGTTCACAACTTTACGAAGGTAATTTCAAACATTAAATATGAACCAAGAAGATTGAATCTAAGCTTTCTTCAAGATAATAACTACTGTTTATATAGCAAAATAACAATTATTTAGTTAACACTCGAAATATCTACGTCAGAGCAATATTCCCCAGCCAAGACTTTATTTCCAACTTGCCCTACTCGAAAGTGTCGAGTTATTAAACGGCGTGCCCGAACGCAGTGATGGTTGTGTAGCGACTGATTTGAATTAGGGTGGAAATTGTGATTTCTGCCTTTACACATCGATCCGCCAATGGCATCATGCTCTCCTGTGCATTACTCAATTCCCCGCACTCATCGAGGTAGAAACGTACTTGTTTATTCTTTCGATGTCGATGGGCGTAGCAAGGATGGAGAAATCACAAGGAAAGCACAATAACCCAGGGTTGATCTGGCTTAGTGTGTGTGTATCAGTGCCGTGTGTGTATCAGTGTCGTGTGTGTATCAGTGCCGTGTGTGTATCAGTGCCGTGTGTGTATCAGTGCCGTGTGTGTATCAGTGCCGTGTGTGTATCAGTGCCATGTATGTGTGTGTGTATCAGTGCCGTGTATGCGACTGGTCTAGTGACCTAGTGATGATCTCATAGGTCATCGCACTATAGAAAGACAGAAAAGGAGAGGAAAATTTAGCTGGTGATATTCACCTGCGAAAAGAGATCATTGATTCCAAGCGAATGGATGATCTGAAGGAAAGTCAATAGGACGCCGCTGACTCTAAGACGCTGAAATAACCCCAGCGATTTTGCTATGATGCAACAGCATCGTTCGTTTAGACTTGTTGCTAATCGACATTATGAGATTTCCGATGGGAATCTCACGGGTTAGCAAGATAGTATAGTATGGCGAAGATAGTAGCTAAACTCAATTATGCATTATCTGCATAGGATAATGAGTTTAGCAATGCGTCCTTTGGGAAAACATGTTATTTCAGGTGAATAGCATATAAGGGAAATGGGTAGGTATGACGTGCTGAAAGCGGTTGAAATAATGTGGAAATTGTGGTTGGAATCGTGGGTTGATTCTCCATGGAGAATAGAGAAACCCCACAGTTTTAATGTGCATAACTCTCAGTGCACAACGATGGAACACCAGGAGTCGTGTGTATGCTTTCAATTACATGTTACGAAGTGAAGTGCTGAGTTAAAAAAAAAACAACAAAAAAAAAAAAACAAGTAATAGAATAAAGGGACTGGATGTACTCAGTTTTCGACTATTTCTAATTTTAAATTTTTATTTCTTTTTCTTTCTTTCCTAATTTAGTAAACCTTGTTTTCCCAATTTAATTTAAAGTCATCCCTTTTTGCAAAATCGTGCACACCAAAGGCAGCATCATCCACAACCCCAAAAGCAAAGGCCGCTCCAAATCAAAACGCCACACAAACCGCGGTGGTGGCCAACCTACCTGCTTTAAAAAAGAAGCAGCAACCTGGGGACTTTGGACGAGACCTCAACCTAAAAGAGTTCGTCGGTGATATGAACCGACAAGGAATCTCCAACTTTAAGGCGAAGACCTTGAGTCCAAGCCTCAATAAAATCGCAACCAACGATCGACAGATGTTCTGTAAGGTTAACGATACCCTGAAGGCCAAGGAGGTGAATTATTACACATTCACCCCGGCCGACGAAAAGTCGAGGACCATCCTCTTAAAACGAGTCGCTGCCTGTTGGGAAAAGGACGACATCGTAATTGTCCTTGAGGCAACATTTCGTAATGTCAAATTCACTGACGTCAAAAAATTCTCTCCCCCACAACGGTTTGTGAAAATCAGACCGCAAAAATGCAGTGAACATATGGCAGCTTCACCTTGACCCAGGACATAGACTTCATAATACGGACAAAGTCGCTTCCAACTCTTCATCAACAAGTTGTCTTCGAGGTATTTCATAACAATGAACATAGCAGATAATTCCCGTTCCCATGACACGACTTCGGTACACACATTTTATGATGCATGCAAAGGAATACTCCATTATGGGTTTTCCCTGGATGCAGCCTCGGCGGTATCGGTTTGTATTGATACATGAAATAAACAAAGTACTTAGGTAATTAAGAAAATGTTCGACCCGTCGCTTGACGTGGTAAGAAAATGTGTATCTATTGTAAGGATAATGCTCGTCACCATATGATTGTATGAGTAGTTTTTATAGTTTTATTGTAGATACATTGGAAAGAATTTTTGTTTCCCAACTGTACAAAAAATAACAAGAAATTGTTAGGTAGTAAGTTTTGTTTAGATTTTGTATATAAGGCAAAGTATTTTCGAAATAAAGGTGATTCTACTTTCACTGGTCGAGAGTTGAGCGTCAAAACGATATGTTTTGAATCATAATTTTCAGCATCAACGTTGGAAACTCGGTTGTTGTTGGATCACGAACTAATCTTAGGACGCATAGGTAAAAGAGCCTAGGCGCCAATAAACAAAAATCACGTCACGGGTTTATGTGCCCTGACGAATTCAGACCGCGAGATATTTACTATGCAACAGAGGAAGGTCAAAAGCGGCCTTTCCTCTATAAATTATAAGCATTTGGTGACCCCGACGTGATCCCACAACTCTCTCGATATACATCAACTTGTCTGCCTTGCCCTAGAAGTTACGGTAAGCAGATCATAAGAAAATGGAGGATAAAGAAGCACCCAAGCTGACTACAAGGCCTTGGAGGAAGAGCGGGTAAAACTGAGAGGCGCAAAGGAAGATCGGTACAAGACCAAGACTCGATTAAAGGAAATTTGGTTAGCGAGAAGACAGCGCCTACCATCGAAATAGAAGAGGACCCTACAGAGAGAGGTAGCACCTCAGAAGATGCAACGAATCAGGCTGAAATTACGAAGCTGATTCGCCGCCACAATATTATTGGGCAGTCACTTACTCGTGCGATCAACAGATGCAATACCATGAGTAAAACTACCCAACCCACCGCTTTCTATCAACTCAACGCTGAAACCATTCGCAGCTATTGAGCTCAACTGGAGGAGATTAACCAAACCATTTGAGAACTAAGCAATGACCGTTCTGTAAACGTGTATGATACAAACGAACACATCGATCTTGAAGCAATTGTACAACAGACAATGCTAGATTTGCATACAAAGGGAAACGAAAATAAGCCGCAGGCACAATTAGCGCCAGTGCCGACAATTCAGTTGCCCAAGATAACAATTCCCAAATTTGATGGTGATTATGCAAAGTGGCGGCAGTTCGCTGACCTATTTACGCAAATGGTACACACTCAGGCACTAAGTAAGTGCCAAAAATGTGGTACCTTAAAACAAACGTGACTGGTGAAGCAGAGAAATTAGTGAGACATTTCACGACGTCCAACGACCAATACGATGCAGCATGGAGGATGCTACAGGACCGGTACGAAAATAAGAGATTGTTGGTCGCAGCTTTAGTAAACAAACTGATCGACCAACCAGCTCAACCCAACAACTCATCTACAAGCAGCCACGTGAAGCCATTGCATGACACCACTCTCGAATGCCTTCTTGGTTTGAAAAATCTCGGTGTCATCACGCCAGATTGGGATGCACTCTTGATGTGCATCTTGATAAAGAAGCTAGACCGCACAACGCATGCACTATACGAGCAAAGTCTGGTCAACCCAAAAGAAGTACCAGCAGTGTAGGAGTTTCTGAGGTTCTTGGAAGCACGGTTCCAATCCCTAGAAGCCATCGGGAGCAGATCGAGCAAAATAGAGGAGATAAAAACCCGTTCATCACTAACATCATCTGTATCACCTACAAAACAACGTCGAGATAGCTCAAAATGCATAGCATGTGGCCTCGTGCATTCACTCTACCATTGTCAACGGTTTCTAGAAATGGACGTCAGCAATCGCAACAGCTTAATAAGGCGAAATAAGCTATGCAAGAATTGTTTGAAACCGGGACACTTTAGCTCCAGGTGTCAATCACGAGGATGCAAGGAATGCGATTTAAAACACAACACTCTTCTGCATAATGACCAGAATCGTGACCATACGAAGAACGAGAAAGAATATCTGGCAAAGCAATGTTCGGGTGGCATGACTCCAGCTGAAACAATGTCAAATAGCTCATCAGAGTCAATGACGACAACTTTAACACATCTAGTGAAGGCATTCACCATACTCGGCACAGCTAGATTCACGTTGCCAGGAAACAACGGAAGACAGATCGAGTGAGTTAACACCCAAAACCCTTGTGGGGGGTAAAAAGTATATGTTGCCAGCGTATGGCACTGATTCACTTTTAATCCACGAGGAAAGATTAAATAGTGGAAACTCACTGGTGTAGTTTTGATATTAATGTTTAATTTGTTCTTTTTGATTATCACTTTATTTTGCCTATTTCCATGCAATGGAAATTCGGCCTCACTTATCGAGGTAGGTTAGCCGAGAATAATTTTCTCGTTGTTCTATACTTACATTTTTACGCTAATGCATGTGTGCACTTCGGTGTTTCGACAATTTTACACCCGACTCTTTAAGATGCACTGAATTACTTTTTGCCCGAGCGGCAGCGTGGCTATGCGCGATGTTGGTGTTACTGACCGTAATGGTGGTTGAGATCTGACTGACTAATTACGGGTGAAATTCGTATTTCATCCCACACACAGGACAACCAAAAGAGACCACTCCTCTGCTCTCTCAACCCCACGACCGTCAAGTGTGGGTAACTTTTGTTAATAGGGAAATTGACGGACATGGAGAATGAGAGAACAGAAAACATGATATGCTGGGTTCTGGGGGTAGCTTTTGTTGTGTGTGTTGGTATCAGATGCAGCTACTGACATGACCGGGTGACCCAGTGGTACGGCTATGGTGTAGTCAGAGCGCATTGAACCGTGGAGACAGAAATACGAAGGAGAGGAAAACCTAGCTGATGTCACTCCCCTGCAAAAAGAGATCATTGATCCCAAGCGAATGGATGATCTTAGGGAAAGTCAATAGGACGCCGCTGATGCTTGGGAAATAATCAGCGTGAGAACCAGATTCTAAGACGCTGAAATAACCCCAGCGATTTTGCTATGATGCAACAGCGTCGTTCGTTTAGACTTGCTGTTGCTAGCCGACATTATGAGATTTCCGATGGAAAACTCATGGTTAGCAAGAATGGAGTTGCGGTATGGCAAGAATGTAGCTAAACTCAATTATGCATTATCTGCATAGGATAATGAGTTTAGCTATATGTCCGTTTAGCATGTTTTACAGGGGAATAACATATGAGGGAAATGGATATGTATGACGCGCTGAAAGCGGTCGAAATTGTGGTTCAGATTGTGGGTTGTTTCTCATGTAGAATAGAGAAACCCCCACACCCTCCTTATCTATAATGAATCAATCCACAATATACATAATAAAGCATTACGGATGACTCAACCCACAATCTACAAAATGAAACATTACAGATGACTCACTAACATTTATTATCCACAGAATATTCATTAGTATCTCTTATCTACACTAGCATCCTTATCTATACAACTGAAAATGTATATAAATGAAATGTTCACTAGAATAGAATTACTCTAAGTCACGACCATAGGTTCGGACATTGTTTTCAAAGTCTTCTCTGTTAAATAGTTACATAAGTAAAGGAGAAAATAAAAATACCGTCAAGCAAGAACTAAACCTCTTCTTGACAAAGAAAAAATATTTTTTTCCTTTCTGTGGCGACAGAAAGAATAACTACTGCAACGCTCTTTTGGAATCTGGATCTCAGGTCAACTTAATAAGCGAGAGAGTGGTAAGAAGATTAGCACTGAGGCCAGGTCGAACAAATATGCGAATTCAAGGCATTGGACACAGCATGCAAGAGACTCAACCAACGGAGGGTAAACGTGCTACTTACCTCTACAATAAACGAATTCTCGACCCATCTAGAAGCGTTTGTTCTGAGCAAGATCAGTTCTCCCCAACCCAGCCAGGAGATTGACGTCTCACATTATGGAAGATACCGGAAAACATAAGGCTGGCAAATCCAAAGTTTAACCAGCCAGAACACATAGACGTGCTATTAGGAGCAGAACATTTGTTCCATCTCCTTTCCGTTGGGCAGATCAAATTAGGACCAAACCTACCAACGTTACAAAACACCACATTTGAATGGGTAATAGCAGGGAAAACACGACAACCATCAACATCAACTCTTTCATGCGGCATGTACACTATCGAAGAAGAAGGTATCCAGGATACCATCGTAGAAGAAAACGAAACGACTCACATACTCGATACAATCAATTACAGTGCGTCTTTAAAAAAGCTGAAACGGATCATCGCCTACATCTTGCGCCTAGGGAGTCGTCGGGAAGATCAACTTCGACCGACGTCGTCTTTACAGGTGGCAGAATTAGAAAGAGCAGAAACAATAACCATCGAAGCGATGCAATCACGAGATTTTAAGGATGATATAAGACATATTCTACAATACAAACAAACATCAAAAATTTGTTTGGGTTTATGTGCCCTGACGAAATCTAACATCATCACGTCACGGGTTTATGTGCCCTGACGAATTCAGACCGCAAGGTGTTTACTATTCAACAGAGGCTGGTCAAAAGAGGCCCTTCCTCTAAAAATTATGAACAACATCCTTGTAACAGCCTTTACAACCACCATTTGGTTTTGTATTTAATACGTAAATGAGGACTTTCCTTCTTTTCAAAATCAGCTTTTGAAGCAATTGTGTTTTTGCAAGTCTCTCTTGTTCTCTCGTAGTTAAGTTCGTTCAATTCGACTTATTGTATTGTGTCGTGTGAAGTTCGCATGTACCAGTTTGCATGTGCGTAATTGAATATTTTCGGTTCAATTACAGCATATAAAATAAAAGAGAGTTTAAATATAAACATTTTCGTGTATCGTTCTTTATTTGGTCGTCTTCCTGTTTCGCTCAAATTGAGCAGGCACGGTAAACGAATCGTGCTCAAATAATAATTAGTAAAAATTTAGTGCGGCCAATACAAACGAGAAATAAAGGTGAGTGCGATAAAAGACACAAAACAAAAAGAAAAAAGAACAATATTCATTGCAATACATCAATTAACTGGGGGTTCAAGAAATCAACACCCCCAGCAACCTGAAGTGGCATTCAATAACCACCAGAACCGCACGAGCACATAAACGTTTATTTATAAAGTTGTAGCGATTTTGAATCGAACCTTTCCACTTACTTAAAACCCCCTAACCTATTCCGTTCCTATAACTAAAATACTTACCTGTCCCTAAGGTCCACTCTCCAGTCATCCATTCTCCCATAGCGAATCATATGTGTGACAGATGAAACCTAAAGTTAATCTGCTGCACAGTGATTCAAAACCCTAACCCTAATTATATTTGAAGCACAAATACTCGAGTTTAAATATTGTTGGGTACCGACATCCTCCGGTACACCTAACAAAGTTATATTTAACTATTTCGTGTACAAATAGATGCAACCGAAATTGAACTGGTTGTTACGTGGTAACTCCTATGTAAATGTAAGAACTATGGAAATTGAATTTATATGCAAATGTGTTTGAGGAAAAAGGATATTAAAGGATACAGTTATTATCTAAATTGTATTAATGTATATTATGGGATTTGGTTAACTGGGTAAGTAAGGATTGAGGAAAGGATTTAGGGAAGACGGTAGGGCTGCGAGCACTACATCAAAAACAAATACATTTTAAGTGTGTCAGTGACATCATAGATAAAGATGATGTACATGAGGTCATTGATTCACCTAAACCAAGAAAAGCCAGTCAATTATAAACTCAGGTAACCCCCAGAACGATAATGCAATTAATTGCACATTTCATCGCAATCGATGAACCACAAAAAAAAGCAATTAATTGCATATCCCAAAAGCAATTGCCCAATAACGCAAAAGCAATTAATTGCATATTCCGGAACAATTAACAAATCACGGAAAGGCAATTAATTGCATTCAAGCACAAAATAATGAATTGGGTCAATTCGCAATTGCGAATATGGAACTATGGCGAAAATCGATGAAGAAATATCGGCTGACGCGAATTGAAGTTAAAATACGGAAATTGGGTAGCTGCAAAAGGTAATTGCATTATCGTCATCGGGAGTGTCGTGAAATAATTGGGAAGAAGTTAGAAGGCAGTCTGAGGTTGATTATTGGAGTCGGTGGTTCGATATAGAAGTAAAGTCTGCTTTGGGGAGTCGGAGAGAAAGTCTTTGATCGTGGAATGTAAGTGAAAAGTGTTCGACAGTAGCATTTGAGAAGTGTAAAGCGGAATAATGTCGATGAATCTGAGTAGTGATTGACTAGCAAGGAATACAGTGAAAGGAGTAGAGATTTGATAAAGAGAGGAAAAAGAACCTAATGACTTTTATCACTGGTAATGGAAGTAAACTTGTAAAGCTGGACCCACGTAATTCATGGTAAGAAATATTGAGAATTCAGAATAAAGAATAGTATCGTTCGTATAGAGTTAAGTGAAAGTGCACTGATCAAAAGGAAAGTGGTGAAGAAGCTAATAAATGAAGGAAGTAGTGCCTAATTACTTTTAATAATGAAATAACGTGAAGTATTGTCGTATAGTGTTAAGTTAAAGTGCACAGAATAAAGAAGAAGTAGTGAAGAGTTAAGAAAGAAAGGAGGAAGTGCTTATTAACCTTGTACATTAGTAATAGAAATGAACAGACTAGATCAAGTGTATGTAATTAATAATTAAGAACATTGTGAGCTATAAGCAGAGAAAAATTGTATTCAAAAACGTTTAGAAAAAGTGTAAGGACCAAGATAAGAAATAAAAAGATAATTAATAAAAGAAAAGAGGGACTATCATAAACTGGTTTTTCATTTAATCCTGGAATGACCCCTAGATACCATAACTTACGCGATAAACGGGTCAAATGTTCCTTTATCATGCACACACAAAGTTCCTAAAAACTGAACACCACAATGCATATCTGCATATGCATCCTATGTCCAAACAAACCCATGTTAAACGAACCTAATGTCCATTTGGTTCGCATACAGAATTCCAACAATTTAAACATCACATTGCATATCTCCATATGCATTGTAACCAGATGTTTTATGATATGCAAATAAACCCAAGTTCCATCCAATTCTCACCCATTTCCCATAGACTTTGACCCCATCTCAAGAGTATGTAAAACTCTTGTTTGCATTAGCCAGATGGATAACGAAAACGAACCCCGACAAAGGAATCTATATCAAGGGCGATGCGCCCGAACTACGGAAAAAGAATAAAAAATATATAGATAGCAGTCCGTTAGCAGAAGACGCCGAAATCCATCAATGAGTAGCAAAGGAACAGTACAGATGTCAGTGGAGACGGAGTTCCGGGTTAAAATAATAATAAATATAATGGTGCATCAACGTCGCACCAGCTGAGATGTAGACAGATTGACTCTCTGAACCAGGATCTAGATAAAGTCCTGCAGTGGGGAAAGGCCAATCTTGTCGACTTCAACGCAACGAAGACCCAGTATACAACATTCACAAAGAAAACTGTATCATCGGTTCCACAGCTGATGATGAATGGCCGGGCCCTCGAGGCTGGGGAAAGTTTGAGATTGCTCGGCGTCACGGTCTGTGGGAATGTATCATGGCATCAACACGTATCGGGTATCGCCAGATCAGCCTCAGGAAAACTGAGTTATCTTTTTAGAGCCAGGAAATATTTTACTCCGGCCCAACTTCTTCTCCTATATAAATCTCAAATTAGACCCGCGCTCGAATATTGCTCCCATGTTTGGAGCTCGGCTCCTAAGCATACCCTCGACCTACTTGAGAGCGTACAAAGACGACCGATCCGTCTGATCGGGGACTCGGCGCTGACGTCGGGACTACAGTCGCTATCACATCGAAGGCGCGTGGCCGACCTCTGCCTGTTCTACAGATATTATCACGGGTGCTGTTCTTCGGAGATTCTTGGCATTGTTCCACGCAATTCGGTCTATATGCGCTCCACAAGACAATCCGACGGATCGCACCCGTTTGTGGTTCATCTCCCGACAGCGCGAACATCCCTGTATCAGAACTCGTTCCGTTACAGAGCGGGGAAGCTGTGGAACTCCCTTCCCACGCGAGTGTTCCCGCAGCGTTACAACCTGCAACTGTTCAAAAAGAACTGCAACAGTTATTTGATGGCATCTCGGGGCGCCCACTCGACGCTATAGGTTCGCCTCTCCCGAGAGAAGTCTAATAAAAAAAAAAAAAAAAAAAAAAAAAAAAAAAAAAATACAAAAATTAAGCAGTTTGTTTTAACTACGACTACGGCTGTGTAAGATCTTTTTTTTGTCGCGCGTTGGTTTCCCGTAACGTTCAAGTGCACCGTGAATTCGTCATTTACCTATAGCTCGCCGCTTTGATTTTCACTGGTAGTGTGATATAAATAAATTTCTCTTCGAGTGTGTGCAGTGACATTTTTCCGCCCTTAGTGATTGACAGTGTTGCAATACAACAAATCATCCAGCACATTCAAAACCATCATGCCTGGTTAGATACATTCGTTGATTGCAACGCATAAGGAGTAGGCAATAGAAAACTAACTCTGGCAAGCTTAAGGTCAGAGTCGAGCTTTCATGCCTTTCGTACACTCGAAGAAATCTGGAGTGTGCTCTTAGGCGACTGGAAAGGCATTGAAATAACTTTCAGTTGTAACCGTTGCCAGCCGAACAAGCTTTCGGTGCAATGGTCAATACAGGTTCCGGGAAATGAACCTCGCTGCTGCAACCGCAAGATCAACCTTTCAGACTGGTTTTTTCTTCGGTTGTTAACCGATGGATTTTTTTATATAAAGAGGTCATGAAAAAAGTTAAGTTCAGTTCCTGTTTTTGAGTCTAAAGAAGCTTACTAAAAATAAATTATTTAAACGATAAAATTTTGCTTTTTCTTTTCGACTAAATCGAGATTGAAATCCAGACGGTATCGCGTGGTTCACCTGGTCGCGGATTGATTTATTAAAGACAACAACGGAGGCCCCGGAAGCACAAATAAAATCAAGATAACTTGTAAATAATTGAAAGTTCAGGAGATTCCAACGCACCATCGGAGGGGATTCAAAACCGTGAGTACACCTTCTTCAATATACATTTACCTAAGTAAAACCTTGTGGAAAAATAAATATAACAGGAACACCAGGACTATAACAATATATCCGAAACAAACTTTACATAGATTATAAATAAATGAGAAAAAATAAGTTTTAATACATCGAGAATTCAATTGATTTTCCAACAAAAAATATGATCTTTAAATTAGTGAGTGGGTACTGGATCGCAAAGATCAACCACCATGGGCGATACCAGGGCAGAAAACCTTTGAAAATATTTATGATCTGCGAGACCTGATTGTGTGGATGCGTGTATACAATTCTTAGAACCTTGTATTTGTACAAGTGTTCATTTATGGTCAACGATGGCAAAGATATTTTGTATAAGTTAACACACGGCTCATGACCAAACACAACACATCATAAACTAATGACACATATCGTAAACAAATCCACACAGGCATTCTTGCTTATTATTATTGGCACACGCACTCCACATAAAGCACAAACTAGCACTTACCCCATAAACCAATCTGCGCACGCATTCATGCGTATCACCACCCATAAACTGATCTGCGCACTCGTTCGTGCGTATCACTATAGAACCACAGGTCACGGCCCATCACACTGGAAATTGTCGCACTAGCCTCCGTGACAAATCTCATCATCGCAGCTTCCACGACAGCAACAATGTTGCACCCAGCATCCGAGACGACGTCGCATGGCAGTATAAATAATCGATAATCGAAGAATAAAGTTGATTTTTTAGAAAACTTAAACCACTAGTTTATTTTTAACTGGCGCCCGAGCAGGGACCCGCGAAGACAAGATCGTTCAAGTGTAATTAGTCTTATGAGTGCGGGTTTAAAAAAAAAAATATATATATATATCTATATATATATATATATATATATATATATATATATATATATATATATATAAATAAGTAAAAAAGACTAGTGACCAAAGGTGAAAAAACGGCATCCTTAGGAAACGACGCCCCCGAGTAGCCGACCATCGTTGGACAAAAACGAGTCAGCCAGACTGACAGCCACCTTAGGGATGCAGCTAACTTCATTGTGTTTTTTTTTTTAAAGTTAAATTAATATATGAAATTAAAAAAAAATATTATTTCTAACAACAGTAAAATTTAACAAAAAAAAATTAAAATTAAATAATTTTTTTTTTAGTTTACAAAATCAAAAGTTAAAATTAAGCATTTTATTATAATTAATCAAAAAGTTGAAATTAAGAGTAGAAAACCAAAAATTAAAAATAAATTTCTTATTTTAATTAACAGCGAAAAATCAAAAAGTTGAAATTAAATATTTTATTATAATGAGTTTAAAAATTAAAAGTGGAAAATCAAAAGGTAAAATTAAATATTTTATTATAATTAAGAGTGAAAAATCAAAAAGTTGATATTAAATATTTTATTATAATAAGTTTAGAAATTAAAAGTGGAAAATCAAAAGGTAAAATTAAATATTTTATTATAATTAAGAGTGAAAAATCAAAAGTTGAAATTAAATATTTTATTATAATAAGTTTAAAAATTAAGAATTAAAAAGTTAAAGTTAAATAAAAAATATTTTATTATAATAAAGTTTAAAAATTAAGAGTAAAAAATTAAAAGATAAAATTAAATAAAAAGTAGTTTATTATAAGTTTAAAAATTAA
Organism: Microdon myrmicae; assembly: GCA_963931805.1. Classification (NCBI taxonomy): domain Eukaryota; kingdom Metazoa; phylum Arthropoda; class Insecta; order Diptera; family Syrphidae; genus Microdon; species Microdon myrmicae. The sequence goes on along the minus strand of OZ007500.1, from coordinate 129,711,877 downwards.
AAATTAAATTAAATTAGAAAAAGTGTTCTATTTGAAATTAAAGAATTAGTAACTTAAGAAAATTGGAATATTTTTTAATCAATTAATTTTAATAAGTAAAGAAAGTGACACCAAATAATTTGTTACACAATTCAAGCAACATAAAGCTACTAGTAATAAGATAAGTGGAAAGTGACACCGAAAGAATAGTTACATATTCCTTTCTCGTCTAAAATGTTCTCTTGTTGTTCGTCTGAGTGAAATCGCTGTCGAGTTTTTATATATTCATTGAAAGTGCATTGACCCAAATACTAGTATGCCTAATGCAAATTTAATAAGGCCTGTCGTCTTGAACGCACCTGAACCTAATGCTGCCCAGCAACAACGAACAGTAACAAGTGAAGATTTGGAAGCTCTTATAACAAGAACCGTTCACCGCGTCCTGCAAGACCAAGGACGTCAATGGGTCCAATCCATAGTGGATCCTCAATCCGACCGTTTCAATGGCATGACCAAACACAACACATCATAAACTAATGACACATATCGTAAACAAATCCACACAGGCATACGTGCGTATCATCATTGGCACACGCACTTCATATAAAGCACAAACTAGCACTTGGCCCATAAACCAATCTGCGCACGCATTCATGCGTATCACCACCCATAAACTAATCTGCGCACTCGATCGTGCGTATCACTATGGAACCACAGGTCACGGCCCATCACACTGGACATTGTCGCACTAGCCTCCGTTACAAATCTCACCATCGCAGCTTCTACGACAGCAACAAGGTTGCACCCAGCATCTGAGACGACGTCGCATGGCAGTATAAATAAGAACATTGTAAGATAGTCCATAAGTTAGTTGCTTAGCGATAATCGAAGAATAAAGTTGATTTTTTAAAAACCTTAAAACACTAGTTTATAGTTTATAGTTTTTAACTTATACTTGACTGCTTCGTTACCATAGAATTGTTCTTTGTTTTGAGTAGCACTTTATTTTCTTTGTGCCGTCATGGATTTTTCCCAGATGTGGTATCTGGGTACCATGATTTTCCCATATATGCATTTTGTATCTAATGCACTTTTACAGGTACTCATTGGATTGGATATGTTCATTCGGATTAATCAACATATGGGGATTCACATGAAGGTGAATCCTGTGAATGGTGGGGGGTGGCCCCCAAAAGGATGAATGGTGTGCGGGGGGGGGGGGGGGGGGTGTTGCACGTTACCCCCCCGGCAAATTTAGCGCTCTCCTATACACCTTATTTCGCTGAAAGGGGTCAAGTTCACGAGAGCCAAACCAATTTCAACGAATCAATAAATGTTAGGCTCGGGGCAAATTTGTATTGCTCATATAAGGACGGGAATGAGCAAGGAGAGTAGTAATTGGAAGAAAGAAATCAGTAGTTGAAAATTGGAGATTAACGTGTGTGGTGAAAAAACTTTTAAAAATAAAAATAAACATAAAATAAAATCTTGCACTTTCAATATCATTTCATAAATAATAAGAATTATTAATAGTCAATAATATCGAAGGAAGGCGTAAAAAGTGAAAAAGTAAGAAAATACTGGAACACAGGAAACACAAACGAAAAACAATCGTGAGTAACCAAAGTCCTTTAGAATCATTTTTATATCAACTTGTGTGCAACAAAATTTGCAACAACTATGCAAATATCTGTCAGGAGTGCTGATAGGTAACATTTTTATGAATGTGTAGTACAATATTCCGCTCTATACAATAAGCAAATATTCTTTCCCTGGTTTTTTTGATCCAGCGTTTTAAAAAGCGCACCTGACGCCAGTCGCAGTCGAAGGGCAAGCCAACGACGGAGAATCGCAAATTTTGCAAGTCTGCAAATTCTTCACCATGAGAACATTTTGATTCATGGTGACGTGAATCTGATTTGTTCATAGCGAACGCGGTGCAGTGTTACGTGATGGGCTCTCACAACTACCGGTGCCCCATCGAGAAGGAGGATAATTTGGAGATAGATATTAATTATCACACGTTGAAGATGAGTAAATGATTAGAGGATAAATATCTTATTGCCACACATAAAAAATGAATAAATCAAGTTAACTATATATATATATATATATATATATATCCAAGTACACAATGAATATTTATACCACAACTGTACAACAACATTAAATTATATAACAGCTGCCTCCATTATATAACAACTGACACGGCGGACAGAGTCCGTACAGCAATATTTATCCGGCCCCATATTCACCATATAACAAAACTGCAACTCCAACCACCAATTTAATTATTATATAACAAAACTGGCGCTGCGGACAGGATCCCAGCGAGGCCCCAATCATTAGTATATAACAGCAGGTAGGATTACCTGCGCGATGATGAGGTGTTAGGTTGCTTTTTTATCTAGGTGATTAAACTGTGGGATTTGCAGAGTTGCAATTCAGGTGTGGGTACGAAAATGAATCCATTCCGAGTTTAGGAAAAATGTGGGAAAATGCAAGATTGCATTTTCAAGTTTGGGGTATGGAATGCGTTTAGCAATGTGTAGACATGTGATAAGGTTTCACATGCTACACCGAAAGGATTCTATGGGTTGTAGCAAGAAATTCTTGTATGCTACACTGAGAGAATACCTTCGGTGTTAACATTAATTATTGTATGAAAATATTGTTTTTGCAGGATTAATGATAGGATTAATGATTATATTTATATAATTTATATTTAAATAATATATTTATGTCTATACACTTATTGGCTATATAGCATGTATGGTAATTTGCGTGCAACGAAGTGTGTAGACATATGGTATTGTATTTCTGTGTGTAACTATAGCATTTTGGCGTCCGTGGAACCACTTTGCGGCGCATTTTGAAGGATGATTTGCATTTGTTTATGTATAAAGTGCAATTAACTCAAAGAATATTGTCGACATACCGTCGATAGGAATACGTCCAAACAGTCGCTCGAATGGTTGACACTGAACCTGATTATTGGAAGCAAATTTTGACGGCCGACGAGGCCCATTTCCCACCCTCTGATGCCGTTAACAACCAAAACTGCCGCATTTGACGAATGGAGAATTATATAATTACAATTAATTAATTAAATTAAAGCCCCCTTAAATAATTACGCGAATGAGCGTGGGCTCTCTCTCCTGGATGGTCGCGGTAGAATAAAAAAATAATAAATAAAATAAAAAAAAACCTGAAACTTGGTAGACGTTGAAAAATAAAAAAAAAAGATACATGAAAATATAAAAATTAAAATTGATTCGTTCGTCGTAAAATTCTATACGAAGTCCCGTGTATATCGAACAAAAAACTAAAATGGTAAGAAATAAAATAACTGCTTCGTCAATGTAATGTAATCTCTAAAGAAAAGTAAATAAGAAGGCGCAATATTACTAAATAATAAGCGAAAAATATGAAAGTAAATTAAAATCAAAAATAAGAGGAAAACTAATAGAATTAAAGGAAGCCATTAAGAATAATAAAACAAGGCTAAACTAAAAAAGAAAGTAAATTAAAATCATCAATAAATATAAAATAAAAAGAAACATTATAGTGAAAAGAACATTAGAAATCCCAACATTTGATAAAGGATCAACAATAAAAAGGGACAAGCCCATCAAAAACTGCAGCGCCGCGGAAACAACCAGCGATAGAAGCACAGTGGTGCTGCTCCGTAGTTGCAATTGGAAATTCGCTCTGATATTCTGTGTTGCAACACATCCACACGACATCGATGAAAAATCATTGCATGACCAACGTAATTGTGTAGGTCGGCGTTTGCGCCAAAACCATCATTGGGCCATTTTTCTTCAGAGAATGCGAAACTGTCCATGAGAATCGATATCGGTGAGTGTTGGTGCATTATGTTTGCCCACAAATGTGTGAAAAAGGTCTGGACAGTTACTGGTTTCAACAAGGTGGTGCGCTATGCCACACTGCAAAAGAATCAATGCAGTTTCTGCAACGAAAATTTCCTGGGCTGTCAAGATGTTACCCCTCCGGACCTTTTTGTGTGGGTTATTTGAAAAGCAAACGGTACGCCAGCAAGACTCAGACCATTGACGAGGTCAAGACAAACATTCGTGCTGAAATCATCGCTATACCGCCCGAGATGGTCGAAAAAGTGATGGAAAACACAGCAAAGAAGGCGCATTTTGCTTTGGTCAATAGAGACGGCCACTTAATGTTGTATTCAAAAACTAGTCCAAATAAATTGTAAAGGACCAAATTAAAGAAAAATACCTCAAATATGGAAATTGGTTGCTTTTTTTTCTGTGATTGAATATTCAAATACCGACATAAAAGAATTGACTTGTGTAAATAAAGGTTAAAAGAAAAGAATTGAGCTATACGGAACATTTAACACAAAATAATTCAACGGAAAAATCCGCTGGCTTCGAATTCATATTTTTCCTATACGGAACAACTAACCTACTTCAAATTTGTAATGCTGCCGCCGTGCTTCCTCTGAACTCGAGGGAAGAGCGTAGCAAGCGTAGTCGTTTTTTGAATGACAATGCCAACCTTCCGATTGTTTGTGTTACAATTTTATTACATTTTTATTGACTTTAAATCTTTAGTTGACATTATATAGAAATCGATCGAAAAGTGTGACGTGAAAACGGTTTGGTTGCTTTGTCAAGAGAGGAAAGGTGGTTATTCCAGCCCTTGTCCCTGAAGGCTGTGGTTTCGTTTTTAATAGTACTATTCAAGAATTTAACATTATATAGAAATCGATCGATCCTGTAACGAGGCCATTTTCTTCTCTCAGAGTTTCGTAGCCTAATCAGATGTAAGATATTTTCAGGAAGCGGTGCCTCATCGACTGGAGCTAAAGTGTCGTTAAATAAACCATTTAAAATTTATAAATTGAAATAAAAAAAAAATACAAAAAGGAATGTGTATATAAACTAATGAAAAAAAAAAAAATGTGTCGTTGAACAAACCATTTAAAATATACAAATTGAAACTAAACGTTCAATTTGCTTATATTGAATTCAACTTAAAAATCCAATACGTGAGAAACGAACTGTAGTGATCCTAAATCACTACTCCCATCCAAATCCCCAATATTACCTATAATCCCAACCTAATTCCCATAGTGAATCATATGAGCGACAAGTTAAACCGAAAGTTTATTTGTCGCACATTGATTCAATTTCAAATTAGCTTACACCCCAATCCAATTGAATCATATGCACGATAAATTTAAACCAAAGTCATTGATTCAATCCTAATAATCTTAACATCATGAAATGCTTAACTCTAAATGCATTTCATGATTTCTCCTTCCAGGAATTTATTTAAGTAAATTCCTATACACTTCCCAGAATCCGATTCCAATTGAAGCACACAAAATCTTGTTTGTGCTTCTTGGATTTTTTAAATAAAATTTAAGTGACGTGAAAACATGTTCGTTCTCCATTTTTATACCTGAACTCTGAAACACATGAAAGTTGGTTTGGCCAGTCATATTCGAGCATGATGTCACTGCTGCTCGATATGGATTTTGATTGATTGTGTTGAATCTGCTACCAAGGTTTTCGGCTTGTGGAACGAAAGGAGTTTGTTATTTTGAGCAGCTGCTGGTTGCTCGTTAACGATTCGGGGAATCGCTTAGGTTACTTTGGGTGTTTTATCCAGCAGCTGCTATGGTTGCTCGGTAATGATTCGGAAAATCGTTTAGGTTACTATGGGTGTTTTATCGAGCAGCTGCTATGGTTGCTCGATAATCATTCGGAGAACCGTTTAGATTATTTGGATGTTATATCCAGCAGCTGCTATGGTTGCTCGATGTTGGTTATGGAGAGTTCTGGGTTATGGATGAATTAAGTTAGGATTATGGGATATGTATTTAAAGGGGGGAGGATATTAAAGTAGGGCTTTCTGGAGCACTACAAATTATTATTCAATGGAATTACCCGTTAATTTTAAAGTGCAATTGTCCTATACGGAACAATAAAGTCAATATATTATTATTCAAATAAAGAATCCGTGTGTAGCGATTCCAAATCACTACACCTTCCCACTTACCCAAAACCCCCTAACCTATCCTATGCATAAAATACCTAGTATACCTAAATACCATACTACCAGAAACACTAACATTATTTTGGCGCCCAAGCAGGGACCGGGGAAGCCCAAGTTAAACTGGTGTTAACTTGTAAGTGCTCTAAAATCCCTAGTTACCTAAACACGATTCGCCCCAGTATAAAAGGGCGGCACATTTTGGTTTCGCGGCAGTCCGTAATCAGCAGTCAGTCGAAGCAGACTATAACCAGCGTTAAATAAAGTAAATTCAAAATAAACAGATCTTTGATTCGGTCCCGGAGGTAAGAATATATAATATATTAAATATTGTTGTGTATCGGTATCATCCGGTATACTAACATTATTTTGGCGCCCGAACAGGGACCGGGGTAGCCCAAGTTTAACTGGTGTTAACTTGTAAGTGCTTTAAAATCTCCGGTTACCTAAAAAATATAATCCGAACGTACAGGGTCAAGACACCTCTGCCCTGCGTCCGGAGCTGAGTCTGGCTCCAGAAGTACGTACCGGAAAACAAAAAAAAAAACAACAAAAAATATAAACTTTCCCGGGCCGAACACCATTGGACTAATATACAAAATTAACAAAAGCGTACCTGGGGCTGCAACACCAGGGAGTAAAAAAAAACAGTGAAAAAAAATATTTTATTTAATCTAAAGAGATCTTGACACAGTAAAACAAAAAAAAGGAGAAGAAGCTAAACTACCAGCAACATCACGGACCAATAAACGATGCTAGCGAGAGGATAACTAACAGCAAAACAACAACAAGACCTCATCAATCAACAGTTGCCGAAAACTAGAAGCACACTGCTACATGGCAGACCGTAATCAGCAGTCAGTCGAAGCAGACCATAACCAGCATTAAATAAAGTAAATTCAAAATAAAATATCTTTGATTCGGCCCCGGAGGTAAGAATACATAATTTATTAAATATTGTTGTGTACCGGTATTATCCGGTATACTAACACGTGTAATGCCGGGAGTTAATGACCTTTTCCAAGCATCAGCGGAAGAATACCCGTTTGTTTGTTACGTAGTAACTTCCCTTAACTTTATCCCGCTGAGAAAACAACTCAATTTTACATTAAAACATAAATTCCAAACTGGCGCATACAAACGCCCAGTTATTACACTGGTGATGATATCTCAGATATATTATCATACGATAACGATTACGACGTATGACCTAGTTTTCAGGATGGGATAACGGTGGGCAAAAGCAGCGAAGGAAGAACCGGTGGGATCGTACCGTTGAGTCAGTGAGTCGATAAGAAACTGTCAACAAAGAACGGTCGATGCAATTGAGTTGAGGTTAAAAAACGAACAAGAGAAGTTGATGTAAGTCGGTGTGATAAAGTCGGTGTGGTATTGTGGGGTTTCTTCAAGGCGCCGAAGAATCACCCATCGCTTTAACCCCACCTAACCTGCAATTACCATAGCCAACTTACCTGCAATCGAGCAGCGTTAAGCTACCCTTTCAATATCCTAAATCTGAAAATTAAACCCTCAGCAACAGCATGTATTTCAACCAAACCATTGCGGTTCATTTTACATGGATCAATTAGGAATCTGAGCGGTTCCTCTGGGCGGCAACATGTCCATCAACATACTCCTATCATCCTGCGTCTCCTTGTTCCAACAACCCGTTGGCCCAAAAAGACAAGTCGGCTACTGGCTTGCTTGCACATCTGCAAGCCAGATTTCTAATAAGCATACCCCACGATCTATTTTCCAATTAAAGAATAAATAAACCGTTATCCTAGCCCTGACCATGGCGAGCATTCAACTGTTGACCTAACATCACAGAAGAACCCATTTCCGCCGCCTGTAATATTCCCTAGTACTGTCTACAACATGGCTTTAGCCTTCAAGTACGCATGTTTATTTGCATACTAGCATGACCGATTATACGATTCGTTACCGTATCGAGGAACGATCGCCGCATCAGGTCATGCCTAGGATGCGTGGTCCAAACAACGAGCAGCCACGATTACCACGCTGGTTATCGAAACGGAATGCTTCCGTTTACTCAATGTAAACAGAAGACGATATTTTTGCCTGACGGCAACATCTCTTGTATTAATGTATCCTAAAATAAATATGCACCCATGCATCGTAACCTCGATCATCTCATAGAAGTCTGTTGATATAATACCAACAGAATAGGAAACCAATTCCTATGATTTATGGCGGCATGTTCCGCCAGCCTCACTACCCGACCTTTTGTTTGATCAGCTGAGCATCCGAATTTTCTTTGTGCACTCTTCGCCACCGCGTTGTCGTTGCTTCCAACGAATGGGTGTGCCATCCTGACTTGTACGGTCCCAGAAGGGATTCCACAATTGGAATTTCCAATTCGATCGCCATTGGTCTTCACCCAGGAGAGGATCGGATTGGCTCCTCCCAGATGGATAGAAATCCATCTTCATCACGATGCGTGGATGTTGACGACGAATTCGTCGTGGAGTCAAATTTTATCCCTCGACTGGTACACGTCGGAGTGTGGTCGCGTTCTTATATTAATTTCGGAGATAGTGTTTTCTCAAATCAAGCTTGCACTAAAACAACAACTAATCACGCGATAGTGTTCGTTCCGTTTTATTTAGTGTAACAAAATAAAGCCACTTGTTTGAATCGGCATTCGGAGCGAAAGGCAGCGATGAAATAGTGTCTGTTGACGGCGGCGCACATACAATTGTATACCGGATCTTCATCCTGGCAGGACTCGATTTAAAGGAAATAATCCAAACCACTTTGGAAGTGAATTAGGCTTGTAACGTAGTGACAGTTGTTTTTTTTTTGTATAAGATCGTAAAGCATGTAAGTGGGGAACAAAAATCAGTAAAATAAGAAAGCCAACGTTTAAATGACAAACTACACCAGTGTGTTTTTATTTTTGTTTCCTTTTGGTGCACAATTTTGGCAGCGGGCTGTGGAAGTTTAGTAAATCCTGCGCCCTTGCAGGCGCCGCGACTAAACTTACGCCACAGTATCAAGTAAAGAAAATCATAACAATTGTTTTCTGTTCCAACGTGAAACATAAGTGATGTAAAAAGTACATTGTGGTGTAACAAACCACTAAATAAAAATCTCAGACAGTGTTGCGACGAAACGTTATACCGATTCTTGCACAAAAATAGGAAGTGGAATAAAAAGATAATTAAACATTTTAAGTAGGTTTTTTTTTTTTTTGAATCTTGAAACAAAAGAAAAAGGGAGGAAGACGAAGCCAGGAAAAGCCCAACCTTCAAAATTAGCACTGCTGTTCGTAGACAAGGTGTAATCGATCGACGTCGAGAACGACACTTCACAATACGCGTTACAACAGTGAATCGGAAAATCATTGCAACAATCATACACAGGTGTAAAGAGAATCTAAGTAAAAGGACGGTGTTGCAGCACAACAACAACAACAACAACAGTAAAGGGAGGAACGATTCTGTTGTGATTCGTAATCACAACTCCTTTACTTACCACCTATCCCGAATGACCACTTACCTAAAACCCCCTAACCCATCCCATTCCTACACCTAAAATACTTACCTGTCCCTAAGGTCCACCATCCACTCATCCATTCTCCCATAGCGGGGTATATGTGCGACGGGTGAAACCTAAACCTAATCTGTCGCACATTGACCTAATTACTAACCTTTTTATTAGCACGAAGATCGGGTTTGTACTCCAACATTAAATGCATACTTGTGTGCAAACCTCGGTCTGACCCAATATAAAAAGGGCGGCCCACCTTGGTTTCGGGGCAGTCAATAACCGGCAGTCAAAGAAAAACAGCAGACAGTGAAACTAATAAAGTCAATACCAATCGAAAGCAGCTCTTTGTTTTAGGCCCAGGAAGCTGAGTAGCACATAACAAATAAATTAAATAATGTTGGGTACCGATATACTTCCAGAATACTACCCTTATTAGCTTTAACACTGAATCTCATTACTTTTCTAACAAATCCTTAAAACTTCCTTTTTATATATCTTACATTCTCACTTAATACATACCATTCATAAACATTCACAATATTCTATATCAAGCCAGTTACAGCACATTTAATAACATGCCCCTTTTTTCATTCAAAACATAGCACTCTGATTTTCGTTCAAAGTTTATTCAAAATTTAAAAGTCACAGAGACTAAAGGAATACTTTGATAAAATTAGTTTTGTTCACATTATAATTTACAACCAATTAGAACAATAAGTAGCATAAGAAGAGAGAAATTTTAATTGTAAAATCAGTTCAAGTTGAGAAGGAGTTTGGAGTTTTCAGAGTTAAGTTTCAGTTGAGATACAGTTCAGTTTGAGTTATCAGTTAAGTTGTAAATTAATAGAGAAATCAATTCGTTTATGAGAAATTAAATCAAAAGAATAAACGAATTTAAAATGAAAATGAAATAAAATTATTTTAAACTAAACCAAAGAAGAGGAGATATATGCTTATATCAAAACCTCCACGCTCTTCCCTCGATATAAAGAGGGAGCACGGCGCTGGAGATGTAACAATGGTGGCAGCGGTGGGAATTTCTTAACGAAACAACAAAAAGCGGAATCGATTCATCGATAAACCAAATGGCAAGTCACCTACCATCAAAACAGCGGAAACTCACCACATCAACATTTTTACCCCCAAAACGTATGCAACAGAGAGTAGTTGCACAGGTTACCGTTTAAGCTACGTTGTTTGCACAAGCATTCCAGTTCACTCAACATGGGTTGACCTACTAGGCAACGGCAACTGACAAAAGCGCTGGCTCTATAGAACAGTTTTCCACTGTAATTTCCTGTTCGATGGCACGGTGCTTTTGTTTGTCGAGATCGGATGACCCTAACGGCTAAAAGAATGAGACTGTGCATGAGTGCATATAAAAAGGCGCATGAAGGTAAAAAGCTCTTCAGTTCGTTTGTTGATCCAGAGTGACCGTTAAGGTACAATTTGAATTAGTTCAAAAGGAAACATAGTGATAATTAAATAGATTATACGAATATATATTATACTAATTATACTAACTTGACCAGTAGTTTTTTTTTCATTTCAATCGTGATACGCGACGTGGTTACTAGGCGACTCCTGTAGCGTGTGCGCACTTTGGTGGTTGTATTACGACTCAACGATATCTTGCGCGTGCAGAGCTCACTCGCTCATCATGATCATGGCATGTTTCTTTCATGGATGAGAACGAACATAGAATAAAGAAAGGGCATAAAGCGCATTCGTGGGATACGATTTCGGTAAAGCAAATAAACCCGAACTCGTCGGATGCTAATGGGATCTTTGTTGGAAATGTGCGTCGCGGCTAAACAAAGAGTCGACGATGCGATGTGAAAATGTGCCAATGGGTTTTAGCTAGGTTACTGGGAAATGGTGTTTATGTCATCGCTAGTAGGGGTAGGTATTGAATTCCTATTTGCATTTGTTTATGCTGTGGGATTTAATTGATCCCAAGAGACGCGGAGTGCGTATTTGCTTTGGTCCCTTGGGTATAAGTCGCCAGCCAATGTGTATGTAGAGAACATTCTTGTACACATGGCGCGGCTGGGAAAATAGACGGCGCAATATTTATCGTCCCTGTCATGACGGTTACATTGTATGCAAACCGAATCATTTTGTTTACAGTAATTTGTCTGGTACCGAAGGTGCCGAATTGGTTTGGAATTCCAGATAAACAAAGAAAGAAATCTTACGGAAAATTGTATGCGAAGAGATGCATGAAAAGGTAAGTTTTCTTTACAGGGACTTTAAGATTATAGATTTGATCTATATAATGCGTGAAGCATAGACAGGTGCTAATGCTATTGCATTAGCGAAGTTAGGAAATTGGCTGAATGTTATGGGGGTTTTACGGTAAGTAGACAGTGGGGTTTGGCGGAACCGCCACAAAAGCTGTTCAGTTCGTTTGGTGATCCAGAGTGGGCGTTAAGGTACAATTTGAATTAGCTCAAAAGGAAACATAGTGATAATTAAATAAATCTAATTATACTAACTTGACCAGTAGTTTTTTTTTTTTTTTCATTTCAATCGTTTGTGTTTTTTCTACTACGATTGTGGATATTCACCAAAAATTGAATCATAGGACAAAACAATAACTGTGGTCTGTGAGTGTGTAAGCTGTCTCTGTCGAGATTCTGGAACTAGTGGATTTGGATTTGCTGTTTCCAAGGCGAAGCATTAACCTTCTACAACTATCTGGATTTGGATTTGCTGTTTCCAAGGCGAAACAGACGGTTAAAACATTGACCGAGGTGAATCGGAAACGTAAAAATAAAAATCTGTGACTACCATTTATTTATTTATATTTTGTTGGCGCATTTTAAAGGTGCAACATTGGCAGGGCAATAGAACTAAAACCATATTAATTAAATTAAAATGAAATAAAAAGTGAAATACAACGGAATAAAAATAAAGTAGCGCGAAGCAGAAACTAGATTTATAAAGTCAAAACAAATGTGAATTAGACATCATTGGCAGACTGTTATATACCAAAACCCACTCTCTCTCCTGAAAATAAACAATAACAATTTAACAAATAGAAAATATAAAAAGCCACAAGTAGGCGACCAAAAAAATAATGCAAAAACTACTGTGGAAAACCAAAATGTAGGCGCCGGAAACAAATGAAAAAAAAAATTAATAATAATGGCGTATCAATTCGCATCTGTGGCCCTAACGAAGTAGACGACTGAGAATAAATAAAACAATTCGCATACGTGTGTGTAAACGAACGAAGAATGATAAAACAATTCACATACGTGTGTGTAATGAAAGAAGAACGATAACACAATCCGCATGTATGTTCGGCTCTTCAATATAAAACAAAATATTCGCGTGTATTCGGCTAAATTGTATGTTCATCCACACCTGTGGCTCTAGATTCAACACCCCCAGCAACCAGAACAGCTGTAAGTAACGACAATCAACATCAGCCGCCACAGAAAAGAAAGAGAATAGAAGAAGCAAATGAGTACCCTACTTCATACTTAATTATAAACATTTTTGTGCATAACAAGATCAATAGAACTAAAATCATATTAATAAAATTAAAATTAAATAAAAAGTAAAATACAAAGGACTAAAAATAAATTAGCGCGAAACAGAAACTAATTTTTTAAAACAATATTATTAAATCAAAACGAAATAAAAAGTGAAGCCAAACGACTTTTCCTATCACCTAGTAGAAACCTCTCCCAGGAAAAGGGAGTAAGACCATCAGCATTCTAGTGATCACCTCCCAGTCCCGAGGACCTGTCCATCATAGAGCTTTAGACGATTATCTTGAATTAGCACCCGTGTAGCGATCCTAAATCACTACTCCCATCCAAATCCCCGATATCACCAATAATCCCATGCAAATCCACAATACCTCCCATAATCCAAATCCAAATTCCATATTGAATCATATGAGCGATAAATTAAACCAAAAGTTAATTTGTCGCACATTGATTCAATTTCCCATTAACTTACATCCAAATTCCATATTGAATCATATGAGCGACGCATTAAACCAAAAGTTAATTCGTCGCACATTGATTCATTTCCCAAAATCCTGACATCATGAAATACTTAATTCAAAACACATTTCATGATTTCCCTTCCAGGAACCTATCCAATTAAACATTTAGTCAATTCCCAGAACACAATTCCAATTGAAGCACACAAAATCTTGTGTGTGCTTCTTGGACTATTTACATTAAAAACGTTGACAAATCTCAACGAGAAAAAGAACAAAAAGGCGGTAATTTTCAATTCATCAAAGTTCCAGACGCCGAACCTATGGCCAACGCAGGAGTTCAAATCTGAAAAACTAGCACAATTTAAATGCCACAAATAAACAATAGTTAAACCTCATTAAAATAAATAAACAATAGTTAAACCTCTTTAACCAATAAAATAAATCAACAATAGTTAAAGCGCGTCTTCATTCAGACGCCGAACCTATGGCCGAAGCGGAAATTCGAATCTAGAAGACGGTCCCACATGCTATATACAACAAATACATAATAAGTAAGTTCCTTTGATCAGTCACTTTCCAGAGACCAGACCTGCGGTAGCCTATCCTAGGGCAATCAGTTGACTTTGCTTATGGACTTATGGGGGAGAGTTGTGTGCACATCGCATACATACGTCGCTTAATACGGATGTGTTCCTGTGATTGAGTTTCACCAAGAAGAAATGTGATGATGAATAAAAGAAATACAGTAGAAACACCCATTTTGATGGTGGTTGTCGATGTCCTTTGTTATTAAACAATTTGACGTTCTTTATAAATTAGTATCACCAGTTTTACTTTGTGAAACCTGCTTTGCAGTGTCCTTTGTAGTCGTACTTCTAAATCTGGTATTTTGCTTACTTTTACACTTTTACAAAATACTTTAGATCATTCCATGATGACTTTGATTTACTAAGTCATGTAGCTCCATCAATAGCACTTATTGGACCAATGCAGCTCGTGTAGGACAATGCTTCAGAAAGGTATTCCGTTAGATTTCCGGAATCAAACAATTTTCTTTAATAATTAATTGTCCACTCTCAATTTGATTTAATTTATAATGCCGTGCTAAATTATGTTTCACTCACGCACAAAAAGAGAATTATTCCACAAATATAGTGCCGCAAACACATAACATAGGATGAAGTATCCAAACACTACAAGTCTAAAGTCTCCCGATGTCAGCGAATTATTAAGGTATCACGCGATACGTTCACTCGAATCGAGGGTAAAATTGCAACTCTTTAATTTAATTTTTACGTGGAGGACCAGACTGGCCTCCACGGAATCTGAAACGCGATTAAATAAACTCATCGAAGCGATAGAATACCACATATTCCATCATCGCCTCGATGACCATATTTGGTAATTTACCCTTTTGCGTTTTGTTTAACACAAAAGGGGTTGAAATACACACACGATGATTGCTTTTGCTGTTCATCGTGTGTATCCGCAAATATGCAGACACAGCATAAATCCCATTTAAAGTTCGCAGCAGGTGCGAGTATCTCAGTTAAAAAAAGGGTTGAAATGTTTACACGATCAATGACTGCATCAAGCATCATTGCCGATCGTGTACATTTCGCTGATATAAGTTAACACACGGCTAATGATTAAATACATTGTAATCCACACAGGCATCCACATTAAACACAAATCAATTTGCATATGCATTCATGCGTATGACCCATAGGCACGCACTTGCCCCATAAAAACATCTGCGCACACATTACCACCCACAATATATAATATCCGACGTCCATCGCCCGACAATCTGTGTTCCTTGTCAGGGATATAGAAAAAGTCGAATAATAATCGTGCAGTCGAACGGTCCGTGGAAGGAGAAAAATTTGGCCAAGGGTGTCGCGACGTGATGAAATATAAAATCAGTGCTCGACTTTTTTTCTTTCGCCGGTATCTTGTAAACGTTTCTTCATTGACAAAAACAGAACGAGAACAATAAAAATTAAAAATAGAAAAACATTTTTCCCGTGTTTCATTGTGCTGTTCCGCTCCGTAGTGTTCCTTTGTGTTAGCAGTGTTCGGCGGAACACCGCAGCCAACAACCGTCAACCTAAAGGACAAAACATCCGCCAAACAGCTCCAATGTTTGCCTATCCTAAAATATATCCGCCGAGAAAGCACGAAGCAGAAGGTCGTTCTGCGTAAAAAGCGTAGTTAATTGATTATTTTATTTTTAAAAGCAAAAAAATGTGATCAATTATTTTATTAGAAATAAGATGTGTTGTGAATTATTCATTTTAATAAATTATCATAAAAATCAACGTTCATTTCATAAGGGGTCAAATGACTCCATGTGGTAAGAATATGCTGGGTAGAGTACAGACCTGATGACGATCAAATACCATGATCGAAACGTCGTTAATGTAATGTGAAGAAAAAAAACAAATAAATTACATTAAAAACAAAATTAGTCTGTATTGGCGATTTTAACTTCTCCGTTCTAAATTGATATAATAACAGACGATATTAACTTTACAATATACAAAAAAAAAAGAAAAAAAAAAAAAAAAAAAAACCTACAATATCATCCATCCATATCCCCAAATTGAATCCACTGCACGACCAATTGAATCAACTGTTAATATGTCGCACATTGATTCAATTCCCAAAATCCCTTAAACTTCAATTATATAACATCTACAGTGCAAAGACGTGTTACTTGCGATCTAAAACTAGATTCAAAACTTAAGTTGAATGAAATTAAATAAAAGGAAAGTTTGTTCGTTGTGCGTCGCATGGATTGTCGCATCCTCGCGACGCATTATTTATTTTTATTCTGGGCCCGGAAGTTGTGGAATATGCCCTTTTCATAACAGGAAAGGAACTCCTATCATTACATCAAATTATATTTGCGTGCAATCATGTGTTACTTCATTTTGACCAAATGTAATCAAGTACTGAAATAAAAACAAATACGAACAATCCAGTGGTACATTACAAATAAATTCCATATTAGACACTACGACGACAACCGTTCCCGCATCAAAAGTGGGTAAACCGTGAGTACCTACACGCCTTTTTATTAGATAAGTTTTTTTTGTCCGGCGAGATTTGACCCTTAAACCTCGTGTCGTACCGGGCAAGACTAAAACGCCCTTTGTCCAGAAAAGAGTCTGGTTCTGGAAGTGGGGCATCTTAGTGGAAGGGGAAAATTCATTTTTTTTTTGTAGTTTTCCCTTAATCATTTATTATGCATTAAAATTGTGCTATTTTCATTATATAGATTTAAGATTATAGTTGTAAAGGAAGTGCTGTCCTAAAACTCTGAGGTACTAGTTGTAAAATATAAATGTATTATCTACTTAATACAAATTGAATTAAATTGAATTGAGTCTGTGGATAAAAGTTTAGTAGGTGCCAAGTATGACACGGGTTCACTTAACCTTCCACTGTATTCTCCCGACACTCGTTCACAAGTATCCAATATACACGAATGAAGTTACAAGAAATAAAACGCTGGAGTTGTTGGTTATTGTGGTAAATCTTTCTTTATTGTTTATTGTTTTCACTTCAGACGCAGCTATACTAATTATTAATCTTTTAAAATATCAAATCGTTGCACAACGAGAAGAAAACAAACACAAAGAGTCACACAAAGTTATACCAGACACCGCCTTAACACCAATTTCACGAGAACAGGTAACAAACGAGATTTTCTCCAGACACGGTTATTTCACTACCGACATAGACTCACGACTCTGACGAAGCAATTACTTGAGCACGTGTGTGCGGTTGGGCAATAAAAATCTGACTCCCCGATGCAATCCACGTTCGTCAGATTCAAGGGTGGTGGATTACATTGGTGTGGGAGGAGCGAGTAGGCTCAACTTGGCGACGGCCAATGGGTGATCGCAAAAGGATCGAATGGAAGGGTTTCCGTATGATGCCCGTTTCACTCGAAGCATCGACCACGAACGATACCACTCCTGAATCAACAAAGGGACTGCAGGCATTTCTAAGATGAGCGATAGCAAAGCTCGCCGACGGGAGAAATAGGTTTCTGTGTCTTAAATAAACAGAAACGCTATTTCGAGGGCTATAAATCCTTGATGACCTGCGCCTGAGAACGAAATAGGTTTTTACTTTAAGATACACAAAAACGCTATTTCAAGGGTCACAATGATATGCACATCGTGTTTACTCAGGCGTTCACGATAATGCCGTTGTAGGCTATACATTCTAGTGACGATAGGTCAGCCGAAAATTTGGGTCTTGTTTACTTGGCGGTGCCGGTACATGAGTATAATGGCGAGGAATTAGCTTTGCAGATGTGCAAGCGTACATCTCGCCCAGGGTGGCCATGGACCAGCGGTCGGTTAATAGGATAAACACAGTGATGCTACTGTGTGTTTGTTTGTTTAACAGACCGGAGCATCGTTAGGCATGATCTAGGGTATGATTGTCTAACGTCAATCATATTAGTGCCCAAATCCCATGACCGGTAGATAACCGATAAAGGAAATTGGTCGCAACTGTAGCGAACCTTGGGATTGGGGCAATATTCACTCATGAACCGTAGCAAGAATATCGGCTACAGCTGTGTCAACAATTACGCTGGCCAGCGAGAGTTTGTTATATAATTAAGTTCACGCCGCCACCGTGTGTAAGTCAGTCGAGTAATAACCGTCCCAGAGGACAGCCGGTCCCCACTACCCCGCCGGTGCGCATTTCGGGACAGTCCATAGCCATAATCCAAATCACCGACAAAGACGGTCGTGCCTACAGTCTGTGTTGTGCCGTCGGTCGAAACGTGCCTAACATCGAAAACCAAGATTACACTACGGCTCTGAATACGACGTGTTATAAAGCCGTTACAATTTAAGCGTGTTGGCATAATTATATAATCATAATCATAAATAGTTTCAATACATAAATGTAATCGCAATATACAAGTTATGCTATGTAGACATCACAATTTGAATGGACTTGTAACGACAATATAATAAACTCAACCAAAACTGTGTATAAGTTAACACGTGGCACACCACAACATATTACAAACCAATGTCACATAAGTTAACACGTGGCACACAACACATTATATCATGATCCCAATAGGCATTTGTGCGGCATACGCACTTCATACAAAGTAACACTTGCCCCATAAAACTCCACGTAAAATACAAACCAGTACGTGCCCATAGATCAATTTATGCACGCATTCACGCGTATCATCACTCATAAACTTATCTGCGCACCCGTTCGTGCGTATCACCATTCACGCTGGACATTGTCACACACTAGCCTTTGTGACACATCCTATCTTCACATCTTCCACGACAGCAACAATGTTGCACCCAGCTTCCGTCGCTTAATTATAAATACGATATTGTAACTTAGTCTGTAAGTTGGTTGCCTGGCGATAAGCCAAGAATAAAGATTGTGTTTTTTAAAGAGTCAAAAAGATTAGTTTGTTTTTAACTTATATTATCATTTACGTGAAGTGCGTGGTGCTTACTTTCGGCGGAATGACTCGATGGGGATCCAGGTGAAACGGTGTCATACGTTGGCACACCTACTGTGGCGGTCCTGTGAACCTCACAAATCACCCTGAGGTTAAATACCTATTCGCTCAGCTAAAGGAGCCATACATGCTGGTGCCCTCAATCCCACGTATCCGCAGACATGTGAGCTGCATTTCTCTACCAATTCCTCATGCTCGCACGGCTATTGAAGGACACAACACTAGAAACGAATTTGTTTGGCAATTGATTAGCTGGGTGAACACCAGACGCCAAACGTCGACAGCCATCAAAAATCCCACGCGATAAGAATACGGTCTGTTACATAGTAAGCTCCCTAAACTTAAATATGAAACATAAATGGAAGTGTGTAAAATTAAAGACAAACATACATTTTAAATTGAAAATATAACATAAAAAGCGGAAACATTAAATGGGACTAAATGCCCTTTAACCCACATTCCACTTTTAATCTACACCTAAATACCAGCGATTGCACAAACCTGCATCGTTAAGTTGCCAATCTTCGAAGGGGGGTGTGGCGAAGATTGTTTTCGAAAGGTGGCGGAAAGTCGAGGAACGGAGAGAGAGTGGATCTACAGGAGTATTAGAATAGACCTCCTCGGAGAAGGAAGTTTTTTGTCACGTGAAGCGAGTTTTTTTTTGTGTTTGTTTCCTTCTCCGTAATTTTGTTTTGAGTTTTGATTTCAATATTCGAATTTAAAAAATAAAGAATGTAAAGTGATTTGGTTTAGTAAATTTCCTAGTCTTGTTTGTTTTGTTGGTGACCGAGGCGCATCCGCTCCAGAGGAGGAGGAGACAGCTTTTTTTTTATGCCTCCAGGAATTGCGGTATAAAAAACAAGTTATAAGGCGTTTCCAGAAAGCCGGACAAGGAGAAAATTGCGATCGCCGGCAAGTTTTACCGTGGTTTTCCCGTTGTTGTGATTCGTAATCACAACTGCTTTACCTACCACCTTACCTAGAACCCCCTAACCTATCCCATTCCTATACCTAAAATACTTACCTGTCCCTAAGGTCCACCATCCTGCATACATTCCCCTTCTAGAGGACCGCATGTGTAACAGGCTAAGTCTAACCCTAATCTGTCGCACCTAGACCTAACAACTAACCTTTTATTGGCACGAAGATCGGGTTTGTACTCCAACATTAAATGCATACTTGTGTGCAAACCTCGGTCTGACACAATATATAAAGGGCGGCTCATCTTGGTTTCGGGGCAGTCAATAACCGGCAGTCAAAGAAAAACAGCGGACAGTGAAACTAATAAAGTCAATACCACACTATCCTTGGATACCCCCCTTTTTTTCTTCTCTTTTCAGATGCCGCGAGACCGAGCCCAATATCCTCACGGATGTGGGTGATTCTGGTTATCGCAAGATGACCAGAAGTCAGAGACAAGATGAAGGACACATATGTCCTGTCTCGTCAAATTCGGCCTTCTCGCCACATTTTTTTTTTTTTTTTTTTTTGGTTTCGAGGCAGTCAATAACCAGCGGCCAAGCTGCCAACACTGGCAATCAATAACCGGCAGCCAGTCGGACAGTCGTAACCCAGCTCTAAGAACAGTTTACCAAATAAAACAAATCAAAATTAAACAAACTAAAACTATTATTCTTATTCGGCCCGAAGGTAAGTACAGCAAGCAAATAATAACTAAATTAAATATTGTTGGGTACCGGTATCATCCGGTATACAAACACCGTTACCAAATCGGGCGACTGCCACCAGCACATAACGGACCGTTACGCTGCAATCCGATGCCCTGGTCGTGCGGTAAATCGGTAACGGTAACCTAAGCACACACCGGTGACTGATCAGCCGCCACCGTTGGAAGTGCCCGAGCGCAAAAAGAAGTTTCGGGAGTGTATAATCGATTTCAAGTAATTCGACAGTTTGCAAATCAATCAGTTGGATTCGCAAACATCAAAGTCACATCGAAGAAGGAAATGAACTCTTGATAGGACAGCTGAGCGAAGAACCAAGGAAATCGGAAGGGGTCTGCGGAGAATAGGACTATTGTGGCAAACACGGGCACTCGGTTCACTCCTATCCCCATCCGATTGTCACTAGAGTTCCGCAGAGTAAAGGAACGAAACGCCGCCACGTTTGTCCACAACCGGGAGTAAGGAAAACACTAACACGATCACCCAAGTAAAAATAAGGAAAACACTCTCAGGAACAGCCGCCAGGAAAATTAAATGAAACGCACAGTTGTTACATACATACATTTGTATCCTTTTATTGTTATTTTGGTTTGTTTTGTGTTATGCCGAAAACTATATTTATGTCACATTAATACTGCACTGATTTGACGGAAACTAGATGATTTCTTCTGTTGTTTTATAATGTTCACAAAAGGGTACACGCAATCTTAATTATCCATTGGAAACGATTTGGCAAGGAGCATTCCTCAAGTAAGTGGAATTTACACTTGAATATAACTCGGCGCGAGTTAACGTATGAATCACCCAACCAATATGCATCCTTATGTTCACCTTAAGATAAGAAATTCATCCAACAATAACTCGCGCGACACACAATACCAGAATAAGGGCACGTACCTCAGGGGATTAAACTCGCACGACTTTTGATGAACGCATCTCCGCCATGCGACGGAGAGTGGAAGTCAGCAACGACCACGGCGGTCGGCGGATGGAAATCGACTTCACGATAATCATCTCATGCCGATATGATTCGTTTCTGGGGTGAGTTTTGTGGTGTCGTAGTAGATATCCTCTCCACTAAGGATATGTTTTATCTACCACAAGAGAGAACCAGATCTCGTAATGCAGATCATGGTGGTTTGTGTGTGATCGTACCCATCACCGTGTTTATCGTTGCATTAAGCAAAGGATAAACGAGAAAAAAAGGAACAAAGAGAGAAGCGACCAAATGCTTCGTCCGGTAATGAGGGTCGTGTTTACGCTGTGTATCGTCGCTATAATAGACGTTGGGAAGAAAAAAGGTGCTAATAGGATTGGTGGCAGAGACGAATCCCTTGCCTGGATTTGTATATGCAGGAAACTTAGGTTGTGGCGACGTGCGAAATTGATGATTGTTTGTCTATTGATGGTGAATCGCCGGTCGGCTTGCTGCAGCTGTAAAAACAAGCCGCCCGACGTTGCATTTCAATTGATAACAATGTGTGCCGAATGTTTTGTATTTATGGTGCATATGTTCATTAAGGACCTATTTTTAGGAATTTGATCTAACGCGTGTTAAGTGTATCGATGACGTTATACCTAAAGATAACATAAAAGGGGTCATTGATACACTTAATCAAAAAAGTACCACCAGATTCTGAACTCCAATAACCCTAAAGTCCAACGAGTGCATCAGAATCATCATTTCATAGGAATCAATCGGAAAACGATTAATCATGATTTCCTAAAAAACAATTACAGCCAAATTAGCAGTTCATAGGCAATTGGCAAACAATTAAAATGAAAAAAAAAAGAAAAAATTAAATTCATTTCCCTAAAGTAATTCGTGTAAAACACCAGCGTACACAAAGGTACCAAACGCTAATGGATTGCCTCCTTGGTTTCACCCCGGAAGTAACGTCTAATATAAAGCAGGCTCCGGAACTGGTGTACAACCATGAGAGGTGCCATTAGCTATTAAAGTACAAACTCCAACCAATCTAGGAAATAGCAAGGCGTTATCTCTTCACCTAATCAAAACAAAACCAAACAAACCATTGAACGCAAACCATAAAAGGGCCGACCAGGAACAGAATCAATCACCTGGTTGGTACGAGCTCCATTGTCCAGGGGATAAACGACGCAGTTCATGCCGAGCTAGCAGTACAAGTAACAGCCCAACCACAAACGTTGCCACTAAACAACAGCCACGTGAGTGCCACAAAAATATATATTTAATAATCTTATTGTAAAATATAAATTATAACACAAGTCACAACCGTGCAAATTAGTTTTTTCTTTTTTTTATTATTAGAAGATTTAACAGATTTAACAGAACACCCACAATCAAAATATGAATCCTATAAATGAAATATGGTGTTGCGGATTCACAGCTATATGCGCAATTATAACAATAGAACTACCTTACAATTTGTATACCCTTACAACCGCAACTGCGCCCATGACAACAGTTGTCGATGACAGAAGGGACCGTAAAAAGGGTAATCATTGTTTACAAGACGCCTAATGCAAGGCGCTTGATAGAAGAAGCCTAAGAGAACACACATGACAGGGGATTAATTGGATTCACCTTAATGTGAACTCGCATGCCAATACAATAAGTACCTGTGAAAGTGCATGAAATCAATTGTATACACAGGCGGATTATTCAATACAGGTACCACATTTAAAATTTCTATAACAGCATAAAACTAAACAATAACTCATAACAATAACAATAACCAATTATCTGGAAACGAGGCAATAACATGTCTCCAATCGTTGACCAGGTATAAATACAGTTATTTTAAGGATCGTGTTAAGAACTGCCGGACAAGTTTCGCCCTGCTAATTAGAGTTCGCAGACTCATTAAAACAAGCTGTCTTGCAAGATAGGCAAAAATATAATTAGTCTGTATAATCCGCACCCCAACTGAACGTCGGGCAGCACTTAAATTAATTAGTGCAACCTTTGTCCGTCGTGTGACGCATTTTAAACAGAAAAGAAAAAGAAAACTAATAACGTATCCTTCGATATGGACGATCGAAGTAGAGAACACACACAGGAGATTCGTGATATTGTTCCGCGCAATTTCGTTTATATGCGCTCCACAAGACAATCCGACTGATCGGGGGGGATGGGTGCGAACATACAGGGCAAAGTCTCTGATTGCCTTCAACCCGGCGAAGGCCAGGACGATCCTTGTCCCTGTTCAATCCAAGTTGACATGCAGTCTCCACGTGACACCCCTGGATAGCTACTTTGACACCCGCCAAGTAGTGAACCAATGCATGCAGCGACATCCTGATAAAGGTTGGCGCAAGGCTAATAACCAGGCCCGTAAAAATGAATTATTATGGCAAATTTAACAAGCCTCGGATATGGACCGGATACACGACGACGACCACGGAAACGAAAACGGCTAAACGATTTAAGGATTTTTTCATGGAACATACGCTCACTATACAGAGCTCGAGCTGCACAGCAGCTAGCCGATGCCCTGTCCGAATATAAGGCTGACATAACTGCATTACAAGAAATAAGATGGACGGGGAGTGGTGTTTTTCAAAGAAAAGAGTATGACATTTATTACAGCTGTCACGCAAAACACCATGTGCTCGGGGTAGGCTTTCTAGTCAGCCAAAAACTGAAGCCTGCCATCATCGGCTTTAATGCAATAAATGAAAGGCTATGCACTCTTCGCGTGCGAGGCAAATTTAAGAACATAAGCCTCATAAACGTTCACGGACCTACGGAGGAGTCCCCTGACGACGAAAAAGAAGATTACTATGAGAACGTCGAACGGGCCCTCAATGCCTGCCCAAGATACGATGTGAAAATCGTTCTTGGGGATTTGAATGCGAAAATAGGTCGGGAGCCGGTTTTCAGGCACTACGCAGGTTCCCATAGTTTGCATGAGAACACTAATGACAATGGACTACGAGTCATCGAACTGGCAGCATCGAAAAACTTGGTCGTTGCGAGTACCAGGTTTCCGCGTAAAGATATCCACAAAGCCACCTGGGTATCACCTGATGGAGCCACTCGCAACCAAATTGACCACGTGTTGATAGATCGCCGCCACACCTCGAGCCTGATGACGGTACGAACGTACCGAGGTGCCAACGTCGACTCGGATCACTATCTTGTTGGTACAGTTTTCCGAGCGCGGATTGCCTTACGGAGACGTATTGCATCCACGGATCAGGTTCGAATCAACACGGCTGCCTTACGCAATGAGAACACCAGCAACACCTTTGGACATGCGTTAAGACTCGCCCTCGAAGAGCTCGACGGAGGGAGAGTAAGTCCTGGGGCCAGAATGCCGGGCGTAGAAGAGAAATGGACACGCCTTAAGAATACTGTCATTAGTACTGCCAACTCCATCTTAGGCAGTAGTCGTAGAGATCGGAACGACTGGTTTGATGATGAGTGCAAACTACCGACTGAACGTAAGAATGCTGCATACCGGGCAATGCAGCAGTCTCATAGGACGCGGGTACGCGAGGAGAAATACAAAGAGCTCAGAAGAACTGAAAAAAGACTTCACAGACAAAAGAAAAGTACCTGGGAAAAAAATCTTGTCTGTGAAATAGAGAAAAGTAGAGAGCGAGGTCCGCACCAGGCGCGGAAGTTCTACCAAATAATCCGCAGTATGACGCGGTACACACCACGCTGCACTTACTGCAAGGATAAAGAGGGTAATCTGATCACCGATCCTGAAGGCATTCTGGAGCGATGGGAAGTGCACTTCAATGAATTGCTAAATGGTCAGCTCACAGAAGAATTGAAGGCTCCACGAATGCAAGACCAAGAGCAAATGCTGCCGCCACCAAGCATTAAGGAAACATTAAAAGCCACAAGACAGCTAAAATCAAATAAAGCCCCTGGAGCTGATGGCATACCAGCTGAGCTGATCAAACAAGGACGGACAGCGTTACATCACGCAATTCATGAGATCGTGGTGCACGTATGGGAGCAAGAGGAGATGCCGGAAGATTGGCGTCGCGGTATAATTTGCCCCATACATAAGAAAGGAGATATCACACTGTGCAGCAACTATAGGGGTATAACATTGCTGAGTACCGCCTATAAGATACTCTCCACTATCCTACAAGACCGGATATCCCCATACGCTAAAGCCATCATTGGTCAATATCAGTGTGGCTTCATCCCAGGCAAATCAGCAATTGATCAGATATTCACCCTTAGGCAGGCGATGGAAAAATGTCTGGAATTTAAGATTCCACTATATCATCTGTTTATAGACTTCAAGGCCGCCTACGACAGCATAGCCAGGGTAGAACTATATAATGCCATGAGAGAATTCGGCATTCCAAATAAATTGATACGACTTTGTAGGTTGACCATGACCAACGTAACTAGTCAAGTAAAAGTAGCTGGATTGCTGTCCAAACCAATAAACATCTATAATGGACTCCGACAAGGGGACGGTCTGGCCTGCCTCCTCTTCAACCTGGCGTTGGAGAAAGCAATCCGTGACTCTGGCGTTACAACTAGAGGGACTATTGTCACCAAGTCCAGCCAGATACTTGCCTACGCAGATGACATCGACATCATCGGTAGAACCGAATCGGCGGTACAGGAATCCTTCACCCAGATCGAGCAGGCGGCACAAAAACTGGGACTGCGCATTAATGAGGGAAAAACCAAGTACATGGTGGCAACTTCTGCGAAGAGAAGACCTAACGTTGGTCAAACTATCAGGGTAGTGGAGCACGAATTTGAAGTAGTGCAATCCTTTAACTACCTTGGGTCAATAGTATCAGCCGATAACAATATGGAAGAAGAAATACGCGAACGGCTGATTAAATCCAACAAAGCCTACTATGGTCTATCAAGGCTCTTTAAATCCCGAAATTTATCCAGAACATCCAAGCTACTACTGTACAAGACCATGGTCTTACCAGTACTCATGTATGGATCCGAGACCTGGGTGCTTAATAAAAGGCACTCTGAACTCTTGGCCGCGTTCGAGAGAAAGGTCTTAAGGAGAATTGTTGGCCCCGTATGTGGGGGAGGACCATTCCGGAGACACTACAACCATGAGTCGCACGCGATCTACCTTCAAGCTAATATTGTAAGAAAAATCAAGCTCGGTAGACTCCGGTGGGCGGGACACCTAGCTCGAATGAGCGAAGAGGACCCTGCCCGGAAAGTCCTTTGTGGCAGGATGTATGGAAGGAGACAGCGCGGCAGACCTTGTCTGCGATGGAGGGATGGCGTAGACCAGGACGCCCAGAGCCTGGGAGTGCTAAACTGGATGACATCGGCTCGAAATCGGGACCGGTGGAGAGATTTGTTAAATAAGGCCAAGACCGGATCCCGGTTGTAGTGCCGGTGATGATGATGATGATAATCCGCACCGCAACTGAACGTCGGGCAGCACTTAAATTAGTTAGTGCAACCTTTGTCCGTCGTGTGACGCATTTTAAACAGAAAAGAAAAAGAAAACTAATAACGTATCCTTCGATATGGACGATCGAAGTAGAGAACACACACAGGAGATTCGTGATATTGTTCCGCGCAATTTGGTTTATATGCGCTCCACAAGACAATCCGACTGATCGCGCCAATTTGCGGTTCATCTCCCGACGGCGCAAACTTCTTTGCATCAGAACTCGTTCCGTTCCAGATCGGGAAATCACTATGCTGCTTTATTCGCATGAAATATTTTGTTGCGCATTAGGAGAAATTCTCTCTACTTACAAACACTGCTTCAGCGAGGAGACAACACCGTTCCAGCGAAGAGGTTTCGGTTCCAGAAAATCCGGAAAGTCAAAATCAACTCCCTCAGGTGAGAACCAGCGAGGCTAATACAGCGCCACGAACCCAACGTCGAACCAAACCCGGGCGCGAACTTGTGAATACACACATTTTCTAAATGAAACACCGAACACCCTAGCATCGTCCTGATTGGACGCTATCTTGCGATAACCAGAATCACCCACATCCGTGAGGATGTTGGGCTCGGTCTCGCGGCATCTGAAAAGAGAAGAAAAAAGGGGGGGTATCCAAGGATAGTGTGGACAGTGTTAGTCCAAGTGTTCTCTAACTACTTTTATAGAGGGATGGTGGGGAAGAAATCATACAAGACCGGTGGGTCTTGGGTGCGGTAGTAAACGCAGATCACGTCTTTGGCGTCTGATAATCTGCTCTTTGGTCGGTGTGTATGTTTGTGTTTGTGCCGTCTTGTACTGTGCGTTCGTGTGCTTGGTTTGTTAATTGTAGACCCTATGGGATGGGTCCAGGAATCCTCTATTATAGAGGGGAATGTTGTTGGGAAGGGTGCTTTCTTCAGTTTTGTACTGAAGAAGAAATTGTGGGGGTTTGATCCGAAGAGATCGAGAGAGAGAAGGGTCAAGAACGCAAGAGTCCCGTACAAGTAGGTTCTCGCTGTTCTGAATGTTTTCGAGGTACTTATATGCTAATTGAAGCAAGTACTCGTCGATAGGGGTAATGGAGGCGCCTTCGTATAGGTGAGAGTTGGGGTAATGACGACAGTCAGGCCTTCCAGAATGATTGGTGCATCTTCTGAGGAGTTTCCTTTCGAAAACCCGAAGTCTTTCCATTTGAGCCGAAGATATGCAGGACCATATGGGAAAGGCGTACGATATTCCAGATCGGATTAGCTGCTTATAGCAGAGAAGCTTAACTTTGGTGTCAACTTTGTTCCTCCACTTCAGGATGTTGTGCAGTTGCTTAGACCGACCAAGGCCCCTTTGGAGAATGTGGGTCACATGTTTGATGAAATTCATTTTTGGGGTATAAGTGACCCCGAGATATTTCATCTTGTCCTGTGGTCTAATCGTAGTATCTCCCATACTAACTTTACAATGAATTTTTCCCTCTTCTTATATAACTTTGTGTTCTAATTTACTGTAAATTATAACTTGAACAAAAACAATTTTATCAAAGTATTACTTAATCTACTGTGACTTTTAATTTTGAACAAACTTTGAACGAATATCAAAGAGCTATGTTTCGAATGAAAAAAGGGGCATGTATAAAGTGTACTGAAACTGGCTTGAAATAGAATATTGTGGATGTTTATTAAGGATATATATTAAGTGAGAATGTTAGATATGTCAAGAGAATGTTTTAAGGATGTGTTAGATAAATAATAAGATTCAGTGTTAAAGTTAATAACTATAAGGACAGTAGTATTCTGGAATACTACAGAGTGTACAAAGCGTTGTGGGGCAAAGTGAAAAAAAAGTTAACTAAAAACCCATAAAGAAATCGTAATGAAAAAAAAGTGTCAAAATAGAAGGATTTTCAAAGTGATAGTAAAAAAAAAAAAGAAAAAAAATATTATTGGAGCAAAGTGTATCAGTGAAAAAAGAAAGCAATAGTCAGAAGGCATTCCGTACCTGTTTTCAATTGGTGTCCTCGGTGATTGTTTCAGTGCGGTAAGTTTTGTCTTATCAAATTGTATTTGGATTCTGGATTTTCAGAGACCAGTCACATAGAAGACACAAAACCTGCTTTCACAGTTGTGCAAATTTATGGTGGCAACAAGCAGTGGCGATATAGAGACGAGCGCGGGTCAGAACCGTGATTGGCGGTAATGACGGTTCTTTGGTGTTCGGGCAGCTCGGAGAACGGATCGCGGAATTGACGAGGACGATCAAAATTAAAAGGCAAAGGCATATTACTAATGCCGTGCGAGAGTAGGTCGAGCTCATTGGTTGCCTTTACGATAAGGAAATGGAAAATCGCTTAAAGAAGCCATCTGCGCCGGCTGAAGCAATCGGTGGAAACGGGCAAACCCAGCCAAAGCAAAACCCACACACAGCCGTGAGCAGGGTCAGGGGGCAGATCAATGTTGAGTCACCCAAATATAATTGGTTTACGAACCACACAACCCAATATAGGTTGAGATGTCCGCCAAGGAACATACTCACCTTTATCCATGACACGTGCCCACAGACACATTAAATTCAATAGCAGAAATCAATCGAACTAAACGAATTTACAGTCGAAGTTTCACGAAGGTACTGGGATGGAACTTTCGTGAATAATCGTGAATAGCATACAAGCATTAAACACGTCATCTAGTGCAAAAGGGAAAGAGCGAGAAATTACTAGCTAGTTCCAGAACCTTCCACCCAAGTGTCAGCTCGCATATAAAAAGGCCACAGGGCGTCTCAGCGATAGTTCGGAATTTGGTTGTTGAACGAAATAACATCGTGCCACAGTAAGCACACTGACAGCGTGATACTAAGTGCTAAATAATAAATGTTAATTAATAATTGAAGAAAGTAACAAGTGTGGAAAATAATAAGTGTAAATAAGAAATCTATTAAAGTAAAAAGAACAAACTTTTGGGTTTTTATTGGATTATTCACAATCCAGAGATCGAACCTAGGAAGTCGATAAACGTCAAATTAAATTTACGTAGCAATTGGTGTCAGAAGTGGGATTGCTGAATAATCCTAAATCATGGTAAGGTTTGTTGACCTGAGAATACCCCATTTAAGAGTCTCGAGGATTGCTTGTGACAGGGAATAAGGCAGATCTACAAGCACGATTGCGTAAAGTAATGGAGAGTGAGGGCATCGATGTTGATGGACATGAGTTTTGTCATGATGCTTCAGGAGCTTCATTTAAAGTCGAAGAGCAGTTGGTAGAGCCGCAGCCAGCTCCAACATTTGACATGAATGTGCTTTTAGCAGCAATGGCACAGCAGTCCTCACGCATGGAGGAGCAGCTAGCACAACGCATGGAGGAGCAGCTGGCACAACAGTCCTCACGTATGGAGAACCAGCCGGCACAACACACTTCACAACTGCAGGAAAAACTATCGCGCATCGAAGGCAATTCTGCCAGACTGCAGGCGAGGCAGGATGAAATGGAGGATGAATTACACAAAGTTACACAAAATTACACAAAATTAAAATCAGAAATATTGAGGTTGGATGGTCATATCCGAGAGATACAGTTCAGTGGAACTGTACCGTTTAACTCTCTCTACTTCTACGCACTTGTCCAAAGTGATTGATGAAACTTCAGGAAGGCTTGGGTTGATTAGGTGGTGATGGAGTTATCAAAGTTCCTCTGGACAGATGCTCTTCTCCTCTGTTAATTCAATCCCTTCTGGTTTGGACTTTCGGACGGAATCAATTAATATTCCCGACAATTAGAAACTAGCACTGAACTTATTTACTTTGAACACCTTTATTTTCTTCTAGTTTCGCCAAATAATTTAAATTGCTTACTTTACAAAAACTTTTTATTTCGTTAAATTTATAACCGCTGGGTAATTCTCTATATCTTTTTTTTTTCTCAAAAAAACCAACGGGGGCTTCCAGTTTCTTCTTCCTTTTTTTCGTTAACACCACTCTATTATTTTTACTGTAACTTTACAAACAGTCTCGAACAACTCCAAAACCGTATCTCTTACTTCAACCAAAAACAAAACAAAACGGAATCAAAATTAACCGAATCGAAGATTCCTCCTGCTCTCTCTCGCTCTCCCTCAACATCCACTCCGAAAATCGAATTCGAACTCGCCCACGATCTACACTCGAATCGGGGCGTGTTCGAACACTCACATGTGGATCGTGCAATTCTTCCACCACCTTACCATCAACCCATATTAAAAACAACTAAATGATGGGGGTGGTGAAAGCCGCACGTAACAGAATATGCAACGGAGATAGAGCGTGTCGTGCTCCGGGAGCCCTACTGTCCTCCCACAATCCCAATATATCCATTTCATATACAATAATCCCCGTTTCCCATATTATACATATATATATATACATTTCATATTAATCATTATAATCTTTAATCCCATACAATTTACCCATTTCCCATATTATAAATATATTTGCATATTAAAGAAATCCCTTTATATTATAAATACATTTATTAATCAGTAAATAATAACAACATATATCAATCAAGATCCATAAATCCACATAACGATATACATTAGAAATATATTTCATTATTTCCTAAATTACCAAAATCCATATCTTAAAATAACGTAACATGCACATACCAAATTAATTCAAACTATTCCTTCATATAATAATACGTAATAACTATCCCAACCATACATCTTATTTCCCTAAACGATTTCCAAAAATCGTTATCCTAATGCAATAGTTTTTGCTTAACATTATATATGAATCATCCCCATGTACATAATCGCACAAGCGGAAACGAAAGAAGAAAACTAACGGTAACAATTTGATTTCGTTCATACAAAAAAAAGGAGACTTCTAGAAGAAGTAAATGTAAATGAAAAAGTTTTGTATTTTCGTACAAGGAGTAAGAATTAGACTTCCGACAAGGAAGCACGGAGAAGAATAAAAACCACAGACGTGTGCGGACGTCTGGTGGCTATCGTTTATTATTTAAAATTTAAATATTGTTATTTATGTAATATAATAAAATATTATCTGTTTTCGTGTAAAAGTTTATGTTATTAATTTAATTAAATTAAAATAGCGTTCACGCTCTTCCCTCGGTCGTGGCGAGGAAGCACGGCGGTAAATTAGTACAAGCGGCTCGCGCATTTGGCCAATGCAGACGCACCGGCAGAAGTAATTGAATTACTCAAAATTCAAGCGTTTATGAATGGAATACGAGATGCGGATACCAACCGCGCAGCCTATTCCATGCCAAAGAAGACGTTTGCGAAGACAGTGTCATTTGCTCTTGTTACGGACCTCGCGTCCAGGTCCTCCCCTAACACCCACTAATCCTCGGTCGCAAATTTACCCTCTCTACCTGTAAAGGGAAAACAAATCGCCAAGTAGCTAATTTGCATAAACTACTTTGTGCAATTCTACTTGGCAGAAAAATAATAAAAAACGGCGTTGGCGCCGAATAAAAAATAAACGTCAACGGCGAAAAACATAAAATTCATTCGACGTAAATCTCCGAAGCGAACGAAACCTAAACAACAATATCAGTTTATCAATATCGTACGTTTTATCTAAATGCTTAACAATAGCAATCGTATTCAATTTGGAAGAACTGCCATCATGCAACATCGAATAGATACTGGAGATGCAAGACCGACTCGGCAAGCTCCACACAGAGTCCCACTGGCGAAAAGAGAAGAAACGGAACAGATAATCGACGAAATGCAGAAAGGTGGAGTCATTAAACCTTCAACAAGCCCATGGGGTTCACCGGTCGTGTTAGTGAAAAAGAAAGATGGAAGCACCCGGTTTAGCGGAACTGCTACCCACTGCCACGAATAGACGACACCTTGGACACATTATCCGGTGCGAAATGGTTTTCAACGCTGGATTTACAAAGTGGTTATTGGCAAGTGGAGATCGAGAAATGCGCCCGCGAGAAAACTGCTTTTAGCATCGGAGATGGATTGTGGCAAGTGCGAAGCTTCCTTGGGCTCTGTACGTATTACCGACGCTTTGTACCGGGTTTGCCAATGTTGCAAGAAGCTTACACAATTTGACGAAGAAAAATTGCAAATTTGTGTGGAAAGAGGAGGAAAAAAATGCATTTCAGCAGTTGAAGGAATTGCTTTGTACAGTTCCAATGTTGGCTTATCCAGTTCCTGGCGAAAACTTCAGGACAGAGATGCTAGTGCACATAGAATAGGAGGTGTACTCTCACAGATCATTGATGGTCAGGAAAAAGTAATTGGGTACTATAGCAGAGTTCTTGGAAAGCCGGAAAGGAACTATTGCGTTACAAGGCGAGAACTCTTGGTAGTCGTCGAATGTGTGAAACATTTTCACAAATACCTGTATAGACAGCACTTCCTTCTGAGGACATATCATGCAGCACTCAGATGGTTGCTCCAGTTTAAAAATCCGGACGGGCAGATTGCGCGATGGATAGAAAGGTTGCAGAATTATGATTGTGAAATACAGCATCGGAAAGGTGGACAACATGGAAATGCCGATGCACTATCTCGACGCCCGTGTGCATTGGAGTGTAAGCATTGCTCTAAGGCTGAGAGATGCGAAGGCATCATGAGAACAAACAAATTAACAGCCACAACTCCTATGAATTTAAGGATATTTTGATGACTTAACGATCTCCACAAAAAAAGCCGGTAATCAAAAAACAGCCACGTGAATACCCCCCCCTATTTTATATATTTTAATTGTGTGCAAACTATATTTGCAACAAACATATTAACCCTTGTAATCCCAAATATTACATTATCCTGAAAAGTGGATCTTCTTCTGGGACTACACCGGATGACTGAAACACTGATACAAAGCTTACTACCACAGTTAAGCTCTTTGCAATTCATTTGCTCCTCAAGCCGGATTTAACCCAAGTTAAAAAGAAAATATAATAAATGCTATAGTACCGTTAAAGTAACCATAGTTTAATATTTTAAACATTAAAACTGTGAAACACTTTTATGTCAGAAAAAGTAAAACCATGTTAAGAAGAAAATAAAATAAATGCAATAGTACAGTCAAAATAACCATAGTTATATATATATTAAACATTAAAATTCTGAACAACTTTTGTGTTAGAAAGAAAAAGTGTGTGTACACAACCAGCCACCAAGAAGCCAAGGATAAAAGCCCAATAACACGAAGCAGCGAAACCACCAACTCCACGAATCGAGTGAGTACTCTTTTAATTAAAACATAAATAATTGTGTGCAACAACAATTTGGAATTGCACATATGTTGCAATACATTGTGAAAAGAACTAACTTAAATGGTATGTCAGCAAAATATTGTAAATACATGATGCGCACACTCGTTGAACCGGTGGGGTGTTATTCCTCTTTCGAAAATAAACTCATTTTCGGAAGGGAGGAGGTGGTATGATTGTCTAACGTCAATCATATTAGTGCCCAAATCTCATGATCGGTAGATAACCGATAAAGGAAATTGGTCGCAACTGTAGCGAACCTTGGGATTGGGGCAATATTCACTCATGAACCGTAGCAAGAATACCGGCTACAGCTGTGTCAACAATTACGCTGGCCAGGGTTAAGGATAGCCGCATTATCATACTTCAGCGGTTCTACGAACCATACAACTCCTTACAGGTGAGTTATCTTTTCCTCTCTACTCACCTTTCACAGCACATGTGCCCACACACGTGGCCCAATAGTCATTACCATACCTGTAATAAAGTTTATAGGAAATTGCAACAACGTTGAACCCGATAGCAAAAACCAA
This sequence comes from Microdon myrmicae, assembly GCA_963931805.1. Classification (NCBI taxonomy): domain Eukaryota; kingdom Metazoa; phylum Arthropoda; class Insecta; order Diptera; family Syrphidae; genus Microdon; species Microdon myrmicae. The sequence goes on along the minus strand of OZ007500.1, from coordinate 129,677,028 downwards.
GGAACTTAACGTCCAAAAGCTTCCAATATCGAGTTCAACGCATCCATACATGGTATTCTACCCCAATTCAAAAGGGCAGCTAAAGCATCGCATCTAAGCAACTCGTTAAATGCAGCAGGCAAGTTGCAGAATAGATAGTTTTAGAACCGACAACAAATAAGAAGGTGTCATATGCTTCTGGTTATAGATACATGTAGTTATTTTAATAACAGATAAAAACTAGTAAAGTCACTTAAAAAAGCCTTCTAATTATAATTGTATGAAAACGTTTTATTTCAATATAAAATTGTAAACGATGTAACGATGTAACGAAATTACAAAAAAAAAAAAAACAGTAAACGAAGCCCGAGTGATTTTTTCCTAGAATAATTGAACAGCGTCTATGTTAAACAATTTTTAATGTTTATTTGATAATGTCATAACACAATCTAAGCATTAATTATTTCCTATTAAGATAAGTGGAAATGGAAACGGAGGAATGAATTTTGGTTTTTAGAAAATCTGTAATCAAAATTTAAGAAACAAATCGTAATGATAAGTTCCACATTTTCGGACACATTGAAAGGAAGTTAATATAATATAAAAATAATATTATTAATGTATCTTTTTATCAATTTAATTTCATCAATTAAATCAGAATGTAAATTTATTGTAATGTAACCTTTTGATGCTAAAAAGATATTAATAGTCCTCTTAAGTTATACAGATTATAAAAAAAGAAACGATCAATTAATGTAATGTAATTCCTATCAACGAAACAATGTAAATAATGTAATTTATTGTTATTTGTTAAATATGTAAATAAAAATGTATCGATGTGCATACTATGTAAAAATACAATTGTTACTAAATTTAAATAAATAAAAACGGTGGGATCCAACCGGTGGATTCATAATAAAACAAAAAAAAATAAAAAAACAAAATAATGTTTGTGTAAAAAAAAAATAATTTTTTTTTGGGATTTCCGAACAATCGGCGGTAACAAATGGTGGTGGTGTGAAACAAAATTTAATTATAGTAAAAAAAAATTCTTTTAAAAAAGAGCCAAGGATAAAATCCCAATAACACGAAGCAGCGAAACCACCAACTCCACGAATCGAGTGAGTACTCTTTTAATTAAAACATAAATAATTGTGTGCAACAACAATTTGGAATTGCACATATGTTGCAATACATTGTGAAAAGAACTAACTTAAATGGTATGTCAGCAAAATATTGTAAATACATGATGCGCACACTGGTTGCACCGGTGGGGTGTTATTCCTCTCTCGAACATAAACTCATTTTCGGAAGGGAGGAGGTGGTATGATTGTCTAACGTCAATCATATTAGTGCCCAAATCTCATGATCGGTACAAAAAACAAAATAATGTTTGTGTAAAAAAAAATAATTTTTTTTTTTTGGGATTTCCGAACAATCGGCGGTAACAAATGGTGGTGGTGTGAAACAAAATTTAATTATAGTGAAAAAAAATTCTTTTAAAAGAGAAAAAAAACAATTTTTTTTTAAATTAAAATAAAGTGAAAAAAAACAAAAACAAACTTTTGAAAAATAAAATAAAGTATCAATATAAAATTGTAAACGATGTAACGAAATTACAAAAAAAAAAAAAAACAGTAAACGAAGTCCGAGTGATTTTTTTCCTAGAATAATTGAACAGCGTCTATGTTAAACAATTTTTAATGTTTATTTGATAATGTCATAACACAATCTAAGCAATAATTATTTCCTATTAAGATAAGTGGAAATGGAAATGGAGGAATGAATTTTGGTTTTTAGAAAATCTGTAATCAAAATTTAAGAAACAAATCGTAATGATAAGTTCCACATTTTCGGACACATTGAAAGGAAGTTAATATAATATAAAAATAATATTATTAATGTATCTTTTTATCAATTTAATTTCATCAATTAAATCAGAATGTAAATTTATTGTAATGTAACCTTTTGATGCTAAAAAGATATTAATAGTCCTCTTAAGTTATACAGATTATAAAAAAAGAAACGATCAATTAATGTAATGTAATTCCTATCAACGAAACAATGTAAATAATATAATTTATTGTTATTTGTTAAATATGTAAATAAAAATGTGTCGATGTGCATACTATGTAAAAATACAATTGTTACTAAATTTAAATAAATAAAAACGGTGGGATCCAACCGGTGGATTCATAATAAAACAAAAAAAATAAAAAAACAAAATAATGTTTGTGTAAAAAAAAAAAATTTTTTTTTTTGGGATTTCCGAACAATCGGCGGTAACAAATGGTGGTGGTGTGAAACAAAAACAATTTTTAATGTTTATTTGATAATGTCATAACACAATCTAAGCATTAATTATTTCCTATTAAGATAAGTGGAAATGGAAACGGAGGAATGAATTTTGGTTTTTAGAAAACCTGTAATCAAAATTTAAGAAACAAATCGTAATGATAAGTTCCACATTTTCGGACACATTGAAAGGAAGTTAATATAATATAAAAATAATATTATTAATGTATCTTTTTATCAATTTAATTTCATCAATTAAATCAGAATGTAAATTTATTGTAATGTAACCTTTTGATGCTAAAAAGATATTAATAGTCCTCTTAAGTTATACAGATTATAAAAAAAGAAACGATCAATTAATGTAATGTAATTCCTATCAACGAAACAATGTAAATAATGTAATTTATTGTTATTTGTTAAATATGTAAATAAAAATGTATCGATGTGCATACTATGTAAAAATACAATTGTTAATAAATTTAAATAAATAAAAACGGTGGGATCCAACCGGTGGATTCATAATAAAACAAAAAAAATAAAAAAACAAAATAATGTTTGTGTAAAAAAAAAAAAATTTTTTTTTTGGGATTTCCGAACAATCGGCGGTAACAAATGGTGGTGGTGTGAAACAAAAACAATTTTTAATGTTTATTTGATAATGTCATAACACAATCTAAGCAATAATTATTTCCTATTAAGATAAGTGGAAATGGAAACGGAGGAATGAATTTTGGTTTTTAGAAAACCTGTAATCAAAATTTAAGAAACAAATCGTAATGATAAGTTCCACATTTTCGGACACATTGAAGGAAGTTAATATAATATAAAAATAATATTAGTAATGTATCTTTTTATCAATTTAATTTCATCAATTAAATCAGAATGTAAATTTATTGTAATGTAACCTTTTGATGCTAAAAAGATATTAATAGTCCTCTTAAGTTATACAGATTATAAAAAAAGAAACGATCAATTAATGTAATGTAATTCCTATCAACGAAACAATGTAAATAATGTAATTTATTGTTATTTGTTAAATATGTAAATAAAAATGTATCGATGTGCATACTATGTAAAAATACAATTGTTAATAAATTTAAATAAATAAAAACGGTGGGATCCAACCGGTGGATTCATAATAAAACAAAAAAAATAAAAAAACAAAATAATGTTTGTGTAAAAAAAAAAAAATTTTTTTTTTGGGATTTCCGAACAATCGGCGGTAACAAATGGTGGTGGTGTGAAACAAAAACAATTTTTAATGTTTATTTGATAATGTCATAACACAATCTAAGCAATAATTATTTCCTATTAAGATAAGTGGAAATGGAAACGGAGGAATGAATTTTGGTTTTTAGAAAACCTGTAATCAAAATTTAAGAAACAAATCGTAATGATAAGTTCCACATTTTCGGACACATTGAAGGAAGTTAATATAATATAAAAATAATATTAGTAATGTATCTTTTTATCAATTTAATTTCATCAATTAAATCAAAATGTAAATTTATTGTAATGTAACCTTTTGATGCTAAAAAGATATTAATAGTCCTCTTAAGTTATACAGATTATAAAAAAAGAAAAGATCAATTAATGTAATGTAATTCCTATCAACGAAACAATGTAAATAATGTAATTTATTGTTATTTGTTAAATATGTAAATAAAAATGTATCGATGTGCATACTATGTAAAAATACAATTGTTAATAAATTTAAATAAATAAAAATGGTGGGATCCAACCGGTGGATTCATAATAAAAGAAAAAAAATAAAAAAACAAAATAATGTTTGTGTAAAAAAAAAAAAATTTTTTTTTTGGGATTTCCGAACAATCGGCGGTAACAAATGGTGGTGGTGTGAAACAAAATTTAATTATAGTGAAAAAAAATTCTTTTAACAAAGAGCCAAGGATAAAATCCCAATAACACGAAGCAGCGAAACCACCAACTCCACGAATCGAGTGAGTACTCTTTTAATTAAAACATAAATAATTGTGTGCAACAACAATTTGGAATTGCACATATGTTGCAATACATTGTGAAAAGAACTAACTTAAATGGTATGTCAGCAAAATATTGTAAATACATGATGCGCACACTCGTTTAACCGGCGGGGTGTTATTCCTCTTTCGAAAATAAACTCATTTTCGGAAGGGAGGAGGTGGTATGATTGTCTAACGTCAATCATATTAGTGCCCAAATCTCATGATCGGTACAAAAAACAAAATAATGTTTGTGTAAAAAAAAAATAATTTTTTTTTTGGGATTTCCGAACAATCGGCGGTAACAAATGGTGGTGGTGTGAAACAAAATTTAATTATAGTGAAAAAAAATTCTTTTAAAAAAGAGCCAAGGATAGAATCCCAATAACACGAAGCAGCGAAACCACCAACTCCACGAATCGAGTGAGTACTCTTTTAATTAAAACATAAATAATTGTGTGCAACAACAATTTGGAATTGCACATATGTTGCAATACATTGTGAAAAAAACTAACTTAAATGGTATGTCAGCAAAATATTGTAAATACATGATGCGCACACTCGTTTAACCGGCGGGGTGTTATTCCTCTTTCGAAAATAAACTCATTTTCGGAAGGGAGGAGGTGGTATGATTGTCTAACGTCAATCATATTAGTGCCCAAATCTCATGATCGGTACAAAAAACAAAATAATGTTTGTGTAAAAAAAAAATAATTTTTTTTTTTGGGATTTCCGAACAATCGGCGGTAACAAATGGTGGTGGTGTGAAACAAAATTTAATTATAGTGAAAAAAAAATTCTTTTAAAAAAGAAAAAAAAACAAATTTTTTTCAAACTTAAAAAAAATGGGAAAAAAACCCAAAAACAAACTTTTGAAAAATAAAATAAAGTGGAAAAAAAGTGTTTTGAACAAAACAATAGAAAAAAAACAGTAAAATAAAAGAAAAAAACAGTTATTAAACTTTTCACAAATAAAATAAGGTGCAAAAAAAGAAAAAGAAAAGTTTTTTCAAAAATAAAATAAAGAAAAAATAAGTGTTTCGAACAAAACAAAAGAGAAAAGAAAAAAAAACAAAACAAAACAAAGACAATAAACAGATAATGAAACAAAAATAAAATAAAGTGAAAAAAAAATTATTTTTCATAAAATAAAATAAAGAAAAATTTTTTTATTAAAGTATGCCGCAAAGATCAGGGTAATAATCCAACTCTAGGGCGGGATGCCTACCTGGCAGTAAAGGTTATAACCAACAATCAACAAAAGAAAAAAAAAGAAAAAAGAAAATAGAAAACTACAATCAACAAAATTCAGTAATAGTAAGTTAAATAAGAAAACAAAACTTTTGCGAAAAAACAAAAAAAAAAAAAGATTTTGTATAAAAGGGGTTTTGATAATTGTTCTTTATTTAAAATATAAAATTTTTCTATATTATGAAATTATTATTATAATTTATTTAAAATATAAAATTAAAATATATAAATTTAATTTTTTATATTTAAAATATAAAATTTAAATATATAACGAAATTTTTATTATCTAAATTTTCTCAATATTTAAAATATAAAAATAAAAATACTAAATTTTTTGATAGTTCCTCTTACATAACATTACTAATAAATTTTAAGAAAAGATATAAAATTTTTTTTGGAAATTTGTGGAAAAACATTCTCGATTCTAGATAGCGGTTTGTACTCTTTTCACCCACTTATTCCTTTTTGCTATACAGTCTCAAAATTTCGCGGCACTATTTTACTAGACAGGCAGCTAGGCGTTTACAAGAAATTTCTTCTGAGATATCGTTAGTTCAGGATTCACCCCAGGCAGCTAGGCAGAGGGAAGTTAAAATCAATTTAAAAGAAAATTCACTTCAGAAATCGTTAGATCAGGATTCGCTCAAAATGTCTCTCACCATAGGGATTTCAGATGTCTTTAAAATCGTTCCAAGTTTCAATGGAACGCCGTCGGAATTAAATAAATTTATTTCAGGCGGATATACTTTATTTAATTCCATAAAAGACGCAGACCAAAATATATTCACTACATTCCTTGAGTTAGTAAAATATAGATTAGATGGCCCTGCCTTCGATTTGATTCAATATCGTACCATAACGACTTGGGAAACATTAAAAGAAATATTAGAGTCAGAATATAGGGAAGAACAGTCTCGTTCTACGGCCCATAACGAATTGATCTCCTTGAAACAACAGTTGAGAGAAACCATTCGAGAATTCGGAGACAGAGTCTGAACAGCTCTGAGAAATTTAAACTCCGCTACATGTGTCATAACTAGTGACGAGGTTGTTAGGATTTTTCTAATAGCAGAAAATACCAAACTAGCGGTAGAGATATTTGAGGATGGTTTGAGAGATGATCAACTCAAAATAATTGCTAAAGTCCATGGGGGGACGAATTTGAAGCTATCGATAGCACATACGGAAGCTCATGCTGCACGTATAGACAACACTTCGCAGACGCATAATAATAGATTTTCATATAGATCCCCTAATTTCATTAAAATAGTATGTCAAATTTACGGTAAGCCAGGTCACTCGCAGGAAACGTGCTATCGAAATACACAAATCCCGAGTTTTCCGAATAGGCTACCCATAAAAAGGGAAGTACAGTACCTCATGTGTAGCTACTGTGGGAGAAATAATCACTCACAAAACGAATGTAGGTTGAGGCTATCTAGGAATGGGTCGTCATTTCCGAATTACCATCAAGGTGTAGCGCGGAACCCATTTAAAGATAACTATGCAACTACGAACAATCGTTTTGAAAGTGTAAGACCTGCAAATACTGCGAGGCAACAAGACTGCCAAAATGTTCGATTTTCAAGTACAAAATCGGTACAAGAATCGGAAAATGAGGCCTGAGGCCAAAAGAATCTTGCTGAACACCACACTAATTTTTCAATTTATAGTATTCGTTCGAGTCATACAGAGGAAAGGGAATCATTGTCCTCGGGCAATGATAGTGAGCATCGAGGAAAGCCATACAGCTCTATGAACGGGGCACCGAGCCTAATCCGTAATGAGTCAGTATGTGAATCACGATCCACTTGCCCAGATCCTCAGTTAGATTCGAATCAAAACACCGAAGACAATAAATATTATAAAAATAAAATTTATGAAAATACTTCAGCAGCTAAGACTGAAGAAAAAGATATTTCAGCAGCTAAGACTGAAAAAGAATATATTTCAGCAACACAGTTAGAAGAACAAAATATTTCAGCAGCAAAGACTGAAGAAAAAATCATTTCAGCAACTAAGACAGAAGAATAAAATATTTCAGCAGCTAAGACTGAAGAACAAAATGTTTCAGCAGCAAATAAGACTGAAGAACTAAAAGTTCCAACAGCAAGTAAGACTGAAAACCTAAATGTTCCAACAGCAAGTAAGACTGAACAAACAAAGGTTCAAACAGCAAGTAAGACTGATAAATATAATGTTTCCGCAGAACACAAAACAAAAAATATTTTATATATATTAAACCCTAAATTTTATAGACAACAGGTATAACTACATTAAACCTAAAATAATAGGACAACGAGAAAATCAAATAGGGAAATCGTACCCCCACATTAACAATCATTTTCTAGTTGTCTACTTAAAATATTCGATTGTCTTAACTATTCGCTTCCTTTTATTCTTTAACCTATTTTTAACAATCATTTTAAAATTAGAACCCAAACGAGTATGGAGAATTGTCCATAAATTTAAAGAAAAAACTAAAATAAAAATAATGGCTTTTCTTTTGTTATCCAAATATATATATATGAACATATAAAATATAATTCAAATGAAAAAAAAAAGAAAAAAAAAGAGGGAGAGGGAGAGAGAGAGAACGAAGTTCTGGACAGAGATGCTAGTGCACATAGAATAGGAGGTGTACTCTCACAGATCATTGATGGTCAGGAAAAAGTAATTGGGTACTATAGCAGAGTTCTTGGAAAGCCGGAAAGGAACTATTGCGTTACAAGGCGAGAACTCTTGGCAGTCGTCGAATGTGTGAAACATTTTCACAAATACCTGTATAGACAGCACTTCCTTCTGAGGATATATCATGCAGCACTCAGATGGTTGCTCCAGTTTAAAAATCCGGACGGGCAGATTGCGCGATGGATAGAAAGGTTGCAGAATTATGATTGTGAAATACAGCATCGGAAAGGTGGACAACATGGAAATGCCGATGCACTATCTCGACGCCCGTGTGCATTGGAGTGTAAGCATTGCTCTAAGGCTGAGAGATGCGAAGGCATCATGAGAACAAACAAATTAACAGCCACAACTCCTATGAATTTAAGGATATTTTGATGACTTAACGATCTCCACAAAAAAAGCCGGTAATCAAAAACCAGCCACGTGAATACCCCCCTCTATTTTATATATTTTAATTGTGTGCAAACTATATTTGCAACAAACATATTAACCCTTGTAATCCCAAATATTACATTATCCTGAAAAGTGGATCTTCTTCTGGGACTACACCGGATGACTGAAACACTGATACAAAGCTTACTACCACAGTTAAGCTCTTTGCAATTCATTTGCTCCTCAAGCCGGATTTAACCCAAGTTAAAAAGAAAATAAAATAAATGCAATAGTACCGTTAAAGTAACCATAGTTTAATATTTTAAACATTAAAACTGTGAAACACTTTTATGTCAGAAAAAGTAAAACCATGTTAAGAAGAAAATAAAATAAATGCAATAGTACAGTCAAAATAACCATAGTTATATATATTAAACATTAAAATTCTGAACAACTTTTGTGTTAGAAACAAAAGTTCACTCCGGAAGCCACTTACATTTTTCACTCGGCCACACAACTGCTGTTAGATGAACCCTAACTATTTTGGTGTTGTATGGATTGCCCCCAACACCTGGCGTAGACTTTTCCCTTTACATCACCCCCAGAACATACAATACCTGGCCTTACACATTTATTTGCAACCATTCATGTTGAGAATTGATCAATTGACAGCTGGTCTTGCCCAACACAACCCTCAGCCTGTGCGAACTTCACACTTTTCTGTTTGTTCTTGAACTTGAAGTTGGCACTGAGCCCATCTGTCAATCAACTGCCCGATTCAAACGACCAAAGACGCAAAGGAAATAGAAAAACGTGCCTCGAAATTTAATCCAAGTTTTTTATGTGTATTCCCTTGTCAATCGACAAATTTTCTTTTTACAATAAATTAACAATTCAAATCACTGCTAACTCTGGACTCTTATTCATTGAGGACCAACGAGCCCAAGTCATTTATCGACCAACAGGTTATGGGCCCAGGACAGCAGTAAAAGGGTTTCGTCGGTCATCATCAAGGAAAGTGGGAGCAAAATTGACCAAAGCCGCCCAGAGCGGGAGAACTGGCAAGGACAACGTGATCCACAAATCGTCAAACATCGAAGCAGCCATCGCACAGCAAGTTAACCGTGAGTAACACATACGTAAGTCAGGTCAGTCGAATTGCAGCCTCTCAACAAAATGGACTCCGTCAAATCGCAGTTGGCAATGCTAAGCGAAGACAGCCAGGGCAACGTCAACTTTGATGTGATTCGTAATCACAATTCCTTTACCTACCACCTGTCCCGAATAACCACTTACCTAAAACCCCCTAACCTATCCCATTCCATACTTACCTTTTCCATCCACTCATCCATTCTCCCATAGCGGGGCATATGTGCGACGGGTGAAACCTAAACCTAATCTGCCGCACATTGACCTAATCGCTAACCTTTTTATTAGTACAAAGATCGGGTTTGTACTCCAATATTAAATGCATACTTGTGTGCAAACCTCGATCTGAAATAATATAAAAAGGGCGGCCCGTCTTGGTTTCGGGGCAGTTAATAACCAGCGGCCAAACTGCCAACACTGGTAGCCAATAACCGAATACCGGCTAAAAGCTTAAAATAAAATAATTAAATCAAATTGAAAAGAGATCTTTTGTTCGGCCCCGAAGGTGAGTAGGTAACCAAATAAATATTGTTGGGTACCGGCAGCACGCCCGGTATACACAACAACTTCATCTCATGGCGATTCAAACTGAACCTAGCACTAAAGAATAAGGACCTGTACGAAATCGTAACAGGAGACAAGCTCAGACCGGCAGGCGCTGCGTCACCTGAAACCATTTCAGCTTGGATCAAGAAGGATGTCGAAGCTCAAACGCTGATAGGCCTAAATGTAAGCAGCAAGATCGCGAACAAAATTGCCAACTGCAAGACTGCCAAAGATATGACAGACAAATTAACCAATCTATATGGCACCAAGACTGACGTAACTCTGGAAATGTCCCGAATCAAATTCTTCACCTTCAATTACGATGATAGCAAGTCAGCGGTGGAAAACTGTCTGGAGATCCTGGATCTGGCTGAAGAAGTGTCAACCGAAAATGATCCTATGAGAGAAAGTTGGATCATGACAAGGGTCATGAGTGTGCTACCGCCAAAACTAGCGCACTTCAGGACGTCTTGGGATAATGTGACCGGAGCAACCAAGAATGTGGAAACTCTCATCGAACGTCTGAGACTTGAGGACGAGCGACTGAAGGAGACGACAAACCCAGAGGGAAACGCCAACAACGCCCTCCTGGCAAGACGTGAGAAGCCAAGGCAGTCGTCGAAGGGCAACCAGGACAAGACAACGCTCGTATGCTACAAGTGTGGAGGAAAAGGTCACATGATGAAGCAGTGCATAGGCAAACCGTGCGAGAAATACATTGCCTACTGCAAAAAGAAGTACTCGTGCAACATATGCAAACAGAAAGGAGATTTTGCCAAAGAATGCACTTCCAAGGAAGAGTCAAGCAGGACTATAAGCGGAAGGCCACCCAGGGCGTTCCTGACCACGGCCTTTTCAACAGCGGACAGTGACATCTCGAAGGACAGGGCAACTTCATGGTATCAGGACTGCGGAGCTAGTCAACACATGACGTCTCATCGAGAGTGGTTTGCACAGCTGGTCGAACCAATCTCAATATTGATCGGAGACTCAACCAGGTTGGATGGCGTTGCAGTCGGGAACATTGAGATGGAGGCTTTTGACGGTCGGAAATGGTATCCAGTGGTACTTGAGGATGGTCTTTACGTTCCAAAACTTAACTTCAATCTCTTCTCAGTAAGTCAGATGCTGGACAAGGGACACTCTCAGAAGGCAAATGGAAAGCAGTCAACGTTTTACAGTCAGGATGGCAGGGAAGTTGTGGAAATTGCCAAGCGCAAAGGAAACCTCTACAAAATGATGCTTAGGTCAGAAGAAGATACAAGTCTGATGACAATGTCAATCAAAACTCGGCACGAGAGACTCGCCCATCAAAATGTAAAGTATGTGAGGGACATACTGAAACGCAAGGGAATCAAACACATTGATGACTGGAACCACTATGTGTGCAAGGGATGCGCACACGGCAAGAATCATCGAGCCCCACACCGAATCAACCCAAAGACAGCCCAGCAACCGCTAGATCTTGTACACATCGACACTGGAGAAATGAATATTCCGTCGTTAGGAGGAGCTTATGCTCAAGGACGACTTCAACCACCACCGGAGCTGCTATTTCGTGAAGACGAAAGCAGAAGCACCTGAGAAGATAGAGAGCTACTTGATGAGACTCGTGGAAAATCAGTTTGGGAGGAGAGTCAAGTGTTTGAGATCTGACAACGGCACGGAACTGAAAAATGCAAAAACCAAACAGATGTTGGACAAGCTGGGAATACTTCACACATTTACGAATGTGCACACGCCAGAACAAAACGGAAGGGTTGAGAGAGAAATGAGGACAATTGTCGAGGCAGTCAGGACAGTAATACATACCGAGAACTTGGACGAAAGACTGTGGGCCGAAGCAATGAACCATGTGATCTTCACGATCAACCAGACTGGAACCAGCAATGTGCCAGGGAAAAGCCCAGCGGAACTCTGGTTCGGAAGAAAAATAAAGATTGAAAAGCTGCGACCGTTTGGATGTGAATGTTATGTACTGATACAGGGAAAGAAGAGAGGCAAAATTGACAAAAAGTTAGAAGGAATTTTGGTTGGGTATGATATCGATTCACCCTGCTACAGGGTTTATCTGAAAGATAGGAAAGACATCATCAGCTCCGACAACGTAATCTTCGACGAGAAGAAAATGATACTGATACAAGGCACTGAACCTCAGGCACGAGCACCCGAGGACAAGATTGAAAAGAAAGATGAAAGTAACAGCCAGACAGAATATGAACACACAGAAGAGACCCACGAAAGTACATCCAGCAACACATCGACAAGACCGTGACACTGCGACACGTCGAGAGTAGCAGGCAGATTGCAGACATTCTGACCAAGCCACTGAACAGGAGAGTCTTTGAGACGCTCCGCCGTAAATTGATCAAGGAGGAGTGTTGAGAATTGATCAATTGACAGCTGGTCTTGCCCAACACAACCGCCAGCCTGTGCGAACTTCACACTTTTCTGTTTGTTCTTGGACTTGAAGTTGGCACTGATCCCATCTGTCAATCAACTGCTGATTTAAACGACCAAAGACGCAAAGGAAATAGAAAAACGTGCCTCGAAACTTAATCCAAGTTTTTTATGTGTATTCCCTGTCAATCGACAAATTTTCTTTTCACAATAAATTAACAATTCAAATCACCGCTAACTCTGGACTCATTCATTGAGGACCAACGAGGCCGAGTCATTTATCGACCAACAATTCATTAACAACGCACCATCAATATATAACCACATAACCAAGCCGCATCTGTAATATCACACTTGGCGCCTCATCACATAACAGGTCGCTTCTTTATATAACAAAATTCATATTTCTACAACTGGCGCAGTCGAAACCTGTTCATTACAATCAGATTTATTCCATTACAATTTAATAAATTACATTACTATTTGGCTGCGGAGTTACATAACCAAGCCGGTTCATCCAGCAACTTAATATCATCATCATACCAAAATACACAACATTTGGTCCTTTATTATGTAACATTTGGCGCAACCTCTTCATTTATAACATTTTGGCACAGCCCTCTCCAAATACATAACAGTTCTTTTGACAGTTTTTGTTTGTCCCGTAAGAAGAACTGGTTCTTTTGTTCTTGGGTGTGGTTTTTTGTTAAAAGTACGAGAAGAGAAAAAGTTTTGATTACACGTGAAAAGGAAAGAGAAACGAAATTGAAAGCTGCTCAACGTCCATAAATTTAATGAATTTGTTAAAAACTTTTGTGAAACGAATTTTAAAATGAATAAAAACATTTATACACACATTAAATTGAGTTCAAATTAATAGTGATGTCAAACAAACAAAACGATACTAATCCACGACTGACCGGTTGCAGGGCGAGACCGAGGGCGCTAAAGGAACCTATCCATAGACGCTCCAGCCATCAGTGTGCCCATAGGGCGGGAAACCGTGAGTACCCCTTATGTCTACTTATAAACTTAGTTGAGTGTAACACATCACAAGAACTTAAAAGTCACTAAGTATTGGAAGCCCCAAGAACCCCTAAAAGACTAAAATCGGAAGTCAACTAGTGCACACGAAGAGAGAATTAAGGGCAAGGTTACCAGACTAAAGGCAAATGTCATAATTAATTACTTTTACATTTGTTGGAGTCCAGAAGAACAGATGTCACAAATATTATAAAAAACCATAGGAATTGATATTATATTTAATGCCACAATCCTCACATTACATTCGGCCTAACGTTACACTCGGTACGACGGGAAACAACATTTATTGTAACGAATGTGTGGCGGTTCTTTCGAATGCCACCGCTCACCTTTCCTGTTACCCCTAGGTAACGGTTTCCTCGCGCATCCTGCGGCGGGAAAAGCATGACTTACCTGCGCATAATGACCGACCATCGCGGAAATACTCAACCGCGCTGAGGTAAAACACCATCAGCAACACAAGTGTTTCTGTTAGGAAGGGCAAATTGGTTGCACAACTAGCAACCAACCATACATAATTTCTTACCAACGAAATATCTCCTAAAGAATCGGCTACAGTGCCCAAGGAGATGTTTCTTACTTTTCGTTTTTTTTAACCATGCCCACTTCGGTCGGTCACATGAGCGTCATATACATCGTGGCATACGGCGGTCAACCCAGGCGTTCGGATTCTTTAAATGGAAATTCCCCAGCAAGATTTCGATTGCTGGAAGTTGCCGCCAATCTGCACATGATCAGCAAAATCGCTATATGCAGTCGCTGATCGTGTGAGCATCATATGCTTCTACGGTGTGTGTGCACAGCCGCAACCCCTTTTAGATATCACTCCCGGTGTTCAATCTTTACTTATCTGCATGCATGTTGGTGGGTCATAAAACCTCAACAAATATCATGTTTGGCGACCGGCTGCCGAGGGAACCAGAGTTTTCAGCGGCACAAACATGCACCCAAGTGTTCGATCCTCCGTTCGGTTCGGGTGATAGTCATGTCCAAATTAAGCGCCGTGTACGGCTACGTTAATGTAAACACCTGCATGTTCTATGGCTTGCCTAAGCAGCGAGTGTATCTTTCGCTGTGGATGTGGGGTGTCGTTCTTTTCTTTTTCTTACAGTTCGCATGTTGAGGGATGCTCAACATGGGTAAACGGGGTGAGCAAGGATGTGAGTGCGCATCCGAAAATGTTTATTCCGTTTCTTTTATTTTTATATTTTCATCTTTATTCTTACGAATGGTGGTTTTTAATCAACCACCATCATTTCAGCTCTAGTTACACATTCATTGGCGGCGCACGCGAGTCGAACAAATCCATAAGTGATTCGAGTGTATTTCATTCAAACTTAAGCGTCTAGTATTGTTGCGGATTCGCCCTGGACACAACCGGCGAATTCGCAATTAAATTCAAGATGTGGCATCACCGTAAACAATGTCAGCAACCAGCTGACATTTTGGCATTAATTCCTTTTTTGGTTGTCAAATGACAATCACTTTTTCCAGTTTGTTTACATTCTTCGTTAACACCTTTAACAGCCAAGTCAAGTTCTTTCTTTGAATCAAATTAAATCTAGTCGATCTTATAAATAAAGCAATATTTAAGTAGAATAAACCAACCCGTTTTATTGCTACCATCTGGAGGAGGATTATTTTCGGGGGGATTTGTTGCACAAACGACATAAGTATTCTTTTTCCCTTTCATAACATTAATTAGCACATTGTTTCAGCCAAATGCAAATATCATCGTTGCACGTCAGGAGACTGCATTGTTCCTGACGCCCGCCCACAACACAAATAAGAACCCGGTGTGTGTGGAAGGTATGTTCAACGCTTGTTGAACATACAATTTGGTCCTTCGAGCCGGATTCAGTCTGTGGATCCAATCCACTGCTGCCCGTTCGTAGTGGAACAACGAGTTTGTTAAAGTGCGCAAGTTCGCGGCGCAACCAAATAGAAGCACTAATTTCCATCCAATCGCAATTTCTAGCAGCCATAAATCGAAGTTCACCGGACATGTAAAAATCAACCGACCAGTTCGGGGCACATCGAGGACGTTCTTCACTTTGCTATTGTTAATTAATTCAAACGGAAACGTGGAATCCCATTGCGTTTAATTATTGCGACGGAGATCTAACGTCCGCAAGCAGTAATTCCTGTAGTGTTCACCGAAGAGCGTCTCCTGTGCAGTATTCTTCGACCAAAAGTGCCCCAGTTTGTGCAGATGTCCCAGTTCTTAAATCATTGACCACCAGGGATCCAACTGTGGATCATTTACCGCTGCCCAGTTCGCAGCCGATCTTCTAGACCTGTGGATCGGCCACCACCGCCCAGTTCGCCGTACAGCCCTGGATCCAGACGTACTGATCAACCGCCGCAAGGTTCACAGGTAAAAAGCTTTCAATTATAACTACATTACCGCCGCCAAATTCGTGGCGCCAATAGAAGCTGCCCCCATCGCAGCTACATTACAACCACACCGCGACCAAATTCGCGGCGCTATCACCGGATCCAGACGTAAGGATCAACCGCCTCAAGTTTGAGGCATACTAGAAGGTCCAGACTTAAGGACCGACCGACGTCAAGGTCGCGGGACACCAGAGTCCAGACGTAAAGACCCATCGTTGTCAAGTTCATGAGAACAATTACGTCAACGCCCAGAAATCAGCAATGATAGCGAAGTCGACGATGACAACAGCTGCATTGGCCGAAAACGTCATGGCGGCCCAGTTCGCCGCACATGAAAGGATGAAGGGAACTTTAAATAAGTTCCACAAGAGAGGGCCACCGACGCTGGCCACAGTGGAGGCGCAAGGGCGCGACCTCCAGATGAAATGGAATGAGATGCTGAATCGGCATGAAGAACTCATATGCCTGATCACTCCATGGACGGCCATCATCCAACGGTATTTCGACGAGCGATTTATCGACCAGGCCGAGGAAACCTACCTAAATGAGGCCACGGCGTTTGTTGAGGTACGGCACGCGTTGATCGCCAACCTCCCGACCCTTTACAAGACTGCGACGGGAACTATGTATTCACACCCAGGAACCCCTTCAACACCTGGCCGGCGAATGCCACATGGCCATCCATGCAGAATGCCATCATGGATGATGCAACCGGAAAAAAACCTCCCCTACGACCAACAAAGGTGTGACGACAGACGCCGAAAACCCAGTCAAGGCCGTTGCTGTCGAAAGCAAGACAGCCAAAGGAGGAACGGTCGAGAAGAAACCCAAAAAGGATCCAGAAGCAGTGAAAGAAGTGACAACTGCAGCAACATCCATCACCGCTAAAGCGACACCACACAAGGCTGATTCCAGTAAGAAGGCACCCACAGCTGCCAGTGCACCAGAACCAGCGACGACGGATGTCAACAGTTCTGAGGCACCAGCCCAGGAAAGCCACTGATAACCCACTGCCGAGACTGCTCGAGCCCCAGTCCGCGCTCGACCCAGTCTCCCCAATTAAAGCAAACCGTGCCGACCAAGGCAATGATGACTTCACCGCCGATCAAGGCAATAGACAACTACCGAGATTGCTCGAGGCCCACTTCGCGCTCGACCCAGTCTACCCAACCACGATGGATCACGCCGATCAACTCGACATTAGCAAGCTGCCCCCAGTGCAGCTGCCAGAAGTCACAATCAACCAAGCGGTGACGGAACTGCACACAACCCCAGTGAGTAACAGTCAGCAGGCCGCCGAACGGAGCGATGCCTGCCCAATTAGTGAACCGCATTCCAGTCCTGGGAATTTGCACCAGCAGGCCGCCGACCAGAGTGCCGCCTGCCCAAAGTTCAACCCGACTCCTGTTCTGATGCTCGGAACTTAAAACTCCGACCCAGAAGAATGGGTACACCTTCCATCAATCGATGGTCAAAAACCGCTACCATATGTAGCCACCCCCATAGAGATAGAAGAGAACAATGCCCCGCTTGGCGGGCGGCGCGCATTCAAGAATCAACCAGCACGCCTCTACGTAGTCCAGCATAGGCGGTACATCGACCAACCCAGTAGGCAGTGGGTCCGCACCAGTCATTCCACCAGGACCCGCGGACAGTGCCATGGAAGAAGTCGCACCAGACTAAACGTTGCGGCTTCACATGACAAAGGCCACATCCCGTCGGCAGCTACCCTTGGACGGGCGCCAATGGACGCACCATTTATCACTGCCCCTGGTCATCGCCAATTCAGGGCAGGCGGCTCTTTCCAGGCCTCTACATCAATAAAATTCCGAGGCTCTTGGCCTCCGTCCCCTGGAACCAACGGCTTCGCCAATTATTGGCGAATGCAGCTGCGAGCAGTCACCACCAAGGCAGCGGAAACGGAGCCGCACCAGTCCCCAGTGAGGGAGCATCGACAAGCCGCTGACCGACTTGCCGCCTGCCCAGAAATCGACCCGAATCATGTCCTGATGCATGGAGCAGCGCCCGAGCACCCACGGAGACAATCGCCATGCATGATCTGTGGGGCACATCACCAATTAACCGGTCCTCAGGGGTTGCGACTTTACAACTCCGACCCAGAGGACCTGGTCGAGGATATCCCCGTAGATGACAGCTCACATAAGACGACGACTGTCGGCCTCGGCCTATCGCCGAACCCCCTCCTGGATCATTCATCAAACCAGACCCTCGCCCGCTGAACCGTCGCTTGAACATCGGGCAATTGAGGAGCCGGGAGCCTGGCCGCCTAAAGACTTCAAGGACAACACCCGTTATCACCACTGGTTGTCTAGACGGAGTGAGCTTCATCGACCATCATCCCCTGCGGACCGCTACGGGCACACTCATCCGACCCATCATAAAAATAAGTATCCTGTCACTGGAAGAGGAACCTCCCGTCCCAGGTCCGGATGACCAGCCCCTGGAGCCATACGATTCGCCAATGATTGGCGAAGGCGGGCGGAATGTTGCGGATTCGCCCTGGACACAACCGACGAATTCGCAATTAAATTCAATATGTGGCATCACCGTAAACAATGTCAGCAACCAGCTGACATTTTGGCATTAATTCCTTTTTTGGTTGTCAAATGACATTCACTTTTCCCAGTTTGTTTACATTCTTCGTTAACACCTTGAACAGCCAAGTCAAGTTCTTTCTTTGAATCAAATTAAATCTAGTCAATCTTATAAATAAAGAAATATTTAAGTAGAATAAACCAACCCATTTTATTGCTACTGTAGCGATCCTAAATCGGTACTCCTATCCAAATCCCCAATAGTATTAAATCATAATCATCATCATCATTGGCACTACAACCGGAAACCGGTCCTGGCCTTATTTAGCAAGTCCTGAGGCTTGTTAAATTTTCCATAATGATTTGTTTTTTCCGGGCAAGGTCATTAGTCTTGCGCCAGAGGCTCCCCGACGGGGAATCGAACCCCGGTCTCCCGCGTGACAGGCGGGTATTCTAACCACTATACTATCCAGGAGCCATATATTTATTATTAAATCATAATCTAAAGCCTAAATTTCCTAATTTCATATTGAATCATAAGAGCAATAAATTAACCCGTAGCTAATTTATCGCTCATTGATTCAATTCCACATAATAAACCAAATCCCAAATTTTCCATTGCTTCATATTCAAATCCCATATTGAGTCACCTGTACAACTAATTTAACCAAAAGTTAATTCATCATATATTGACTCAATTCCTAAAAACCTTGACATCATGAAATGCTAAATTCAAAACGCATTTCATGATTTCCCTTCCTAGAACCCATCCAACTAAAGCCTCTAACAAATTCCCAGAACACAACTCAAATTGAAACGCACTAAGTCGTTATGTGTGCTTCTGGGAATTTCGACAAAAATTAGTTGACAAATCTCAACTAGAAAATTTATAAAAGGGCGGTGAATTTGAATTTCATGATCAGTGATCTCCAGAGGCCAAACCGCTGGCCGACAAAGTAAAAAAAGAAATAAATCTATAATCAGTTAAAGTTCCGAGGCCGAATCTATGGCCAACAAAATATAAATCGATTTAGTTGTTCTTCAGAGGCCAAACCCCTGGCCGCGCGCAATGTAACCAAATTACAGAAAAAATAAAATAAACACCGATTAGTAAAAGGATTGTCCTTTCGTCTTTTGCGCTGTTTGACTTTCGGCCCGGCCTTCCCTACCGCTTGAAATTGCATTGCCCTCGATATTCGACTACAGCCTCTTGGGCTAATTTGGCTTCGGGATTTCAATAACTCTTGCAGTGACGTGTTTGTTTAATTGATCCACCCAGTGCCAGTGACGCCAACTGATGAAAACTGATCCGACGCACCAACTATATCGAAACGTTCCGCAGCCGAGTATTGGGGAATTTCCTAGAAAGAGGCAATGCACAGTTACTACGCCGCCTCCTAAAATATCACACACAACACTACCATCTGGAGAATTATTTTCTGGGGGATTTGTTGCACAAACGACATAAGTATTCTTTTTCCCTTTCATAACATTAATTAGCACATTGTTTCAGCCAAATGCAAATATCATCGTTGCAGGCCAGGAGACTGCATTGTTCCTGACGCCCGCCCACAACACAAATAAGAACCCGGTGTTTGTGGAAGGTATGTTCAACGCTTGTTGAACATACAGGTATTTTATTCCGACAATCGAATAACTTTAATTTCGGACATTTAGTTTTGTGCCAACTTAAGCATTTTGTGTTTTGTTACAACCATCGACAATCAAGTAACTTTGATTTCGGACATTTAGTTTTGTGCCAACTTGTTACGTGCGGCTTCCGCCATCCCCATCGTTTGTTTCGCTTTAAATATAATTTAATAATAGATGGTAAGGTGGTGAAAAAACACACGATCCACATGTTGAATGTACGAACGTACTCTTGTCCGATTGTGGATCGTGTGGAAGCTGGATCCCTTTTCGGAGTGGACGGAGATGGAGAGAGGGAAAGGTTTTTAGTGCGTTGAAAGAGGAATAGCAGTTTTCTGTTCCGTTTGTTTTCAATGAAAAAGGAGGTTTCTGTTCCGTTGGCAGAAAAAAATGATGTGTAGTGGTTCGAAACGAGGAACAGTTCGAGAAAGAAAGAAGAATCGCAATGTCCCGTTTCCCTTTTGAAAAAAGAAAAAAATTGAAAAAGTAGAAAATGTTAAGTTAAAGTTTAAAGTTGCTTTGTTTTTTTTTTTCTGAAAAATAAAAAATTGAAAAAGTAAAAATAAGGGGGTTTTCCTGGAGGTGCATCTAAGTTCTGGTCCGGCATTTCATCTATCACCTTATGCAAGTGCGGGAAGAACGTATATTGGAGTCTGGACAAGGAAGACGCACATAAAGATTTCATCTGTCACCTTATGCAAGTGCGGGAATAACTTATATTGGAGTCTGGACAAGGAAGGGACACATAAAGAGGCTTCCGGCTCACAAAACTTATCCCCAGGTAACCCTTTTTACATACTTAAATTTCTGTGGCGGAAGACGTCACAAACTTAAGCGTTTTGTATTTCATTACAACGATCGACAATCGAGTAACTTTGATTTCGGGCATTCAGTTTGTACAAACATATCCAGTTTAGCCATGTGCTATAAACTATAGTGTCAAGTCGATCCGTTCATTGAAATAACTACAGCATTTTTGTGAAGATTTTACAAATCAATATTGTTAAATTGTTCATTTGCATATCCTATAAACAAGTGTCAAAGTCGATCATTTCTGTATTTCTAATTAACAATAGTGCCGAGTCGATCCTTGCTTTATATTCATTGCCATAAGCAGCTGCAGCAATATGATGAAATTATACAAATTAATATTGTGAAATTTACCATTTTATTTATGCATGCAAATAAACGATTAATAAGTGTGTCAAATTTGTCGTTTTATGTCCTCTGGATGAGCAATTAGCCGTCTCAGCAACTGGATTCCGTGCATACGCAGTGGGTCGTAGCAGCGAATTTTTTTGGAGTCATTTAATTCTTGCGGAGTAACCCAGAGCGCTACTGTCGATAATCAGCCATAGTTCCCCAATTCTTCGACAGAAATCCGAGAGTAGTAGAGAGTGTTGGGTGGTTTAGTGAACCAGTACGCTATACGTACATACATCTAACGCACCACCCCCACAAATGCACGTTACAATTGGCGCAGTCACACCGCTTACATTACCTTTTTGTTCTTACATCATCATCATTTTATTTTATCACATTATTGGCATCAGTTCCTTTTATAACATTATCATATAATCTCATCAGTCAATCCTTTATTGTCAATCATTTATTATCACCATTATTAAAATATATCATAAAAAACCATATAAGATTGTGGCATAACAAAATAAATTTACAAAATAAAAATTATATGAGATTGATACCAAATATAAGTATAAGAGTTTCTATTTCAAAGAGGTACTTGTTAGTTTTACATTTGCATATTCGTCATAAGAGTACAATCGTAAAAGGAAGACGCGGTCAGAATCCTGGTAGCAAACCAAGGATACGTAAAAAAATGTGTAGTCGGTTTCATCGGGAACCACATGTGCATTTTATCGCCCAGATATATCGAGGATCAAAAATGCGCATCCACAAGATCCTTTGTTTGGTTCGCTTTTGTTTCCCCTTCCAAAATAAAGAAAAATTAATGGGGGGTGGAGAAGAGATAATTGAAACAAAGAGTGATATTCAGTGGTCAAAGCTTTCCGTTGCATTTTAATGCAAAAACTCCTTTTTTCCTCCATCAACTCGCACGTGTTCAGATTCCGACCCTAAATAGAAATTACCAATGTTCTGAACGAATGCCCTAAGTACCATTTTATACTCGAGAGAAACAAAAAACAATTTAAAATCCGTAAATTCAAGTGGGACTAATAAGATCAGTAACTTCAAGCGAAACAAAAAACAATTTAAAATCAGTAACTTCAAGAGAAACAAAAAGCAATTTAAAATCTGTAACTTCAAGTGGACACTCCCACCAAGTAAGTATAAATATCTAATTAATAAAAATATAACCTTACAACAGTTTGATGAACAGCGTGAATGTAATGTTCTTTTTCAGTTTTCAGTTATGATACGTTACACCTCAAATAGTAAGGACAGGAATACAAAATCGTACCTGATACTGTAAACACTTTTTAGTCAAGATGTGGAAAGATTGTCAAAGAATTACACAGAAGAACATTAAGAAAAGTATCGCTATTTTCATCAGAATAGGTATAACAGCCTTGCAGGCCTTATAAGCCCTCAATCCTTCTATGATTAGTCACAATATTATAAGAATAAAAAGTTAAATTATTGTTGGAGAAACAGGCAGCAGCTAGAATTGCTAACTAGATAAGGTGACAGGTAATACCCATAGATTGTTTTCGTGAGAAATTAGATGTAGCGTACCTATTCGTTCCTTTTGGCTTTTTGATCTGAGCTTAGCATTAAAACAATAAATGTAAATATAAAGGTAAATATGAAGGTAAATATAAATATAAATATTTTGAATAGGATTCACATACCATCTCGTGTTGACTGAAGATCTTGTCAAAGCTCATAGGTTCCCGGTTGTAGTGCCGATGATGATGATGATGATGATGATGATGATGATGATGATGACTAATAAGATCAGTAACTTGAAGAGAAACAAAAAACAATTTAAAATCCGTAAATTCAGGTGGGGCTAATAAAATCAGTAACTTCAAGAGAAAAAAAAAAAACAATTTAAAATCAGTAACTTCAAGAGAAACAAAAAACAATTTAAAATACGTAAATTCAAGTGTGACTAATAAGATCAGTAACGTCCAGAGACACAAAAACAATTTAAAATCTGTAAATTCAAGTGGGACTAATAAGATCAGTAACTTCAAAAGAAACAAAAAACAATTTAAAATCCGTAAATTCAAGTGGGACTAATAAGATCAGTAACTTCAAAAGAAACAATTTAAAATCCGTAAATTCAAGTGGGACTAATAAGATAAATAACTTCAAGTGAAACAATTTAAAATAAAAAATGTGCGGATCAGATGATCTTCTCTCAAACAAATATCGTTGAGAATCATAAAATGCGCGTCGGCAATTTTATGATCCTCTAAAAATGTTTTCCCCCAAATCCATTACCACGATCAACATCATTTTCCTTTTTCAACATACCAAATTCAATATAAACAACTTGCCCCATAAAACGAACCACATGTGCGTTTTATCACCCACAACATCCTTTGGTTCGCTTTTGTTTCCCCTTCCAAAATAAAAAAAAATTAATGGGCTCAGCCAGCAAAAGAGATAATTGAAGCAAAGAATGATATTCAGTGGTCAAAGCTTTCCGTTGGATTGCAATGCAAAAACTCCTTTTTTCCTCCATGAAATCGCACGTGTTCAGATTCCGAACCTAAATAGAAATTACCAATGTTCTGAACGAATGCCCTAAGTATCATTTTATACTCTAGAGAAACAAAAAACAATTTAAAATCCGTAAATTCAAGTGGGACTAATAAAATCAGTAACTTCCAGAGAAACAAAAAACAATTTAAAATCCGTAAATTCAAGTGGGACTAATAAGATCAGTAACTTCAAAAGAAACAAAAAACAATTTAAAATCAGTAACTTCCAGAGAAACAAAAAACAATTTAAAATCCGTAAATTCAAATGGGACTAATAAGATCAGTAACTTCAAAAGAAACAAAAAACAATTTAAAATCCGTAAATTCAAGTGGGACTAATAAGATCAGTAACCCCAAGAGAAACAAAAAACAATTTAAAATCCGTAAATTCAAGTGGGACTAACAAGATCAGTTACCTCAAGAGAAACAAAAAACAATTTAAAATCTGTAACTTCAAGTGGACACTCCCACCAAGTAAGTATAAATATCTAATTAATAAAAATATAACCTTACAACAGTTTGATGAACAGCGTGAATGTAATGTTCTTTTTCAGTTTTCAGTTATGATACGTTACACCTCAAATAGTAAGGACAGGAATACAAAATCGTACCTGATACTGTAAACACTTTTTAGTCAAGATGTGGAAAGATTGTCAAAGAATTACACAGAAGAACATTAAGAAAAGTATCGCTATTTTCATCAGAATAGGTATAACAGCCTTGCAGGCCTTATAAGCCCTCAATCCTTCTATGATTAGTCACAATATTATAAGAATAAAAAGTTAAATTTTTGTTGAAGAAACAGGCAGCAGCTAGAATTGCTAGCTAGATAAGGTGATTTCAGCCACATCATCAAGAGTATGCTGGCATCATTAAGAGTATGCTGCGCATTCCAAACGGCATCCGAAGATGGCATAAATGTTTTGGCCGGGAGGAAACCAATTGACATTGCAGCTAATGAAAACGTTGCGTTGCATGAGGTCTCACAAGAAAATCGCCGCCGAATGCGGTCACAATTTGAGCTCTCAAGCCTAAGAAAATACCAACGAAGGTGGGATTGTGGGGTTAAGTTATGTAGCAGACACGGGCACTGTTTCATTTCATTCCCCAATGAAAGAGTTCTCTAGATGACACACCGGAGCAGATAATACGACAGTTGATTCCAATAATGGAGCGGACACAGAACAGCAAAGACAAGCACTCTGATATAGTTTGTTTTTTTAATTTGGTTTTATTTTATTGTTCCTTTTTATTTTTTCTAAATTAAAACACCAATAGATTTTATTTACACATCAATTTCCTAGTGCATTGGTCGAGTAACATTTGGTACTTTACAAAAACTTATAACTTCACTAATTTTATCTTACGAAAACGTTTTTTTTATTGTTTTTATTTTGGATAGATACGATGGTCTTTGGTAACATTAATTGTAAGGTCAAGCCGTTTTACACTATTTTATCGAGTTGACACTTTCATTTGATATGTGCTTGGTGATTTAACACAACTGAGCACTCGTTCGCACAAGCGCAGAGACTTTAATTGACTCCCTAGTGGGATTTACTGGTTACTCCACTTTACCCGCTCACGGAAATTACTCGACCCTTGGCGCGTGTGCTCTCTACGGGGGATGCAAACTGATTCACGCAACATCCCCGGTACGTGTGCACGGTTCAAAGATTACTATCTAACTCCTGGTAAGCTGCTCTATGCTGACCCTACATTCACGAGTGAGATGGGTTTCCACTCATGTCCTCGCAGGGGAAAACAATCTTTCCTTCCCCCCAACGACCAATGAGAAACGATTCGCATCCCATTGGAAGGTTCCCATAGACATCGTCCCGATAGGTTGAATGTCTTTATCTAGGAAAGAAAGGCAAACGAAACATACGTGGGGTGAAGGAAGCGAAAACAAGCATGCACCTGGTCAAATATGATGACCGATGTAAGGAGGCTCGCTGCCCTGCCATCATACACGATCCGGGATAGGTTTTTCTGTTGATGTTATGTCAACAGAACTTCACTTACGATGGCAAAGGCTAGAATGCATGGATGCATGCTTGTTTTAGGAAAAACGTATCGTGGGACACGATCTGGCGATCAGGATGATTACGCAATGACGGTTGTGTATTTATCCACGTCAATTGTGCATTGCATCCATAGCGAGTCAAGGGTCGAGTTCCAGTGTGAATTCACACTAGCAAAGAATTCGGCTCTTGGCAGCTAGGCGCGAGTTGCGCTATGCGTTATATTAGCAAACAAAACATGGGACGTGACCATTGCTAGATTGTTTAGGGAAAACAAACTATGATCACGTCCAATTCGATGCCAGTTTATCGCTTATGCAACCGATCAGGGATAATCGGCTGCAGCTGTATAAGCAAGCGATTTGCCATGGCTTGTCTTTTGGACCAATGGATTGTTGGAACAAGAACACTGGGAAGGATTGGCCTGTGTTTGATGGGGATGTGGTCGCCCATAGTAACCGATCAGTTCATGATAGATGAACTGAGATGGTTTAATTGATGCTATTTATTTGATGCCATGGCAAGATGGTAATCTTGCCGTGGACTTATGTTTCAGGTATGAAATTGTTGAATAGAGCTTTGTACTGCTCGTATACAGGTAAGCTGCTTATGGTTGTTGCAGGTATTCGCAGGTTGGGGACGGGGAGTTGGATTAGGACGATGGGTGGTTCTTTGGGAATGCTTAAAGAACCCCCACAGGGGTCTTCCACCAAAGTAATATGGGCCACACCTGATGTAGAATCCTGGGTGAAAAGAACACATGGCAAGCTGAACTACCGCTTGAGTCAGCTGCTATCAGGGCATGGATGCTTTCGGCAACACTTGATGACAAGTATGTGAATCACCCACACTGCTTGTATTGCGAAGGCAAAATAGAAAATGAGGAATACGTATTGACAGAGTGCGTGAGATTCGAGACCGCACGAACGATTTTGGAGAAACATAAGAGACGTTCAATATAGAATATATGCTAAGTTCCAAACAAGCATGGTCCGTAGCAAATGATATTCTATGTGACATGATGCAGCAATTGCGACGCTACGAGCGGAGTAACAGGTAAACTCCGTCCCGCGCCGCGATGGAATATCTAAAAGAAAGTTCCCCGGAATCAACAGGAATATGTGTCTGGCGAATGGTGGTTTTAGTCGATAAAAATCCCGCAAGCCTCTGGATCTGTCCAGAAGTATCTTTTGAAGATTTCCACCTGCCTACCAAGAAAACAAAAACAAAAAGACAAAGAACTCGCGACACTAGAGTCCTGTAAATTTATAGATTCTTCCATTTTAAATTCATCATCTTGATACTATAAAAGGAACTGTAACTGTCGGCTTCAAAATCCTCAACATTTAATTCATCTTGCATACGTAGATAAAGGCCAATACCCCAAGATGTGTCATAGCCTGCAGAACCTTAGAAAACCTAATCGTATTTTGATTTTCCAAACTCATCATAAGAAAAGGATAAATAAGAATTGTTTCGATCGCACGCGGAGGAATCAAACTGAATGCTAGCAAACAAAATCCTTTTATATTGTAAAGCGTCTATGACATAGAATTCAAATAAAAATCGATCAATTGTGCGAAAATAAATGGATTGCATTTATTGGAAAATGAAAACTTACCCGATACTTTGTCCCTCACCAATTTGCAGCTCTCCAATTCACCAATGCTGGAGAACAAGGATCGCATTTCCTCTTGCGTCATCGTTTGCGGCAAGTAATTCACAATCAAATTGGTTCGCGATTCGTCCTGACTGCCGTCCACTGAACCGTTAGCGGTGCCATTTTTAATAGCCAACTCCATTGCGTTAGTCATCTTGATGATCTCTTATATTCTTTTTTTGTTTACACGTCAAAGGAATTTAGATAAGTCCTTTTGTTCGATTTGTTTTATAACAGTCAGTAGTTAATATGTAATAATCTCACTATTCGGGTTTAAGTTTAAAAATAATTAATTATTATCTTTATAAGAGTTTCTCTTTTCAAAGATTTTGTTATTATTAATATTATTTATGTTTTATCTTATATAATAGTGTTTTATGTTTATATTGATTGCGCTTTGCACAAGTCCCTTCTTCGATTAAAAATTATTCTAAATTTTATGATTATTCGTTTTACTTTCTTTTTCTTTGGTCTGATGAGCAAATGCTACCTGTGCAGTGTTTGATCAGATACAACAAGTTTTTTTTTGTTTCTTTTTTTTTATAATAGTAAGAAAAACTTCAGACGAACGATTCGTGTACGTGAAAGTTTGCAAGGATGTAAAATATTTTAACTCAGGTGTTCAGCACTGAACAATAATTAAATTGCTAGTAATGGTATTAATTACTTAGGAATGATGACTTCAGTTGTCGTTGGAGATGTTTTAACAAGGATCACAATTGTGTGCTTGTGGGCGTAATTTCTCTCCTAGACTTGTCTTTACATATAATATATATTTTTATGGTTTTTGTTTTTTATTTTTATAAAAATTGCAAAAATGCAAAAAGACAGCAAAATTCTTTTTGTTTTGTTTTTTTCTTCAAGTTAAAATATATTATGCTTTTTATTGTGTTTATTTGGTTGTGATTAATTATTTTATATTATGGAACATTCAATTATTAGGGATATCTTGTTATATTTCTCGTCGGTTAAACGTTTTTGGCTGCTTTAATTTTGTTTTTTTTTTTTAATAAATATAGTTGGTTTTTCTTTGGTGGTGTTGATTTTCAAAGCAATCACTTGTGTTACACAGCAGTTTTTGTTGTATTGCTGCCGTAAAGCCAATCTAGAAAAAAAGAAGAAGATATCAAATTTTAATAATGGGCATCATTTCTTTTCATTTTTAATTACCATTTTTAAATCAATTTTATTCAGAAAATGTAAACGATGGGTGTTATGACTTTGGAAATTACACTGTCGATTTAAGGCTAGGCTCTCATAAAGTTTTAAAAAATCTATTTTTTTTTCATTTTTTGATAGCTCACCAAGTCCCCAAAACCATTTCCCCATATAATTTTATAAAAAAGTTGCGGCATAAAAAGGTGACCCAACGTTACCAAAATCTAAATCGCGTTTTTCTCGAAAGCATGTTTTCCACGTTGGTCTCCACGATAACTCAAAAATTACTTGATGGATCGGATTTTTTTTTTTATTTTAATCTAAATTAGATTTATTGGAGTAGAGTAAATGTAGACGATTTCGTACATTTTTTTCTATTCAATGTTAAAAAGCAAAAAAAAAAAATTTCAAAATCGGTACCTAAAGTTTGCAAGTCCACCATTTTGTTTATTTTTAATTTTTTTTTCTTGAAAATAGTTTCATCATCATCATCAGGACTACAACCGGGATCCGGTATTGGCCTTATTTAACAAGTCTGAGGCTTGTCAAATTTTCCATAATAATTTGTTTTTCCGGGCAAGGTTATTAGCCTTGCGCCAGAAAATAGGTTCAGACTCCGGCAAATAATAAATACTATATAATTTCAAAAAACTGTTTGTTGTATGTGTTACGCACAAAACCCTCCACCCCTTAATACCTACCTCTTTGGAGCTAGTCTCCACCATTAATCGCGCATCCATTAAATATCGCGATATCCATTCAATATCAAACAAATTGAACTACACGTTCAGTTTGCTCATATTGAATTGAACTTAAACCCAAAACGTGATAAACGAACCATATGTTCAACATCCAAAATTCCTTGGGCCCAAATCTGCGGACTAAATGACCAACTTATCAAGTAAAGTTGTTGAGACTCATAAAATGGGCGTCTGCAATTTTGCGATCCTTTACAGGTTTGTTTACCCAAACCATTTCTCACAGGCAATATCTTTTTCCATTTTTCTAAAACAAACAACTTGCGCCATAAAACGAATCACACGTTCGTTTTATCCCCCACCGACATAGAGGATCGTAAATGTGCATTAGGAAGACCCTCTGCTGACTTTTCCTTTGTGTTTCCTCTTTTGATCCTAAGCCAGGAAAGATAAAGAAAAAAATGGCGGCTTGCAGAAAGGGCCATGCAAGCAAAAGGACGTATCCTTCGATCTGCAGGATGAAAGAAAAAGTCTTCGTTCGGAGAGACTAAGGAAAAAAGGATGGAGTTGATTCGACATAGTTTACCGGGACGGGTTCGGGATTTTTGTCCGAAACGGTCATCCTCTGGTTCGCGAATAAAAGGTGTTTACCGAAAAAAGTCAGATATAGCTCGTTAAAAGATTAAAAAGTGTTTACCAAAAAAAAAAAAAAAAAAAACCAGATATAGTTTTGTTAAAAGATTCTGAAGTTTTTACCTTTTTTACCAAAAAAGGTCAAGTAAAAAAACTTAAAAGAATATTCGAATTGTCACGGTATTTTGTAAAGTAACGACTTAGATCGAAGAATAGATGTGACTGAAACTATGAACTAGTTGAAGTAAGCAATAGATGATGATCAGTGTGGTTTTATTTTTATTAAATTCTAAAAAACAAAGAGTGTATTTTATTTACAAATGTATAATAAGTGTGTGGTGTTAAAATGAAACATTAAAGATATTTTTTAAACAAAGAGTGTTTTATTTCAAGTGGTGTGCAAGGATATAACATACTATTACAGACGATTCCAAACAGCGCTACGATGGAGACCGATTGGGTACCTTTTTTTCGAAACGTCACACTGCACCATCTATTAAACTGACAATTTTTAATATTTTTCACTATAAAAAATGTTTATGTATACCTAAATACTTAATAACTATGTGTACAAAAGTTGACATTGATATTTAGTTCCGCCTTTAAGAAAAAAAAACAAGAAAAACACGTTATTTTTGGATTTTTAGATGAGAACCTGTGGGGGTTCTCTATATCACATGGAGAACCAACCCACAATTACAACCAATTTTGACCGCTAACAGCACGCCACCATAACCCAAATCTGCAATAGAAAACATTCGCAAACATGCAAAGAACACACTTCCCATCTGCAACAGCACCCATTCCCAAATCGGCAATCGCATACATCCCCAAACTAGCAAAGAATCCATTTCTCAATCTGGAATAAAATGCATTTTCAAAATTTACAACAGAATATTAATCATCTCCCTCATCTACATCAAACCGCACGCATTTTTCCCAAAAACCACTTCGATTAATTTCCTACTTAAACTATACTTCTCGCTTGTAACCAAGCAACATTTAGTTTCCCCGAAAACCATTTCGGCTCCCATCCTACCTAAACCATCTGAAATAATACCAATTCTCCTTACTGGTAAGACCAAGACCCATATTCCTTTGTCTAACCGACAACTCATGCCCATACTTGGTTATGCCTCCAAAACCGATATCTCAGTACACATAGCAACCGAGGAATCTAACCCAGCCTGTGCGGTAGGAATTCCCTGAAACAAATTCTCTGTGCACGCATAGCAACCCTTTTCAAGTTCCTAGTAAGTGGCATTGAGTTTTACTTAGCGATGACTCCACTGCCACGACACCATGAATGGCTTCTTGCCCGCCTTTAGTCAGTCGAGTCACAACCACAGTCGAGAAATATCCATCAACGTGCACGCACGCCGAGTTTAGTACGCATCCCGAGTCGAGCCTTCAAACACATGAGCGCGCACACCCAAGATCGGGAGTTAGTTCATTTTAGATCATTTGCACAACCGAAAACTTTTCTTTGAAGAAGGTTTTGTGAAATATAATTTCCTCTTATTGTTTTCGTTTAAACCCGTTTCATAAAAATAAATAACAACAAATGCGTTATCTGCATTATGAACTAATCAGTTCCCCCTGTGAAATTTGTATAGCCAAAGGGATCTTAAGTAACTCTATCAATTTGGTGTCGAAAATCAGTATTGTGAACGTTACTAGTTTAAGAAGTTTAAATAAAAAAAAAACATCAATTACAATAATAATATATGAGTGTTCATTCTTTTGGTTCTGTGTCCGCTTATTTTCTCTTGGATATTTTTAAGAACAATTTTCGACAAACATCGTTGGGGAACCATGTGCCGTACGTCGCCACCTACAAACTTAAGCCCCCACAAACCTCCCATTAAGTTTTTAAAATAAATAACATATTAGAACTTTTGAGGAATAGTAATACTGCACAATTATCTTTTTTGACGTCTTCCAAGCATCATGCAATGAGGGCCCCATTCATAAACTAAGTAAATTGTTTCCCCCGCAAATACCTCATTTCACTCAAGTAACACAGCTTCTTTATTGGTAAGTACATAATCAACAGTCGAATTCTAATCCCTTGCTCGACACGCCTAAGGGAACGCCAATGAAGTCGATGCTACCACAACCGACTTCAGTAAGGCTTTCCATGAAATTTCCTCCAATCCATTACTCTTTACGTTATCTTCTCTTGGCTTTAAACCCCATTGATTAAGTTAGTTTCTTCTACCTGAATAATCGAATCTATCGAGTGAAATCTAGATATATTCTTTCTAATCCTTTTCTCCCCACTTCAGGAGTTCCCCAGAGTGGTCGTCATAGCCCCTCCTATTCATCATCATCATTGACACTATAACCGGAATCTGGGCTTGGCCTTATTTAAGCAAGCAAAATTTGATAAACTTTCCATAATAATTTATTTTTC
Source organism: Microdon myrmicae (assembly GCA_963931805.1). NCBI lineage: Eukaryota > Metazoa > Arthropoda > Insecta > Diptera > Syrphidae > Microdon > Microdon myrmicae. Next base: position 129,644,433 of record OZ007500.1, on the reverse strand, counting down.
CGGGCAAGGTTATTAGCCTTGCGCCAAACCTCCTATTCATACTGACTATAAATGATATAGGGGCTCCTCCTTAGTATACCCGACTGTCACGTGGGAGATCGGGGTTCGTTTCCCCGTCGGGGAGCCTCTGGCGCAAGACTAATGACCTTGCCCGCATAAAAACAAATCATTATGGAAAATTTAACAAGCCTCAGGACTTGCTAAATAAGGCCAAGACCGGTTCCCGGTTGTAGTGCCGATGATGATGATGATGATGATGATGACTAATAATATCAGTAACTTGAAGAGAAACAAAAAACAATTTAAAATCCGTAAATTCAGGTGGGGCTAATAAAATCAGTAACTTCAAGGGGAAAAAAAACAATTTAAAATCAGTAATTTCAAGAGAAACAAAAAACAATTTAAAATCCGTAAATTCAGGTGGGGCTAATAAAATCAGTAACCTCAAGAAAAAAAAAAACAATTTAAAATCAGTAACTTCAAGAGAAACAAAAAACAAATTAAAATCCGTAAATTCAAGTGCGACTAATAAAATCAGTAACTTCCAGAGAAACAAAAAACAATTTAAAATACGTAAATTCAAGTGTGACTAATAAGATCAGTAACGTCCAGAGACACAAAAACAATTTAAAATACGTAAATTCAAGTGTGACTAATAAGATCAGTAACGCCCAGAGACACAAAAACAATTTAAAATCCGTAAATTCAAGTGGGACTAATAAGATCAGTAACTTCAAAAGAAACAAAAAACAATTTAAAATCCGTAAATTCAAGTGGGACTAACAAGATCAGTAACTTCAAGAGAAGCAAAAAACAATTTAAAATCCGTAAATTCAAGTGGGACTAATAAGATCAATAACTTCAAGTGAAACAATTTAAAATAAAAAATGTGCGGATCAGATGATCTTCTCTCAAACAAATATCGTTGAGAATCATAAAATGCGCGTCGGCAATTTTATGATCCTCTAAAAATGTTTTCCCCCAAATCCATTACCACGATCAACATCATTTTCCTTTTTCAACATACCAAATTCAATATAAACAACTTGCGCCATAAAACGAACCACATGTGCGTTTTATCACCCACAACATCCTTTGGTTCGCTTTTGTTTCCCCTTCCAAAATAAAAAAAAATTAATGGGCTCAGCCAGCAAAAGAGATAATTGAAGCAAAGAATGATATTCAGTGGTCAAAGCTTTCCGTTGGATTTCAATGCAAAAACTCCTTTTTTCCTCCATGAAATCGCACGTGTTCAGATTCCGAACCTAAATAGAAATTACCAATGTTCTGAACGAATGCCCTAAGTATCATTTTATACTCTAGAGAAACAAAAAACAATTTAAAATCCGTAAATTCAAGTGGGACTAATAAAATCAGTAACTTCCAGAGAAACAAAAAACAATTTAAAATCCGTAAATTCAAGTGGGACTAATAAGATCAGTAACTTCAAAAGAAACAAAAAACAATTTAAAATCAGTAACTTCCAGAGAAACAAAAAACAATTTAAAATCCGTAAATTCAAATGGGACTAAGAAGATCAGTAACTTCAAAAGAAACAAAAGACAATTTAAAATCCGTAAATTCAAGTGGGATTAACAAGATCAGTTACCTCAAGAGAAACAAAAAACAATTTAAAATCCGTAAATTCAAGTGGGACTAATAAGATCAGTAACTTCAAAAGAAACAAAAAACAATTTAAAATCAGTAACTTCCAGAGAAACAAAAAACAATTTAAAATCCGTAAATTCAAGTGGGACTAACAAGATCAGTAACCTCAAGAGAAACAAAAAACAATTTAAAATCTGTAACTTCAAGTGGACACTCCCACCAAGTAAGTATAAATATCTAATTAATAAAAATATAACCTTACAACAGTTTGATGAACAGCGTGAATCTAATGTTCTTTTTCAGTTTTCAGTTCTGATACGTTACACCTCAAATAGTAAGGACAGGAATACAAAATCGTACCTGATACTGTAAACACTTTTTAGTCAAGATGTGGAAAGATTGTCAAAGAATTACACGGAAGAACATTAAGAAAAGTATCGCTATTTTCATCAGAATAGGTATAACAGCCTTGCAGGCCTTATAAGCCCTCAATCCTTCTATGATTAGTCAATATTATAAGAATAAAAAGTTAAATTTTTGTTGAAGAAACAGGCAGCAGCTAGAATTGCTAGCTAGATAAGGTGATTTCAGCCACATCATCAAGAGTATGCTGGCATCATTAAGAGTATGCTGCGCATTCCAAACGGCATCCGAAGATGGCATAAATGTTTTGGCCGGGAGGAAACCAATTGACATTGCAGCTAAAGAAAACGTTGCGTTGCATGAGGTCTCACAAGAAAATCGCCGCCGAATGCGGTCACAATTTGAGCTCTCAAGCCTAAGAAAATACCAACGAAGGTGGGATTGTGGGGTTAAGTTATGTAGCAGACACGGGCACTGTTTCATTTCATTCCCCAATGAAAGAGTTCTCTAGATGACACACCGGAGCAGATAATACGACAGTTGATTCCAATAATGGAGCGGACACAGAACAGCAAAGACAAGCACTCTGATATAGTTTGTTTTTTTAATTTGGTTTTATTTTATTGTTCCTTTTTATTTTTTCTAAATTAAAACACCAATAGATTTTATTTACACATCAATTTCCTAGTGCATTGGTCGAGTAACATTTGGTACTTTACAAAAACTTATAACTTCACTAATTTTATCTTACGAAAACGTTTTTTTTATTGTTTTTATTTTGGATAGATACGATGGTCTTTGGTAACATTAATTGTAAGGTCAAGCCGTTTTACACTATTTTATCGAGTTGACACTTTCATTTGATATGTGCTTGGTGATTTAACACAACTGAGCACTCGTTCGCACAAGCGCAGAGACTTTAATTGACTCCCTAGTGGGATTTACTGGTTACTCCACTTTACCCGCTCACGGAAATTACTCGACCCTTGGCGCGTGTGCTCTCTACGGGGGATGCAAACTGATTCACGCAACATCCCCGGTACGTGTGCACGGTTCAAAGATTACTATCTAACTCCTGGTAAGCTGCTCTATGCTGACCCTACATTCACGAGTGAGATGGGTTTCCACTCATGTCCTCGCAGGGGAAAACAATCTTTCCTTCCCCCCAACGACCAATGAGAAACGATTCGCATCCCATTGGAAGGTTCCCATAGACATCGTCCCGATAGGTTGAATGTCTTTATCTAGGAAAGAAAGGCAAACGAAACATACGTGGGGTGAAGGAAGCGAAAACAAGCATGCACCTGGTCAAATATGATGACCGATGTAAGGAGGCTCGCTGCCCTGCCATCATACACGATCCGGGATAGGTTTTTCTGTTGATGTTATGTCAACAGAACTTCACTTACGATGGCAAAGGCTAGAATGCATGGATGCATGCTTGTTTTAGGAAAAACGTATCGTGGGACACGATCTGGCGATCAGGATGATTACGCAATGACGGTTGTGTATTTATCCACGTCAATTGTGCATTGCATCCATAGCGAGTCAAGGGTCGAGTTCCAGTGTGAATTCACACTAGCAAAGAATTCGGCTCTTGGCAGCTAGGCGCGAGTTGCGCTATGCGTTATATTAGCAAACAAAACATGGGACGTGACCATTGCTAGATTGTTTAGGGAAAACAAACTATGATCACGTCCAATTCGATGCCAGTTTATCGCTTATGCAACCGATCAGGGATAATCGGCTGCAGCTGTATAAGCAAGCGATTTGCCATGGCTTGTCTTTTGGACCAATGGATTGTTGGAACAAGAACACTGGGAAGGATTGGCCTGTGTTTGATGGGGATGTGGTCGCCCATAGTAACCGATCAGTTCATGATAGATGAACTGAGATGGTTTAATTGATGCTATTTATTTGATGCCATGGCAAGATGGTAATCTTGCCGTGGACTTATGTTTCAGGTATGAAATTGTTGAATAGAGCTTTGTACTGCTCGTATACAGGTAAGCTGCTTATGGTTGTTGCAGGTATTCGCAGGTTGGGGACGGGGAGTTGGATTAGGACGATGGGTGGTTCTTTGGGAATGCTTAAAGAACCCCCACAGGGGTCTTCCACCAAAGTAATATGGGCCACACCTGATGTAGAATCCTGGGTGAAAAGAACACATGGCAAGCTGAACTACCGCTTGAGTCAGCTGCTATCAGGGCATGGATGCTTTCGGCAACACTTGATGACAAGTATGTGAATCACCCACACTGCTTGTATTGCGAAGGCAAAATAGAAAATGAGGAATACGTATTGACAGAGTGCGTGAGATTCGAGACCGCACGAACGATTTTGGAGAAACATAAGAGACGTTCAATATAGAATATATGCTAAGTTCCAAACAAGCATGGTCCGTAGCAAATGATATTCTATGTGACATGATGCAGCAATTGCGACGCTACGAGCGGAGTAACAGGTAAACTCCGTCCCGCGCCGCGATGGAATATCTAAAAGAAAGTTCCCCGGAATCAACAGGAATATGTGTCTGGCGAATGGTGGTTTTAGTCGATAAAAATCCCGCAAGCCTCTGGATCTGTCCAGAAGTATCTTTTGAAGATTTCCACCTGCCTACCAAGAAAACAAAAACAAAAAGACAAAGAACTCGCGACACTAGAGTCCTGTAAATTTATAGATTCTTCCATTTTAAATTCATCATCTTGATACTATAAAAGGAACTGTAACTGTCGGCTTCAAAATCCTCAACATTTAATTCATCTTGCATACGTAGATAAAGGCCAATACCCCAAGATGTGTCATAGCCTGCAGAACCTTAGAAAACCTAATCGTATTTTGATTTTCCAAACTCATCATAAGAAAAGGATAAATAAGAATTGTTTCGATCGCACGCGGAGGAATCAAACTGAATGCTAGCAAACAAAATCCTTTTATATTGTAAAGCGTCTATGACATAGAATTCAAATAAAAATCGATCAATTGTGCGAAAATAAATGGATTGCATTTATTGGAAAATGAAAACTTACCCGATACTTTGTCCCTCACCAATTTGCAGCTCTCCAATTCACCAATGCTGGAGAACAAGGATCGCATTTCCTCTTGCGTCATCGTTTGCGGCAAGTAATTCACAATCAAATTGGTTCGCGATTCGTCCTGACTGCCGTCCACTGAACCGTTAGCGGTGCCATTTTTAATAGCCAACTCCATTGCGTTAGTCATCTTGATGATCTCTTATATTCTTTTTTTGTTTACACGTCAAAGGAATTTAGATAAGTCCTTTTGTTCGATTTGTTTTATAACAGTCAGTAGTTAATATGTAATAATCTCACTATTCGGGTTTAAGTTTAAAAATAATTAATTATTATCTTTATAAGAGTTTCTCTTTTCAAAGATTTTGTTATTATTAATATTATTTATGTTTTATCTTATATAATAGTGTTTTATGTTTATATTGATTGCGCTTTGCACAAGTCCCTTCTTCGATTAAAAATTATTCTAAATTTTATGATTATTCGTTTTACTTTCTTTTTCTTTGGTCTGATGAGCAAATGCTACCTGTGCAGTGTTTGATCAGATACAACAAGTTTTTTTTTGTTTCTTTTTTTTTATAATAGTAAGAAAAACTTCAGACGAACGATTCGTGTACGTGAAAGTTTGCAAGGATGTAAAATATTTTAACTCAGGTGTTCAGCACTGAACAATAATTAAATTGCTAGTAATGGTATTAATTACTTAGGAATGATGACTTCAGTTGTCGTTGGAGATGTTTTAACAAGGATCACAATTGTGTGCTTGTGGGCGTAATTTCTCTCCTAGACTTGTCTTTACATATAATATATATTTTTATGGTTTTTGTTTTTTATTTTTATAAAAATTGCAAAAATGCAAAAAGACAGCAAAATTCTTTTTGTTTTGTTTTTTTCTTCAAGTTAAAATATATTATGCTTTTTATTGTGTTTATTTGGTTGTGATTAATTATTTTATATTATGGAACATTCAATTATTAGGGATATCTTGTTATATTTCTCGTCGGTTAAACGTTTTTGGCTGCTTTAATTTTGTTTTTTTTTTTTAATAAATATAGTTGGTTTTTCTTTGGTGGTGTTGATTTTCAAAGCAATCACTTGTGTTACACAGCAGTTTTTGTTGTATTGCTGCCGTAAAGCCAATCTAGAAAAAAAGAAGAAGATATCAAATTTTAATAATGGGCATCATTTCTTTTCATTTTTAATTACCATTTTTAAATCAATTTTATTCAGAAAATGTAAACGATGGGTGTTATGACTTTGGAAATTACACTGTCGATTTAAGGCTAGGCTCTCATAAAGTTTTAAAAAATCTATTTTTTTTTCATTTTTTGATAGCTCACCAAGTCCCCAAAACCATTTCCCCATATAATTTTATAAAAAAGTTGCGGCATAAAAAGGTGACCCAACGTTACCAAAATCTAAATCGCGTTTTTCTCGAAAGCATGTTTTCCACGTTGGTCTCCACGATAACTCAAAAATTACTTGATGGATCGGATTTTTTTTTTTATTTTAATCTAAATTAGATTTATTGGAGTAGAGTAAATGTAGACGATTTCGTACATTTTTTTCTATTCAATGTTAAAAAGCAAAAAAAAAAAATTTCAAAATCGGTACCTAAAGTTTGCAAGTCCACCATTTTGTTTATTTTTAATTTTTTTTTCTTGAAAATAGTTTCATCATCATCATCAGGACTACAACCGGGATCCGGTATTGGCCTTATTTAACAAGTCTGAGGCTTGTCAAATTTTCCATAATAATTTGTTTTTCCGGGCAAGGTTATTAGCCTTGCGCCAGAAAATAGGTTCAGACTCCGGCAAATAATAAATACTATATAATTTCAAAAAACTGTTTGTTGTATGTGTTACGCACAAAACCCTCCACCCCTTAATACCTACCTCTTTGGAGCTAGTCTCCACCATTAATCGCGCATCCATTAAATATCGCGATATCCATTCAATATCAAACAAATTGAACTACACGTTCAGTTTGCTCATATTGAATTGAACTTAAACCCAAAACGTGATAAACGAACCATATGTTCAACATCCAAAATTCCTTGGGCCCAAATCTGCGGACTAAATGACCAACTTATCAAGTAAAGTTGTTGAGACTCATAAAATGGGCGTCTGCAATTTTGCGATCCTTTACAGGTTTGTTTACCCAAACCATTTCTCACAGGCAATATCTTTTTCCATTTTTCTAAAACAAACAACTTGCGCCATAAAACGAATCACACGTTCGTTTTATCCCCCACCGACATAGAGGATCGTAAATGTGCATTAGGAAGACCCTCTGCTGACTTTTCCTTTGTGTTTCCTCTTTTGATCCTAAGCCAGGAAAGATAAAGAAAAAAATGGCGGCTTGCAGAAAGGGCCATGCAAGCAAAAGGACGTATCCTTCGATCTGCAGGATGAAAGAAAAAGTCTTCGTTCGGAGAGACTAAGGAAAAAAGGATGGAGTTGATTCGACATAGTTTACCGGGACGGGTTCGGGATTTTTGTCCGAAACGGTCATCCTCTGGTTCGCGAATAAAAGGTGTTTACCGAAAAAAGTCAGATATAGCTCGTTAAAAGATTAAAAAGTGTTTACCAAAAAAAAAAAAAAAAAAAACCAGATATAGTTTTGTTAAAAGATTCTGAAGTTTTTACCTTTTTTACCAAAAAAGGTCAAGTAAAAAAACTTAAAAGAATATTCGAATTGTCACGGTATTTTGTAAAGTAACGACTTAGATCGAAGAATAGATGTGACTGAAACTATGAACTAGTTGAAGTAAGCAATAGATGATGATCAGTGTGGTTTTATTTTTATTAAATTCTAAAAAACAAAGAGTGTATTTTATTTACAAATGTATAATAAGTGTGTGGTGTTAAAATGAAACATTAAAGATATTTTTTAAACAAAGAGTGTTTTATTTCAAGTGGTGTGCAAGGATATAACATACTATTACAGACGATTCCAAACAGCGCTACGATGGAGACCGATTGGGTACCTTTTTTTCGAAACGTCACACTGCACCATCTATTAAACTGACAATTTTTAATATTTTTCACTATAAAAAATGTTTATGTATACCTAAATACTTAATAACTATGTGTACAAAAGTTGACATTGATATTTAGTTCCGCCTTTAAGAAAAAAAAACAAGAAAAACACGTTATTTTTGGATTTTTAGATGAGAACCTGTGGGGGTTCTCTATATCACATGGAGAACCAACCCACAATTACAACCAATTTTGACCGCTAACAGCACGCCACCATAACCCAAATCTGCAATAGAAAACATTCGCAAACATGCAAAGAACACACTTCCCATCTGCAACAGCACCCATTCCCAAATCGGCAATCGCATACATCCCCAAACTAGCAAAGAATCCATTTCTCAATCTGGAATAAAATGCATTTTCAAAATTTACAACAGAATATTAATCATCTCCCTCATCTACATCAAACCGCACGCATTTTTCCCAAAAACCACTTCGATTAATTTCCTACTTAAACTATACTTCTCGCTTGTAACCAAGCAACATTTAGTTTCCCCGAAAACCATTTCGGCTCCCATCCTACCTAAACCATCTGAAATAATACAAATTCTCCTTACTGGTAAGACCAAGACCCATATTCCTTTGTCTAACCGACAACTCATGCCCATACTTGGTTATGCCTCCAAAACCGATATCTCAGTACACATAGCAACCGAGGAATCTAACCCAGCCTGTGCGGTAGGAATTCCCTGAAACAAATTCTCTGTGCACGCATAGCAACCCTTTTCAAGTTCCTAGTAAGTGGCATTGAGTTTTACTTAGCGATGACTCCACTGCCACGACACCATGAATGGCTTCTTGCCCGCCTTTAGTCAGTCGAGTCACAACCACAGTCGAGAAATATCCATCAACGTGCACGCACGCCGAGTTTAGTACGCATCCCGAGTCGAGCCTTCAAACACGTGAGCGCGCACACCCAAGATCGGGAGTTAGTTCATTTTAGATCATTTGCACAACCGAAAACTTTTCTTTGAAGAAGGTTTTGTGAAATATAATTTCCTCTTATTGTTTTCGTTTAAACCCGTTTCATAAAAATAAATAACAACAAATGCGTTATCTGCATTATGAACTAATCAGTTCCCCCTGTGAAATTTGTATAGCCAAAGGGATCTTAAGTAACTCTATCAATTTGGTGTCGAAAATCAGTATTGTGAACGTTACTAGTTTAAGAAGTTTAAATAAAAAAAAAACATCAATTACAATAATAATATATGAGTGTTCATTCTTTTGGTTCTGTGTCCGCTTATTTTCTCTTGGATATTTTTAAGAACAATTTTCGACAAACATCGTTGGGGAACCATGTGCCGTACGTCGCCACCTACAAACTTAAGCCCCCACAAACCTCCCATTAAGTTTTTAAAATAAATAACATATTAGAACTTTTGAGGAATAGTAATACTGCACAATTATCTTTTTTGACGTCTTCCAAGCATCATGCAATGAGGGCCCCATTCATAAACTAAGTAAATTGTTTCCCCCGCAAATACCTCATTTCACTCAAGTAACACAGCTTCTTTATTGGTAAGTACATAATCAACAGTCGAATTCTAATCCCTTGCTCGACACGCCTAAGGGAACGCCAATGAAGTCGATGCTACCACAACCGACTTCAGTAAGGCTTTCCATGAAATTTCCTCCAATCCATTACTCTTTACGTTATCTTCTCTTGGCTTTAAACCCCATTGATTAAGTTAGTTTCTTCTACCTGAATAATCGAATCTATCGAGTGAAATCTAGATATATTCTTTCTAATCCTTTTCTCCCCACTTCAGGAGTTCCCCAGAGTGGTCGTCATAGCCCCTCCTATTCATCATCATCATTGACACTATAACCGGAATCTGGGCTTGGCCTTATTTAAGCAAGCAAAATTTGATAAACTTTCCATAATAATTTATTTTTCCGGGCAAGGTTATTAGCCTTGCGCCAAACCTCCTATTCATACTGACTATAAATGATATAGGGGCTCCTCCTTAGTATACCCGCCTGTCACGTGGGAGATCGGGGTTCGTTTCCCCGTCGGGGAGCCTCTGGCGCAAGACTAATGACCTTGCCCGGATAAAAACAAATCATTATGGAAAATTTAACAAGCCTCAGGACTTGCTAAATAAGGCCAAGACCGGTTCCCGGTTGTAGTGCCGATGATGATGATGATGATGATGATGACTAATAATATCAGTAACTTGAAGAGAAACAAAAAACAATTTAAAATCCGTAAATTCAGGTGGGGCTAATAAAATCAGTAACTTCAAGGGGAAAAAAAACAATTTAAAATCCGTAAATTCAGGTGGGGCTAATAAAATCAGTAATTTCAAGAGAAACAAAAAACAATTTAAAATCCGTAAATTCAGGTGGGGCTAATAAAATCAGTAACCTCAAGAAAAAAAAAAACAATTTAAAATCAGTAACTTCAAGAGAAACAAAAAACAAATTAAAATCCGTAAATTCAAGTGCGACTAATAAAATCAGTAACTTTCAGAGAAACAAAAAACAATTTAAAATACGTAAATTCAAGTGTGACTAATAAGATCAGTAACGTCCAGAGACACAAAAACAATTTAAAATACGTAAATTCAAGTGTGACTAATAAGATCAGTAACGCCCAGAGACACAAAAACAATTTAAAATCCGTAAATTCAAGTGGGACTAATAAGATCAGTAACTTCAAAAGAAACAAAAAACAATTTAAAATCCGTAAATTCAAGTGGGACTAACAAGATCAGTAACTTCAAGAGAAGCAAAAAACAATTTAAAATCCGTAAATTCAAGTGGGACTAATAAGATCAATAACTTCAAGTGAAACAATTTAAAATAAAAAATGTGCGGATCAGATGATCTTCTCTCAAACAAATATCGTTGAGAATCATAAAATGCGCGTCGGCAATTTTATGATCCTCTAAAAATGTTTTCCCCCAAATCCATTACCACGATCAACATCATTTTCCTTTTTCAACATACCAAATTCAATATAAACAACTTGCGCCATAAAACGAACCACATGTGCGTTTTATCACCCACAACATCCTTTGGTTCGCTTTTGTTTCCCCTTCCAAAATAAAAAAAAATTAATGGGCTCAGCCAGCAAAAGAGATAATTGAAGCAAAGAATGATATTCAGTGGTCAAAGCTTTCCGTTGGATTGCAATGCAAAAACTCCTTTTTTCCTCCATGAAATCGCACGTGTTCAGATTCCGAACCTAAATAGAAATTACCAATGTTCTGAACGAATGCCCTAAGTATCATTTTATGCTCTAGAGAAACAAAAAACAATTTAAAATCCGTAAATTCAAGTGTGACTAATAAGATCAGTAACGCCCAGAGACACAAAAACAATTTAAAATACGTAAATTCAAGTGGGACTAATAACATCAGTAATGTCCAGAGAAACAAAAAACAATTTAAAATCCGTAAATTCAAGTGGGACTAGTAAGATCAGTAACTTCAAGAGAAACAAAAAACCATTTAAAATACGTAAATTCAAGTGTGACTAATAAGATCAGTAACGTCCAGAGACACAAAAACAATTTAAAATCCGTAAATTCAAGTGGGACTAATAAGATCAGAACTTCAAGAGAAACAAAAACAATTTAAAATACGTAAATTCAAGTGGGACTAATAAGATCAGTAACTTCAAGAGAAACAAAAAACCATTTAAACTCCGTAAATTCAAGTGGGACTAATAAGATCAGAACTTCAAGAGAAACAAAAACAATTTAAAATACGTAAATGCAAGTGGGACTAATAAGATCAGTAACTTCAAGAGAAACAAAAAACAATTTAAAATACGTAAATTCATGTGGGACTAGTAAGATCAGTAACTGCCAGAGAAACAAAAAACCATTTAAACTCCGTAAATTCAAGTGGGACTAATAAGATCAGAACTTCAAGAGAAACAAAAACAATTTAAAATACGTAAATGCAAGTGGGACTAATAAGATCAGTAACTTCAAGAGAAACAAAAAACAATTTAAAATACGTAAATTCATGTGGGACTAGTAAGATCAGTAACTGCCAGAGAAACAAAAAACCATTTAAACTCCGTAAATTCAAGTGGGACTAATAAGATCAGAACTTCAAGAGAAACAAAAACAATTTAAAATACGTAAATGCAAGTGGGACTAATAAGATCAGTAACTTCAAGAGAAACAAAAAACAATTTAAAATACGTAAATTCATGTGGGACTAGTAAGATCAGTAACTGCCAGAGAAACAAAAAACCATTTAAACTCCGTAAATTCAAGTGGGACTAATAAGATCAGAACTTCAAGAGAAACAAAAACAATTTAAAATACGTAAATTCAAGTGGGACTAATAAGATCAGAACTTCAAGAGACACAAAAACAGTTTAAAATACGTAAATTCAAGTGGGACTAATAAGATCAGTAACTGCCAGAGATACAAAAAAACAATTTAAAATCCGTAAATTCAAGTGGGACTAATAAGATCAGTAACGTCCAGAGAGACAAAAAACAATTTAAAATACGTAAATTCAAGTGGGACTAATAAGATCAGAACTTCAAGAGACACAAAAACAATTTCAAATACGTAAATTCAAGTGGGACTAATAAGATCAGTAACTGCCAGAGATACAAAAAACAATTTAAAATACGTAAATTCAAGTGGGACTAGTAAGATCAGTAGCTGCCAGAGATACAAAAAACAATTTAAAATCTGTAAATTCAAGTGGGACTAGTAAGATCAGTAACTGCCAGAGATACAAAAAACAATTTAAAATCCGTAAATTCAAGTGGGACTAGTAAGATCAGTAACTGCAAGAGAAACAAAAAACAATTTAAAATACGTAAATTCAAGTGTGACTAATAAGATCAGTAATGTCTAGAGAAACAAAAAACAATTTCAAATCCGTAAATTCAAGTGGGACTAATAAGATCAGAACTTCAAGAGAAACAAAAACAATTTAAAATCCGTAAATTCAAGTGGGACTAATAAGATCAGTAACTTCAAGAGACACAAAAAACAATTTAAAATACGTAAATTCAAGTGGGACTAATAAGATCAGTAACTTCAAGAGAAACAAAAAACCATTTAAACTCAGTAAATTCAAGTGGGACTAATAAAATCAGTAACTTTCAGAGAAACAAAAAACAATTTAAAATACGTAAATTCAAGTGTGACTAATAAGATCAGTAACGTCCAGAGACACAAAAACAATTTAAAATACGTAAATTCAAGTGTGACTAATAAGATCAGTAACGCCCAGAGACACAAAAACAATTTAAAATCCGTAAATTCAAGTGGGACTAATAAGATCAGTAACTTCAAAAGAAACAAAAAACAATTTAAAATCCGTAAATTCAAGTGGGACTAACAAGATCAGTAACTTCAAGAGAAGCAAAAAACAATTTAAAATCCGTAAATTCAAGTGGGACTAATAAGATCAATAACTTCAAGTGAAACAATTTAAAATAAAAAATGTGCGGATCAGATGATCTTCTCTCAAACAAATATCGTTGAGAATCATAAAATGCGCGTCGGCAATTTTATGATCCTCTAAAAATGTTTTCCCCCAAATCCATTACCACGATCAACATCATTTTCCTTTTTCAACATACCAAATTCAATATAAACAACTTGCGCCATAAAACGAACCACATGTGCGTTTTATCACCCACAACATCCTTTGGTTCGCTTTTGTTTCCCCTTCCAAAATAAAAAAAAATTAATGGGCTCAGCCAGCAAAAGAGATAATTGAAGCAAAGAATGATATTCAGTGGTCAAAGCTTTCCGTTGGATTGCAATGCAAAAACTCCTTTTTTCCTCCATGAAATCGCACGTGTTCAGATTCCGAACCTAAATAGAAATTACCAATGTTCTGAACGAATGCCCTAAGTATCATTTTATGCTCTAGAGAAACAAAAAACAATTTAAAATCCGTAAATTCAAGTGTGACTAATAAGATCAGTAACGCCCAGAGACACAAAAACAATTTAAAATACGTAAATTCAAGTGGGACTAATAACATCAGTAATGTCCAGAGAAACAAAAAACAATTTAAAATCCGTAAATTCAAGTGGGACTAGTAAGATCAGTAACTTCAAGAGAAACAAAAAACCATTTAAAATACGTAAATTCAAGTGTGACTAATAAGATCAGTAACGTCCAGAGACACAAAAACAATTTAAAATCCGTAAATTCAAGTGGGACTAATAAGATCAGAACTTCAAGAGAAACAAAAACAATTTAAAATACGTAAATTCAAGTGGGACTAATAAGATCAGTAACTTCAAGAGAAACAAAAAACCATTTAAACTCCGTAAATTCAAGTGGGACTAATAAGATCAGAACTTCAAGAGAAACAAAAACAATTTAAAATACGTAAATGCAAGTGGGACTAATAAGATCAGTAACTTCAAGAGAAACAAAAAACAATTTAAAATACGTAAATTCATGTGGGACTAGTAAGATCAGTAACTGCCAGAGAAACAAAAAACCATTTAAACTCCGTAAATTCAAGTGGGACTAATAAGATCAGAACTTCAAGAGAAACAAAAACAATTTAAAATACGTAAATGCAAGTGGGACTAATAAGATCAGTAACTTCAAGAGAAACAAAAAACAATTTAAAATACGTAAATTCATGTGGGACTAGTAAGATCAGTAACTGCCAGAGAAACAAAAAACCATTTAAACTCCGTAAATTCAAGTGGGACTAATAAGATCAGAACTTCAAGAGAAACAAAAACAATTTAAAATACGTAAATTCAAGTGGGACTAATAAGATCAGAACTTCAAGAGACACAAAAACAGTTTAAAATACGTAAATTCAAGTGGGACTAATAAGATCAGTAACTGCCAGAGATACAAAAAAACAATTTAAAATCCGTAAATTCAAGTGGGACTAATAAGATCAGTAACGTCCAGAGAGACAAAAAACAATTTAAAATACGTAAATTCAAGTGGGACTAATAAGATCAGAACTTCAAGAGACACAAAAACAATTTCAAATACGTAAATTCAAGTGGGACTAATAAGATCAGTAACTGCCAGAGATACAAAAAACAATTTAAAATCCGTAAATTCAAGTGGGACTAGTAAGATCAGTAGCTGCCAGAGATACAAAAAACAATTTAAAATCCGTAAATTCAAGTGGGACTAGTAAGATCAGTAACGTCCAGAGAAACAAAAAACAATTTAAAATACGTAAATTCAAGTGGGACTAGTAAGATCAGTAGCTGCCAGAGATACAAAAAACAATTTAAAATCTGTAAATTCAAGTGGGACTAGTAAGATCAGTAACTGCCAGAGATACAAAAAACAATTTAAAATCCGTAAATTCAAGTGGGACTAGTAAGATCAGTAACTGTAAGAGAAACAAAAAACAATTTAAAATACGTAAATTCAAGTGTGACTAATAAGATCAGTAATGTCTAGAGAAACAAAAAACAATTTCAAATCCGTAAATTCAAGTGGGACTAATAAGATCAGAACTTCAAGAGAAACAAAAACAATTTAAAATCCGTAAATTCAAGTGGGACTAATAAGATCAGTAACTTCAAGAGACACAAAAAACAATTTAAAATACGTAAATTCAAGTGGGACTAATAAGATCAGTAACTTCAAGAGAAACAAAAAACCATTTAAACTCAGTAAATTCAAGTGTGACTAATAAGATCAGAACTTCAAGAGAAACAAAAACAATTTAAAATACGTAAATTCAAGTGTGACTAATAAGATCAGTAACTTCAAGAGACACAAAAACAATTTAAAATACGTAAATTCAAGTGGGACTAATAAGATCAGTAACTGCCAGAGATACAAAAAACAATTTAAAATCCGTAAATTCAAGTGGGACTAGTAAGATCAGTAACTGCCAGAGATACAAAAAACAATTTAAAATCCGTAAATTCAAGTGGGACTAATAAGATCAGTAACGTCCAGAGAAACAAAAAACAATTTAAAATACGTAAATTCAAGTGGGACTAGTAAGATCAGTAACTGCCAGAGATACAAAAAACAATTTAAAATCCGTAAATTCAAGTGGGACTAATAAGATCAGTAACGTCCAGAGAAACAAAAAACAATTTAAAATACGTAAATTCAAGTGGGACTAGTAAGATCAGTAACTGCCAGAGATACAAAAAACAATTTAAAATCCGTAAATTCAAGTGGGACTAATAAGATCAGAACTTCAAGAGACACAAAAACAATTTAAAATACGTAAATTCAAGTGGGACTAATAAGATCAGTAACTGCCAGAGATACAAAAAACAATTTAAAATCCGTAAATTCAAGTGGGACTAGTAAGATCAGTAACTGCCAGAGATACAAAAAACAATTTAAAATCCGTAAATTCAAGTGGGACTAATAAGATCAGAACTTCAAGAGAAACAAAAACAATTTAAAATACGTAAATTCAAGTGTGACTAATAAGATCAGAACTTCAAGAGAAACAAAAACAATTTAAAATACGTAAATTCAAGTGGGACTAATAAGATCAGTAACTTCAAGAGACACAAAAACAATTTAAAATACGTAAATTCAAGTGGGACTAATAAGATCAGTAACTGCCAGAGATACAAAAAACAATTTAAAATCCGTAAATTCAAGTGGGACTAGTAAGATCAGTAACTGCCAGAGATACAAAAAACAATTTAAAATCCGTAAATTCAAGTGGGACTAATAAGATCAGAACTTCAAGAGACACAAAAACAATTTAAAATACGTAAATTCAAGTGGGACTAGTAAGATCAGTAACTGCCAGAGATACAAAAAACAATTTAAAATCCGTAAATTCAAGTGGGACTAGTAAGATCAGTAACTGCCAGAGATACAAAAAACAATTTAAAATCCGTAAATTCAAGTGGGACTAATAAGATCAGTAACGTCCAGAGAAACAAAAAACAATTTAAAATACGTAAATTCAAGTGGGACTAGTAAGATCAGTAACTGCCAGAGATACAAAAAACAATTTAAAATCCGTAAATTCAAGTGGGACTAATAAGATCAGAACTTCAAGAGACACAAAAACAATTTAAAATACGTAAATTCAAGTGGGACTAATAAGATCAGTAACTGCCAGAGATACAAAAAACAATTTAAAATCCGTAAATTCAAGTGGGACTAGTAAGATCAGTAACTGCCAGAGATACAAAAAACAATTTAAAATCCGTAAATTCAAGTGGGACTAATAAGATCAGTAACGTCCAGAGAAACAAAAAACAATTTAAAATACGTAAATTCAAGTGGGACTAGTAAGATCAGTAACTGCCAGAGATACAAAAAACAATTTAAAATCCGTAAATTCAAGTGGGACTAGTAAGATCAGTAACTGCCAGAGAAACAAAAAACAATTTAAAATACGTAAATTCAAGTGTGACTAATAAGATCAGTAATGTCTAGAGAAACAAAAAACAATTTCAAATCCGTAAATTCAAGTGGGACTAATAAGATCAGAACTTGAAGAGAAACAAAAACAATTTAAAATACGTAAATTCAAGTGGGACTAATAAGATCAGTAACTGCAAGAGACACAAAAAACAATTTAAAATACGTAAATTCAAGTGGGACTAATAAGATCAGTAACTTCAAGAGAAACAAAAAACCATTTAAACTCAGTAAATTCAAGTGGGACTAATAAGATCAGAACTTCAAGAGAAACAAAAACAATTTAAAATACGTAAATTCAAGTGTGACTAATAAGATCAGTAATGTCCAGAGAAACAAAAAACAATTTAAAATACGTAAATTCAAGTGGGACTAATAAGATCAGTAACTTCAAGAGACACAAAAAACAATTTAAAATACGTAAATTCAAGTGGGACTAATAAGATCAGAACTTCAAGAGAAACAAAAACAATTTAAAATACGTAAATTCAAGTGTGACTAATAAGATCAGTAATGTCCAGAGAAACAAAAAACAATTTAAAATACGTAAATTCAAGTGAGACTAATAAGATCAGTAACTTCAAGAGAAACAAAAAACAATTTAAAATACGTAAATTCAAGTGGGACTAATAAGATCAGTAACTTCAAGAGAAACAAAAACAATTTAAAATCCGTAAATTCAAGTGGACACTCCCACCAAGTAAGTACAAATATCTAATTAATAAAAATATGATATGAGATAGGAATCACTGGAAGTGATCATCGCAAGGGATCTTTGCGAGCGGTGATGGTAGTTTATTAGTGTTAAGTTACCAGATTGCTCTCAAATGAATTCACCAGTAGATGTTTAAATAATAATAAGAAAAAAAACAATATATGAAAATTTTGCGGATGTCCAGTCCAAAAGGTCATTGTGAGACGCCGTGCACCCACAAAGAATTCTCTATATGAACCCTTTGCATTCGAGTGCCAACTTTGTCAGTGTAAATTTTGTTTTAGATATAAAAATAAATAAATTGATGAAATTTTAGTATTTGTATACGTTAGTTAGTTTATAAATGTTTTAAAGTACTTGTAAATTGTTTCCCTAATTTGGCCGAAATCGTCTCGAGTAGCTGAATCGCGCAAGCGAAAAAGGCGCCGAATACAAAGGGTTAAGTATATTTATTATGGGTAATTACTAACTAATGTTTTTTTTCAGTTTTCAGTTATGATACGTTACACCTCAAATAGTAAGGACAGGAATACAATGCCGCTTCAGTAGGGCTATCTCCCACAGAGACCGGGACGATGGTATTGGACAGCGTCAACAGTTCTGGTGGTTGAATGGCATATAAAGACCTGGATACCAAAGTCGGTATAGAATCCCGAAGATATCGGCAAACTAATAAGGACCTCGGGGCATACACCCTTCATCATAGGCGCCGATTTTAATTCCAGACATCCCCACTGGAACAACGCTGTCTCTTGCCCAAATGGCACGAAACTGTACCAATGGTACACCGCAAACATGTATGCCCTCAACTGCGAAATAGTCGCACCTACGGTTGGTACTCGAGGTAACTCAATTCTGGACATATTTATTGTGTCCAAAGACTTACTTCCACAAATCACTCCTCCTCAAGTTTTAGCGGGTGTATCTGACCACAATGCTGTGACCACATTCATTCGCGACTATCGAGCATCGCGGGCTCATATCAGATACATACCCGATTATGGGCGGACAAATTGGGACAACTTCAATATTACATTGAACGATAAACTCCACCAATTCTCTCTTCCCACTGACAGGAACCTAACGACGGTTGAGATAAACAACGTTGCAAAACGACTTCACGAGATTCTAGTTGAAACTTCGGAGACTCATGTCCCGAAGTATAAACTTGAAAAGACCTATCAGATTCCCCATGACGACATCACTCTTCATCTCATCCGGGAGCGTAAAAAGCTCTGCAGAATGAGATATCGTCACCGCTTTACGCAAAGGGAGCCATTATTGCGATCCATTATTCACAATATTGGTACACTGATAAAACAGAGAATCCAAAACAATCGTACCCGACAATTGGAAGACAAGCTGAAGGGTATTCAGATGGACCAGAACGTTTATAAAAATGTTAAAAAGATATGTGGCACTTCCCGCATCACTGGGCCAATTATGCACAATGGTGTTGTTGTCAATAATAACACCAATAAAGCAAATATCATCGGAGAGACCTTCGAAAACAATCACAAACTCACTCTCCAAGATGGCGACCCGGATACTAATGCAATCGTTAGTTCAGAGGTCCACAGTAAGTTGGACGACTTCAACGAGCCAATTGTTGTCTTTAACCCAACTAACAGTGCATACTTCGATGACACACGTGATAATGGTCACGGTTTCATCACACCATATACCCTACAGAGCCTGGTTAAATCTCGACACCCTAAGAAGTCACCTGGCATCGACAACATGTCATACCACTCGTTGCGAAGGCTTTCTGCCTTATTCTTTATAAAGCTCTCCATTCTGTTCAACCATGCTTACAACATGGGGTACTTTCCCCAAGCTTGGAGGCACGCTATTATTTGTCCAATAGCAAAAGTTGGGAAACCAACGTATCACCCCTCAAGCTTTCGCCCTATCTCGCTTCTCACTTGCATCAGCAAAATATATGAAAAATTCATATACGAGAAGCTAAATAACTTTGTCAGTGCCAGGCACCTAATACCTGATTTCCAATTCGGATTTCGAAGAGCGCACAGCACCACTATGGCTCTCAATTTATTTCAAAACCACGTCTGCGTGTGGCTCTTTAATAAGGAACCCACCGTTGCGGTAAGCCTAGACATTGAAAAAGCTTTTGATACGACTTGGATCGAAGGTCTCGCTTTTAAACTACTGAATACTGGCCTCAGTAGAACGCTATGTAGCATCATCTACCAGTTCGTTCGCAACAGAACCTTCCAAGTTAGAATGAATGGAAAGCTTTCCCGAACTTTTCACGCCGCTGCAGGCGTACCACAGGGCTCCATTCTAGGCCCCATCTTATTCAATATTTACACCTCCGATATTCCCCGCCCTGTGGACGGGAGAGCAAACCAAATATGCTATGCGGATGACGTCCTGGTGTACACGTCAACCAAAGGCCCTAACCTCGCAACAAATCGACTCAACCGTCACTTGGACGAACTGTATCAGTATTACAGTCGATGGAAAATACGACTTAATCCATCCAAAGCAGTAGCCATAATTCTGAGTGGTAAACACTCCCAACCTACTTCTCGATATTCACAGAATATTCGAATAAAAATGGGAGATACTACGATTAGACCACAGGACAAGATGAAATATCTCGGGGTCACTTATACCCCAAAAATGAATTTCATCAAACATGTGACCCACATTCTCCAAAGGGGCCTCGGTCGGTCTAAGCAACTGCACAACATCTTGAAGTGGGGGAACAAAGTTGACACCAAAGTTAAGCTTCTCTGCTATAAGCAGCTAATCCGATCTGGAATATCGTACGCCTTTCCCATATGG
Organism: Microdon myrmicae; assembly: GCA_963931805.1. NCBI lineage: Eukaryota > Metazoa > Arthropoda > Insecta > Diptera > Syrphidae > Microdon > Microdon myrmicae. The sequence goes on along the minus strand of OZ007500.1, from coordinate 129,623,522 downwards.
TCCTGCATATCTTCGGCTCAAATGGAAAGACTTCGGGTTTTCGAAAGGAAACTCCTCAGAAGATGCATCAACCACTTTAGAAGGACTTACGGTCGCCATTACCCCAACTCTCACCTATACGAAGGTGCCTCCATTATCCCTATCGACGAGTACTTGCTACAGTTAGCATATAAGTACCTCGAAAGCACTCAGAACAGCGAGAACCTACTTGTACGGGACTCTTGCGCTCTTGACCCTTCTCTCTCTCGATCTCTTCGGATCAAACCCCCACAATTTCTTCTTCAGTACAAAACTGAAGAAAGCACCCTTCCCAACAACATTCCCCTCTATAATAAAGGATTCCTGGACCCATCCCATAGGGTCTACTATTAACCAACCACACACACGAACGCACAGTACAAGACGGCACAAACACAAACACACACACCGACCAAAGCGCAGATTATCAGACGCCAAAGACGTGATCTGCGTTCACTACCGCACCCAAGACCTACCGGTCTTGTACGATTTCTTTCCCACCATCCCTCTATACAAGTAGTTAGAGAACACCCGGACTAACACTGTCCACACTATCCCTGGATACCCCCCCTTTTTTTTCAGAGATCGCGAGACCGAGCCCAACATCCTCACGGATGTGGGTGATTCTGGTTATCGCAAGATGGCCAGAAGTCAGAGACAAGATGAAGGACACATATGTCCTGTCTCGCTAAATTCGGCCTTCTCGCCACAATTTTTTTTTAGTCGGTATAGAATCACACTATCATCAGCTAGCTTACATAGACTTAGCTTTTCTAGAATTAGGGTAGTATTAGATTTAAGTTATGTTAAGTTAAGTGCTTAACTTTAAGTTAAGTTAAGTGCTTAACTTTAAGTTAAGTTAAGTGCTTAACATGAAATTAAAAATTAAAAAAATAAAAATAAAAAAAAAATAGGTAAGTTAAGTAAGTTAAAGTTTAAGAAAAAAAAATTGACAAAGTTTTTAAATTTTTCTTTGTCTTTTAAATAATTACAAGTACTGCCACAAAGTTCTGACCAGTAAATTATTATATAAGATAATTAAGCTAGAATTTAAGCATTTTTTGTCTAGCCTTTAATTTAGAAACTAAGAATATAAAAAGAAAATAAAAACGTTTATATATATATATATATATATATATATATATATATATATATATATATATATATATATATATATATATATATATAAAAAAAAAAAAAAAACGAATACAAAATCGTACCTGATACTGTAAACACTTTTTAGTCAAGATGTGGAAAGATTGTCAAAGAATTACACAGAAGAACACAAAAGTATCGCTATTTTCATCAGAATAGGTATAACAGCCTTGCAGGCCTTATAAGCCCTCAATCCTTCTATGATTAGTCACAATATTATAAGAATAAAAAGTTAAATTATTGTTGAAGAAACAGGCAGCAGCTAGAATTGCTAGCTAGATAAGGTGACAGGTAATACCCGACACTGGCAACATAGATTGTTTTCATGAGAAATTAGATGTAGCGTACCTATTCGTTCGTTTTGGCTTTTTGATCTGAGCTTAGAATTAAAACAATAAATGTAAATATAAAGGTAAATATGAAGGTAAATATAAATATAAATACACGTAAATACATAGGAAATGGTATTTTGAATAGGATTCACATACCATCTCGTGTTGATTGAAGATCTTGTCAAAGCTCATAGGTCCCAGGAGAATAGATGATGTTTCACCAGCATGTCCCGCACGCCATCCCTTAATGGTTGACTTTCTTTACCTTTTTTTGGTGGTAACTCCCAATCTGGATTCAAGTTGAATGCAAATTGTGAAAGAATCCGCAGCTCACATTTAATTTGTACCCATCCGGGTGAGTAGACGAAACTCCAACTGTGAGACCATTTATGTACGACTTCCAGACATGAACATAACACTTCGAACCAGAGATGTAGTACTTGTTCATTAAGTCCCAAACATATCAGACTTCGTAATTTGACATCCATTTGAGCATGAGCATCATCATGTGTTTGATTAATAAGTTGAACGCATCGATATAGCAATTCTTCGGGGGTCAGTACTTTTCCATCTTCATCAAGGCGATAAGTTTTACATAACATTAGTCGACTGTAAACAGACTCAAAATCTTTTTCTACCTCTCTGGTGGCAGCTTCTTCAATAAACAGCCACGGGTGGCATGGTCCTCCGAGGAATGTTGGTCTTTTCATACCATGTTCCAGAACTTGTTTAATCGTTGGTGCTAAAGTACCTCGTACTAGGTCCGTGACAGTTTCGGTAATGGCATCATCCCCAGCGGACGTGTATTGTTTACTCCGTTCATCCAAGAGCTCAACAAACTTTGCAGGAAACCAACCACGAAGACCGTTTAATTCACCGACCCAACAATGTTCGTCCTTCTGGCTTATAATTGTTATAATATCGTTCTTCCTAAACCCCAACTCGTCGTCGTCGTGCCGTTCAAAGTCGTGTAATGCTTTGGCGCGTCTCTTGCGTGTTCGTGAGACATTAATGAAATTCTCATGATCCCTCGCATGCCTATCGGCTTGATAGTCGGCGGTTAAATGAATGTGTGATTGTAGCTTTGGTTCGATTGTAAGGTTATGTCGGGCTACCTTTAGAATTGCTTCTCGAAGATCGACCAGAATTTCTGTTTGACGAATATTCTTATTTTTCAATTCATCGGGCTCGTTTTCTTCTCCGCCACGGAATAACAAAGTTTGCAGGACAGACTTGGTTCTCTTCACCTGCCTTCGCGCCAATTGTTGTTTAGGTAGATTTGGCGCCGCTTCTGGGTTACCAACCAACCCACCTTGATCGGCCATTAAATACGCTAAATGCCGACGTCTATGTGTATTAATTACTGTCTGACTTAATGAGCCACCAACTTCAATCGCGTGCCGGAACAAGACATCAACGTCATCAACTTCACCAGGAATATCAGAGAGGGAATTAAATATCTGCGCTGAATTTTCCAATCGTTGCAAATCGTCGGTTTTAATACGCAACATACCCAGAGTCAATTGGAACAGAACAATCGATCCGTCGTAAAAGAACCAATCCCAAATTCGCACAAGAATCTTCATATGCACCACATTAGCAAAGAGGGTTAGGAACCAATGAAGTGTAATCAGAGATAGTTCAATATCGTGCTTTTTCAATGTCTCATCCACTGAAGACAAATAATTGGCAATAAGAGTTTGCATTACCTTCTGATCAGCTTGGATCCCCAATAGAGTCGATGAATAATACGACGCAGGCAAGAGGTCTTCAAGAATGGTTGCCATCATCCAAAATGCATTCTCCTCCTCCATAAACAGCAACAAACACGCAGCTATAACTCCAGTTCCTTGGCAATATCCAATGTCAGGATATAACCACGCAATACCACGTAATATTCGACGAAGTCGCGGTACACCAGTTCCTGTGGGACTACTGAAACAAGCGTTTGTTGGCAGAATGCGTAGTAAATCTTTTTCTATTTGTTTCGATGTCACGAGTGCATCACTCCCCGAAGCTTTAATAATATCGTTGTATGCAGTTTCCGATTTGACTTTCTTTTGCAACGCTCCTGATAACCTCATCCACATTTGAGGACGCAACAAATGCGGTATCCCATCGCGTACCATTTGCCGAAGTTTTTCTGTACGAGGCAAAACAACATTCACATTGTTCCATGTGAGTTCACATGCTTCTCTGTTGTGAGAAAATTCCAAATGAGCAATCCACTGTTTTCTTTGGTCCACGTTTTCAATAAATAGAATACCCAACAGTTTTTTCGAACTCTGTTCGGGGCCATCCTCTTCTTCGATACGAAATCCAAATTCATCAAATTGATAATCGGATTGGTCATTCAAGCCGCTCTCTGACTCAGGCTGATAAAGTTTTGCCAAAATTTCTTGTGGCCACATGGATGGAGTCAGGGCTGAGAATGCTCCTCCAGGAATTGGTCTAAGCCCGTCTACCATGCCCACTTCATCACTTAAGTTGTGGCGGTTCCCTTGAACGCCACAACATCTTCCTTATACCTTCCGAACCTATAGCGCCGAGTGGGCGCCCCGACATGCCATCAAATAACTGTTGCAGTTCTTTTTGAACAGTTGCAGGTTGTAACGTTCCGGGAACACTCGCGTGGGAAGCGAGTTCCACAGCTTCACCGCTCTGTAGCGGAACGAGTTCTAATGTAGGGATGATCGCGCCGTCGGGAGATGAACCACAAACGGGTGCGATCCGTCGGATTGTCTTGTGGAGCGCATATAAGCCGAATTGCGCGGAACAATACCAAGAATCTCCGAAGAACAGCACCCGTGATAATATCTGTAAAACAGACAGAGGTCGGCTACACGCCTTCGATGTGATAGCGACTGTAGTCCCGACGTCAGCGCCGAGTCCCCGATCAGGCGGATCGTTCGTCTCTGTATGCTCTCAAGTAGGTCGAGGGTATGTTTAGGAGCCGAGCTCCAAACATGAGAGCAATATTCGAGCTAGGGTCTAATTTGGGATTTATATAGGAGAAGAAGTTGGGCCGGAGTAAAATATTTCTTGGCTCTAAAAAGATAACTCAGTTTTCCTGACGCTGACCTGGCGATGTTCGACACGTGTTTACGCCATGATACATTCCCACAAACCGTGACGCCGAGCAATTTCAAACTTTCCCCAGCCTTGAGGGCCCGGCCATTCATCATCAGCTGTGGAACCGATGATCCAATTTTCTTTGTGAATGTTGTATACTGAGTCTTCGTTGCATTGAAGGCCTTTCCCCACTGCAGGACTTTATCCAGATCCCGATTCAGAGAATCAATCTGTCTACATCTCAGCTGATGTGACGTTGATGCACGAATCGGCCGATCATTCGAAAAGGAGGAAACAAGCGTACTATCATCCGCAAAACTGAACACTTTATTATCCGTTGTCTCCAACAAATCATTTATGTGAAGCCAGAACAAGGTTGGAGCCAAAATAGAACCTTGGGGCACCCCCGAATTAACAGGATACAGATCCGAACACTCGCCGTCCACAACAACCCGGATCGATCGTTTCTCGAGGAAGCTCCTCGTCCAGTCGCAAAGCTGTTGGGAAAGTCATATGAACGAAGTTTGCTCAGCAATGCCCCGTGCCAGACGCGGTCAAAAGCCTTGGAAATATCCAATGCGACCGCCCTTGACTCACCATGCCGTTCAATCGCAGATGTCCATATATCGGTTATAAGTGTCAAAAGGTCTCCTGTGGACCGCCTGCCACGGAATCCGTATTGACGATCATTCAGGAGTCCGTTGCACTCCAAATACTTAACCAACTCTGTACTGATGACTTTTTCCATTACCTTAGATAAAATAGACAGTAATGCTATCGGACGGTAATTTTGTGGGAGACACTTTTTTCCCGTCTTCGGGATTGGCTGAGCTCGAGCGATTTTCCAGCAGGCAGGAAAGGTCCTCCGTGCATAAGATAAGCGGAAGAGTCTGCCAAGAACCGGCGATAGTTCTGGAGCACAGTTCTTAAGGACTATTGTTGGTATTCCATCCGGGCCGGTTGCCTTCCTACAATCCAGTTCACGTAGAATGTGTTGAATAGTGCGCGGACGAAATCTCACATCCCGCATGGAAGACTGTACCGGCGAGATCACAGGTGGGTCCAAAAGGCCAGGATCGAGGTTTGAATTCGCCGAAAATAAATTTGCGAATACATTAGCTTTATCCCTTGAATTCGTGACTAACGTCCCGCTGTCTGCCACCAACGGAGGGAAAGAAGAGGATGCAAAGGTAAAGCTGACAGCTTTTGCCATTGACCAGAAGGAGCGCGAGCCCGTTTGGCACCGAAGGAGCTTATTAGTCACCCTGTCGTTGTGAGCCTTCTTCACGGTATCAATCGCCCGGTTGCACGCGTTTCTGATTCTGACAAAATTCGTTCTGTTAACATCGGTTGGATTGGAGCGCCATTGCTTAAAAGCTCTATTTTTTGCCGCTGTAATCAGCTCGCACTTTTTGTCAAACAAAGGTTTATCAGACGAACTTCGTTTGATGGAATGTGGAATATACATCTCCAACCCCAGAAGAATTATCTCTGATACCGACTCCGCGCATGCGTTAACATCGGAGTTTCCGAAGCACACCTCGGACCACGGAAAGGATGCGAAGAAGTCTCGCATATCGTCCCAGTTAGCAGCCCCATACTTCCATACATGGCGAAGCTGCCTAGGCCGGTTATTCGCTTGATATGCAAGTGCTTGCGCGACAGATATCAAGCAGTGATCTGAGTTTCCCAGTGGCACAGAAACCTCTACGATATAAATACTCGGTTCGGATTTCAAAAACAGATGCAGGGTGTTCGCATAATCGCCTCGGGCATCCGGCACTCGCGTTGACTCCCCCACGAGTTGAGTCAAGTTGTGGCTTACAGCAAACATCTCCGCCAGCCCCCCAGCCTCGTCGGTTCTGTTAGAATGTAACAACCAGTCGGAATTGTGCACATTAAAGTCGCCAAGGACAACAATTTCAGAAGCTGGGTGGTTGATCTGTATCCAGTCGACGGTATATGAAAGATGTTCGAAAAATGTCGCCGTTCAATCGTCATTCGTGGAGCGGTAAAGACAACAAAGAAATTTAACGAAATTCCTCAGCACGACCCTCAACCATATGATGTCCATATTATTGGGTTCCAACGCCTCCATCCTCTGGCAAGCCAGATTGGACCGCGCGAAGACGCACACTCCGCCCTTAAAACGGAATCTCGAATGTAAGTCGTATCCTAAGCAACGAAGATATGGCGAATCAGTTGACGAATCGACCTGGGTCTCAGTTAGGGCAAGGATATCAGGTTTCGTTGTTTGTAAATATTGGTGGACGGCGTTTACATTGGTATTGATGAAACCGATGCTCCTGATGTTACAAAATGCCGTCACCAGTCAAGCGTGGGCCGAGCCTCGAGAGCGAGGCCGGTTATGCGATGACGAACCTCTTAAAGTTCCGTTATTTATCATGATATCTGCATGATGTTCCCCCTGACATAGTCCCCCCGGAGATCCGAATGGGAGACTAGTTTACCTCCGGAATTCTTTATATCAGTACGTACCATCATGACTTATCCCCGTGTCAGTCCGGGCCATCAACCACACACCCGAAACACCGTCGAAGATTTCTCTCGGCGATATCGCGGAATGTACAGCGTGACGTGGTAGTATCTCACCTTGGGACCGACTACCACCTAACCAACCTTTTCTCGAACCGGTCCATCAGCCAAGCTCCGAAAGATGGCCAGGGATTTCTCCCAACCATTTCACAGAGCCTATAGCTTGATGGGGTGGTATTTCACCGGGCGCACAGGGCGTTGGGACCCCGGCTACCACTCGGCCTTTAGTCGCCTCTTACGACAAGCTGGCTAATCTAAGTAAAAACCCCCAAATAGGGCATACAAGCAAAAAGAGAAACAAGTACCGTGGCAGTTCCATTGAACGCCACTACTTACCTTACAGGTACAAAAGGTAACAGTTTCCTGAAATACACCAAAAGCCTGCACTTACCTTCCATGCTGTACCTGCAAAATCGAAGGAAAACCATGAAACATAAATTCTCGCTGATATGAAATTCCAGCAGCAACAAATACTATATTTTCAAGGCGATTTGGTTTAACAACTAAGCAACCAATATTGCCTGTGCAATATCTACACGATATTCTTTTGCGCGCCAGCTGCACACCAGCAGGAAAAGGTATCTTGCCTTGGCACAGCATGCCCACCTCGAGCGATCACCCGAGCGACCGATACATGAAGGCATCCGGCTGGCGCCCCGGCAGTCGAATTCGCAAATGGAAAATTACCATCACAGTTCGATTGCGAGAATATACCAGCGAAATGTACACGATCAGCAATAATGCTTTACGCAGTCGTTGATCGTGTAAACATTTCAACCCTCTTGCCGTTGGGATACTCGCACCTGCTGCGAACTTTAAAGGGGACTTATGCAATGTCTGCATACTTGCGGACGCACACGATGAGCAGCGGAAGCAATCATCGTGTGTGTATTTCCACCCCTTTTGTGTTGAACCAAACGCAAAAGGGACATATTACCAAATTTGGTCATCGAAGCGATGATGGGATTTTGGTATCCTATCGCTTCGGTGAAATAATTTAATCTCGGTTCGGATTCCGTGAGGGCAAGTCGCGCCCTCACGTTAATTTACATCCCTCTTGGGCCGTCCCAAGGAATCGGATAATTCGTTAAATTCCAAGTCTGAATCGTCGTTTGAATAGCGCGTGTGTTGGGCGGAATTAAGGTAGTACGATAATCAACATATAGTCTGGTAAACCGCGAATTGCTGTGATAGTGAGCTAAGTATATTGCGTGTGAACGAAGTAAGAAAAACAGTTTACGTTGGATTCTACTAATTAATACTAAGTACGAGCCATAAGCCAATTCTATTTCAATCTAAAGTGTGTATATAGAAAACAGTTTACGTTGGATTTTATTAATTAATACTAAGTACGAGCCATAAGCCAATTCTATTTCAATCTAAAGTGTGTATATAGAAAACAGTTTACGTTGGATTTTATTAATTAATGCTAAGTACGAGCCATAAGCCAATTCTATTTCGAACTAAAGAGTGTATATAGAAAACAGTTTACGTTGGATTTTATTAATTAATACTAAGTACGAGCCATAAGCCAATTCTATTTCGAACTAAAGAGTGTATATAGAAAACAGTTTACGTTGGATTTTATTAATTAATACTAAGTACGAGCCATAAGCCAATTCTATTTCAATCTAAAGAGTGTATATAGAAAACAGTTTACGTTGGATTTTATTAATTAATGCTAAGTACGAGCCATAAGCCAATTCTATTTCGAACTAAAGAGTGTATATAGAAAACAGTTTACGTTGGATTTTATTAATTAATACTAAGTACGAGCCATAAGCCAATTCTATTTCGATCTAAAGTGTGTATATAGAAAACAGTTTACGTTGGATTTTATTAATTAATGCTAAGTACGAGCCATAAGCCAATTCTATTTCGAACTAAAGAGTGTATATAGAAAACAGTTTACGTTGGATTTTATTAATTAATACTAAGTACGAGCCATAAGCCAATTCTATTTCGATCTAAAGTGTGTATATAGAAAACAGTTTACGTTGGATTTTATTAATTAATGCTAAGTACGAGCCATAAGCAAATTCTATTTCGATCTAAAGAGTGTATATAGAAAACAGTTTACGTTGGATTTTATTAATTAATACTAAGTACGAGCCATAAGCCAATTCTATTTCGATCTAAAGTGTGTATATAGAAAACAGTTTACGTTGGATTTTATTAATTAATGCTAAGTACGAGCCATAAGCCAATTCTATTTCGAACTAAAGAGTGTATATAGAAAACAGTTTACGTTGGATTTTATTAATTAATACTAAGTACGAGCCATAAGCCAATTCTATTTCAATCTAAAGAGTGTATATAGAAAACAGTTTACGTTGGATTTTATTAATTAATGCTAAGTACGAGCCATAAGCCAATTCTATTTCGAACTAAAGAGTGTATATAGAAAACAGTTTACGTTGGATTTTATTAATTAATGCTAAGTACGAGCCATAAGCCAATTCTATTTCGAACTAAAGAGTGTATATAGAAAACAGTTTACGTTGGATTTTATTAATTAATACTAAGTACGAGCCATAAGCCAATTCTATTTCGAACTAAAGAGTGTATATAGAAAACAGTTTACGTTGGATTTTATTAATTAATACTAAGTACGAGCCATAAGCCAATTCTATTTCAATCTAAAGAGTGTATATAGAAAACAGTTTACGTTGGATTTTATTAATTAATGCTAAGTACGAGCCATAAGCCAATTCTATTTCGAACTAAAGAGTGTATATAGAAAACAGTTTACGTTGGATTTTATTAATTAATACTAAGTACGAGCCATAAGCCAATTCTATTTCGAACTAAAGAGTATATATAGAAAACAGTTTACGTTGGATTTTATTAATTAATGCTAAGTACGAGCCATAAGCCAATTCTATTTCGAAATAAAGAGTGTATATAGAAAACAGTTTACGTTGGATTTTATTAATTAATACTAAGTACGAGCCATAAGCCAATTCTATTTCGAACTAAAGAGTGTATATAGAAAACAGTTTACGTTGGATTTTATTAATTAATACTAAGTACGAGCCATAAGCCAATTCTATTTCAATCTAAAGAGTGTATATAGAAAACAGTTTACGTTGGATTTTATTAATTAATGCTAAGTACGAGCCATAAGCCAATTCTATTTCGAACTAAAGAGTGTATATAGAAAACAGTTTACGTTGGATTTTATTAATTAATACTAAGTACGAGCCATAAGCCAATTCTATTTCGATCTAAAGTGTGTATATAGAAAACAGTTTACGTTGGATTTTATTAATTAATGCTAAGTACGAGCCATAAGCCAATTCTATTTCGAACTAAAGAGTGTATATAGAAAACAGTTTACGTTGGATTTTATTAATTAATACTAAGTACGAGCCATAAGCCAATTCTATTTCGATCTAAAGTGTGTATATAGAAAACAGTTTACGTTGGATTTTATTAATTAATGCTAAGTACGAGCCATAAGCCAATTCTATTTCGATCTAAAGAGTGTATATAGAAAACAGTTTACGTTGGATTTTATTAATTAATACTAAGTACGAGCCATAAGCCAATTCTATTTCGATCTAAAGTGTGTATATAGAAAACAGTTTACGTTGGATTTTATTAATTAATGCTAAGTACGAGCCATAAGCCAATTCTATTTCGAACTAAAGAGTGTATATAGAAAACAGTTTACGTTGGATTTTATTAATTAATACTAAGTACGAGCCATAAGCCAATTCTATTTCAATCTAAAGAGTGTATATAGAAAACAGTTTACGTTGGATTTTATTAATTAATGCTAAGTACGAGCCATAAGCCAATTCTATTTCGAACTAAAGAGTGTATATAGAAAACAGTTTACGTTGGATTTTATTAATTAATACTAAGTACGAGCCATAAGCCAATTCTATTTCGAACTAAAGAGTGTATATAGAAAACAGTTTACGTTGGATTTTATTAATTAATACTAAGTACGAGCCATAAGCCAATTCTATTTCGATCTAAAGTGTGTATATAGAAAACAGTTTACGTTGGATTTTATTAATTAATGCTAAGTACGAGCCATAAGCCAATTCTATTTCGAACTAAAGAGTGTATATAGAAAACAGTTTACGTTGGATTTTATTAATTAATACTAAGTACGAGCCATAAGCCAATTCTATTTCAATCTAAAGAGTGTATATAGAAAACAGTTTACGTTGGATTTTATTAATTAATGCTAAGTACGAGCCATAAGCCAATTCTATTTCGAACTAAAGAGTGTATATAGAAAACAGTTTACGTTGGATTTTATTAATTAATACTAAGTACGAGCCATAAGCCAATTCTATTTCGATCTAAAGTGTGTATATAGAAAACAGTTTACGTTGGATTTTATTAATTAATGCTAAGTACGAGCCATAAGCCAATTCTATTTCGAACTAAAGAGTGTATATAGAAAACAGTTTACGTTGGATTTTATTAATTAATACTAAGTACGAGCCATAAGCCAATTCTATTTCGATCTAAAGTGTGTATATAGAAAACAGTTTACGTTGGATTTTATTAATTAATGCTAAGTACGAGCCATAAGCCAATTCTATTTCGATCTAAAGAGTGTATATAGAAAACAGTTTACGTTGGATTTTATTAATTAATACTAAGTACGAGCCATAAGCCAATTCTATTTCGATCTAAAGTGTGTATATAGAAAACAGTTTACGTTGGATTTTATTAATTAATGCTAAGTACGAGCCATAAGCCAATTCTATTTCGAACTAAAGAGTGTATATAGAAAACAGTTTACGTTGGATTTTATTAATTAATACTAAGTACGAGCCATAAGCCAATTCTATTTCGATCTAAAGTGTGTATATAGAAAACAGTTTACGTTGGATTTTATTAATTAATGCTAAGTACGAGCCATAAGCCAATTCTATTTCGATCTAAAGAGTGTATATAGAAAACAGTTTACGTTGGATTTTATTAATTAATACTAAGTACGAGCCATAAGCCAATTCTATTTCGATCTAAAGTGTGTATATAGAAAACAGTTTACGTTGGATTTTATTAATTAATGCTAAGTACGAGCCATAAGCCAATTCTATTTCGAACTAAAGAGTGTATATAGAAAACAGTTTACGTTGGATTTTATTAATTAATACTAAGTACGAGCCATAAGCCAATTCTATTTCAATCTAAAGAGTGTATATAGAAAACAGTTTACGTTGGATTTTATTAATTAATGCTAAGTACGAGCCATAAGCCAATTCTATTTCGAACTAAAGAGTGTATATAGAAAACAGTTTACGTTGGATTTTATTAATTAATACTAAGTACGAGCCATAAGCCAATTCTATTTCGAACTAAAGAGTGTATATAGAAAACAGTTTACGTTGGATTTTATTAATTAATACTAAGTACGAGCCATAAGCCAATTCTATTTCAATCTAAAGAGTGTATATAGAAAACAGTTTACGTTGGATTTTATTAATTAATGCTAAGTACGAGCCATAAGCCAATTCTATTTCGAACTAAAGAGTGTATATAGAAAACAGTTTACGTTGGATTTTATTAATTAATACTAAGTACGAGCCATAAGCCAATTCTATTTCGAACTAAAGAGTATATATAGAAAACAGTTTACGTTGGATTTTATTAATTAATACTAAGTACGAGCCATAAGCCAATTCTATTTCGAACTAAAGAGTATATATAGAAAACAGTTTACGTTGGATTTTATTAATTAATACTAAGTACGAGCCATAAGCCAATTCTATTTCGAAATAAAGAGTGTATATAGAAAACAGTTTACGTTGGATTTTATTAATTAATGCTAAGTACGAGCCATAAGCCAATTCTATTTCGAACTAAAGAGTGTATATAGAAAACAGTTTACGTTGGATTTTATTAATTAATACTAAGTACGAGCCATAAGCCAATTCTATTTCGAACTAAAGAGTATATATAGAAAACAGTTTACGTTGGATTTTATTAATTAATGCTAAGTACGAGCCATAAGCCAATTCTATTTCGAAATAAAGAGTGTATATAGAAAACAGTTTACGTTGGATTTTATTAATTAATACTAAGTACGAGCCATAAGCCAATTCTATTTCGAAATAAAGAGTGTATATAGAAAACAGTTTACGTTGGATTTTATGAATTAATATTAAGTGCGAGTTATAAGTCAATTCTATTTTAATCGAATATTGTTTGTATCAAGAATAAATCACATTGGATCTTTATCGAAAATATTATTGTGAACTACTGATTATTTTCTTTTACGTTAATTAAAGTTATAACGCTGCGGCGGAAGCAAATAAACCGACTTTGTTTTAACCGAAGTGATGTATTCATGAACGTGGGTTAACAACAATAACACATGTGGTGCACAAAGAACACCCATAAAGTCACTTAAAAAATCATCTAGACAATTTAGTTCCAGATTCTTCTAAGAAAAACGCATTTTGTCGAGACTGTATTTCAGAATAACGGTAAAACTTACCGCGTGTTCCTCACGTCCAGCATATCCTTCGGGATCCCTGGAACCGAATATATACTTCGCCATCTCCATTGCTAAAAATAATAAATTCTCCCATTAGGTAAAGCTCCGAACAATTAATTTTGAAAAACAGAAAATAAAATTTAAATATCAAATAAGTTATGGACTCACTAAAAACTGATATATATAATTCAAATATGTAATTCATTTTGGACTACACTGCGTGCACTATTCGTCTAACAGTAAACTTACAATTGAAGTTCACAAATCAGTCGAGTTCGCTGTGCAAATTCCGAAGTTTGTTTACAATGACAGCATTCAGCGCGATAGTCAAAGTTTACTATAAACGAATTGGCTGTTATATTAGCAAACAGTTCCGTTAGACATAATTCTTGTTGGAATTTACAAACTTTGTTCACAAATGGAAGCATTCAACACGATAGACAAATTTTATGCTGGTTTGTTCAATAAGTTTTATCTTGACACAAACACAGAGAATAGTTAAATATTATTATGAAATTCCTTTTTTTGACAATTTAATTGTTGTTTTTTGGGTAACTCGTTTTACAACATGAAAAATTATATTTATACCTTTCTTTAAATGATGTGGTTGGCTGAGAGAATTTGGTCAGTTATTTGTATGAGAAAGACTGTTGGAAAATGTTGCGACTATATTTGAAATGCATTTGTATTCCAGAGGGGTAAGCAGAACATCGTGAAGGAAATTTGATTATGCAATGGAAGTTTCGCTTTGTGATGGATTTTTAATTTAAGGGTATAGCAGAAGAAAGTATCGCCATGTAATGGATTATGTTTACGTCAAGGGAGGGACTTAAGTCTGGTTCAGATAAGTGTATGAACTAACGCCCCTAATGGTGCTGTATGAAGTGCAAACCGCTAAAAGTATATGGCGAAGTCGCCGCGGTTGTGAAATTATTTTATGAAATATATTGAACTAAAAACCAAGTGAAATAAATTGTTACTGGATCTATCTGCGATTATTTTGGATTAAATTCCATCGCCCAAAACAACAAGAGAAGCGCAACTGCACCGGGTAGCCGCAAAGACCGTAAGTACCCGATTGATTGACCAATTTATGTACATTTTAATTGTGTGTATAAAAAAATACAACATTGAGTGCGAGAGTTGGACCAGGGCGGTCCGTAACTTCAAGTGGACCGAAAAAGATCAGTAACTTCAAGTGGGACTAATTAGATCAGTAACTTCAAGAGTGTTGCAGTACAGCAACATACACAAAAGCTGACCAAGCTCAGACGTTGTAAATTCGTATACACCCACTTCGTTTGCGATCATTAGCGATCAAAGATTCTTTGAAATTGTCATGATACATGAAGTGCCACCTAGCGTAAACATTCTATTGTATCTGTCATGACACATGCAGTGCCACCTAGCGTGAACATTCCAGAGCACTCGGCAATTCATAGTTTTCGCGTCAAGTCGATAGTTGGTTTAGAAGTCACCTTGAAATATAAAGTTTATTAAAAATTATAAAACTAAATAAAACTAAATACAAAGACTTGTTATTTAATAAAACATAACAGAAATAAAAAGAAGCATTTACGCACTAAAGCTCCTAAGAGTATGCAACGACAGAATTTAATTCGACTCAGTCATGCCACTCAATGCTATTCGAAGTGCTTTCTCAAGCAATGGAGAAGATTCAGCTGGCTGATAGCAGGCCCAGTTGCTATAACAGCTGGAGTCGAATGAAAAGGAGATATATACAACTATAGCGGGAGGAGATTTTGATTGTTTCGAACAGTTTTTGGTGGCAGCAGAAAAATTAAAGTGAGTAGTAAAAAAAATAATTGGCGGTTATTAAAAAGGTTATTCGAAAATTTAAACTTGTTCGGTACGGTTTTTTTTGAATCGTTTTTGAAAGAGGACAGTTGATCATTCTTAAATTTAAAATCATTACATGAAGGTGAAGTTGTTCCTGAGCCATAAAGATTAACTTGAGTAATTTATTGCTTTTTTTTTTAGCTGGTTCTGACATCGAACATATTTGGTCCTTCGAGCCGGATCCACGATCCGGGGTACAACAGGAAGGATTCACTATCCGGAGTACAACAGGAAGGCTTTACGATCCGGAGTTCAACAAGGAAGGATTTACAATCTGAACGAACAAGGAAGGATTTACGATCCAAACAAACAAAGAAGGATTACGTCCACCAAACATCAACGAGAAAGAACTTGGAATTCCTCAAGGAAGAGGATTACAAAACCAACACCACGAAAGGAAGGGAGTTACACAAGGTGTTGACTGCATCCAACGAGCAACGAGGATAATCACTGTGACGCTGTGGCTGAATTTAACTTCTATCAAGACAACGAGGGAGCAACAACCAAATAAAGGTAGGTGGCATTGGCAATCATTTTCCAAATAAAAAATCCTAGTGTTGTTGTTGTGTGTGACTTCGTCGAGGTGACTGTTCAGCGGTGACTGCACGGTTAATTAAGTTGAGTTACTCTTCTTCTTAATCAATTTTTTCGTGAATTTGTGGTTGTGTGTAATTTACTGGTCTAATAATAAAGGGTTGGAATTCAAGGATATATTTTGTGTTTATTTGATTGTGTTAGCGCATTCGAAGCGTGGAAATCAAACTATATAATATAATATTAACGCAAGGTTGGAAAACGCTGGACTGAATGGATTGCGCTAAAAAGAGACTGTGTTGCTGAATAAAATACATCTTTGTCAAAAAACCAGAAAAAATGCCCTTTTATTTAAAAAAGTCGTTGACTTAAAATTGCGCTCGTTATTTGAAAGATTGCGAAGAGATTGATTATATACCTCACACAGTACTTGTAATTCATTTGGATTCGATGAGGTGGTTGTTCATCGGTGACTGCCCAGTGGAATTTGATGTCTTGTGAGGTTGTGTCTCTATATTTAGTTTAGCTGCAACGTTGGATTATACGATTTTAACCGATTCGTTCCTTTTAGTGTTATCAAGCGAAGTAGTGTAGCAAGTGTCTTACGTGGAACAGCATATTTCCCGTGTCTAACAGACAGTTCCAAAAAGAAAATTTTTCTCGTTTTTTTGTAATCTGACAAACTTACAAAATGAGCAAGACAAAGATGTCCATCCTAATTGGCAGCTTGCAGAACATAGCAAGCGAGTTGACCGCCGATTACAAGGCATATTCGGCTTTGGATAAAACATCCAAATCGGTGTACATGAATAAGGCACGTTTACGGAATTTGGAGCATTCCTTTGAGGAAGCAAAGGGACTGCACCAAAAAATTATAGCGGCTCCAAGTGACGATACCAAAACGAAATACATGGAAGAACTCCACTTCCATAAGTTGATGGAGCTGTATTACATTTATTCCTCAGAGCTCAGGTCGCAATTGGAGCAAGTCGACTCTCATAGGCTGGGGCACAACTCATTCAACAACTCAATGGGAGGAACAAAGGCGCCAACGGGAGAATTAAAGTTTCCACCCATTAAAATACCTCCCTTCTCCGGTTCTTATCAGACGTAATCGGAGTTTAAAAGTTTATTCGAGAGCCTCATCATCAGACATACCTCTATATCTGATGTACAACGGCTACACTACCTGAATGCAAACCTGAGCGGAGAAGCAGAACGTCTGCTGAGGAACACTGCGATTGTTGAGGGTAGTTTCGAATCGGCCTGGGCAGCCCTGGTAAAACGTTACCAGAACTTGAGGTTGTTAAAGGACAACCAATTCAACTTGCTGTTCAATCAACCTTCGCTGGGCCATGAGTCGGCCGATGAAATTAGGTCTCTGGTGGATACCGCAACCGAGGCCAAACAATCATTACAGAACCTCGGACTCCCGGTCACTTCATGGGAGGACGTATTAATTTTCCACACAATCCAGAAGCTCCCCCTTTGTGGGAATCTAGCATTTCGTCGTATGTGGATTATCCAACTTACGACATGTTAGAGGAATTTTTACTCACAAGGATTAGAACTTTAGATGTCATGGGACAAACAACGACCAACAATTCTCACGGAATTTCTAGAACTAAACATCATGACGTCCGTGTCCATAATTCAACCACAAGTGATTGTTCAATGTGCTCGGGTCCACACATAATACGCAACTGCTATCAATTCAAGGCTCTCAGTCCGAACAAGCGATGGGACATTGTAAATAAGCGCCAGTTGTGTATTAACTGCCTTTCGAAGTTTCACAAACATCAAGAATGCACAAGCAAATTTCCGTGCACATACTGCAAGCGGAGACACCTTTCATTACTACATTCGAATGAGGAGAAATGCGCAATCCAAGGGCAGGGGATCGCTTCAACAGTGGACACCCCGATTCCTAAAGCCATCGAACTCCACACGTTTTCAACAATCACACACAGGAGGTAAAAATAATGTTACTACAACGCAAGCATGCAACTCTTACGTAGCCGGCACTAGCCACACTAGGACTGTTCTCTTGGCCACAGCGCTGATTAAGGTTTTCACGGCGGAAGGACAGCCGTTGGTGCTTCGAGCTCTACTGGATCCCGGGTCGGGGGCTTCCTTTACGGTCACAATTAGAACTCTCAAGTCTAAGAGAATAGCAACGAAGGTGGGATTCTTCCTCCAAAGGAAGATGGACCAAAACCATGCTACCTGATATAGAAACATGGGTGAAAAGAAAACATTGCGAGCTGAATTACTACTTGACTCAGCTAATATTAGGACATGGATGCTTCCGGCAATACTTGCACAAGTATAAGCATGTGAATCACCCATACTGCTTGTATTGTGAAGGCAAAATAGAAAATGCGGAACACGTACTCACAGAGTGCGTGAGATTCGAGACTGCACGAATGATTTTGGAGAGACATATGAGACGGACAGTTACTCCGGGAGTAGTAATAGAACACATGCTGAATTCAAAACAGGCATGGTCCGTAACAAATGGTATTCTATGTGACATGATGCAGCAGTTGCGACGCGAGGAGGAGAGTAACAATTAAACTTCGTCCCGCCCCGCAATGGAATATCGAAAAAAAAAATGTCCGTGGGGATCAACGGGAATGTGCCTGGGGGAAGGTGGTTTCAGTCGGTAAAAACCCGGCATGCCTCTGGATCGGTCCAGAGGTATCTTTTGAAGATTTCCACCTTCCTACCGAAACCAAAAAAAAAAAACGTCTACAATCACACGACTTCTACGCAGAGCACCGGCTCACTCGCCTGCTCTGACATTCTTTCGATCGCTCTCTCGCTCAGTCGTTCGCATTTCAAAGCTGATCGTAACGAAAGTTACTGAGAAGGGAGTGGTGTGATGTTTCTAGCAGATACACACGAACAATAGTGGAGAACAACACCAACTAAAAGACAAGTCGAACAATCAAAAGCACATCCATTAAAGCCGTACACCATAACCAATAATTATAGCAATTCCACGTCAGCCGAATGTACTTGAGTTTAGAAACCGAATTCGTACACGCGGCAGTGGCCTGTTGCGTTGAGCTTGGGTTCTATCTTTTAATGATTCTAACCGTGATAGCGTCGGTTCGAATCACATACTCTTCACTATCATCGCAAACGCCATATACCAACTGCACCACTGAGAGGGTTGTCAATCTGAGATCTAAAATAAATGTATTTTCTGTTTGTTGATGTTCACTAGTGTTCTGAAATGTACTTTCATTAAAAAAGTAAGTTTTGTTGTAAAGTAACAAAAGTCAGTTTAATATCATAGACGTCTATCTATATTATTGTAATATATTTTTTTTTATTTTTGTATTCATTAGTTATTACAAAGTAAATAAATTACGAGTTGACTTAAACCTGATGGAACCATCTACACATGCTTTTGATAAGACATACTAGGGCAGTTTGATAATACAGTGACGCCCAGTAACTTTAAATGCAACAGTGCTTCCGTTAACTACTGCCGAAAATTAGACTACTGTCAAAGTTTGAGCAAGCTACGTCATTTAGTTTGTGTTTGACAGTCATTGAATGCATACGACTTCGTGAATTTTGACGAAAATGGAAAAAAGTGTGCTGATTAAGAATAATCAAGCAAAATCCATAAATTGGACTACGAACTGCTACCCCATTCGTCATATTCTCCAGATTTACCCCCTGCGGATATTTCCGGTTTCCAAACCGGAAGAAATAGTTGGGCGGTAACATATTTCGGTCCCATTGCTTATTTGAGAGACTTGAGGAAACGTATTATTTGGAAGGAATAAACAAATTGGGAAAACGCAGGACTAAATGTATCGAGGGGAAAGGAGACTATGTTCAGAAATGAAATGCTTAATTTCCGAAAAAAATCTTTTGTTCCAAAAGTCACTAATTTATCGAACTACCCTCGTATAATATTGTAGCGTGCTTGGGGTTCGCTGGATTAATTATTTTAATAAATAAGAGCCGTTAAATCGATTCCCTTTGCAAACACTTTATTAGTTTGTTAATAACAATCGTTACTTTTACCGTACACTTAACGATATCTTGACTTACCGCTTCCTTACTTATCGCTTGCTTACTCTGCTTACTTCTCACTTATTAGTTAACTTCCCGATCTCCGCGCGACATATTTATACCGTTTTTCCTCATTTTGATTTTGTGTTTCGTTTCTGTCCGTTCCATAGTCTCGAATTTTCTATTGCTTCTAGTCTCCAATTTTCCAGTACTTTGTAGAATATTCTAGTATTTTGTTTCGGACTTTCTAGAATATTCTAGTACTGATTGTCATATGCGTTACACTACCCTCCGCCTAGATTAGTTCGTCCCGAACTAAGTTCACTGGTCTCCTGGGTTAACAAAAGTTGCCAGTCGGTCACGATGTACCACTTTCATCTTGGCGTTCGGTCTTCGCTGAATCCTATAGACAACGTCGTTAATTCTTGTGAGAATCTTATACGGTCCTTCCCAATGTTGCTGCAACTTCGGAGACCTTCCTTTTTGCCGATGAGGGTTATAAAGCCACACGTTATCGCCTGCATTAAATCTGCATGCGTTGGCTCGAACGTCGTACCTTGTTTTCATCCTGTCACTGGACACCTTGATTTGCTTTCGAAACAAATGATGAATCTCATCGAGGCGATTAGTCTTCGGTCTTATCTATGGCGTCTGGAGGTATTCCAAATCGCAGATCGGCTGGTAATCGTATCTCTCGTCCAAATATAATTCTTGCTGGAGAATGGCCCGTCGTATCGTGATTAGCCGATCTATAGCTCATGAGAAAGGTTTGTACATATTTGTCCCAATCTCGTTGGTGATCACTAACGACCTTCGATAAATGCTCTTTCATTGTTCGGTTGAACCTTTCGACCATTCCGTCTGACTGCGGATGTAAGGGTGTGGTCCTGGTTTTACTTACGCCCAGTGCCGCACAGATGCCTTGAAATATCTGTGATTCGAAGTTTCGGCCCTGATCGGAATGAAGCTCACAGGGGACTCCATATCTGCTGATCCAATTATTGATAAGCTGCTCAATGACGGTTGTTGCTTCTTGGTTTGGAATTGGAAGGACTTCCACCCACTTGCTGAATCCATAATCCATGATGACCAACATGTATTTGTTGTTGTCGTTTGTTTTTAGAAATGGTCCTGATATATCAATCGCAATTCGCTCGAAAGGGGCACCCACGTTGTACTGCTTCATAGCGCTCCTTGGTTTTGCTGTTGGTCCTTTGGTCGCAGTGCAAGTTGTGCACTTCCTACACCAAGACTCGACGTCATCTCTCATGTGAAGCCAGTAGAAGCGAGATCGTAAATTTGAAAGTGTCTTATTAACTCCCAGATGTCCACCGGAGGCCCCGTCGTGCATTTCTGTTAGTACATCCATCACTTTTGATGTTGGGACTAGAATCTGCATTCGATGGGATTTTTCGTCCACGGTTTCCCATTTACGCTTTAGAATTCCATCTTCCACCAGCAAGGAATTCCATTGTGCCCAATATGCCTTAAATGTTGCACTCTTGTCGGAAATATTGTTCCAAGTGGGCCGCTCGTTCTTTTCTTTGTGTTCCAGGATTAGCGACATATCTTCATCCTGAAGTTAAGCTGCGCGTATAGCATCACTCGTCCACCCATCTAGTACTTCTACTTGTACATTTCGTAGGTCGTACGCCTCTTCGTTCTCTTCCACTCTATGACAATATTTACAAGCTGGCTTATATGGTCTTCTTGATAGAACATCAGCGTTATTATGCACCTTCCCTTACTGAATTGAGCTTATCATTGATACGGGTGCACATTCTGCGGTTAACTCTCCTTTTCTTATTGCGACCGGCTCCTCGGACACATTTAGTACCCTGACAGGTACAATGTGCTTCTTCATTCGTCGACGTTTCCTACAGTCAACAGAGATGTGGCCGACTCCGCCGTATGTCCAACACTTCATATCAGATCTCGGGGTTCTCCGTTGTACATGCCCGATTCTTTGGCAGGGACATTCCTGGACGGACAGTTCTCGGACTCTATATGTACTCCTGGCAGCCAGTTTAGCAGATTCATATGCCAATGCGAACGCCAGTATTTCATTAGTCGTCTTCTTTCCTGCCAAACGAACGGCTTGTTGCAAGTCCCGATATTGGAGTGCGTTTATAAATGCATCCATGGCTACATCGTTCAGAAATTTCTTAGCCATATTTAAATAAGACAAGTTTGCCAATCGCTCAATGTCTGCCTGCAACTGTTGAAGATTTTCTCCAGGTTTCCGCAGTTGCATGTGGTAGGCCCGCTGTATGTGGTTGTCTCCATACCTAGCTTCAAGGCCGTCTCTTACCGCTTGGAAATCTGTTTGCTTCTCTGCTGGTATGGTTTGTAGCAATTCTGCGGTCGCCCCGCGGAGTGACAAGTTTAGTGATGTTGACTTTTGCTCATCCGACCACTTATTATAATTGGTCGCAGCGTCAAACTGACGTATAAATACGGGGAAGGGTCCCGTTCCATCGAAGGTTGTATCCTTGTATCTTTGTAGTCATGTTGATTGCTAAGCGATGTCTTATTTCTCTCGAAACACTCAAGTCTCTTTTCGATTCGCATTATTTCATCAGTGACTTTTAGATCCAGATTTTCTACTTCGTTCCGAATTTCTTCCTTAAAGTGTTGAAAATTACATTTCATCCACTGCGTTTGGGCATCAAATTTTGCATTCAGATCTGCACCTTGTGCATCGAATTTTGAATTTTGGGCATCCAACTTTGCATTAACAACTGCAGCTTGCGCGTTAATTTTGTCATCATCATCCTGAGCATCTCCGAAATTTCCAACTGTGGCGAACTCTTCTCCATTACATTGGCACCATCTTGACTCGCTGTTTCGTCTCCATCCGGACAGTCTGGCCCAATCGTAAAAACATATGTGTCGACATCAATACCCTCTTCCTCCATTGCTGCTTGCAGACGCTGTCCTCTGCTATCCAGATTCCGGTCCTCAAGTTCCTTCTTCAACTCAGGAACGCGAAGATCCTCCAAATGTCGATCTGACATAGTCACAACACACCTTCACAGACTTATTTACTTCACCAATAATTAATCCCACTTCTGACACCAATTGTAGCGAGCTTAGGGTTCGCTGGATTAATTATTTTTAATAAATAAGAGCCGTTAAATCGATTTTGAATTAATGTAACACTTTATTAGTCCGTTAATAACAACCGTTACTTTTACCGTACACTTAACGTTTTCTTGACTTATCGCTTCCGTACGTATCGCGTCTTTTGCTGCTTACTTCTTACTTAACTTCCCGACCTGCGTGCGACGTATTTATACCGTTTTTCCTCATTCTGATTTGGTGTTTCGTTTCCGTCCGTTCCATAGCCTCGAATTTTCTATTGCTCATAATCTCCAGTTTTCCAGTACTTTCTAGAATATTCTAGTAGTGATTGTCATATGGGTCACAATATTATCTCAAACTACTACAACACAATATCACTACCAAGCTTTACAACTAGCTTTTAGATTGCGGTTCAAAATCTTAAACAAGGCAAATTGAAAGAAAATACAGAAGCTTAACTAGAATGACACTTATGTTTGTCTACCAAACACAACGCTGCGCAATTTCGAATGCTGACTTTAATTTCTTCAAAATCTCGCGGACTGTTGACCGAGCTACATCGCTCGCCGCTCGTCAACGTAAAACTACTAAAAACATGGACAAGGAAGAGGTTGAATCCTCAACCGAATTTAACGGTCAAAAGGCACAAGTTGGACGCCACCAAAGACGGTGAAATATGTTTTTTTTTTATTACACTTCTCTCGGTAGATGCCAAATATGGGAGTTGAACTCTATTTTGGGACGAATGTACGCGTTGTAAATAGTGGCCAGGTTGGATGGATTTTTTTTATTACACTTCTCTCGGAAGAGGCGAACATACAGCACAGAGTCGGCGCCCCGAGATGCCACCAGATAAGTGTTGCAGTTCTTTTTGAACAGTTGCAGGTTGTAACGCTCCGGAAACACTCGCGGGGAACAATGCCGCGTATCTCCGAAGAACAGTCCCGTGATAACATCTGTAAAACAGACAGAGGTCGGCTACGCGCCTTCGATGTGATAGCGACTGTAGTCCCAAGGTCAGCGCCGAGTCCCCGATCAGGCAGATCGCTCGTCGCTGTATTCTCTCAACTAGATCGAGGGTATACTTAGGGACAGAGCTCCAAACATGGGAGCAATATTCGAGCGCGGGTCTAATTTGAGATTTATACAGAAGTTGGAAGGGAGTGAAATATTTGTTGGCTCTAAGAAAAGAAAGAAGAAAAGAATAAAAGGCGAGTTAGAATAGAAAACCACCTCTCAGAACCATTTGAAATCCGGGACGGACTAAAGTAGGGAGATGGTCTATCACCGTGTCTTTTTAACCTTGTGCTCGAATATGTCATCAGAAAGGTACAAGACGACAACATGGCCGGATCATCCCAGAACGCGGTAACACAAGTGCTCGCATATGCGGATGACATCGCCGTTCTGGGCGATAATCTAGAAACTGTTAGTAAAAACTGTGAAATCATCATGCAGGCGGCAGAAGAGGTGGGCCTAGAAATAAATAAAGACAAAACAAAATACATGATAACGGCTAGAGCAGGTGGAACTCAGGGAACACATATAAACGTCAGAGGTAAGATATTTCAAAATGTTAAAGAATTTAAATATCTGGGAACGATACTAACGGCCAGTAACGAAATGTCGAAGGCAATTAACAAAAGACTGTATTCCGGCAACGCGAGTTGGCACGCAGTCAGTAAACTGCTGAAATCCAGACTGCTATCACGTAATATCTCCGTGTCTATACAACCATAACCATGCCGATTGTTCTATATGGATGCGAAACATGGGCTCTCACAAAACGGGAAGAAAACAAATTCCGCGTATTCGAGAATAAAGTTTTGAGGGGTATCTTTGGAGGTAAATATGTCGAGGAGGCAGGAAAATGGAGGAAACTCCATAACCACGAATTGGAAAAGCTATATCGCAAACCTACAATAGTGAGAGTAATCAAGTCGCGAAGATTAAGATGGGCCGGACACGTGGCGCGAATGGGCAACGATAGGACCGTGTGTAGAATTCTTGACTGTAGACCAACGGGAAAGAGACCGGCCGGACGCCCGCGACGGAGATGGGAGGAGAATGTTAGGTTTGACCTTGAGGAGATTGGATCGAATGGTCAAGCGTAGAAGGAGAGTGCACAGGACAGGGGACGATGGCGGAGACGAGTCGGTGAGTTCATGAATTTCCGGGTTCCTACAGGCCAATAATAATAAAAAATAATAATAATAATAAAAAGAGCTCGGTTTTCCAGAGGCGGACCTGGCGTGTTCGACACGTGGTTATGCCACGATACATTCCCCCAGACCCTGACGCCGAGTAATTTCAAGCTTTCCTCAGATTTGAGTGCATGGCCATTCATCATCATCTGTGGAACCGATGATGCACTTTTCTTTGTGAATGTTGTATACTGTGTCTTCGCTGCATTGAAGTCGACAAGATTGGCCCTGCAGGATACTGCAGGACCTTATCTAGATCCTGATTCAGAGATCCTGATTCAGAGAGTCAATCTGTCTACATTTCAACTGATGCGACGTTGATGCACTAATCGGCCGATCAGTCGAAAAAAAGAGACAAGCTTGTGGTGTTTCTTTAAAACTACGCGAAGAACCACCCACAATTCCAACCCCAACCCCCTTCACCAACCCGCAGTCACCTGCAAACATTTCCGCCCCAAGGGCATTGTTTCATGCATTAATGCATCACACCAATTTTCCTGAAAATAATTCGGTTAACATACGAAGTAACCGTCATAAATCAGGAAACCTTATCGCCGCCCCTGTCAGACAGCGTATTCTGCCACACACGTGCGCAACAGACTTTTTCGGCTTATCCACATTCACGGCAGCCTTTTGTCCAACCGACAAAAGCAGTTTTCGCATCTCGCGTCTAGCCACCAAAAACGGAATTCACCAGCGTGTAAATATACACACAAAAGAATTCGATCCTTTCCGCTGGCATAGATACCGTGCACAATCACCATTGTGTAAGTACCTAAATTGCTTTTAGCATCCGTTTTCATTATGGCATGCAGCCTATTTACATAGCTGCATGCACATCTCCCACGATGCCCTTTGTCCCATTTCCTTTTCCCGGCTTCGTTTACCCATGACCTCGCAGCATGGGTGAACAGTGTAATCTCCGCGGGATCAAGCGCACACTCGCCAGGATCTACTCAGAGAGTAGATCCTCTCCCCTTGGTCACCAAAGAGAAACTTCACTTTCTCTTAAGAACCAAACTCACCCCTAGCCGAGGGTCGACTCTGCGCGAGTCAAATCCAGTCGAGGTTAAGCATTCGGTGGAGAAAGTCGATGAGAAGGTACGAAGGAAGTCGAGTCAGAGGTTTTGTTTATATAAAAATAATAACTATAAGAATTACCTCATTCAATATCGAAGTGAATTAGTTTTAATCACGAAAACAACCTCCTGTGAAATGTGTTTAGATAAAAACGCTTTAAACAATACACACTCTTTCCGGAAATGTGTTTAAAAGCGTTTATAGCGTTTGCGACGATAGTGAAGAGCGAGTGATTCGAACCGACGCTATCACGGTTAGAATCACTAAAATATAGAACCAAAGCTCAACCCATCAGGCCGCTGCCGCGTATGTGAATTCGATCTCTATACTCAAATACATTCGACTAATGTGGAAATGGTATATTATTGCTATGGTATACGGCTTTAATGGATGTGCTTTTGGCGGTGTTGTTCTTCACTAGTCGTGTGTGTATCTGCTAGAAACGCCACAAATACAAACTCTTAAATTAAAATACAATGTATTTAAATAAGAACTCTTTAAACAATACAAGTGTTTCATTCTAAACTCTTTAAACCTTGAAATAAAGAGTCAAAAAACAGAGATGCGTATTTTAATAAGACGATTACTTCGAAATAGGTACTTTCTCAAATAAGAAACAGGAAAACTCCTTACCTTAGAGGATTATACAATCCACACAGGACATCATCTAATGCATAATAAGAAAAATAAATAAAGATGTTTTTAATCCAATTGTGATGTTCGGTGATCAACTATCGGTGGAATATTAGTGAACACGTTCCCGTGCTGGTACACTAACTAATATTACCAACAAGCTTACTATCATCCGCAAAACTGAACATTCTGTTATCCGTTGATTCCAGCAAATCATTTATGTGAAGCAAAAACAAGATTGGAGCCAAAATAGAACCTTGAGGCACCCCCGAATTAACAGGATACAGATCCGAACACTCGCCGTCCACAACAAGCCGGATCGATCTATTTTCGAGGAAGCTCATCGTCCACTCGCAAAGTTGCTGGGAAAGTACATATGAACGAAGTTTGCTCAGCAATGCCCCGTTCCAAACGCGGTCAATAGCCTAGGAGATATGAAATGCAACCGCCCTTGACTCACCATGCCGTTCAATCGCAGATGTCCATATATCGGTTCTAAGTGCGAAAAGGTCTCCCGTGGACCGCCTACCACGGAATCCGTATTGAGGATCATTCAACGATAATCTTCTCGTGCAGCGATGATTCGCATTTTTGGGGTGAGTTTATTGTGCCGAGGAAGATATCCTCTGCAATAAGGATATCGTTTTTACCTACCACCAGAGTCTCTCTTGGTGGTATGTGTGCGATCGTTCGGATCTGTGTGGTTTACACATGCTCAAGGGCAATGGGTAAACGAAGCAGACAGGCGGATAAGACAAAAGGGAGAAATGACCAAATGCGCCGTTGGTAATGCGGGTCATGGTTTACGCGATGCCTCGTCGTTCTTATCGACGTTGGAAAAAAAAAGGTGCTAAAAGCAAATTGGATGTTTATGGCATCTCTGGCTGCAGTAGAAACCGGGTTCATGTTTGTATTAGGAAATGCTAGAGAATTTGGTTTCAGCGTCTATTGCGCTAATTATATGCAGCTGCTGTGGTTGTTTATTGATGAGAAAAAAATATTTATGGTCCCTGTCATGACGGTTACATTGCATGCAATCCGAATCATTTTGTTTACAGGAATTTGTCTGGTACCGAATTGGTTTAGAATACCAGATAAGCAAAGAAAGAAATCTTACGAAAAATTGTATGCGAAGGGATGCAAGATCATAGATGGTGATCTATATAATGCGTGAAGCATTTACAGGTACTAATACTGTTGTATTAGCGAACTTAAGGAAGTTGGGTAGTAGTTATGGGGGTTTTTTCGGGTAAGTGGACCGTGGGGTTTAGCGGAACCGCTACAATGCTCTCGGTCGATAATTTTGTGGAAGACCCTTTTTTCCCGTCTTTGGGATTGGCTGAACTCGAGCGATTTTCCAGCAGGCAGGAAGAGTCCTCCGTGCATAATATAAGCGAAAGAGTCAAGAACCAGCGGTAGTTCTGGAGCACAGTTCTTAAGTATTATTGCTGGTATTTCGTCCGTGCCGATTGCCTTCCTACAGTCGAGTTCACGTAGAATGCGTTGAATAGTACGCGGGTGAAATCTCAGATCCCGCATGGAAGACCGCACCGACGCGATCACAGGTGGCTCCAAAAGAGGCACTATAACCTTTTTTGAATGAAGATCGGGTTGGGGGTGTGTTTTGGTTTTTTACCTGTACCCAACCACTGCCCAGGTCTTTTACAGTTATCATACAGAATCAACTTTTCATCACAGGTGACTATCCGGTGCAAAAACGGTTCTGTTTTGTTTTTTTTTAATCTAATCTATGCAAATTTCCAGGCGCCTTGGTTTTTGGAACTCGTTCAATTCATGGGGTACCCACGATTGAGTTTCTTTACCTTTCCTATGAAAAAAAGGTGTGGACTTATTGTCATTGGGGATACTCCCATGCTTTGTGCAATCTCCCGCACCGATGTCGTTGGGCCCACATCCACCGCTGCTCTTAAAACATCGTCGTCAACGATTTCGAGGTTGAAATCGCCCGAACGGAACTTTCCAAACCAACGTCGTATAATGCGTTCAATTACCGTTACATCCTCAAATGCATCATTGATGTTTTCCGTTGCCAATGACTCATTATCATCATCATCATTGGCACTACAACCGGGAACCGGTCTTGGCCTGATATAGCAAGTCCTGAGGCTTGTTAAATTTTTCATAATGATTTGTTTTTTTCCGGGCAAGGTCATTAGTCTTGCGCCAGAGGCTCCCCGACGGGGAATCGAAGCCCGGTCTCCCGCGTGACAGGCGGGTATACTAACCACTATATTATCGAGGAGCCTAATATAATATAATAATATTAATATAATCATCATCATCATCGGCACTACAACCGGGATCCGGTCTTAGCATTATTTAGCAAGTCTCTCCGCCGGTATCCGGTCCTTATCCGAGACTTGTTAAGTTGTCCATAATAATTTGTTTTTCGGGGCAAGGTTATTAGCCTTGCACCAGATATTAATATAATAATTTCAAATACCTATACAATTACAAAACATTATTCAATTAATTATAATTAACTAAGAAAAAATAAGGAATTAACATTTTTGTTGTTTAATTCAAAACGAATTTAAAAATTTAGAATTAAAATATTCATTTTAATACAGGTAAAAAAAATAAATAAATAAATACAGACAAATAAGGGCAATGAAACGTCCTCAAAAAAAAAAAACAGAAATATACTCGGTAAATAACGTAAAGTTCTATATAATACACAAGTTATAATACAATACACCAGCACCACTTACCTAATATTTATCCGTGTATCCTATCGCAAATTGAATTTAAAAAAAATACTTTACTTAAAATAACGTCATTTCAAAGAAATAATCCATAATTATTATTATACAAATTAAACCAATTTAAAATATTTAGACTTAAAAAAAGTATTAAAAAAAAACTCTGACAACCGAAAATCATAAATTTAAATCTAAATGCATGCCCATGCAGCCAGACGCCTAGTCGGCAGCGGATGTTTGTCGACGTTTCAGGTGTTTGCGAAACGGCACGATCCGTTCGTTGCCCCAAATATCCAGCGGGAATTCGATCTGATGTGATCGCGAATGTGGTCCATGTTTTTACCCATGTGAAAGAATTTATGCATTGTTTGCATGTTGCATGTTCTAATGTTATTGGCGTTAAATTACACATTAATACCAAGCATAGTAAAACCAAAATTCAAACAACACCCTGTCATTATAAAATCTGTTCAAACACCAAAAACCAAAAATTTTTTAGACACAAAAATATACATATTGTGACGCATATGACAATCAGTACTAGAATATTCTAGAAAGTCCGAAACAGGGTACTAGAATCTTCTAGAAAGTACTGGAAAACTGGAGACTATGAAGAGTAGAAAAGTCGAGGTTATGGAACGGACGGAAACGAAACGCCGAATCAACGCCATATATATTACCTTCTAAACAATATCCCCGTACGCATCCACCCAATATCATTCATCCGTATCCCCAAACCAATATTCAATCCAATGTTAGACAAATGGAACCAAATGTTCAATTATTCAATTCCCAGAAATTCCTAAAATCCAAACATTTGAATGCATATCTTCATATGCATTGTATGTCATATGCAAACAGAAGCGTGTTAAACGAGCCAACTGCCCATTTGGTTCGTATACACACAATTTCTAAAATCCTTATCTCCATCTGCATTGTAACCGGACATGTATATTCTAACAAAACAAAAACGTGTTAAACGAACTAACTGTCCATTTGGTCCGTATACACACAATTTCTAAAATCCTTATCTCCATCTGCCTTGTAACCCGACATGTATAATCTAACAAAACAAAAACGTGTTAAACGAACCAACTGTCCATTTGGTCCGTATACACACGATTTCTAAAATCCTTATCTCCATCTGCATTGTAACCGGACATGTATATTCTAACAAAACAAAAACGTGTTAAAAGAAATAACTGTCCATTTGGTCCGTATACACACAATTTCTAAAATCCTTATCTCCACCTGCATTGTAACCAGACATGTATATTCTAACAAAACAAAAACGTGTTAAAAGAAATAACTGTCCATTTGGTCCGTATATACACAATTTCTAAAATCCTTATCTCCGTCTGCATTGTAACCAGACATGTATATTCTAACAAAACAAAAACGCGTTAAAGGAACCAACTGTTCATTTGGTTCGTATATACATAATTTCGAAAATCCTTATCTCCATCTGCATTGCAACCAGGTGTGTATATTCTAAAAGTAGATTTCCGATTCCTCTTCCCCAGTTTTCTCACATATAAAACTCAATCTAGATTTTTATAGGGTGGGCCATAAATTTTTGCAAATGGCAACACTTGATTTCTTCAAAACCGTTAGAGGGAAGGGCGCGCGAGTGGCGAGGAATTGTGCGTCGCCTCATGCAATTTTAGTCACGGTGGAGCGTTTCACGGGACAACAGCGTGCTTTTTGTGTAAAACAATTTTACAAAAACAACGATTCCTACGTTACTGTGCGACGCCTATTTAAACTGAATACGGATTACGCCGTGTAAGTGAGTGTCCAAGTGTTAATTTAATCAAAGCTTGGGTCAAGCAGTTCGAGCAAACGGGATCGACAACGAATATTAAACAAACAGGGCGGCCACGTTCAAGAAGAAGCGACGAGAACATTCCAGGGGAGATAGCCGCGATGCGTCACGGCATGTCAGCGAGTTTTCCAAAGTTTGCGTAGTTGACTACAGGAGTGCCAACGCCGAGACGGGGCACATCTCGACGATGTCATTTTTAATTAATAAATTTCAATAAACGTTTATTACTTTAAATAAATGATCAATAAAATAAGATTTGTAGTTTTATTTCTATTCATGTTTCAAATGTGACAAAATGTATGGCCCACCCTATTTAAAGAAACAATGGCTTTTAGATTCGAGGATCATCAGTCATCAGCAGTCAGAGTTCGCATTTAACGAGTTTTTTTTATATTATTTCATTTATCATAATCTAAAGTTAAAGTATTTTATTTATCATAATTATAATTTAAACTGTATTCGACTTTTCTTCATTTAAATTTCAACTCATCCTCAATTTCAATTTCTTTTAATTTTCTCTTCTTTTCATTTAAACGTTCCTCCAACACAAATTTTGAAACCCGTGTTTTTAAAAAACTATAAAATTAATACTAATTTTTCTTTACCCTTTTCCAAATATTTCTATTCTAATTTACTTAGCAACTTTGTACATTTCAGTTTTGTGCCGAAATTTTGGTTCTCATTTAGGTTTCGTTGAGTTTATCTTTCATCTTCCTTTTTTTGTTCCTATCTTCTTTTCTCTGTTTCCTGTATTCCTACTTGTTTTTATTCACCTGCTTCTTATCTGCCTGTTTCTCGCTCTTTGTGATTGCCCGTGTCCATCACTTTCCTTTCATTCATCCGTCGCAAAAATGGACCTCTCTTCTCTTCAGAGCTTGGGGCATCAACCTCATCATGACTTGATGACCCTTTTTGAGAGATTGAGAAGCGAACTCGCGACCGCAGTAGCCAGGATTGCTGCTCTCGAGAGGGAGAATGCAGCATTGAAAGCTACTTCACCCCGACCCCCTCCAACACAAGTCTGGAAACCCGTCATTCACAGATCGAACCTGAAATGACAAGCCTCGATAGCGACTTTGATGTCTCTGCCGACGAGAATGGTCTCAACGCCCTGCTCCTAATACTTGCCGCTCCACGTCCACCTCTCTCCGCGCGGAAAAGTGGAAAACAGCTCGACCCACGCTGAACTGCGAGGGAGGTCCCTCCAGTAAACGTGTTGCTACCGGCTGTACGACAGTAATATCCCAGCTCGGGCTGATGAAATCGTGGCAAACCTATCGTTTGCACAAAAAGTCATTCCGTTGGAAAAATCGTGCACACCGTAGATACCATCCTCCACAACCCCAAAACCAAAGACCGCTCCAACTCAAAAGGCGAACCAAACAGCGGTCGGGGTAGACGTACCTGCTTTAAAAAAGAAGCAGCAACCTGGGGTCTTTGCACGAGACCTTAACCTAAAGGAGTTTGTCGGTGATATGAACCGATAAGGAATATCCAACTTTAAGGCAAAGACCTTGAGTCCAAGCCTCAATAAAATCGTAACCTACGATCGACAGACGTTCTCTAAGGTTAACGATTCCCTGAAGGCCAAGGAGGTGAATTATTACACATCCACCCCGGCTGACGAAAAGTCGAGGACCATTCTCTTAAAACGAGTCGCTGCCTACTGGGAAAAGGACGACATCGTAACTGCCCTTGAAGCAACATTCCCCCACGTCAAATTCACCGACATTAAAAAATTCTCTCCCCCACAACGGTTTGTGAACATCAAACTGCAAAAATACAGCAAAGTAAACATATGGCAGCTTCACCTTGCCCCAGGAACCGACATAGACTCCATAATACGGACAAAGTCGCTTCCAACTCTCCATCAACAAGTTGTCTTCGAGGTATTTCATAACAATGAAATACCTCAATGCCGACGTTGCCAACGTTTCGGGCATGTCTCCCGGAACTGCAACATGGGTCGCCGTTATGGAAAATCCCACGACATTGGCAAGTGCGAACTCCCGCCAGCAAAATACGATCCCACAACAAATGTGCAGGATGAAATTGCGTTGTCAACCTGCTGCAACTGCGGCAGGAAAGGACCCCCGGCCAGCTACAAGAACTGCCCGAAATATAAAGAGATAGTCCACATAACCAAGGAGACTCGAGCTAAACAGGTAGCCAAGTCAAACTTCGGAAAACAGGCCACACCAAATTTCATCCAAAATCGATTTACATCCGCTGATTAGGTTAAAGGGAACCAAACAAAGAATATGAAAACCCCACAACCTCTCCCCCAAAAACATATTCACGTTCCTAAGCGATCCGCTATACAGGCCAACACAATGCCACAAATCCAAGCGGCGACACAAAAGCCTCCAAAGGGGCAACCCTCAATGCTGGAGAAACTACTTAGTCTCTCTCGCGTGATTGAGGATATTCAACCCCGATATGAAAAACTGACAACCGAGGCTGAGTGGGATTCACTCCTGTTATGGGTTATTTAACAATATATATTAAAGGTTTATTGGAATATAGTAATAATTTGTATTATTGAATGTAAGTGGACTTACTTATATAGACCGTTGGGCGGTCGCTTCTATGGCTGTTTGTCCGCTGGCTCGTTGCAGGGGGCGTTGAGATGTTGCTCCCCTGTTAAGTTTCTCGTTCAATTGATCCTATGTTATTTGTGTAGCTTTGTAGTAATTCGGTTTGTATACTTCGACCGTGCGATTCGGAGATTTACGTCGAATGATTTATTTATTTTTTTCGCCGTTGACGTTTTATTTTATTATTCGACGCCAACGCCGGTTTTTATTATTTTTTCTGCCAAGTAGAATTTGCATAAAGTAGTTTATGCAAATTAACTACTTGGCCAATTATTCTCCTTTTATAGGTAAAGAGGGGAAACTAACGAAGGGGGATTAGTGGATGTTAGGGGGACCTGGTCTCAAGGTCGGCCCGTAACACTCCTTTTCACGGCATATGTAAGACATACGCTTCAAAATGGATCCCAAAATTAAAGGTATCCTTATAAATGTCACCTCCCTTGTTTCGCTATCAAAGCGTGCGATAGTCTCTGACTTCATAAAGGATAACCGGGCGGACGTGGTTCTTGTAACCGAAACTAGGTTGCATCCAAGTCACCGTCCCGCTTTCCCAAGCTTTTTATTGATTCGAAGAGATCGAACCCTCACTGGCGGCCCCATCAACGGAGGTGGCACCTGTATTCTAGTTAATAGCGAACTTCGCCATGAAGCTATTGACCTCCCACATTTCGAGTCCATAGAGGTCTCCGGGGCTGAACTGCATCTAGCTAATAACGGTAGAGTGAACATATACTCTGTATACCACTCGCATAAAACCAATAATGGCCCCATTAATCCCGAAGATATCGGCCAATTAATAACGTCCTCGGGGCATACACCCTTCATCATAGGCGACGATTTCAACTCCAGGCATCCCCACTGGAACAATTCCGTCTCTTGACAAACGGCACAAAGTTGTTCCAATGGTACACCGAAAACTGTCATGCCCTCAACTTCTAAATAGTCGCACCTACGGTTGGTACCCGAGGCAACTCCATCCTGAACATCTTTATTGTGTCCAAAGACTTACTTCCCCAAATCACTGCTCCCCAAGTATCGGCGGGTGTATCTGACCACAACGCTGTGACCATGTTCATCCGCGGCTATCGAGCATCCCGGTCTCATGTCGGATACCTACCCGATTATGGGCGCACAAATTGGGACAACTTCAATATTACAGTGAACGAAAAACTCCACCAACTCTCTCTCCCCACTGAGATAAATAACGCTGCAACTCGACTTCACGAGATTCTAGTTGAAACTTCGGAGACTCATGTCCCGAAGTACAAACTTGAAAAGACTTATCAAATTCCCCTTGACGACCTCACTCTTCGTCTCATCGGTGAGCGTAAAAATCTCTGCAGAATGAGATATCGTCACCGCTTTACGCAAAGGGAGCCATCATTGCGATCCATTATTCACAATATTGGCACACTGATAAAACAAAGAATCCAAAACAATTGCACCCGACAATTGGAAGACAAACTGAAGGGCCAGAACATTTATAAAAATGTTAAAAAGATATGTGGCACCTCTCGTATCACTGGACCAATCATGCACAACGGTCTTGTTGTCAATAATGATGCCAATGAAGCAAACATCATCGGAGAGACTGTGGGTAGATTTATGATGGCATCGGCATGGACGCAGGTTGCATAAAAAAAGACGACTGATGAAGCCTTCCTTAGAATAGTCCACCCAGGAAGGAGGAAATAAAACACCGGGAAAAACAAGGAACAACAAGGAAAACACTGAACTATTCGACAACGAAGAATGTAACAAATAAAACACTTGGTATTGATGTTGAGCACTGTTTTTATTGTTCGAATTTTACTTTGTTAATTATTTACCCGTTTTGCACTTAAGTCTAATACAATTTATATTTTTACGGCACGAGTCAATTGTCATAAATTTAACAAACGCTTCCAAGTTAATGGGATTCACCTCAATTAATCATTATCTCTAATGTTCGATTACAGCACGGTGACAATTCTGATTTATTATTAAAACGTGATCAAAGCTAGTGGAATACACTTTGTTTAAGGGAACTATATTAAATTATATTTCTTTTGCACAAGTGAAAGACGGTATGGCAAAAGACGCACACGAACAGAAATGACTTAGTAAAGCAGGGTCTACCTGCGGGGATTCGTACGAAGGTGCGCAGCCTTCCAAGAGGTAAAAACTCACTGCTGGTGCTCGTGGGACGTGCACACATCACCAATGATCAAATCGGACTCTTCGTGAAATCGTCCTCCACATTCCTTGTAGAATCGAGGATGGGATGGTATGCCGTCGAAGAACCAATCCGACCGTTGAATTAGGGATAACAATGGCGATTGCCCTGGAAAAATTCCAACTGAAAAATCCCTATAGAAACCGTACCGGTTAGGAAGACACGCCCACACGCTGGAAGTGGTGACGATGCCAATAATTACAGATGCACACGGAAAATACTAATGCACATCTGGTCGACTAGAGGTACGAGTGTTGCGGCTGGCAGTAATGGCGGTCATAAATCATAGAAATAGTTTCCTATGATGTTAACAGACACTCAAGGGTACACTATTGTGTGTGTATCTTTTCGGCCACATAATTTGTGTAGAAATTGCCGCCCGGACGAAAATCCTATCTTCTGTCTACATTAACTAGACAGAAACGTTTTATGGGTGGTGTGTAAGGGATAATAAGGCGACGGTGTTAGATTCTTCTGTGATGTTAAATTGGCAGAAGATCGCCCGCCATCGAGACTGATCTTTTATTATCCCACTCGTTATGTCCCATTACAGGCTATTAGACATCTGGCTTGCAGATGTGCAAGCCGGCCAATAGCCCAGCCATTGTTTTGGAAGATGATGGACATTGAGACAGTGTTTGGGTACACGTTGTTCCGATCATTTGAACATCCTATCGGTCGATGTGGTGACATGTGTGTTGTTTAAAATAACACAAGGTCATTTGCAGGAAACCTATTATGGCTACGCTGCATTAGAAAATAGAAAGATCGGCCGATGGATCTATGGCCAAAAAGGTAAACACATCCTGTCGAATCTAGGGAAAAGCTCCTCAGCTATTACGGAATATTTATGTCGAATTGTTTTCAGGATTTTAGGGTGGTGATGAATGCTGTGGCGAGGTTGTGTAATTTTGCCAAGGATTCGAATTAAGGGCAGCTAAGGAGTTTATAGGATTTTTATGGGGGTTAAGATGATGCGAGGGTCTTCGGGCCCTGAAAACCCCCACAAGACCTTTGAAAATAATCACAAGCTCACTCTCGAGGATGGCGACCCGGGAACTAATGCAATAATTAGTTCAGAGGTTCACAATAAATTAGACAACTTTAACGAGCCAACGGTTGTTTTTAACTCAGCTAACAGTGCATACTTCGACGACACACGTGATAACAGTCACGGCTTCGTCACACCAAATACCCTACAGAACCTAGTTAAATCTCGAAACACCAAGAAGTCACCCTGTATCGACAACATCTCCTACCACTCGTTGCGAAGGCTTTCTACTTTATTCTTTAAAAAGCTCTCCATTCTGCTCAACCATGCCTACAACATGGGGTACTTTTCCCAATCTTGGAAGCATGCTGTTGTTTGCCCAATAGCAAAAGCTGGGAAACCAAATTATCACCCCTCAAGCTTTCGTCCTATTTCGCTCCTCACATGCATCAGCAAAATATATGAACAGTTAATATACGAGAAGCTAAATAAATTTATCAGTGTCAGGAACCTAATACCTGACTTCCAATTTGGATTTAGAAGAGCGCACAGCACCACCAGGGCTCTCAACATATTTCAAAACCACCTTTGCGTGCGCCACCTTAATTAGGAACCCACCATTACGGTGATCTTGGACATTGAAAAGGCTTTTGACACAACCTGGATCGAAGGTCTCGTTTTTAAAATACTGAATACTGGCCTCAGTAAAACGCTGTGTAGTATCACCTACCAGTTCGTTTTAAACAGAACCTTCCAAGTTCGAATGAATGGAAAGCTTTCCCGAACTTTCAACGCCGTTGCGGGCGTGCCACAGGGGTCCATTCTAGGCCCCATCTTATTTAATATCTACACCTCAGATATTCCCCGCCCTGTGGATGGTAGAGTAAACCAGATTTGCTATGCGGATGACGTCCTAGTGTACGTCATCTAAAAGGCCAAAACTCGCAACAAACCGACTCAACCGTCATCTGGACGAACTGTATCAGTATTACAGTCGATGGAAAATTCGACTTAACCCATCCAAAGCAGTAGCTATAATTCTGAGTGGTAAACACTCCCAACCTACTTCTCGATATTTACAGAATATTCGAATACAAATAGGAGGTACTACGATTAGACCACAGGACAGGATGAAATATCTTGGGGTCATCTATACCCCAAAAATGAATTTCATCAAACATGTGACCCACATTCTTCAAAGGGGCCTCGGTCAGTCAAAGCAACTGCACAACATCTCGAAGTGGAGCAACAAAGTTGACGCCAAAGTTAAGCTTCTCTGCTATAAGCAGCTAATCCGATCTGGAATATCATACGTCTTTCCTATATGGTCCTGCATATCTTCGGCCCAAATGGAAAGACTTCGAGTTTTCGAAAGAAAACTCCTCAGAAGATGCATCAACCACTTTAGAAGGACTTACGGTCGCCATTACCCGAACTCTCACCTATACGAAGGTGCCTCCATTATCCCTATCGACGAGTACTTGCTACAGTTAGCATATAAGTACCTCGACAGCATTCAGAACAGCGAGAACCCACTTGTACAGGAGTCCTGCGTTCTTGACCCTTCACTCTTTCCATCTCTTCGGATCAGACCACCACAATTTCTTCTTCAGTACAAAATTGAAGAAAGCACCCTTCCCAACAACATTCTCCTTTATAATAGAGGATTCCTGGACCCATCCCATAGGGTCTACTGCTGACACACTACAAACACGCACGCACAGTGCAAGACAGCACAAACACACACACATACACACCGACCAAAGCCGACTTATCGTTTTCTTACTTATCGCTTGCTTCACTTTCTTACTTAACAGGTCAATTGAAAAGTCCCCGACCTTACACATAGATGGCGGCACTAGAATTAAATCCGTATGATTTTTAGTTAGCCCTAACCTTCAAAAGACGCGTGTATAATCCGCGTTGACAGATGTCGGATCATTAGTTTGTGAATTATAGTATTTTGAGTGAAGCAACTTCTGTTATTGTGAAAAAAATGGATAAAAAGGAATTTCGCGCGTTGATAAAATATTGCTTTTTAAAGGAAAAAATACAGTTGAAGAAAAAACTTGGCTTGATGACGAGTTTCCAGACGCCGTCCCAGGAAAATCAACCATCAAGGATTGGTATGCTAAGTTTAGACGTGGTGAAATAAGCACCGAAGACGGCGAACGCAGTGGACGCCCAAAAGAGGTTGTTACCGTAGAAAACATTAGAAAAATCCACAAAATGATTTTGAATGACCGTAAATTGAAATTGAATGAAACAGCAGGCACTCTAAAGATATCAACTGAACGTGTACATCATATCATTCACGAATATTTGGGTATGAGAAAGCTCTGTGCAAAGTGGGTGCCGCGCGAGCTCACTTTTGACCAAAAACAACGACGAGTTGATGATTCGGAGCAGTGTTTGGAGATGATCAAGCGTAATAAACCCGAGTTTTTGCGTTGATATGACAATGGATGAAACATGGCTCCATCATTTCACTCCGAAGTCCAATCGGCAGTCATCCGAGTGGACTGCACACGATGAACCCGCCCCAAAGCGTGGAAAAACGCAACAGTCGGCTGGCAAGGTTATGGCGTCTGTATTTTGGGATGCGCGCGGAATAATTTTCATTGACTATCTTGAAAAAGGAAGGACCATCAACAGCGACTATTACACAGCGTTATTGGGCCGTTTGAAGGACGAAATCGCCGAAAAACGACCGCATTTGAAGAAAAAGAAAGTGCTGCTTCATCAAGACAATGCACCGTGTCACAAGTCAGTGAAAACGATGCCAAAAATCCATGAATTGGGCTTCGAATCGCTTCCGCATCCACCGTATTGTCCAGATCTGGCCCCCAGCGACTATTTCCTGATCTCAGATCTCAAAAGAATGCTCGCTGGGAGAAAATTTTCGTCGAATGAAGAGGTGATCGCCGAAACTGAGGCCTATTTTGAAGCAAAGGACAAATCGTACTACAAAAAAGGCTATAATCAGTGTATCGCCCTCGAAGGGAATTATGTTGAATAAAAAAAACGAATTTTGCCAAAAAAATGTTTTACTATGGAAGGCCGGGGACTTTTCAATTGACCTGTTACACACGCACACAAAACCCTAAACTATAGAGGTGCATACATATTGCAGTGTTCGCTTTTCGCTTTGTGCATATTTAATTTTGCTCCACTTTACACTGCGTTAGCGGGGATTTTCTCAGTTGGGCAAGGGAAGGCTTTTGAAAATGTATAGCGGCAACAAGCGGTGGCGACATAGAGACGAGCGCAGATCAGAACCGTGATGGTGGTAATGATGGTTGTTTGGTGTGCGGGCAGCTCGGAGAACGGATCGCGGAATTAACGAGGACTATCAAAATTAAAAAACAAAGGCATATTACTAAGGCCGTGCGAGAGCTGGTCGATGTCATTGGTAGCCTCTACGATAAGGAAGTGAAAAATCGCTTGAAGAAGCCATCTGCGCCGGCTGAAGCAAACGGTGGAAACGTACAAATCCAGCTAAACCAAAACTCGCACACAGAGGTAAGCAGGGTCCCGGGGGAGGTCAATATTGAATCTCCCAATTATAATTGGTTTACAATTGGCCAGAGGGGAAGGAAGAGCGATTTGAGGTTGGAGGGTGAAAAGGCTCCAAAAGGTGATACTGGGAAGACCAATATTATGAAAATAAGGAGACCACGCCCGGACGCTATAATAATATCCAAAACCGGGGAAAAAACATATGCGGATATACAGAAGTTTATGAAGGCCATGCCCGAGCTAAGTGAACTCGAAAATAGCGTAAATAAAGTTCGAAAGACAGCAAAAGGGGAATTGCTGCTAGAACTGAAACGCCGTCCAGAGGCCACCACCGAGACACTGAAAGCAAAGGTACAACAAGTACTAAAGGAAGATGCTAATGTCAAAACAGTGTCACAGGAAATCACAATTGAGTGTCGTGATTTAGATGAGGTGACCACTGTGGAGGAAATCCTGACAGCGATCGCTATAGAGTTCCCTGCGCTGAACGCGATCCCAAATGAAGCGGTAAAGAGCTTAAGAAGCAAACCAGATGGCACACAGGCTGCCATGATCCGCTTACCAAGAGAAAAGGCTAGCACGTTGCTGGCTACAGGTTTCCTACGGGTTGGTTGGGTGAGATGCAGACTTCGAGAACACATCGCACCCACACGATGTTTCAGATGTCGGCAATACGTCCATGTGGCGAAATCCTGCAAATCCGAAGAAGTTCGTTCGGAAAACTGTTTGAAATGTGAAGAAAAAGGCCACAAAGCAATGTGTTCTAAAGCACAACCCAAATGCATGCTTTGCGAATTAGGATGCGAAGGCGGTAACCACCACTCAACAGGGAGTTACAAATGCCGAGCATTTAAAAACGCGATGTCCAATCTTCTCAATAAAAATGGACAGGTTTAAGTGCATTCAAATCAACTTAAACCATTGTGGAGCCGCACAAGATCTCCTTTCCCAAACGGTTAAGGAATATGGTGCCGGCGTGGTGCTCATCAATGAGCAGTACAGGATGCCTGGTACTGGTATTGTTACATGGGAGGAAGACAGCAGCGGAACAGCGGCCATCTGGACAACTGGAAATTCCCCCATGGATTGCAGAAGTGCCCAGTGGTTGGAAGGAATTGCCTATGCTAAGATCAGAGGAATTCATTTCTACTGTTGTTACGCTCCGCCAAGGTGGGAAATAGAATATTTCAAATGCTTTTTGGACAGAATAACACAAGAAGCCAGAGATAAGAGCCCTCTTATAGTTGCTGGAGATTTCAATGCTTGGGCAGTAGAATGGGGAAGCACAAGGACCAACAGTAGAGGTCAGGCACTACTTGAAGCCTTCGCAGTCCTAGATGTGGTGTTACTTAATGATGGTATCGATGGCACCTTCATAAACGAGAGAGGCCGGTCCAAAATCCACATCACATTTGCCAGCCCCATATATAAGTATGGAGTGGCGAGTTTTGGACACCTACACCCATAGTGACCACCAAGCCGTGATGTACGAAATATTACCGCACAGGGGATTCGTCACTGGCAAATTGGCGAAGAAAGTCCAAAAAAATAGGTGGAAAGAGAAGGACCTCGATGCGGAACTGCTCGATTATATACTGGAAGGCCAAATCACACAGTTTGACGCAGAGGCCGGTGCGAACAGGCAGGCTGCAAAAGTCATGAAGTGGCTAACTACCGCATTCATTTTTAAAAAATTTTTTTTATTTTCTTTCTATATTCTTAGTTTCTAAATTAAAGGCTAGACAAAAAATGCTTAAATTCTAGCTTAAA
The DNA here is from genome assembly GCA_963931805.1 of Microdon myrmicae. NCBI lineage: Eukaryota > Metazoa > Arthropoda > Insecta > Diptera > Syrphidae > Microdon > Microdon myrmicae. Next base: position 129,580,850 of record OZ007500.1, on the reverse strand, counting down.
TATCTTATATAATAACTTACTGGTCCTTCGCAGACGCTCTAACTACCGCATTTGATGCTTCTATGCCACTAAAAACACAACCAGCAGGGGCTATCAAACCAGTGTATTGGTGGAACTCAGATATTGCCCATGTGCGATCGGAGTGCAACAGGTTAAGACGCTTGCAACAAAGAGCAAGAAACCGCAACACCTACCCGAAGTTGCATGCGGAATTCGTCAACAAACGGAAAGAGTTGAGGAATGTGATCCGCAAAAGTAAATATGACGCGTTCTGCTCCCTAAGGGATGAATTAAATAACAACCCATGGGGCAGCGCTTACAGGATAGTCATGAAAAGACTACAGCGTAACAGTAGCCAAACGGAAATAGGAAAAGTGACATGGCCAGAATCGTTGCTGTCCTCTTCCCGCAGTGTGATGAGGTATTGAGAGTGCAAGAGCAGTGGAGGATCACTGAACGAGAGATACCTCCCGTGACCACCGAAGAGGTACTCTTGGCTGCAGGGGTTATAAAAAAAAAACAAGACCCCGGGACTGGATGGTTTCCCTAACGCTGTAATGAAGACTGCTCTAACAAAGAAGCCGGAAGTCTTCAGCAGTCTCTTCACAACCTGCTTTCAAACAGGACAATTTCCTAAACGATGGAAAAAACAGCGGCTTTGCTTATACCAAAAGGTGTCAGGAATCCAGAAGAGCCGTCGTCTTATCACCCGTTGTGCATGCTGGACACAACAGGAAAACTGCTTGAGCGAGTAATTGCCTCTCGCCTGGAACAATTCACTGAGGGAACATCGGGGCTCTCTGAATCGCAGTACGGGTTCCGGAAAGGTAGATCAAACGGAAAAGCACTATCTGTGGTGTGCGACATCACTCGCAATGCAATAGCTGGAGCACGATGGCTAGGTGGTACCAAAAAATATTGTGCCTTAGTGACGCTTGATGTTAAAAATGCGTTTAACTCGGTGAATTGGAATCGGATTCTAGAAGCGTTGGGCGATCTACAAGTCTCCCCCTACTTGGTGCGTATATTAGCAAACTATCTCTCGGATAGAAGACTGTTCTATGACACAGATGAGGGACCACAGGAATATAAAGTAACAGCGGGTGTACCTCAGGGATCTGTATTAGGTCCGCTGTTATGGAATATAATGTATGATGGTGTGTTCAGGGTCAATGTACCGGAGGGGGTTAGACTCATTGGGTACGCAGATGATTTGGCAATCGTGGCCGTAGCTAAACATCTAGATGACTTGGAGAATATTTGCTGGCAAGCAATCCAGAGCATTAAATGCTGGCTAGATATAGCCGGACTGAAACTAGCTGAACATAAGACGGGCGCAGTTTTAATAAGCAGCCGCAAGAAAGTTGAATACCTTGATTTGGAAATAGAATATGGACATCATATGGTTGAGGGTCGTGCTGAGGAATTCCGTTAAATTTCTTTGTTGTCTTTACCGCTCCCCGAATGACGATCGACCGGCGACATTTTTCGAACATCTTTCATATACCGTCGACTGGATACAGATCAACCACCCAGCTTCTGAAATTATTGTCCTTGGCGATTTTAATGTGCACAATTCCGACTGGTTGTTACATTCTAACAGAACCGACGAGGCTGGGAGGCTGGCGGAGATGTTTGCTGTAAGCCACAACTTGGCTCAACTCGTGGGGGAGCCAACGCGAGTACCGGATGCCCGAGGCGATTATGCGAACACCCTGGATCTGTTTTTGACATCCGAACCGAGTATTTACACCGTAGAGGTTTTTGCGCCACTGGGAAACTCAGATCACTGCTTGGTATCTGTCGCGCAAGCACTTGCATACCAAGCGAATAACCGGCCTAGGCAGCTTCGCCATGTATGGAAGTATGGGGCTGCTAACTGGGACGATTTGCGAGATTTCTTCGCATCCTTCCCATGGTCGGAGGTGTGCTTCGGAAACTCCGATGTTAACGCTTGCGCGGAGTCGCTATCAGAGATTATTCTCCTGGGGAAGGAGATGTATATTCCACATTCCATCAAACGAAGTTCGTCTGATAAACCTTGGTTTGACAAAAAATGCGAGCTGATTACAGCGGCAAAAAATAGAGCTTTTAAGCAATGGCGCTCCAATCCCACCGTTGTTAACAGAACGAATTTTGTCAGAATCAGAAACGCGTGCAACCAGGCGATTGATACCGCGAAGAAGACTCACAACGACAGGGTGATCAATAAGCTCCTTCGGTGCCCAACTGGTTCGCGCTCCTTCTGGTCAGTGGCAAAGGCTGTCAGCAGTAACTTTGCTTCCTCCTCTTTCCCTCCGTTGGTGACAGACAGCGGGACGTTAGTCACGAATCCAAAGGATAAAGCTAATGTGTTCGCGAATTTATTTTCCGCGAATTCAAACCTCGATCCCGGCCTTTTGGAGCCACCTGTGATCTCGCCGGTACAGTCTTCTATGCGGGATGTGAGATTTCGTCCGCGCACTATTCAACGCATTCTACGTGAACTGGATTGTAGGAAGGCAACCGGCCCGGACGGAATACCAGCAATAGTCCTTAAGAACTGTGCTCCAGAACTATCGCCGGTTCTTGGCAGACTCTTCCGCTTATCTTATGCACGGAGGACCTTTCCTGCCTGTTGGAAAATCGCTCGAGTTCAGCCAATCCCAAAGACGGGAAAAAAGTGTCTCCCACAAAATTACCGTCCGATTGCATTACTGTCTATTTTATCTAAGGTAATGGAAAAAGTCATCAATACAGAGTTGGTTAAGTATTTGGAGTGCAACGGTCTTCTGAATGATCGTCAATACGGATTCCGCGGCAGGCGGTCCACAGGAGACCTTTTGACACTTATAACCGATATATGGACATTTGCGATTGAACGGCATGGTGAGTCAAGGGCGGTCGCATTAGATATCTCCAAGGCTTTTGACCGCGTCTGGCACGGGGCATTTCTGAGCAAACTTCGTTCATATGGACTTTCCCAACAGCTTTGCGACTGGACGAAGAGCTTCCTCGAGAATCGATCGATCCGGGTTGTTGTGGACGGCGAGTGTTCGGATCTGTATCCTGTTAATTCGGGGGTGCCCCAGGGTTCTATTTTAGCTCCAACCTTGTTCTTGCTTCACATAAATGATTTGTTGGAGACAACGGATAACAAAGTGTTCAGTTTTGCGGATGATAGTACGCTTGTTTCCTCCTTTTCGAGTGATCGGCCGATTGGTGCATCAACGTCGCACCAGCTGAGATGTAGACAGATTGACTCTCTGAACCAGGATCTAGATAAAGTCCTGCAGTGGGGAAAGGCCAATCTTGTCGACTTCAACGCAACGAAGACCCAGTATACAACATTCACAAAGAAAACTGGATCATCGGTTCCACAGCTGATGATGAGTGGCCGGGCCCTCGAGGCTGGGGAAAGTTTGAAATTGCTCGGCGTCACGGTCACACGGTCACAACACAGAATTAACAATATCCGTTGCTCAACCTCTCTGGTAGCCATTCGATCGTGGACATTACTGTTTCTACATCCGTTGTTCAAGCTCTCTGGACGCCTACGATCGTTAACGTGACTGCCTTTACATCCGTTGCTCAACCTCTCTGGACGCATTACGATCGTGGACTTTACTGTTTCTACATCCGTTACTTAAGTTCTCTGGACGCTTTATCGATCGTGGACGTTGCTGTTTCAACATCCGTTGGTCAAGGTCTCTGGACGCCTACGATCGTGAACGTTACTGTTTCTACATCCGTTGCTCAAGCTCCCCATCGTGGACGTCGTTACCTTCACGAGCATTGATCATCCCGTCTGGACGCCGATTGACCAATCGTTGGCGTCACTACCTACATCCGTCACCACATCCTCTGTGGACGCCGCCTCACCACGTCCGCATCTCCGAACACAAGCAATCACTAAACTGTCTGAAAAGTTTTTTTTAGTACGAAATCTTATCTTTGTAACGCCACCTACCATAACTCGATCGCACTTATACAACCCGAGATACAGATTACTAGAGCCATTTATTGGAAAAATAATGGGTTTCTTTTTACTGCAGCCATCTACCGAAATTTAATGGCTTTCTATTTCCCAAAGCTCATACTTTCTGCTAATGAGCAACGGCAAATTTAAAAACTCATTTCAAAACTGGAACAATATATTTTGAAGTTGGTCAGATTTTAGGGTAATACTTGCGATAGATTTAAGTTTAATTAATTATGGTTAGGTTAACTACAATGAATGCTTGCAGTATATTAAATAATTAAGCAAACAAATAAATATATGATAAGGCACGAATTTATATATTTCTTTATTGTTGTGCAAATTATTTCGATGTATATTATAAGGTATGTAACACCCACCTTAGAGAAGTGATGTTTTGGTACTATTTCAAATAATGATACTTACTTATGGCCATTCGTCTAAAAGTAAATTGTTCCAAGGAGAAAAACACGAAACAGATTTTACTACAAATTATTAAATTTTTGTGTAAGCATATTATTTATTTGTCTTAATACAATAAGTTAATTAAGTACATAATATTATTATTTGTCTTAATACAATAGGTTAATTAAGTACATAATATTATTATTTGTCTTAATATAATAGGTTAATTAAGTACATAACATTTGAATCATTAATTTTATACATTAATTTTTTTTTTCTTTCTTAAAAAGCCAAAAGGAACGATGTAGGTTTTCATCGAGTTGTTTATTTGATTCTGCAATCAAGTATCAAACATACGCATACTTAAAGTTTTGTTTATTTAGCATATATACATATATTTCAACTTTTCTTTAAATATTGTGACTAAGTGCAGCGTTAAAAGGATCGTTTTGGGGTATAGGTGAAATATTGTGACAATCAATCCACAAAATGTATTTTTTTAGTTTAGCAAAAATCAGAACTTAAGTATATCATCTAAATTTGTCATAACTATGATTTTAGAATGTAATCTAAATTTATCGTTGTTACGACGTAACACGAAACTTTATATAGGGGGGCGCAAAATGAATCTTCTTTGTTTTTGAATTATTTTTTACTAATTAAAAAAAATTAGTCCGAGTGATGGAAATCTTTATTTGGACCTTCACAATTTTTTCTGTTAAGTTAAGAGATGACTGCAGCTGTCTAGTTCATAAATGTCAAATATGATTGACGTACGCCATTTGCAAAAATTATAACATCTTCCGATTGGGGGATTAATTTTGCGCCACCCTACACAAGCATAAAACAAGATTTAGAAACGACGCACGAAACTGAATACAACCAATTTTAATAATTATATTGTGCAATTATATCACAGCATCGTATTTATTATTTTATTTTCGTATATGATGCCCTTTGGATTTATTTTTATTTATTATTTTATTTGTATATAGGATGCTAAGGTGTTGGCAGAGAACACAGGACAACGCTACCATCCGAAAAGAGACTCGTGTTAGGGTAAAAATAAATTAATAATTGAGAAGTTGAAAAATAATATAGTTTGTGTAATTAAGATTGCTTTATAGAAGATAGACGATTTATTCGTTTCATAATGATCAGAGTTAATGATGTCTTTGAGTTCCACGCTAAATTAAAAAACGAAGAAAAGCCGGTCTTAAGAAAAATTACCAACAAAATTACGAACCATTGTTGCTGACTCGCGACCACAAAATCCGATATCATGATTAGAAATTAATTTAGTTGTAGTCTCAATAAGGTCAAGAAATTATCACGGAAAAGCAATTAATTGCATAAGAAACACAAAAGAATTAATTGGGTCAGTTCGCAACTACGGATATTGAACTGTGGCGCAAATCTATGAAGATATATTGGCCGACACCACAGTACAAAGCAATTGCGAATTGAAGTTAAAAAGCGGAAATTAGGTCACTGCAAATCGAAATTGCGTTATCGTCATCGGGAGGTGTTGACCCCGAGATGACGAGAAGTGGTAGGAAGAAGTTAGCAGTCAGTGAGAGGTGGATCGTGGAGATAAGGGAGTCGGAATTTGGCCGAAAGAGTTGGAGGTTGGTAGTGATTAAGTCCGGTTTTGTCGTTGAAGAAGTCCAGGAAGTAGAATTGTTAAAACAAAGTGAATGTTAAATTAATGTTAGAACAGAATTGTAAAATAAAGTGAATGTTAAGTTAATGCTAGAACAGACTTGTAAAAGTGAATGTTAAATTAGTGCTAGAACAGAGTTGTAAAACAAAGTGAATGTTAAGTTAGTGATAGAACAGAATTGTAAAACAAAGTGAATGTTAAGTTAATGCTAGAACGGAATTGTAAAACAAAGTGAATGTTAAGTTAATGCTAGAACAGAATTGTTAAAACAAAGTGAATGTTAAGTTAAGGCTAGGACAGAATAAAAAAAAACGAAGTGAATGTTAAGTTAATGCTAATTAATAAAAATATACAAAATAAAAGTGGAAGGAAGTCAAGGAAAGACGCTGAGTTTTGAATTTTGGTGTAAGAAGATTTGGCCGCCGTTCCCTTGGCGTCGTGAGTTTTGTTTCGTAGATTATCCAAAACCCATAACTCACGTGTGTAGGCCAGAAAGTGAAAACTAGAAACTATAAAGTAAAAATTTGAGAAAAAAAAATGAGTGAAAAACCAGTGTGAAACAAATTGAAAAAAAGGAAAAAAAAAACTGCGAGGAGTGTAAACTACATATTAAAAAACCTTTGTTGTGCACTTAAATATAAATATTTGGTGATTACACAAACATTACATGACAACAATTTTCCGTTAATTGAATTTTTGAATGAAACATTAGGTTTAAATATATCCAAGATACAAAGCACAGCACTACAAAATATAAAACGACAGTCGATGCGGTTTTTACAAGATATTTAGATAAATTCCAATCAAACATTTTTGTTTCTTGCTTTAGTTACCATAAGTATATTGCATCTTTTTAGGATATAATGAAATGATTGATAGTACAACTAGATTAATTATTATTTAAATAAATGATAATGATATTGTAGTAAACAGTGAAAATAATGTTTAAAAGTTAAGTTAATTGAAATTCATGTAAATACAAATACTATGTCTAAATAAGATATAAATGTATATAAATCAGCATGTCAATTAAATTGTATTTATAGTTTGTACTGGGCTAACGCAGCACATCATATGTTTTGACTAAAAAATAAGCCGTATGACATCTTATATAATTGTTGCTCGGAGTGCCGACAGATTTGAAAAACAGACTAGTGTGTCGTAGAACCAAATGGAATAATCCACGATGCGGATGGTTCGCCAGATAAGGCATTAAATAAGAAGACACAAGAGTTCAATGACGAGCGCAGCGTCGGTCCACGTTTTGCTGAATTGGATTCGTTCGAACACGAATATGGTACCACGTGGAAGCAACAGTATATATGTGTTGTACAAAGACGAAGAGCGGCATTGGCCGATGATTTGTTGGCAAACTCGACAGCGCATTCACCCGTATGTTTACCACGATCATCGACAATAATAACGGCCCTTTCTACCGGTCCAAAAATTTCAAATGAGTAATATACAAGTTCGTTTGAAACGAGAGGTGTCAAATTCTTCACACGGAGTATGGTGGCATTTGGTGCAAAACGGACACGTAACGCACGTCGTTTATGCATGGAACCGTCCAATTCTTCTACTTCGGCTGTTGGCAAATTATGTGTGGGGCCAGAAATGTTTCATAAACGTTCATAGATGGAGAAATTTTGACTATGGCCGCGAGCAAAGTTGCCTCCAAATCCACCACCGCCCCTACCACCACCTCCACCTCCTCCGCCGCCACCACCACCGGAGCCTGCGCCAGCTATGTTGTTATTTTCGTTCGGTTGGTTTTTCACACATATATACTGTTGCTTCCACGTGGTACCATATTCGTGTTCGAACGAATCCAATTCAGCAAAACGTGGGCCGACGCTGCGCTCGTCATTGAACTCTTGTGTCTTCTTATTTAATGCCTTATCTGGCAAACCATCCGCATCGTGGATTATTCCATTTGGTTCTACGACACACTAGTCTGTTTTTCAAATCTGTCGGCACTCCGAGCAACAATTATATAAGATGTCATACGGCTTATTTATTAGTCAAAACATATGATGTGTGAATTTCTACAACACCACGAACGATCGGTCACTACTCTTCCCTCAGGTCTGAGGAAGCACGGCGGCGAACGCAACGAGTCGTCTCAGGAGCGGCCTTAAGAGATCCCTCGTCCTTTTAAGGACAAGGAAACATGCTGCCTGAGAGCAGGGCTATTAATACAACAAAATGTTGGTGGCAGCGGTGGGATGCCCAAAATCCCCTACCAACAGAAGAACACTCGGGACATTCCAATTGAATGGGATACCCCAAATCCCTTACCAACAGAAGACACGTACAAGCCGGACGAACTCCAAAAAAGAATACATATAATAAAAGCGTTCCTCGGGGCTCAACACTTTTTCACGTTACACAATTGACAATTTACATTACAATTGGTCCGCACGCCCCTACGTTCCCATATACATTACAAAATGAAATTGTGTTTGAAAGAACAGTTTATGAAAAATTATAATATAAAGATTTAAATGAAATTGTGTGTGGAGAACAGTTTATAAAAAATTATAATATAAAGAATTAAATGAAATTGTGTTTGGCTTTAAATGAAATTGTGTATGAAAGAACAGTTTATGGAAAATTATAATATAAAGAATTGCCAAAGGATTGTGTTAATTACAATAAAAAGTAAAGAAAAAAGAAAATAGAGTTTTGTTTCCCCGTTCGCGTTGCCTAGCACCAAAAACTAGAAAGGCCGCTTCCTGACCCAGTGTCCGGGACGAAATTGTAGACCGGTGCGAGGACACACACAGGATTGGTGCAAAAGAAGAATACACCTTGAAACGCGATTAAAAAAGGGGATACGTTTTATGAAAAAATACACATATTAATTGTTTGCATAAAATATATATGCAACAGGGAACATTCAGCCCCTCTAAGCACAGGAATACAGAAAAATATTCTTCCAATATTCGAAGATTTATCACGAGACGATCTACTGGAGCATTGCATTGGCGGCTTCACTGCAAACGCTTCAATGACGAAAACTTAAATGGTGTTTTTCTCGAATCACGTTTTTTACCACGCCGTCCAACGTAACTCACGAAGTTTTTAACCGATTGACTTGAAATTTTACACAGATATTTTTTAGCTTATTGGCCTTTGTAAAACCAGACATACAAAATATTGTAATATAAATTATTGACATACAAAAAATGTAATATAAAGTATTGTCTTTAATAATTTGTTTATGAATAGAAAGTGTTTTTTTTTTGTACTCAATTTTTTTTCTTCATTTTTTTTTGTTAATTAATGTCCATCCAAAGAAGAATTTCATATTTTAATGGAACAAATTTCCCTTAAAACACGACCGTAAGAACCGCCCATTCACGTTCCATGTGGGCGACAAAGTTTTAATACGGAACGCGCAGAAGCAAGGAAAACTAGCTCCCATATGGAGGGGTCTCTATAAGGTAGTACAGATAAAAGGTCCAGTAAATAGTGTAGTGAAGGTAGGGAAAAGAAATGTGGTGGTGCACAACAACAGGCTGAAACCCTACTACGAATAGAGGACGCCAAAAACGGACAAACCACAACAAAGAAAGGAAAGTAATGCACCATAGCCAGTGTAGCATTCAACGTTACAGTCTATACTTTTGTAGCCAAGCTTTCTAGTTCTCATCCCATACTCTCCCCGCCTTAGAGAATAGCAGCGAAGTCGATGTAATCACAACCGACTTCAGCAAAGCCTTCGACAAAATCTCTCATAATCTCACCTCTTTAAGCTGTCCACCCTTGGGTTCGAACCCCTATTGATTAAGTGGATATCGTCCTATCTTAAAGCTCGAACTTATCGTGCCAGATTTAGATTCTCCCTTTCAAATCCTTTTCTACCCACGTCAGGGGTGCCTCAGGGCAGTCACCTGATACCCCTATTGGTTATCCTTACCATTAATGACATTGATTCTAAGATCAAGTACTCATCTATCTCTATCTACGCCGACGATACTAGACTCTACAAAACGATACGTTCTTCTCTCCACTCCTCACTTCTCCAATTGGATCTCGAGTGTTTCTCAATTTGGTGCCTTAACAAATGCCTCGAATTTAACGTTGTCAAATGTCACTCTATTACCTTCTCCCGCAAACGTCCCCCTAACCCCGTTTCGTTTATCACCCATACACCCGATTTTCCATAATTATCCAAACAAAACAAACGTATGGCAAATTGAACCAGATGTTCAATCATATCCACTGCAGTTCTGAGAATTCGCCTAAACGAATTCTAATCTCATAATACAAACACTTGGCTCCAGCCAAAGTATATTTTCGAGATTTTGCTTTCTTTTCGATCTCTTCGAAATACAAAAATCTCGATGTGATCTCATATATAAGGAGATGTATCGTGATTTCGAGAGAAAAGTATCTAACAAGTATCTAAAGAGCAAGGATCCCTGGAGATGGTGTCCACAGGAGAACCGTTTTAAACAGTTGAATACAATAAAAGTGGTTTTTCGTTACAAAAGTAGTTTTTGTTATTTAAACAGTTGAATACAATAAAAGTGGTTTTTTGTTATTAAAGTAGTTTTTGTTATTTGTAACTGTGCGTTCGTAGTAAACCGTCGGCTGCTCCAACATAGGCGAAAACTTCTAACCTGCGGTGAGTGGAATGGTGGCACGCCACACAAAACAAATCCTTGCAGCTTTCTCGATTTCGAGCATCACCGGAAGGCGCCGGGTCGCACGGCACAGGGACGCTATTCCTGGAACGACGTCCCACTGTTACGGACCTCGCGTCCATGTCCTCGCCCAACATCAACAAATTTCCCCTCTCTGCCAGTAAAGGGAAGAAAAATCATCAAGTAGCTAATTTGCATAAACTACTTTATGCAAATTCTACTTGGCAGGAAAATAAAACATAAAGGCGTTGGCGCCGAATAATATAATAAACGTCAACGGCAAGAATAAAAAGCCATTCATTCGTCGTTAAACTGTTGAACGGGAATAATAGAAAAGGATCCCTGGAGGTGGTGTCAACAGGAGAACCGTTTTAAACAGTTGAATACAATAAAAGTGGTTTTTTGTTACAAAAGCAGTTTTTGTTATTTAAACCGTTGAATACAATAAAAGTGGTTTTTTGTTATTAAAGTAGTTTTTGTTATTTGTAACTGTGCGTTCGTAGTAAACCTTCGGCTGCTCCAACACAGGCGAAAACGTCTAACCTGGAACCGGTGAGTAGAGTGGTGGCACGCCACACAAAACAAATCCTTGTAGTTTCCTCGATTTCGAGCATCACCAGAAGGCGCCGGATTGCACGGCACAGGGACGCTATTCCTGGAACGACGTCCCACTGTTACGGGCCTCGCGTCCAAGTCCTCGCCCAACACCCACTAATTACCAAAAATTTCCCCTCTCTGCCTGTACAGGGAAGAAAAATCATCAAGTAGCTAATTTGCATAAACTACTTTATGCTAATTCTACTTGACAGGAAAATAAAACATAAAGGCGTTGGTGCCGAATAATATACTAAACGGCAACGGCAAAAATAAAAAGTCATTCATTCGTCGTTAAAGTATTGAACGGGAATGATAGAAATTTCACAACCTATTGCTTCAAGTTTAAATAAAACTAAATAATAATAGAAAAAATCAACAACGAAAATCAAAAATAAAAAGGAAAAGACAAAACTGAAACAACGTCAACAACCAACAGCAAGCTGGACAAGGTAGCACAAGGCTCAACGCCCCCTGCAACCTGCCACCAGGAACCAGCTACAGAGAGCGCTCCGCGGTCAATACAAGTAAGTCCTTTACTTATCTTTAAACCATAATAATATTTAAATATATTACAATATTGTAATAAATTGCGTGAATTTCTACATCACAAACGATCGGTCGCTACTCTTCCCTCAGGTCTGAGGAAGCACGGCGGCGACCGCAACGAGCCATCTCAGGAGCGGTCTTAAGAGATCCCTCGTCCTTTTAAGGACAAGGAGACATGCTGCCTGAGAACAGGGCTATTAATACAACAAAATGTTGGTGGCAGCGGTGGGATGCCCAAAATCCCCTACCAACAGAAAAACACTCAGGACATTCCAATTGAATGGGGTACCCCAAATCCCTTACAAGCAGAAGACACGTACAAGCCGGACGAACTCCATAACATAATTCATATAATAAAAGCGTTCCTCGGGGCTAAACACCAAGAATAGTAAACAAATAATAAAACAAATAATATAAATTAAAAACCAAAATTCAAATAACAAAAGCGTACCTGGGGCTAAACACTGGCTACAGTGCAATTAAAAGTGAGAATACTGAATAAAAAAAAAAGTGCGAAGCAGGGCTATTAGTACAACAGTATTAGCCCGATTATGTGGGCGGCTGAGACTTCCCGCCATTATTTAGAGGGTTATAAATGCACGGTACACTCTGCAATCAAAATAGGGAAAAAACCGGGTGATAATTCACGATAACCGTCTAAGGCTGTTGCAGTACAGCAACAAACATAAGGGCTAATCAGCTTGGAAGTTGTGAATTTATAAGATCCAACGAACTCGTTTGCGGTCTGAAAAATCACAGACTTCGAAAACAAGCGCATCAATGAATCAAGCGCCCGAGGGAATGCAACTGGAAGTTGTATTCGAAACTCGGTCACGTCACTGAATGCATTCGAAGTGCTCTCTCAAGCTATGGAGAAGATTCAGCGGGCTGATCGCAGACCCCATTGTTGCAATCGTTGAAGTCAACGGCTAATGAACAATTCTGTTGTTACTGTTTTGTACACAGTCTTTTTAAGGTTAACGAAGATTTTTATACGGTGCTTTCGGTACCTTTTTTGAGTTTTTATTTGTTCAAGAGTCACAGTTTTTGTTTTTCAACTGGTTATGGTCGATCGTGGTGTTAAATTAATTACAAGGATCTCATCAAGACGATCCAAGCGTTAACTTAACTTCCGTGTTTTATTTTGTACGATGAATTGGTTTTTGATTGATTTTCATCTGGATTTTTTGCGTTGATTTCGTGTACGCGATTTTGGAACGCCGGCTAACATTGGTGCTTTATGTTTGCTGTTGTCGTCGATGGTGAGCTCGACGCAGAGCATAATGTTATGTTTGCTGTTCTCGTCGAGGATGAGCTCGACACAGAACATAATGGTCCTTCGAGCCGGATACCTACATCCGTGTGTAGCCATTCAAAATCGCTACACCTTTCCACTTACTTAAAGCCCCCTAACCTATCCCAATCCTATACCCACAATCCATACCTACCTTTACAAAACATACTTACCTTTACATAACATAATCCATTTCCATTCATCCAATTCCCAAAACCTAATTCTATTTAAAGCACATAGAATCAGGTTTGTGCTTGAAAAATTAATACATACTTGTGGACAAATCTCGATTTGCCACAGTATAAAAAGGCGGCGCATTTTGGTTTAGCGGCAGTCTAGAATGGCGTACCACAGGGCTCCATTCTAGGCCCCATCTTATTCAATATTTACACCTCCGATATTCCCCGCCCTGCGGACGGGAGAGTAAACCAAATATGCTATGCGGATGACGTCCTCGTGTACACGTCAACCAAAGGCCCTAACCTCGCAACAAATCGACTCAACCGTCACTTGGACGAACTGTATCAGTATTACAGTCGATGGAAAATCCGACTTAATCCATCCAAAGCAGTAGCCATAATTCTGAGTAGTAAACACTCCCAACCTGCTTCTCGATATTCACAGAATATTCGAATAAAAATGGGAGATGCTACGATTAGACCACAGGACAAGATGAAATATCTCGGGGTCACTTATACCCCAAAAATGAATTTCATCAAACATGTGACCCACATTCTCCAAAGGGGCCTCGGTCGGTCTAAGCAACTGCACAACATCTTGAAGTGGAGGAACAAAGTTGACACCAAAGTTAAGCTTCTCTGCTATAACCAGCTAATCCGATCTGGAATATCGTACGCCTTTCCCATATGGTCCTGCATATCTTCGGCTCAAATGGAAAGACTTCGGGTTTTCGAAAGGAAACTCCTCAGAAGATGCATCAACCACTTTAGAAGGACTTACGGTCGCCATTACCCGAACTCTCACCTATACGAAGGCGCCTCCATTACCCCTATCGACGAGTACTTGCTTCAATTAGCATATAAGTACCTCGAAAACATTCAGAACAGCGAGAACCTACTTGTACGGGACTCTTGCGTTCTTGACCCTTCTCTCTCTCGATCTCTTCGGATCAAACCCCCACAATTTCTTCTTCAGTACAAAACTGAAGAAAGCACACTTCCCAACAACATTCCCCTCTATAATAGAGGATTCCTGGACCCATCCCATAGGGTCTACAATTAACAAACCAAACACACGAACGCACAGTACAAGACGGCACAAACACAAACATACACACCGACCAAAGAGCAGATTATCAGACGCCAAAGACGTGATCTGCGTTTACTACCGCACCCAAGACCCACCGGTCTTGTATGATTTCTTTCCCACCATCCCTCTATAAAAGTAGTTAGAGAACACTTGGACTAACACTGTCCACGCTATCCTTGAATACCCCCCCTTTTTTCTTCTCTTTTCAGATGCCGCGAGACCGAGCCCAACATCCTCACGGATGTGGCTGATTCTGGTTATCGCAAGATGACCAGAAGTCAGAGACAAGATGAAGGACACATATGTCCTGACTCGCTAAATTCGGCCTTCTCGCCACAATTTTTCGTTTTTTTTTTTTTGTTTAGCGGCAGTCGATACCAGTCAGTCGCGGCAGCCAGTCGCAAGCTTTCAAGAACTATTTCGTCAATAAAATAACCAAAATTTATAAAACTAAAAAAGATCTTATCATTCGGCCCGGAGGTAAGTGTAGAAATGAATACAAAATTAAATATTGTTGCGAACCGGCATCACGCCCGGTATGCCAACATATTTTGGCGCCCGAACAGGGACCCAGGGAGGCCCAAGTTTCCAACTTGTAAGCGCTTGAAAGCCCCTGGTTACCTACCTTGTGGGGGTTCCACCAAACCCCACGGCCCACTTACCTGAAAAACTCCGCATATCCGCAACTCAACTCCCATTAATTCCCGCCAATGCGATTGCATTGGCACCTGAAAATATTTCCTTCCCCGACGCCAAGTTTCGCCGTCAAATCGGATGCAATAGCATAAATATATGCAAAACAAAAGAACCCGATTCTCCCAGTCGCGGGTAATCATGTATACGATCCTTTTAGCATCTAATGAGTGGCTGCTATTTAAACAGCCGACCCTCATTACCGAAAGATGCTGTAAGTCGTTTCACCATTGTTCCTTTTTTTCCTCGTTTCAGGCAAAACGCATCGATCAACACGGTGATGTGTACCAACACACACATACACCACCGCGTACCTGAGATCGCTTTCCATTGGTCACTGGTCAAAGGAAATTTCTTTCCCCTTTCACCACACCACCAAAAACTCACCTCAAACGATAAAATATCGTTGAGTCGTTTTCCATCCACGGACCGCTATGGTCACGTGCCGCTCCCGTACTCCTGTGGGGCTTTTCAGGGCCCGAAGAGCCATACATCGCTCGATCCCCACTATTCCAAGCGATGCGACTTACCTCGAAGTCGAACCTTCAGCAAGGTTACGTAACCTTGCTACGGCATTTACCGCCAGCCAGATTGCTGGAATTAATTCAGTTACCCCAAAGGATAACTGACATAAATATCTTTTAGGCAGCTTACCTTTCTTTGGGGGTTTTCTCCAAACCCTTTTTTTTCTCTTCACCACCATACCTGAAAACATTAAGTCCACGGCAAAGATTATCACCTAGCCGTGGCATCGAAAATTTTACCCGCGGGCATGCATCGCACCCAGTGCATCTCGTTCCCATTGCCTTATGCCATGGAAACAAAATCAACACGGAGTTCCTTGATTACTCGTTTTTTTTGTTTGTCCATGGCACCCCTAGCATGCGGCTACCAGGTCCCATCAGTTTGCCACCGCCGACAAGGTTTCGGCTGATGCAAAGCAAACATTTCACTAATTACCAGCAATAGCTGGTTTCCTATTATCGGTCTCCACCGATCAGGGACCGCAAACAAGCAACGAATTGGATGCAGCCATCAAGTGTTTACTTTTAACATCTGGCAATGGCTGCACCCTATATTCGTTGCAATACCAAAACATAGCATTTGCACCACAGATTGCTTATGGTATATCCAATTCCCTATTAACGGCCGCCAACCGTCGGCGGACCTGGGAAATTTCACATCCATCAACCCAAATGTTGATTTATGGCCTCTCCTAGGGTGACCAGATCTTCGGCTCGTGTTGCTTTTACCCCAGATGGTTCGGTTGCCGGCAAGTATTACACAATCAATTGTGTACACAGCCGCAGGCCATGCATTGTTTGTATACGCAGGAGATGCAGTTGCGACGCTGGCATCCATCCTCGATCACCGGACGATCGTATGCGATGCATACACATACATGCGAAATGTATGCCATATTCCCCGGTCCAATCACGATTGACTGCCTCGAGTTGATCGTGCAGCTCCTCCCCTTTTACGGTTTTCTTTGCGATGTCTTTCTGTCGGCAGCGAATGAAAACCAGTCGGATATTATACGGAGACGTGTAAGCACGCGCAGGGAGTAGGATTCCCATGATTCTTTTTAATCCCTTTGAGGAGTTCAGTCGGGAGTCGCGAGTGTTAGTCAGTACAAAAGTAAAGACTCATAGTTTAAATCCGTGGTTAATTTAATGTATATCCAACAAATTAATGACTAATAGTGAAATCGTGGAACATGTTCGTTCATCAAAAGTTAACTTTGTAAACCCTAGTAATTTGAAATCCACGATTAATGTAAATGACAGTGCCTAGTGCAAAATAAAACATTAAACATCCTTGTGCCAAGTCCAATTTTATTCAATTAAGTAAATGACAGTGCCTAGTGCAAAACAAAACATAAAACTATACTGTATCTTTTTCTTTCTATATGTATATTGAAATTTGTATGTTTTGATCGTGTAAAATAAAGAACATTAATGCAGCAGAACGTCGACACTTGTGTTTCACTCGAATTACTCATCCGTGGTGTGCTGCCTTTTCCTGTAAGTTGGTGATCGTGTGCTATTTTCGTGTCACCGGGTGAAATGCCATCGTGAACAATTACGTCGGAACAACGTCGGGGTGTTTAGCCAGTTCTGTGTCATTCGAGGACACCCTTTAGTTAAACACTACCCACACTCCGTCGGTACACGCGGAGATACGTTAAATTCGGAGTCGCGAGTATCTGAGCGTGTAGTCATTTTTTTTTGTGTCGCGTGTTGAAAAAATACAATCGCTCGCGTTATCACCTGTATTAAAATTAAACAATCCCGCGGCAGTTATATACAATAAATGTTTAGACATATTCCCAACAATATTGAGTGTTTTATTTCAGCGGTTTCATTTCCCAGCTGTGTCGCAGTGTCCTGGTGTTTATCTTGCACCCTTACCCGTGGTTGCGAACGAACGAGGCGGCGTTCGTTCATTTCTTACTGATGGATTTCGGCTCAGTGTTTTACGCGGCGAACAACTCATGATGGGGATAAGAGTTAACCGGTGCCCATGGCAGGCATAATACTTCTCCTCCCCACAACCTAAATAAAAATAAATACAAAAACCTCAAACCTACTGGGCAAGACACCTTTACCCGTTGGTCCGGAGCTGAGTCTGGCTCCGGACGTACGCACCGTAAAAAAAAAACTTATCAACCTTCCGGGCCGAAGTCAATAACAAAAGCGTACCTGGGGCTGCAACACCAGGGAGTTAAAAACAAAAATGAATTATAAAGAGAAAAAGAAAGAAAAGGGGGAAACATAAAGAGATCTTGGCAGCAACAAAAGTGATAATACAAAAAAGAAAACGCCAACAACAGCACCGACGAACACCAAGGACTGGATGCTGAGGAGGCCGAAAACCTACAACAACAACAAGCACACAGTAGCAGTGGAGATAGCAGAGGAGGAGCATCACATCGTTAACTAACCGTCCGACAGGGTATGTCGAGAGATAATTATATGTTTTTTTCTTTGGTGCAACAATTTAAGTGACCTGAAAAAGTGCCTCCATGTACAAAAGTTTTTTTTGTGTTCTTTCCTTCCTTTTTTTTTGTACTGTTTTTCATCCGACGTATGGAATAAATATTGTATTAAAACTGTGAAAGTTAGTGTGATATATATATATATATATATATATATATATATATATATATATATATATATATATATATATTGTTATGGATGCTGCGAATCCATAGGAGAAAAACCTATCAGGAATCCTAACCCTATATCCATCCATAAGAAATACTTGCTTAAATCTACAAATAACCTACCCTGAAATACAAACCCCATAGAAACCACTAAAAGAAACAATTTTGCTTAATTCACAAAATAATCCAAGTCCCATAATATGATATGATCAAAAGAAACAATTTTGCTTAATCCACAAAATAATCCAAGTCCCACAGCCATATGACCCATGAGATATATTCGCTTGATCTGCAGATTGTCCCATGGTATAATCCATAAGATACAATGTAGTCTGTACGGAAATACGAACCCCATGGGAGCCCCTAACAAACGTTTTGCATGATCGACAAAAAGGAATGCGATCACGGGCAGCCGGCGAGGCAAGTAAGAATGGAAAACGAAGAGAGTTCAGCAGAAAGTCTTAAAGAAGCATGGTCGTCCTACCGCCCAAAAGGTCTCGTCCTACCGTCCAAAGAAAAGTTAGTAACAAAAGTAAATTTAGTAACAAACAGTGAATTGATTTGTTAAAGACCTTGAGTTTACAAAGCGCAAACAGGTAAAATAATATTGTGCAAAAGTTAGTAACAAAAGTAAATTTAGTAACAAACAGTGAATTGATTTGTTAAAGACCTTGAGTTTACAAAGCGCAAACAGGCAAAATAATATTGTGCAAAAGTTAGTAACAAAAGTAAATTTAGTAACAGACAGTGAATTGATTTGTTAAAGACCTTGAGTTAACAAATCGCAAACAGGTAAAATAATATTGTGCAAAAGTTAGTAACAAAAGTAAATTTAGTAACAGACAGTGAATTGATTTGTTAAAGACCTTGAGTTTACAAAGCGCAAACAGGTAAAATAATATTGTGCAAAAGTTAGTAACAAAAGTAAATTTAGTAACAGACAGTGAATTGATTTGTTAAAGACCTTGAGTTTACAAAGCGCAAACAGGTAAAATAATATTGTGCAAAAGTTAGTAAATAAAGAAAATATAATAATACGATTGTAATTAATCAAATATTATGAATTTAGAATTAACTAAATATCGCTAGCTAAGAATTAATTAGATATTGTAAATAAAGGAAAATATAATAATACGATTGTAATTAATCAAATATTATGAATTTAGAATTAACTAAATATCGCTAGCTAAGAATTAATTAGATACTGTAAATAAAGAAAAATATAATAATACGATTGTAATTAATCAAATATTATGAATGTAGAATTAACTAAATATCGCTAGCTAAGAATTAATTAGATATTGTAAATAAAGAAAAATATAATAATACGATTGTAATTAACCAAATATTATGAGTTTAGAATTAACTAAATATTGCTAGCTAAGAATTAACTAGATATTGTAATAATAATAAGATAATAATTAACCAGATGTTACGAATTTAGAATTAACGAAATATCACTAGCTAAGAATTAATTAGATATTGTAATAATAATAAGATTGTATTTAATTAAATATTATGAGTTAAGAATTTATTGAATATTGTGAACAAAAGATATCAATTAAATATTGTAAATTGACATAATCGATAATTGTAATTAATAAAGTTAAGGTTAAGGTGAAAATAAGCGTCTTTAAAAAAAGAAAAAAAAAGGTGACTCCACACGGTAACATCTCCATTGGCTCCAGCATCCGCTCCCTAGTCCAACGGAAAAGCCAGAGGCTCTACCCACAAACCGTATCTGGCCTGCTGACTTAGTTGGTGTAAATTATTACATGGTGTGCAGCCTACTGAAGGCATAACAATATATATATATATATATATATATATATATATATATATATATATATATATATATATATATCGTTTTCTTTTAATTTAATAGTTTTTTAAAATATTCTAGTGAATAATTTCATAAAATTGGTTTAATCATATTAAATGCAATAGTTTTTATATTCAAGTATAAAACATTATAAAAATGTCCAAATCAGAAAATATAAATTATATATAGTGAATTACAATTATAGTTTTGGATTGGTTTTTGCAAAAATATAATATAAGAAAAAAAAAAAAAGTGCATCATTTATTAAACTATTTTCACATGTTAGTGAATTACATTTTTATTTTCATTTAATAGTTAGTTATGTTCAATTATCAATGGTGCCCAAATGATCCAAGTTATTTTTTCTTTGCAAGTAAATTGCATTTTTCTTTATTTCAATAGTTTGGGCAAATGAATTGCGTTTTACATTTATACAATAGTCTTTATTCAATAAAAGTATCAAAATTAATCTATTAAATAGTTGTGAATTCAATGGTGTCTAGTTTAGTCAAGCAATTTTTTCATCTCTCAAGCAAGTGAATGGCATTTTGCATTTATAAAAGTACCAATATTACGGATAAAGCAGGCGTTGATGCTATGCAAGGAGGCTGCTGATCACCAATACGGCATAAAGGTAGCTTCAGTTGTGAAAGCACAACTGGAGGACTTTGCCAAGTCCTCACTAAAAGGTGGTGTCAGCGATCCTCACCTTCGCCAATATTTATTTAGCCTAGGGGAAGGTGTGGCGGTTCTTGCGAACGCCACTGCTCACCTGTCCATATACACCAGGTAACCCTTTGCATAAGCATCCTGTTTCAATAGAGCAAGTACTTACCTGCATTGGTTATACCAATAACCACCTAAAATCTGTGGAGCACAATGTCTGCTGATACGAAAAATACATCAGCAACAACAGACATTGCCTACACCAGGCATAATAGTGCGAATGGCACCATGTACCACAAAGGCAAAACCGGTTGCAAACGCCGCAATCAACACTGCCCAAAAGTACCAGTGAAACGCCCCTAAAATATAACTCGGTACATATTACGTAGCCGACGAAAATCACCAAGCGTTGTCCAAGCACACAAGAGGAAAGAATTTTTCCCATACACGTGCATGGCGATTCATATAAGAGGACGCCAGCAACGCGCGCGCCGATCAGCATGAATGTGCCACACAGTGCTGGTCGAATAAACATATCCTATTATGGAAATGTGATGTACACGATCAGCAATAATGCTATACACAGTCACTGATCGTGTAAACATTTTAACCCTTTTCAGGAGGACTTGTCCCAGCTGCGAAAGTTGTTTATTTTGTTTAATACCATGTACATGGTTCGCATGCTGGGCGACACACGCGATGAGCAATCAAATGGGTCATAGTGTGTGTGCGTTCCAACCCTTCTGTGGTGGCACACCAACTCGATCAGTAAAATTACCAAATATGGTCATCGAGGCGATGGATAGAATGTTGGTATTCTGTCGCTTCGGTGGCGGTAATCAGTTGAGTTTTGGATACCGATAAGGCACGTAGCGTCTCACTGAATAACTGAAAATCTCTCGTGGGATGTCCCAAGAGATAGATAACCACTTTTAGTAATTTTAAAATTCGGCAGTAAAATACCCCCGGGTTTATATCCTTTAGCACGGATCATTAATCGCGGATACGAAGACCTTGCGTGGAGAAACATCTCGGCGTAATTCGTTCCAAGAAATTACGACCGTAAACACAGAAGGTGGTTCATTACATCCCGAGTGCAGTTCGTGTACCTACCACTGCGTCACACTCCCGAAGTTTTTAGAGTGGCTAACTAAAACCCCTTCCGGGATACCTCCCAAGTTCCATCCACTTTCCTGTACTTATTTAAAGAGAAGTTACACAAGTGTTTCTAATTTTTATGTTGCACAAAATTATCGATTAACATACAGTGTACAAAGTTAAACGGAAAATCATTTGTAAGACTATATGTTTTCTAGCAGATAAGTTACATCAGTGTTCCTAATTTTTATGTTACACAAAATTATCAATTAACATACAGTGTACAAAGTTAAACGGAAAATCATTTGTAAGATTATATGTTTTCTAGCAGATAAGTTATACGGAGTTACTAGTTTTTATGTTGCACCAAAATTATCAATTAACATACAGTGTACAAAGTTAATCAGGAGATTCTAAAAGTCTATGTAATTTAGAGTAAGTTTAACCAATAAAGATAATCGCCGCCGTAACCGAAGTTTTTATCACCGGCAAAACAAAGTAGTCACGATACGACACACGACAAAGCAGTGGGGTCGTCTTAGTGAACCTGTGTCGACACGGCACTTACTAGAGACAATCAAAAACCTACCCCATAAAGGCACCTTAGACGACCTCATACAAAAAACATTGGATATGGAGAGGCTCCAACAGGCAGCTTTCTACACGCAACCGTACAGCCATATCCCAATGTATACGAACCTCCCTAACGTTTTGCCCAACACCCCTAGTTTTCAAGCCCCTGGGTCGATAGTCGACAATAAAAATTTCACACCGTTTAGATCAAATTTAGAAATTTCTAGTTTTCAGAACAAAAATCTCCTACACCCACAGGCAGACTCTTCTGATCTCCACTCCACTGATAGCATAGTTTGTAGTTTCTGCCGCAAAAGGGGGCACACCTACAGCGAAAAACTCCCCGTTTTGCATGAGCTGTAGGATTTATAACCATGACATTAGGGACTGCCAGAAATGGGAAAAACCCACGTATATCGCCAACCCTATCCCAAATTTAAACTATTCCTCAGAACTAAATGATCACAGGGCCACAGATTTCCCGAAAGGCACTCACATTAATAACACGCCTAGGGTCTACAACATAACTTTAATTTGTGATTTTTGTGGTCAACAAGGCCACAAGACTAAATGGGAAACCCGGAATAAGGAAAATACGTGAACTATTTACCAGTTGGAATACCCTCAGCCGCCACTAACACGTGCAAGAAGTCGGCGCAACAATCAAGGCGCCAACCAAGGGATTACATCCGCAGCAGTGAGCCGGATTTTACATCCGCCAAAATCCTCCACGAGTGTTACGTGCGGCTTCCATCACCCCCATCATTTAATTGTTGTTAATATAATTTGGTTTTGTTATAATTTGATGGTAAGGTGGTGGAAAAAGCGCACGATCCACATGTGAGTGTGCGAACACACCCCAGTTCGAGTGTGGATCGTGTGCAAGTTTGAATTTTGTTTTCGGAGTGGATGTTGAGGGAGAGCGAGAGAGAGAAACAGCGGGATGATTCCGTTTGTTTTGTTTGTGCTTGTTCGATACTGTTTCTAGAATGCAGTTAGCGGAGAGAGACAGTTGGTGGTCAGTCGGAAAGGTCAGAGAAGAAACAACAATTCTTTGTGGTTCGGTTAAAATACGAGAAAAAGGGAAAAGTTTGTGAATACGCATGAAAAAGTGAGGAGCATAAAAAGCTAATTCTTTAATTAAACCACAAAGTTGCAGAGAAAACTACGGCACCCCCAAAAAGTGTGGACTTTTCAGTATTCAAGCAAATATATTGAATTTCATTTATAAGAGCTAACTTCAAATTCATCAAGTGAAACAGCAAAATTGAAGAGACTCCAGCGGCATCCCCAGGAAGTGTGGATATTTCACAAAGTTGCAGAGAATCTAACGGAAACCCCAACAAGTAAACGAACTTGGGAGGTACTGGGTTATGGATTTGTCTCACGGGTGGACCACCTCCATAAAACATTGGCGTTACACCGACAGCAATTGTGAAGGAACCGTGTCCGAGCTAGTCCCCTGAAACAACAGGTAAATTTTTATATTTGTTATCTAATTTCTGTGACAAAACGTTACACGAGGAACAAAATTGAGGATCACATCCAACATCAACATCCACGAACGGATATTACATTGATACAATTGAGGATTACGTCCAACGAACCACGAGGAACAAAATTGGATTACGTCCATCGGATCACGTCCGACAGACATCAACCCTCAACGAGGGAACTATCGCCGAAAACCAAGGTAGGTGGCCTTTATATTTTAATATACTTAAATAAATTAAGAGTTCCAAGTGATTTTAAATAAAAGTGTTGTGTGGTGTGTGTAAAGGTAACTGACTTTCGTTGATATTGACTACCGCCGGATAGCGCTATGATGGACAACCCCTATGGAGTGCAATGTGGTAAATAAAATGGTGGTGGTCTCATTCCCCTTTTCCTGGGAGAGAATGAAAAATGTAAATTAAATTAAAATCTATTCCTGTTACATAATTAACAACGTTAATTATCACCCGCCCAGTTACGGGCCCCACGTCCAACGCGCTCACCCAATATCCCCCTCTCTACCTCTCTATAGTTATAATTGCGCCAAGTAGTACATTTGCATGAACTACTTTATGCAAATTTACATAAACTACTAGGCAATAATCAATATAAGGGAGTCGGATTGTAATCGAAAATATATAAATAAATACGAAACAACTCGCCGCGAAAGCAACCACAAATAAAAGGGGATTCAAGAGAACAGCAAACCCAGCAACCTGATCAGCCGACTGGTCGACTGAGAAGCGGTCCGACAACGACAACAAGTAGGTGCCCTTTTTATTATCCTTATTTGAACGATTTGTTAAAGAAAAATAACACCCCTTAAGTAATTAAAAACAATACCGCTAATTCGTGTCCTTATCCCACAAAACACACATCATATCCTAAAACAGCATTCTCCTACAAACCAATAGCATATTTTTAAAATCACATCATCCCATACAACACATAATCCTATCCCAACAATGATAATTTGTGGTCAAAACGTTCCATCTTATGTTACATACAAAAACTTTCCACCGCTTTCATCCATAAATTCGCGTGTCGTCATTCCTACCCTAATAGGAATTACAAAATGCTCTCCACGAGCACCCCAAATATCATATTACACAAATTCCTAACACTTCACCCTAAATCCACCATTTACCGCCACAGACACCGTACACTTAACGAGTTTTTTGTATAGCGTTGAATTTGGGACTTCCAACCCCAAACCTAACGAATCGGTGGACAGTAAAGTGAGGGTAAATGGAATCCTAATATATATATATATATATATATATATATATATATATATATATATTCACGAATTGGCGAGTGGTCAGTTTTTCTGTAGTTTTTTCTGTTGGAGTTTCATTTAGATGATTTAATAAAAGTAAATTAAGACAACATAAAAATAGTTTGTGGGGCTTCTCTATATCACACGGAGAACCAACCCACAATTCTAACCAACCTCGACCGCTAACAGCGCGTCACCTTACCTTAACCTGTAACCCAACTCCCCATGCAAAATCCGCAATAGCATACATCCCAAACCCTGCAATAAAACACATTCCAAACCTTCAACAGAATATATTCTAATCATCCCCGCATTCATTTTCCCAAAATTGCTTCGGTCAATCCTTTACTGAATTCACATTCTCTCCTTGCGACCAAGCAATCTCAATTTCCCCGGAAATCCATAAGTCCTAATAAAATGCATACTCCAACCTACAATGGAATACCGACCATCTCCCTCAAGTACATCACCCCACATACATTTTCCCAAAATTGCTTCGGTCAATTCTCTACTTAATTCATATTCCCTCTTTGCGACCAAGCAATCCCAATCTCCCCGAAATTCGTATGCCGTAATACAATGCATATTCAAATCTACAACGAACATTAACCATCGCCACCAACTATACCAAGCCGCATACATTTCCCCGAAATTACTTCGGTTAATATCTTACCCAAACGATATTCCTTGCTTGCACCCAAGCAGTTTCAATTTCCCGGTATACATAACCAACGAATCCAACTCAGCTCGTACGGCGAGGATTCGCTGGAACTGAGTTCTTATGCGACCATAGCAACTCATCCCGAAATTCCCCGGAAGTGGCGCCAAGTTTATTTCTGCTATGAAATTTTTTCCATTTCATCAGTCAGTCGTTGTCCAACCGCCATCAAGTGCGCATCACCCTTAAAATTACCCATTAGGGAGTTGAGATCCAACCGCCACCGCGGGCACACGTTTCCGGCAACCATATCTGAAATAAGTTCCGTATTCCAAAACCTATTTAAAACTTTGCGTTCCAGATCTATTTCAGACTTACGGACTATAGAGAGCAAAATTAAGTTTACTATGCTCGATGACCGGAGCTCCGGAAATCGTTATTTGTAAACGCCAGGCTCTCAAGTGAACAATAAACAATAAAAACAACTACTTCAAACTACATCCTAGTGTTTCCTCTTCTAAATCTTTGGTGAACAGATTCTTTTGCTGTGGCGGAACAATTACCCGGTAGCGACAGTGAACGTGTTAGTGGGTCGGTGGTAGAATCAGCACTCAATACCCCACAGTTTCCTAGTTGCTGATACATAAAAGTCAGTTAAGACAAAAAACAATATAAAAATAGTTTCCTAGTTGCTGTTAAATAAAAGACAATTAAGGCAAGAAACAATATATATGTGGTTTTAATTAACAGAGGTTTACTCAATCCAAGTTGTGTCGTTGCGGTAATTGCTATTTTCCACCAACCCCTGGGGAAGGAATAAAAGGGGCAAAGGAAGGACGGCCCAACCACGCAGGCGTACATTGAGTTCCATAAGACCCAATGTCCTTAGGAAACCGTGAGTACCCTCTTTAAAACAAAATATGTACAATTGTATTCAAAAATAAAATTGCAACAATTTGGCGCAGCAGACTAACAACGAAGATGAAGTCGCTAGAAGAATAGCTATAGCGTGGAATAGATTAGAATAGACCAAAAAACCCAAGAGGCAGCGCCTACAGGATAGTCATGAAAAGACTACACAACAACAGTACTCAAAGGCAAAAAAGTAAAAGTGACATGGAGAAAATCGGTGGTGTGCTCTTCCCGCAGTGTGATGAGGTGTTGAGAGCGCAAGAGGAATGGAACATCACTGAAAGAGAAACACCTCCCGTGACCACTGAAGAGGTACTCTTGGCTGAAACGGTTGTTAAAAAAACAAGACCCAGGGACTGGATGGTATTCCTAACGCTCTGCTTTAACGAAAAAGCCGGAACTCTTCAGCAGTCTCTTCAAAACCTGCCTTCAAACAGGAAAATTTCCCAAACGATGGAAAAAAGTGTTGTCATTAAAAGAAATTTTAAAAGGTGGCTATAGTTTACACATGAAGGAAGTCGTAATGAACACCTGTGTCTCTGCTGTCTGTAATTTCTTTCCATATTCCGCCATTTTGTTTAGTAGTTCCTGAAATTTATTATACATAATAACCATGCATAAGATCGGTAATTTCGCCAATAATAATCCTATGTATGTGACTCAGCAACCTGTATCAGGGCTTCGCCTCTTGCAAAGTTCATCCACCAGTCCACTCATGGTCTGAAGTCATTGAGTATCCTGTTGTATACAATCTGCTCTATATTACCACTCCTTCGATTAGTGCTTTTCCCATCAATCACTATCTAGTGCAATTATATGTTGCTTCCTATATCACCTTTGCAGCCATTTGAAGGGCCCTGATAAGCCCCAAATAAGCTTGAGGTGCAACAAATGGAATCTCTAAGCTTCTCGTTATATGGCCGTCATTTCCAAACGGCTGCTGCTTAATTTACAGTATTTGTGTGGAAGTACTGTGGGGCTTTTCAGGGCCCGAAGAGCCATACATCATTCGATCCCCACTATTCCAGGCGAACCGACTCACCTCTAAGTCGAACTTCAGCAAGGCTGCGTAACCTTGCTACGGCATTTACCCCCAGCCAAATCGCTGGAATTAATACAGTTACCCAATCGGATAACTGTTATGAATATCCGTTAGGCAGCTTACCTATTCTGTGGGGGGTTTTCCTTCCAAACCCCTTTTTCTCCATCACCATCCCTGAAAAACATTAAGTCCACGGCAAAGCTTATCACTTAGCCGTGGCATCGAAAATTTATCCTCGGGCAGGCATTGATATCTGAAAAACATTAAGTCCACGGCAAAGCTTATCACTTAGCCGTGGCATCGAAAATTTATCCTCGGGCAGGCATTGATATCTGAAAAACATTAAGTCCACGGCAAAGATTATCACATAGCCGTGGCATTTGAAATCTCATCCTTAGGCATGCATTCTACCCAGGGCATCTCGTTTCCATAGCCTTATGCTATGGAAACAACATCAACAAAGAGTTCTTTGATTACTCGTTTTCTTGTTTGCCCATGGCACCCCTAGCATGCGGCTATTAGGTCCCATTGGTTTGCCACCGCCGACAAGGTTTCGGCTGAGGCAAACCAAACATTTCCCTAATTACCAGCAATAGCTGGTTTCCTATTATCGGTCCCCACCGATCAGGGACCGCAAACAAGCAACGAATTGGATGCAGCCAGCAAGTGTTCACTTTTAACATCTGGCAATGGCTGCACCCTATATTCGTTGCAATATCTAAACAGTGCATTTGCACCACAGAGTGTTAGGAATATACAATTCCCTATTAACAGCCGCCAACCGTCGGCGGACCAAAGGAAATTCACACCATCAACCTAAATGTTGATTTATGGCCTCCCATAGGATGACCAGATCTTCGGTTCGTGTCGTTTTCACCCCAGATATTCATTGTTTGCATTCGTGGAAGATGCAGTTGCGATGCTGGCATCCATCCTCGGTCGCCGGTCGATCGTATGCGAGGCATACACACACATGCATAATGTATGCCTATTCCCCGGTCCAATCACGATTAACTACCTCGCGTTAATCGTGTAGCTCCTCCCCCTTTACGGTTTTCTTTGGGTGTCCCTTTTCTTTTGTGGGCATTAAATACCCAGTCAGATCACAACTTCGAATGAGAGCACACGTACCGGGGACGTTGCAGGAGTAAAAATTATTCGCCGAGTCTCTGCTGTCGCGCCTTCCGTTGTCTGATTAAATTGTGTAAACGTACACACGCTTGTTTTCGTGTCGAGTATAAATAGGAAAACATTTTCAAGTGCATCAAAATTATTAAAATTAAGAAAACTTTTGTGTGTTGTAAAAAGTATAGAAATAAAGTGAAAGCTAAGTTGGAAAGCATTCTCATGTCAATTAAAGTAAATATTTAAAGGGAGTGAATCAAATAAAGAAAACTTTATTTGAACCAATACGTCCGAGAGTTCTTTTATTTTCCTCATCCTTCGTTGGAGAATTGTTCGAAGTGCAAACCAGTGGGAGTGTGGTAACCAGCGCCCATGACGGTGCACAGCCAAAACTACCCTACAGTACTTTCCCGGGCGAGTATCCTCCCCAGCTGCCCAATTATTGAACCCACGCATCGTGTAGTTGTGTGTTATGTTTATGTACCAGGTTTTATGTCCCAAGTAAATATGTCATGTATCTCCCAGGTATCTGCTGTGCATTTCTCCGATACTTCAATCCCCCCAATGCTCCTGAGAGGAAATAAAGTTTTATTAGGGGTACATGTGGGCGCAAATTGTGAAATAAAGATATTTCGAGATTGAAACGTTTTCATTTAAGGAAACGATAATAAACACAAATTGCATTAACACTAAACTCATTTGACTTGTGATTTGAAAAAGAGTGGAGTTTTCAATAAACAACCGTCATAAATTGTAAAGAACATAAAAAAGATTTCACACGTAAAAAATAAATTAAATGTGTGGATGTGTTGAGTTGGAGTTTTAAATAAACAAAAATCATAAATTGTAAAGAACAAAAAAAAAAAACTATCAAAACTGGGTCCTGCTGTTATGTAAATTAAATGTAAGTGAGTACGCCCATTGTTCTATATTTTAAAATTGTAACGGGAGCAGTGTTGCATTTACAAGTTACTGCGCGGGAAATTCAAAAAGTCACTGACTTATCAAACTGCCCTCGTGGATGAGTCCTGCCAATCCCACCAAATACACAACAACACTTTCCTGACCGTCAATACTGGCTTGGCCACTGTTTGCGCCAAGTCACCACGGTTCCGTTTTTGCTTGATGCTGTCGTAAGTGACCCACTTTTATATGCCTTTTGGACCTTTCTCTGGACGTTTTTACGATCGCGGAGATGATTGTCTTTACATCCATTGCTGCTTACATCCGTTACTATTTCTACATCCGTTGCTCAATCATTCTCTCTGAGAGAGCTATTCAGAACATTCCCGTGACAGAGAAAAATTACCACCGAGCTTGGGATAAGCTGGTGGATCATTATGATAATACTCGCGCCTTGGTTCACTCTGTTCTGAAGACGCTTCTCAACGTACCTGCCCTTGCGAAGGAATCAGCCGCAGGTCTGCGCACCCTCCGCGAAACCACCAACGACGCCATTGACAGCCTGGATGCTCTTGGTCGCCCCGTAGCTGCCTGGGATGATATCTTGGTCTACTTGACCACCCAACGCGTGGACCCCCGAACAAGCCATGATTGGCAGACCACCCAGGGCAGCACAATGGAACCACCGACCTACAAACAGCTGGACGCGTTCTTAAAAACAAGGATTGAGGCGTTGGAGTTCGGAGAACTGCCCCGAAGCACCATTGAGCACCCTCATCGACCTAAGAGCGATCACCAGCCAAACATTCAAAGGACGCGTCTCTTGGCCTACACCGACTCAACCTCAGTCCAGAGCCCTCGGCTCATCTGTCCATGTTGCAGCTCATCATATTCTTAAGGCTCCTGTGTAGGATTTTAAGAACTCAATCTGGACCATCGAAAGTCCCTTGTCAACCAGCGACGGCTGTGTTGCAACTACATGGGATCACATTTGTTCCGCGATTGTTCCTCCACCAGCCGACGTCGACATTGCCAAGGACGACACCATACCCTGCTCCACACCAGTTCGACAGCATCACCGCCAAGTCCAAACGTGGACACTGCCCCGAATCAACACAACTACCAGACTCCTAGAGTGTCTTCGCATACCTTAACCGCCCATCAACCGCGGGAGACCCTGCTTGCTACTGCACGTGTCATCATAAAATCAGTGGACCAACGCCGGGTAGAGACCCGTGCCCTGATGGACCCTTGTTCCGAGGTAACGTTCATCTCCAAACCTCTCGCTCAGCGTCTGCGTCTCCGATGCTCGTATATCCTTAGTTGGCAATTCATTGGTGTTGCCCCTTTTTTGTATTACTTAAGCTGTCTGGCGTGTCTTGCCAAGTTGCATGTCGCTCGGTTAAGCGATCGAGATGTTTGGGACCGCGAAATTGGACAGGAGATAAGCGCGCCCAAAAGTATTTCGAGTTGTATCGGTTGCTTAGTGATGCGACCGTATTTCCTTCTTAAGAAGATGATTCGCTTGGTGTAATCATGCTTTTGGGCAATATTGATGGCGTCTTGCGATGATGCCGTAAATATATTAATGATTTTTCTTTCAGGGAGTTTTCGAAGATGGATTGAATGCATCTTGTGGGGAAAACTCGTAAAGGTAGAAATGTCTGCATGTAGTTGCAGTGGACGATTGGGCATCCTAAGTTGCAAGGTAAGTAATGGCGTTCAAATAGAATCGCCATACTAGTTGTTTTTATCATATTTAAGTGCTCCAGCACAGCACCTTCTTACCACTTGATTGGAAGGTAAGCAGTGACGTTCAAGGGAACTGCCACAACGTTATTAAATTTAAATAAAAAGTTGGCGGTGAATAAAAGAAACAAAATGAGAAAAACTTTGACACACATTTCTCAGACAGTAAAAAGTGTTCGCCGCGAAAAGTCATACTCGCCTAACGTGACCTCTGAGAGTAAAAAGTTGTCGCCGCGAAAACTCATACTCCCCTAACGTGAACTCTGGTAGTATAAAGTGTTCGCCGCAGAAAAAAAGACTTTTAATAAATTAAAATAAAAAGTTGGCCGAGAATAAAAAAAACAAAATGAGAAAAACTTTGACGGCAGTTTTTCAGATAGTAAAAAGTTCTCGCCGCAAAAAGCCATACTCACCTAACGTAAACTCTGGTAGTAAAAAGTGTTCGCCGCAAAAGAAAAGACTTGTTATTAAATTAAAATAAAAAGTTGGCGGCGAATAAAAGAAACAAAATGAGAAAAACTTTGACACAAGTTTTTCAGACAGTAAAAAGTGTTCGCCGCGAAAAGTCATACTCGCCTAACGTGAACTCTGGTAGTAAAAAGTGTTCGCCGCAAAAGAAAAGACTTGTTATTAAATTAAAATAAAAAGTTGGCGGCGAATAAAAGAAACAAAATGAGAAAAACTTTGACACAAGTTTTTCAGAGAGTAAAAAGTGTTCCCCGCGAAAAGACATACTCGCCTAACGTGAACTCTGGTAGTAAAAAGTGTTCGCCGCAAAAGAAAAGACTTGTTATTAAATTAAAATAAAAAGTTGGCGGCGAATAAAAGAAACAAAATGAGAAAAACGTTGACGGAAGTTTTTTAGACAGTAAAAAGTGTTTGCCGCGAAAAGTTATACTCGCCTAACGTAAACTCAGATATTAAAAAGTGTTCGCCGCGAAAACTCATACTCGCCTGACGTGAACACAAATAGTAAAAAGTGTTCTCCGCAAAAAAAAAAAAAATTGTTAATAAATTAAAATAAAAAGTTGGCGGCGAATAAAATAAACAAAATAAGGAAAACTTTGACACAAGTTTTTCAAATAGTAAAACGTGTTCACCGCGAACAACCAAACTCGCCCAACGTGAATTCTGGTAGTAACCAGTTGTCGCCGTGAAAAGTCATACTCGCCTAATGTGAATACAGATAGATATCCGGTGGAAATCTCATGGGTTAGCGAAATGAAGTTGCCGTATGGCAAAAAGGGTAGCTAAACTCAATTATGCATTGTCTGCATAGAATAATGAATTTAGCTATGTGTCCTTTGGGAAAACATGGTTTTCAGGTGGAATAGCTTGTAGGGGGAATTGGAGTTGAGGTGACACGCTGTTAGCGGTCGAAATAGGGCTAAAATAGTGGGTTGGTTCTCCATGTAGTATAGAGAACCCCCACAAACCCAATGTGTTTAAGGAAACCGTAAGTACACCCAATTAATTCCCAAAACATATTTAATTGTATGCAAATTAGCAAAAAATGCTCAAGCTAGAGATTCCTTAATATCATTATCCTAGGAGAGTCAGTGGAAAATGCCACTGAATAACAAGTATTATAATTCGTCATTCCGCCATTCGGCTGAATGGATGACAATGTTCATCTTCAATGTCCCGAGGGATTTTCCCTAGAATTTGGAAACCGTCCATTGTAGCCCCTATACATAAAAAGGCACCCAAAAATGATATTAGTAACTACCGTCCCATCGCCAAACTGTCTCATATCCCAAAACTGTTCGAAGGTGTTCTTTACACCGCGTTATCTTTTCGGTATAAATCCATTATCTCACCCAATCAACATGGTTTCCTTTCGGGAAGGTCGACCACCACCAATCTGGTTGAGTTCTCATCCCATACTCTCCCCACCTTAGAGAATAGCAGCGAAGTCGATGTAATCACAACTGACTTCAGAAAAGCCTTCGACAAAATCTCTCATAATCTCACCTCTTTAAGCTGTTCACCCTTGGGTTCGAATCCCTATTGATTAAGTGGATATCGTCCTATCTTAAGGCTCGAACCTATCGTGCCAGATTTAGATTTAGATTCTCCCTGGGGGGTGCCCCAGGGCAGTCACCTGATACCCCTATTGTTTATCCTTACCATTAATTACATTGATTCTAAGATCAAGTACTCATCTATCTCTATCTACGCTGACGATACTAGACTCTACAAAACGATACGTTCTCCTCTCGACTCCTCACTTCTCCAATTGGATCTCGAGTGTTTCTCAATTTGGTGCCTTAACAAATGCCTCGAATTTACCGTTGTCAAATGTCACTCTATTACCTTCTCCCGCAAACGTCCCCCTAACCCCGTTTCGTTTATCACCCATACACCCAATTCTCCATAATTATCCAAACAAAACAAACGCATGGCAAATTGAACCAGATGTTCAATCATATCCACTGCAGTTCTGAGAATTCGCCTAAACGAATTCTAATCTCATAATACACACACTTGGCTCCCGCCAAAGTATATTTTCGAGATTTTGCTTTCTTTTCGATCTCTTCGAGACACAAAAATCTCGATTTGATCTCATATATAAGGAGATGTATCGTGATTTCGAGAGAAAAGTATCTAACAACTATCTAAAGAGCAAGGATCCCTGGAGATGGTGTCCACAGGAGAACCGTTTTAAACAGTTGAATACAATAAAAGTGGTTTTTCGTTACAAAAGTAGTTTTTGTTATTTAAACAGTTGAATACAATAAAAGTGGTTTTTTGTTATTAAAGTAGTTTTGTTATTTGTAACTGTGCGTTCGTAGTAAACCGTCGGCTGCTCCAACACGGGCGAAAACTTCTAACCTGCACCCGGTGAGTGGAATGGTGGCACGCCACACAAAACAAATCCTTGCAGCTTTCTCGATTTCGAGCATCACCAGAAGGCACCGGGTCGCACGGCACAGGGACGCTATTCCTGGAACGACGTCCCACTGTTACGGACCTCGCGTCCAAGTCCTCGCCCAACACCAACAAATTTCCCCTCTCTGCCAGTAAAGGGAAGAAAAATCATCAAGTAGCTAATTTGCATAAACTACTTTATGCAAATTCTACTTGGCAGGAAAATAAAACATAAAGGCGTTGGCGCCGAATAATATAATAAACGTCAACGGCAAGAATAAAAAGTCATTCATTCGTCGTTAAACTGTTGAACGGGAATAATAGAAATTCCACAAGCTATTGCTTCAAGTTTAAATAAAACTAAATAATAATAGAAAAAATTAACAACGAAAATCAAAAAGGAAAAGACAAATCTTTAACAACGTCAACAACCAACAGCAAGCTGAACAGGGGAGCACAGACTCAACGCCCCCTGCAACCTGCCAACAGGAACCAGCTACAGAGACCGCTGCACGGTCAATACAAATAAGTCCTTTACTTACCTTTAACCCACAATAATATTTAAATATATTACAATATTATAATAAATTGTGTGAATTTCTACAACAATTTTGGCGCAGCCGGTGACCACCAGCTGAGATGTGTGTCCGATCCGTCGGGGATACAAATCCAGTGGTGGGAAGAGCCCCGAGGCTCTAACGTCCCTACGCCAACTAGCGGAACTAGCGACTAGGATTTAAAAGAGAAATAAAGCCGTAACAAAATAATAATAAAATAAACAAAAATGTTGTTTCTCCTTTTCCTCTTTTTTCAATTTACAGGAGAGAGGACGAAATCAACGTTGGGTGGAAAAAATATAAAGTATTATACCCAAATATTTTGCGTTGTGTCTTGTGTTCTATTTACAGGTTTTTGTCTTCTCCTTTCTTTCTTTTCTTTTCAATGTTTATCTAGATTGGTTCCTGTCCCTCATCGCTGGTCGCTTGTTCCTAATCGTGTTGTGATTTGAAAAAGAGTGGAGTTTTCAATAAACACCCGTCATAAATTGTGTTACGTGGTAACCTCGCCCACCGCCATTGTCCCACCAAGAAGGAATAAAGTATAAATTTAAACACCTTTTAGTCTACACACAAAACATTGAATTATACAAGAAACATTAAATCCACATTCCACATTTTGGATCAAAATTGAATACGAGCAGATCCACGAACCTGCATCGTTAAGATGTTGATTTCCAAGGGACAGCTATGGCGGGTTTCTTTTCGGAGAGGTAACGAGGTAACGGGACATCGAGGGAGAGAGTGCCTCTAGGCAGTTGAAGAAAGTCCATGGAGGACAGAAGTTGTGTTGAGTATAGTTCTTAAAAATTTAAATTATAGCAGTAATGAAGTCTTAGTTGAGTTGAAAGGAGTCCATGGAGGACCGAAGTTGTGGTAAGTGTAGTTTTTAAAAGTTAAATTATAGACATAATGAAATAAAAGTTTAATTGTTTAAATGAAATAATTGAATTCAGTCATCAGTTGTTGTTTCCCGTGTTAATTTCTACTTGAATCCGACCAGAGGAATGGAGGTAAATAAATCTGTTGCGGTCCAGCGGTGGAGCTTAGCTAGAAGTTGCGGGTAAGCTCATTATACGCCTACACGAATGATTTTTGCTACAACGAAGGTGCTGTAACTGGTTCGGCGCAAGATCGTTGTACTCCGTTTGGAAATTGTACATTGCAACGGTTGCACGTATAATACCGCAATTGCATTGAGAGTACGGTTTATTAACTACAAGAAGAGGCACAGTTACACCATAGATTGCATAAAACTTAACACTTATCATACCCCAAGAAATAGCATTTTAAACAGCAGGAACATTTCATCACCTAAGAAATAACTTTTCAAACACCCAGAGTAATAAAACATATCTCCTAAACATAACCACTCGGAACATGCAACATATTTGGTAACTATAACAATTCTAAATATAACAACATATATACCAACATTTTCTAATATAACCCTTTGGCGTGCTACCATCATTCTCTTTTGTTGCAATTTATATTATCATTTATTTGTTGCGAGGTGCCCAGCCGTCGGCTCTTTTTGTAACAATTCCCCAATTATTTTGTAACAATCAAATTTTTGCAATAACAGCAATTGTAACAATTGTAAAGAACATAAAAAAGATTTCATGTGAAAAATAAACTAAATGTGTGGATGTGTTGAATTGGAGTGTTAAATAAAAAAAAATAATAAATTACAATAAAGAGTTGGAAAATGAAAGTTGAAGCATTTAAACTTTATTTACTTATTACGTTGGTGATAACTACTTTGGAACATGTTTGTGGTTAATTCTGCTCGTAGTACTTGTATTACTTTACACTACTACTCTAATCTAATCAAAGCAAAGGGCCCGCTGTTCCGTTGCAAGGCTGCAACTCTTAGCTTGATCGGTTAGTTCTCATTTAGTCCGTTTGCAATCACTCTTTATATACCCAAATTATGGGCGTAGGAATGCAACCGATGCGTTAACCTCAGCCAGAATGTATGACCGATATTGAGACTAAATGCCTGGCACGAGTCATTCGCATTTCCCAATTATCATTTCTACTTAATTGCCCTGCTTAAGCTGCAACGGCATTGGCAATTACTTAATCGATTGCTGCATTTACCAACAACAACAGTCACAAAACACAACACTGGACGGCACAGCCCAGTTAACAGGTACATGATGCACCCTCGTTATCATTAGATAACATAGCTCATCATATCTCATATGATTCATCTATGTTATCATCGAAGCTGAGCTGAGCTAACATTACTCATGACTCACTTAACGCATGCTGATAAAGTTATCTGTAGTAATGACTGTTTGATAATTTGAAGTATAAATATAAGAGTAAATACCATAATCGAGAAGAGTATTGATTCTGAAGAGGTGTTGAGTAGTCTGTAAAGTAGTCTTAAGAACGTTGACAATAAACGGCCAGAGGCTACACAAAAGAACAGAGCTTTTTTGACAATTCACCACCTATAAACAATAATTCGCCAAAGTGCTGACACCATAAGAAGACAGGTAGAAAGTATATATCATTACAAGTGTTTCGACAGATGTGTTTCATAAATGGTATACAATGTCGCAATGCATGATGCTTAAGTATTAACGTGTCATCTGAGAAGTGACTCTTTGTAGACACTATGCAGTCGGGTTTGTGTTTAAGTATAGGAACATAGCTTTTGGGTCATGTTTGGGAAGCCGAAATATGATGGCATATGACCCACTTGGTATCGATATGCATCAGGAATACTTATGGGGAGGCAGTATTTAAAGACCGATTTGTTGAAAAATAAATCAGATTCACCTAGACCACAAATCTATTCGTTTCTCAATTTCGTCAGACCTCTATGGCATTCGTGCCATGTCCCATATATACACTTTTCCTTTGGCAGATACGTATGGCATTTGTGCCCTGAAAGGTAGTTAGATAGACTTTTACAACTCACTCTTCCCCTACTAGCACAGTTGGAACCGGAGCCTACACGTACCATACGCAATCTAAATTTAATATACTCCTGTACGGAAAATTTGCCGAACTACCCGTTGAATTTCAGGGATCATTACACTCCTTGAAAATTGCCGTTGATATTAAAAGATGTATAAAAGGGCGCTAAGTTCAGAAAGCAGGTGTTGCACAATGCAACTAGTGATGATGAGGGTACTTCATATAATAACGTGCTCCTTAAATAACTCTCACCCTCTGCACTCGAGGTGTTAGCTAGTGTCACAACCGATTAGCTCAGTTTCGATTACGTTGAGCTGTGATACAAGGAATAATGGGGCGAATTCAAGAGAACAGAACGACAGTACTGGTCTTGGTCGAAAAACAACACAAAACCCTAGAGAGAACAGAAGCGACGATAACGTTGAGTCGAGAACAAAGAAAATAAAATAAGATTGATTACGGAAAAGGGGAACATATCAACTGGATGTAGTGATTCTAAATCTACTTCCATTTACCAGTCAATACCCACATCCATTCATCAATATCCCATTTTAAAATTCTTACCTATAGCTAACAGCCACTCATACATTTCCCCATAGTGAATCATATGTGCGACAGGTTAAACCTAAAGTTAATCTGCCGCACATTGATTCAATTCCCTAACCCTAATTCTATTTGAAGCACAAAAAATCGGGTTTGTGCTTCATGCAATGAACAAACACCTGTGGACAAATCCCGATGTGCCACAGTATAAAAGGGCGGCGCATTTTGGTTTCGAGCAAGTTAGAAAGTGACAACGAAAGCTGTAACAACCTAGCAGCCACCAGTAGTTTAAAATAAAGAAATTAAACAAAACAAAACGGTTTTTTTGTTCGGCTCCGGACTTCAAACAATAAAATAAATATTGTTGAGTACCGGTATAATCCGGTATACCAACATGGAGATTGATGGCGGTGTACGAAAAGAAGAAAGACGGAAAAGGTTCAACACGATAGAAAAATAGCGCAAAGTGGACGACATAGATAAAATAACAAGAAAAGGTGGTAGGAAAGAAAGATAGCAAGCGAAATCTCCTCCTTCCTGTACTTCAATGTACAAGCATTCGCTTGGGAACAAATCAATATCAGGTGAAAAGTAGGCATGAGCATACTTTTCAACCCTCTCCATTTCCCCTTCTCGGAGTGCACTTTTGGTTTTGCACTCTGAGAGTGATCCAAGCATGAAACGGGGTCATGCGGTCAGGGGTAACTGACTGACCCGTTTGGGGTTGAAGGGAGACTGCTGGTGAGGCCATGCCAGATAATTGGATGTTCTGGGCTGGCATAACAGTTGCGGTTGTCCACATTTGTAAATCTGCGGCATCTTGTGGAGGGGGTGTCCGGACAGGCGATATCTGCCGCGGCAGCTATTTTGTGAATATTTGTACTATTCCATTGGTTAAGATTAATATTCTGGTTGATTTGATTAAATCCTGTTAAGCTCCATTGAAACCGCGTTGGGAGTTGTGAAAGAATCGGACCATTGAAACCATTTAGCATTTGCATTTGAGCGAAGTGGTTGTTGTTAAGTTGAAGACTTCGAAATTGTGCAGCTACACCTTGGCTTAGAGTGTGGCCGTTCATAAACTGTTGAGATAGGTGATAATGGAATCCCGAAACCCAGTAACATTAAATACCCTGAATCATCAGAAGCCAATACCCATGATTGGCATCATTCGCGCGCAACATTGTATGCATTCCAAAATGCAAAGCTTGCATATCTGTTGCCCATGATTTGCGTCATTCGCATGCAACATTGTATGCATATGAAACAAGCCGAACCTCATCGTAGGTATGAAACTGAAACGTCATCATCGTGCGGATGATGAGACCTGCACCGCGTCCACTATGAGAAGCGAAATGTTCTCATGGTGCAGAATCTGCGGACTTGCAGAATTTGTGATCGTGGGATTGGCCTTCGGCTGTGACTGGGGTAAAGTTACGGTCTGGAGGACGGCCACAGCCATGGATGTATGTTTAATTTTTTTATATTTGATACAAAATTTAGTATAAAAAGGGAAGCTCCGTTAGGAGAGAGTTTAATGACCGAGCCCAACATCCTCACGGATGTGGGTGATTCTGGTTATCGCAAGATGACCAGAAGCCAGAGACAAGATGAAGGACACATATGTCCTGTCTCGCTAAATTCGGCCTTCTCGCCACAATTTTTTTTATTTTTATTTTATTTTTTTTTTTTTTTTTGGAGAGAGTTTAATTAGTATCCGACAGCCAAGTTTGGCAAACCAACTTAAAATTAAATAAATGTCCAACTTAAAATTAATTAAACTAAAGTAAATGTCCAACTCAAAATTAATTAAAGTAAAATAAATCTCCAACTTAAAATTAATTAATGTAAAATAAATGTCCGCAGACGCGGAACAAGAAAAAGATAGTTCATCTTTTTATTTTGGGATAAGCTGCAAACACCAAAGTGCTGTTGGACCTTTCGTGGGACAAGAGGAAATAATTGGAAAGGCTGAAAGAAGAAACTAATTGGAAAAGCTGAAGTAAGTAACACATATCCATAAATAAATAATAAGTGCTGTATAGAAATATACAACATGTCCTACTCACGCCGCTAATACCACTGCCTGGCTTTGGGCGATTTTCTAGATGTGGACCGAAATTTATGTTGGCAGCATTGCCTGAAGGATCTTTCGATCCACTGGTCGAGTGATGGTGTTGAAAATGATAATTTCGGTGAGTGCTATGGTGGCCACTGTAGGGATAACCTTGCTGGCCTTGAGGACCAGAAGAAGCCGATGTGCTTCTTGAATTGCCAGAATTCGCTAAATTTCCCATAAGACCAGAATTATTTGTATTGTTCCCTTGATGGTGGTTCGTGGAAATTAATTCTCTAGTATCGTTGGATATTCTAGACTGTAATTGCCATCATCCGATTCGTATTACCGCCGTCGAAGTCGCTGAACGTAATTCTTCTTTGATGAACGCACACTACGGCCATGGAGTGCCGTCATTGTTTGTGGAGCAACATCATCGTCATGATGATTTTCATTAAAATGTACTTATTGTTGCATGTGCTGTGACAGCATAGGATGCCCATCAGAAACTGCATTGTTGTTTAGACTCTGATGATGTTGTGGTTGTAACATAAGTTGAACACCTTGCGGCATATCCTGTTGAACTAAAACTGACATTTGATTGGCCAAGAGAAGCTGCGTACTTGGGTTACTAGTAGGAAGCATAATCTGCTGACCAGCAGGAGCCTTCGTTGACAATTGTGCCGCTGGATGAGATAATCCTAACACAGCGCATTCCTTCCTTAACTGGTGGCTGGACCATATGTTCACGGTTTGCTTGCCGGTTATGTGATTTACAGAAAGGTGAAGGCATCTTCCCTTGTTCCTCATCTTCTATTTCCCCGACTCTTGTCACAACCGAGAGTCCAGCTAAAAAATATTCATCCTTATGTGAAAGGATGTTACCGATGATTGGTTATCAACGATGCCACCGGTGAACACCCATCCTAGTTCGGTTCGTTGCGCCATGGGGGTGCAGGGTGCTCCCTTGACCATTCCCTCTGAAAGAATTAATGAATAAACATCTCCACAAAGAAGGACGTCAATTTTGCCTGGCCTGTCATACGTTGGATCAGCCAGCTCCATATCCTTTATGTGGCTCCAGTTAAAGCATTGACGATTGCGGATGGGAAATACTGCGGTAAGTTTGGGTAAAACAAAGGCTTGGACCTGCAATTTGAAGGTTTCGTTGACGTTAGGGTGGATGGTGAGTGATACCCTGAACCTTGATGCACTCATCCTTGTTTCTCTGATGCCATAGACGGACACGAGGCCTTTCTCCCTTCTGAGCTTCCAAAATCGTGATGCCGACTCAGTTATGAAGGATACTTCCGATCCAGGCTCCA
This sequence comes from Microdon myrmicae, assembly GCA_963931805.1. Lineage (NCBI taxonomy): Eukaryota > Metazoa > Arthropoda > Insecta > Diptera > Syrphidae > Microdon > Microdon myrmicae. The sequence continues at coordinate 129,539,000 of OZ007500.1, read as the reverse complement.
AGAGAGCTCCCAGCATCAAAGGCTGTCCCCGCGGTTGTGTAGACCTTTACGAGAGCTGTAGCCAGAAGAACAGTCTGAACATTGTTGTTTTCGACAATGCAGGCGTTGAATGCGGAGGTTCATCTGGTGGAGACAGCTGAATCCTCCGTTGTTTATGCTACCTCATGAATTTGAGAAGCAGGTGTGCCAATCTTCAAAGCCGATCTTCTTGACAAATTGTTGGCGTACTTCAAAGCCGATTCCTTTGGCGGATTTTGTTGCCTAATAGGTATTGGCGGACTGCTGGCTAAGCTGCTGGATATTTTGTTGCGTGATAGTTGTTGGCGGTTATTGCTGACGAATATTGTTGGATCAACGACGGAGCAACGCTCTAAACCAAGGTGGATGGCTTTTTTTCATAATTGCTTCTATAACTTAATTAAGCGATCCTTGTGGACCTTTATAGAGGAGTGTTGTGAAGTGTATGTGCTTTCGATAAAGGGGCTCATCGGTGTGTTTGTCTTCCTTCGAACCACCAGGGAGTGTTGTGAAACTTGTGTGCCTACGACGCGGGTGGCTTTCCTTGGCGGTATATAATTTCGTGTTTGTTCCTTACTGACGTTGGTGACTTGTAGCAGGGAACAATTAAAGAAAGTAGCTGTTCTTATTATTTGTAAAAGAAATAAAAAAGAGTTAATGGATTGTTACACGAACTGATAGATCGTTTTTTTTTTTTTTTTTTTTTGGTTCCTTTTTCTTTTGGTGAATTGTTGCGCTCATTTGTAGATATAAAAATAAAGTTCAATGTTTGACCAGTAGTTCACGTGTGTTACGTGGTAGCCTCCCCCACACCAATTGTCCCACCGACAAGGGATAAAGTAATAAATTTAAATAAAGCAAACCTACGTTTCCATCGTATATATGGCACGAGAAAGGCCAGGCATTTAATTATACAAAAGAAAAACACTTAATCCACAGTCCACATTTTGAGTTAACATTCAATACGAGCAGATACACAAACCTGCATTCGTTAAGATGTGTATTTCGAAGGAACAGTTGTGGAGGGGTTCTCTTCGGAGAGGTAGCGAGGTAGCGGGAAATGGGAAGCGAGTGTCGAATGAGAGTTGGTTAAAAGGAGTCGATGAAGAAGGTCGACACGAAAATATTCATTGTAAAGTTAACTGAAGAAATAAATTTTAAGTGTAACACGCGGTACCAAACCGACAATAAAATTAATTGTGTCCGTCCAAACCAACAATAAAATTAATTGTGCTCGTAGCCTGTAACTTTAAGAGGAAAGCTTAATAAACTAGAAACATTCGGTGTAAAACGTTAAATAGTGTTTTAGTTGAAAAAAAGAATCACACACTTTGAAACCTGTAGCCGGTAAAACTTGGCTCGGCAACAATTCGCTAAGCTGTCCAACTACATAGACGTCCATGGCGAGAACCGTTCGAAATCAGTTGCCGAATTTCAAAGCCGAAATCTCCGGAGCGCACCTGACGGGGATATCTTGGAGACCTTCGTAATTAACTTCTACCATTATTCTACGCGAAAGAACATTGATATTGGCCAGCAGGTAACAAAGCAGATAACTTCTAACTTTCTCTCCACAGAAAAAACTTATTGCTAACAATTTGGTGGCAATTGGTAACCAATTAACTTATCCGTCTACAAACCCAACATTGTTATATTTCGCAAACCCTTCCAAACACCCCCCCCAAAAAGTTTTACACGTGTGTTGTAACATGTTTTTTTCCTTGCTGATAACAATGAAGAAGACCACGTCCATACCAATGCCCATAAAAGCAGGAGCGAATTAGTGCGGAGAATAAGGAGGACCCGAAAACCAGGTAAACCGGGGAGTAGATCAACGTAGCATTCAGGAAACCTTAATCCCTGACAAGCTCCGCCCAGCAGCAGATAATCAACGCAGAACCCTGAGTACCTACGTAAATCAAATAAAATAATAAATAGTCCGGTGAGAATATGTTAAAATCAGTGAAATCCAATTTGAACTTCAAATTCGCGCGGTGCTGAGCAAAACGCAAACGACCGCCAACCAGAAAAGTGTCCGGTTCTGGGGCACGGCAACCACGACAAGAGGAGAGGATTGTAAACTTAACACCATCTTTCTTGCAATACTGTAGGGGTTTCTCTGTTCAATCGCTATTGTGCCATTCATCAGAAATAAAATTAAATAAATAAGAACGTGTTTTTTTCATTTCTTTCTGCGGATCATCGTTGGGGGATTACAATGAATCCTGTGCCATACGTTGGCATCATACTACATCCCCCACAATACAGTATAAATAGGAAACGCACTCAGTTGTTCGCAGCCGATTTTAAGAAGATGTAAAGTAGTTCTTAAGATTCACTCTTGACTTGAGAAATAAATCAACGAACACCAGCCATAGGTTGGAAAAAAATTAATTTTTGTTTATTAAATCTTTATAAACCTTAACTCGTGACAATGCGCCATAGGGTGAGTGATAGCATGCGTGTTAGGTGGTAACTTCCTCCGCCGCCCTTGTCTCGGCGAGAATGGAATAAGAAATTAACCGGCATACTTAACAAATAAGCGTTAAACTTTTCCAAACCAAATTTAAATGTAAGTTTGCTAAAATTAAAAAAATACAAACACCACGTACATTGTGATTTACACACATATTAAATAAAAACATTTACAAAATAAATTAAGCATATTAACTTAAACGCTTTTGAACATACACACAGTGTCTTGAAATTGGTATAAGAAATTATAACCAATAAACATAGCCGGTGTATAAGCCCAGCTCTATTCGGTGACGACGACTTCGAACAGTTTCGGAGTTGATCGTGGCCGGATTTCTTCGCCGAGTCAGCGGTACCAGGGAACCAAGTAGGTAACGGGAGAGGATGGCGTTGCTTTTGTCAAGAGAGTTGAAGTTTAGTCTTCGTTGAGGTTACAGTAAAACGTTCGAGAGTGCACCGTAAATTACGAAGACAGTCTTTTATCTTTTCTTCTTTTTCACTGTGCACTAATTTTAGACAGAACAAGGGAAAAAAACTGTCTTCGTTTAATTGCCTGTGAATGGGAAATTGCATCGCGCGGGTGGAACCAGATGTTCACGCATAAGCTGTTTCCTAATTTTATTAAAGATCAAAAATGCGCGTCTGCATTTTTACGATGTTCTGGGAATGTGTTTTCACAAATTCCTATTCATTCATCAAAACATTTTCTTTTCCATTGACACCAAATTGTGTCTAGACACCCTTTACACAAATCCAAAAAACCCAAAATAAAATGCTAAGAAGCAAGCCACATGTTCCTTTAACGTGCATCTATAGTTTTGGTCATTAAATGCACATTAGCAGATCCCTAAAATCTAAGTATAAATAACTTAAGAAGGGAGACCGAACAAGTGGTAGGTTGTGGCGGTGCCGCCAAACCCCACGGTTCACTTAACTAAAACCCCCATAACTTCCATCCAATTTCCTAACTTCACTAATGCAATCGCATTAGCACTTGAAAATGCTTCACGCATCTTATAGATCAAATCTATGATCTTAAAGTCCATGTAGCGATCCTAAATCGCCACTCCCATCCAAATCCCCAACATTACCAATAATCCCATCCAAATCCCCAATACTTCCTATAATTCAAATCCAAATCCCATATTGAATCATATGAGCGCTAAATTAAACTGAAAGTTAATTTGTCGCACATTGATTTAATTCCCAATAATACTGACATCATGAAATGCTTAATTCAAAACGCATTTCATGATTTCCCTTCCAGGAACTTATCCAACTAAGCCCTTAGTCAATTCCCAGAACACAATTCCAATTGAAGCACACAAAATCTTGTGTGTGCTTCAATTGGTATAATACGGTTTCATGAAACGCGCCATTTCCTCAAAACCAATTCAGTTGCACCACGAAGCAACTGACATAACACGACCACCGCGGTGCACATATCCCCCATCGAATTTGCAGCACACAAGCAAGAGATACTCTCGCTTTGCTTCAATGGTGCAACCACATCGGTCGCTTAACCGATCTACACGAAATGGTAACTCGCACCTGGCCGCAAAAAGGGATCGAGTTCTCGTTAGTGTAAATACACGCACGACGGTTCGATCCTCTGTTGACGCCAACAACAACATGCACACGATCAGCAATCATGCTACACGTAGTCGCTGATCGTGTATACATCCCAACCCTTTACAGGATGACTCGCCCCAGCTGCGAATGATTGTTTATTTAATTTCAAGTTCATGGTTCGCATTCTGGGCGACACACCGCACGAGCGAGGATGTGATCGTCGTGTGTGTGTTAAGTATCGAACCTTTCCTTGAGATACAAATTCAAAAGGGATTATGACCAAATATGGTCATCGAAGCGATGATTGAATATGTGGTATTCTATCGCTTCGATGAACTTCTTTAATCGCGATACAGATTCCGTGGAGGCAAGTCGTGCCTCCACGTTAAATAAATAGTCGTTGTTTAACTGCGGTGATGAGCGAACATAAAACTATACTGTAATCCTTTTAGACATCCTTGTGCCAAGTTCAATTTGATTATATTAAATTAACGTAAAATGGCAGTGCCTAGTGCAAAATAAAACATCCTTGTGCTAAGTACAATTTGATTATATTAAATTAACGTAGAATGGCAGTGCCTAGTGCAAGATAAAACCTAAAACTATACTGTATCCTTTTCTTTCCAATTGTTGTTAAATTTTTTATGTTTTGGACGTGTAATAAATAAGAGGTACTAGATTGAACTACTGTGTTTGCTTATCAGAATTTTGGGACAGTGAAGGTCTAGTTGGGTGAACATAGTGAATCTGTGCCCCAGTGGCACCTTACTACGAGAAGAGACTATAAAAGCACACAAACCCACGCACACCGAGTCTCCCATCCGGAAGCCCCCACGCCCACGGAAGGAAGTTGCGAGGGCACACAAAAGGAGGTAAGCTACAGTCCCTGTTAAAGAAAACTTACCTTTTATGCATTCTCTTCGCATATAATTTCCCGTAAGATTCCTTTCTTTACCTTATCAGGCAGTGCCAACAACCCAATCTACATCAGTTTCCGCTAATGCAACAGCATTAGCACCTGTAAATGCTGCACGCATTAAGCTTACCGATTTTATTTATTTTCAAGCTTCTGCAAAAGAATTCTTACCTGCATGCATAACTTCGCATTTAAAATCCGCTATAAGAGTTCTTTCTTATCTTATCCTAAATTCCCTGTAATGAAACTCATCGGGTCGTACATCATACGACCGCATATCAGAGAATCTTACCATGAGTTGGATAATCCCAGCCTCAATATGTGTACAAAAAAGTATTTACACACACATCAGCTGGCGACCCCTTTAGCCAGCGATAAATAGTCCAACGCAACAAAGGCATGCAAGGGAGTCGTTTCTGCCACCGACCCAAGATACGATATACAATTTCCATTGTATAAAGTATCGCATGCCATTAGCATCTTTTTTTTTTCCTAATGTCTATCATAGCGACGTTGCACAGCATATACATAGATCATGAATCTCCTTTGTCTTTGCCGCCTGCCTGTTTCGCTGTTCGACTGCCTTCGAACCCGTGTAAATAACATCGATCTGTTCGATCGCGCACACGCACTGGAAGAGTGCATTTCTGTGGCGGCCACACCCTTAAGAGAAACGTTTTTCTCTCTCTTCCCTTTTCTTAACCCTAACCTAGGATGGAATTCATGTCAGAGTTTTATCCTCGGGGAGTCTAATTTCATCCGCCGACCGTCACTGGTCGTGCCGACTTCCGCTTCCGTTCCGAGCACGCGGAAGCGTATTCGAGTGTGTGTTTATAAGTTCTGTCGTTATCATTAGAGTTATTGTCCCCGCGAGTACGAGCTGCGTGCCTTTCATAACGCTGGCGTCATTTACCTTGGACTGCCGACCGATAATAACATTATATATCTTAATAATCCCTTAAGAGTGTTTTCGTCCCAATTTATTGAAAATTATTAAGTGCCAAATAACTATCTGTGAACCTTAATTAACAATCAAATTAAAAATCAAAAACCTTTCACTAATAACAGTAACCAGTGTTTCCTTTTTTTCTTTCCTGTTTCTGTGGATGTTCTGTTGCAGTTTTCGAGCGTTTTCCTCGGAACTGTTGTGTTTTCTCTTGTTGTGACGACGGGCCAATTAGTATTTTATGATGGTGGAAGGAGTGAACCAAGTACCCATGCTGATACATACATCTTCCCCACAGGGTCACACATAGTGTAGCAGAAATCATTGTACCAGCAGATTTTTAATGAATAAAAAAACCGACAATAAGTCGGAAAGAGAAAAATAATTTTTACATTTCCGTGGGAACAACTAATTAGCAATATTAATATTGTAAGCATTGCATTGCGTTAATTGAATTATGCGATAACATATAGTTTGGGTAATGACTATGTGTCATAGGTGGGCAATTGATGAGTTAATGAATATTGCGTCGTATGCGATAATTAATTATTGAGTTGTGGGGTTTATGTAGCGGCACGCAACAAACATCACAGGTGCTGCAAGAGACTGTGTGGAGAAAGTATTGTGCACCGGCGTACGGCGCTGACTCACTTCTCGTTCCCATCATCCACTAAAGGTTCCAACACGTGTAGAACGAAAAGAATAAATACGCCGTCTGGACAGTTACTGGTTTCAACAAGGTGGTGCGCTATGCCACACTGCAAAAGAATCAATGCAGTTCCTGCAACGAAAATTTCCTGGGCTGTCAAGATTTTACCCCTCCGGACTTTTTTTTGTGGGGTTATTTGAAAAGCAAACGGTACGCCAGCAAGCCTCAGACCATTGACGAGGTCAAGACAAACATTCGTGCTGAAATCATCGCTATACCGCCCGAGATGGTCGAAAAAGTGATGGAAAACGCAGCAAAAAAGGCGCATTTTGCTGTGGTCAATAAAGACGGCCACTTAATGTTGTATTCAAAAACTAGTCCAAATAAATTGTAACGGACCAAATTAAATAAAAAAGGACCAAATTTAATCAATTTTATTATATTTTTATTGACTTTAAATATTTAGTTGCCTGCATATGGCGGTGCTGTGTACAAAAATAAAATGAATACTCTGACGATCCGAGGTGATCGTTATGAAATTTGAAAAGGAACCGAGAGTAAAAGTGAAAGTAAAGCAAGGGTGACAGTGAAAGTAAAAGTGACGTGAAAACGGTTTGCTTGCTTTGTCAAGAGAGGAAAGATGGTTATTCCAGCATTTGAAGGCTGTGATTTCGTTCTTAATAGTACTATTTAAGAATTTAACATTATATAGAAATCGATCGATCCTGTAACGAGGCCATTTTCTTCTCTCAGAATTTCGTAGCCTAATCAGATGTAAGATATTTTCAGGAAGCGGTGCCTCATCGACTGGAGCTAAAGTGTCGTTGAATAAACCATTTAAAATGTATAAATTGAATTAAAAAAAAAATACAAAAAATCAGAATATAAAATAGGTGATAAAAGGAATGTGTATATAAACTAATGAAAAAAAAGAATGTGTCGTTGAACAAACCATTTAAAATATATAAATTGAAACTAAACGTTCAATCTGCTTATATTGAATTCAACGTAAAAATCCAATACGTGATAAACGAACTGTAGTGATCCTAAATCATTACTCCCATCCAAATCCCCAATATTACCTATAATCCCAACCAAATTCCCATAGTGAATCATATGAACGACAAGTTAAACCAAAAGTTAATTTGTCGCACATTGATTCAATTTCAAATTAGCTTACACCCCAATCCAATTGAATCATATGCACGATAAATTTAAACCAAAGTCATTGATTCAATTCCTAATAATCTTAACATCATGAAATGCTTAACTCTAAATGCATTTCATGATTTCTCCTTCCAGGAATTTATTTAAGTAAATTCCTATACACTTCCCAGAATCCTATTCCAATTGAAGCACACAAAATCTTGTTTGTGCTTCTTGGAATTTTTAAATAAAATTTAAGTGACGTGAAAACATGTTCGTTCTCCATTTTTATACCTGAACTCTGAAACACATGAAAGTTGGTTTGGCCAGTCATATTCGAGCATGATGTCACTGCTGCTCGATATGGATTTTGCTGATTGTGTTGAATCTGCTGCCAAGGTTTTCGGCTTGTGGAACGAAAGGAGTTTGTTATTTTGAGCAGCTGCTGGTTGGTCGTTAACGATTCGGAGAATCGTTTAGGTTACTTTGGGTGTTATATCGAGCAGGTGCTATGGTTGCTCGATGTTGGTTATGGAGAGTTCTGGGTTATGGATGAATTAAGTTAGGATTATGGGATATGTATTTAGAAAGAGGAGGATATTAATGGTAGGGCTTTCTGGAGCACTACAAATTATTATTGAATGGAATTAGCCGTTGATTTCAAAGTGCAATTGTCCTATACGGAACAATAAAGTCAATATATTATTATTCAACGAAAGTATCCGTGTATTGCCGAGAGTTAATGTCCTTTTCCAAGCATCAACGGAAGAATGGCCATTTGTTTGTTACGTAGTAACTCTCTTAACTTTATCCCGCTGAGAAAACAACTCATTTTCACATTAAAACATAAATTTGAAACTGGCGCATACAAACGCCCAGTTGTTACACTGACGATAATATCTCAGATAATCTAGAGATCAATCATCCCCGTTGAACGGATCATACGATAACGATTACAACGTATGACCTAGTTTTCTCGATGGGATAACGGTGGGCAAAAGCAGCGAAGGAAGATCCGGTGGGATCGTACCGTTGAGTCAGTGAGTCGATAAGAAACTGTCAACAAAGAACGGTCGATGCAATTGAGTTGAGGTTAAAAAACGAACAAGAGAAGTTGATGTAAGTCGGTGTGGTATCAAGTAAAGAAAATCATAGCAATTGTTTTAGTTCCAACGTGAAACATATAAGTAGTGTAAAAAGTACATTGCGGTGTAACAAACCACTAAATAAAAATCTCAGACAGTGTTGCGACGATACGTTATATCGATCCTTGCACAAAAAACGGAAGTGGAATAAAAAGATAATAACAAATTTTAAGTAGGTTTTTTTTTAATTTTGAAACAAAAGAGAAAGGGACGAAGACGAAATCAGAAAAAGGCCAACCTTCAAAATTAACACTGCTGTTCGTAGACAAAGTGTAATCGATCGACGTCGAGAACGACACTTCACAATACGCGTGACAACAGTTAATCGGAAAATCATTGCAACAATTATACACAGGTGTAAAGAGAATCTAAGTAAAAGGAAGGTATTGCAGCACAACAACAACAATAACAGTAAAGGGAGGAATCGATTCCTTAACGAAACAACAAAAAGCGGAATCGATTCATCAATAAACCAAATGGCAAGTCACCTACCATCAAAACAGCGGAAACCCACCACATCAACATTTTTACCCCCGAAACGTATGCAACAGAGAGTGGTGGCACAGGTTACCGTTGTTTGCACCAGCATTCCAGTTCAGTCAACATTGAGTTGTGGGGTAGACGATGTATGATGCCGATCATGGGCACAGATTCACATTCTTCCCCACGTATAACTGCGGCACCGAGGAGAAACAAACACAAAAACACCAACTGATACAGATGGAAATTAATTTATTTTATTTTTCTTTAATGATTTTACTTGCACAAATAAATAGATAACTTTATTAATCTCTAAATTTTTTTTATGGTGAAAATATCCAACACGACTATTTTTAGCAGCAAGACGACACTGGGATGTGTGCGCACTTCAGAGATTGATAATCGACTTCGAGCGGCGAATGAATTAAATTGTAACTCGGCGGCGTGACTGCTCGCAATGATAGTTGAGATGTGACTGATCGGAATTAGGGTGGAAATTGTGATTTCTGCTTTTACACATCGATCAGCCAATGGTGATCATGCTCTCTTGTGCATTACTCAATTCCCCACGCTCATCGAGGTAGAAACGTACTTGTGTATTCGTTCGTCGTCGATGGGCGTAGCAAGGATGGAGAAATAAAAGGGAAAGCATAATAACCCAGGGTTGACCTGGCTTAGTGTGTGTGTATCAGGGCCGTGTATGCGACTGGTCTAGTGACCTAGTGATCATCTCATAGGTCATCGCACTATAGCAAGACAGAATTGCGAAGGAGAGGACAATTTAGCTGGTGCTATTCACCTGCGAAAAGAGATCATTGATCCCAAGCAAATGGATGATCTGAAGGAAAGTCAATAGGACGCCGCTGATGCTTGGAAAATAATCAGCATGAGAACCAGACTCTAAGACGCTGAAATAACCCCAGCGATTTTGTTATGATGCAACAGCGTCGTTCGTTTAGACTTGTTGTTGCTAACCGACATTATGAGATTTCCGATGGGAATCTCATGGGTTAGCAAGATAGTATTGCCGTATGGCGAAGATAGTAGCTAAACTCAATTATGCATTATCTGCATAGGATAATGAGTTTAGTTATGCGTCCTTGGGGAAAACATGTTATTTCAGGTGAATAGCATATAAGGGAAATGGGTAGATATGACGCGCTGAAAGCGGTCGAAATAAGGTGGAAATTGTGGTTGCAATTGTGGGTTGGTTCTCCATGTAGAATAGAGAAACCCCACAGAGTGACCTCCTAGGCAACGGCAACTGACAAAAGCGCTGGCTCCATAGAACAATTTTCCACTGTAATTTCATGTTCGATGGCACGGTACGTTTGTTGGTCGAGATCGGATGACCCTAACGGCTAAAAGAATGAAACTGTGCACGAATGCATATAAAAAGGCGCATGAAGGTAAAAAGCTCTTCAGTTCGTTTATTGATCCAGAGTGGCCGTTAAGGTACAATTTTAATTAGTTTAAAAGGAAACATAGTGATAATTAAATAAATCTAATTATACTAACTTGACCAGTAGTTTTTTTTCATTTCAATCGTTTGTGTTTTTTCTACTACGGTTGTGGATATTCACCAAAAATTGAATCATAGGACAAAACAATAACTGTGGTCTGTGAGTGTGGATTTGGATTTGCTGTTTCCAAGGCGAAGCATTAACCTTGTACAACTATCTTTTTTGTTTGGTGTGGTGTCTAGTCTCCACAAGGCAAGACGAGCAAGACAAAGATCTCGATGCTAATTGATGGCATACAAAATGCCTGCATCGAATTGACACCCGATTATAAATCATATGCGGCTTTGGAGCAGTCATTTAAGTCACGACACATGAACGAGGCTCGTCTGGAAAACTTGGAGCACTCGTTCAATGAAGCGAGAGGACTGTACCAAAGTATTATTGCAACTCCAACTGATGACGCCAAATCAAAGTATATGGAAGAACTAACCTCCCATAAGCTGAAAGAGCTATATTATAGCTATTCATCGGAGCTCAGATCACAGTTGGAAGAATTCGTACACTAGGACACTATTCTTTTGACAGCTCAATGGGAGGAACAAAGGCGCCAACGGCGGAATTGAAGCTTCCCCCCATCAGAATACCAACCTTCTCCGGCTCCTATCAGACTTGGTCGGAGTTCAAAGCCTTGTTCGAAAGCCTCATCATTAGGAACACCTCCATCTCCAATGTGCACCGGCTGCATTACCTCAAGGCGAACTATCGAAAACTGCGGTTGCTCAAAGATAACCAGTTCAGTCTGCTGTTCCATCAGTCTGCATTCACACATGAGTCGGCTGAAGGAATCAAGGAACTGGTAGACACTACCAACGAGGACAAGCAATCCCTGCAAAATCTTGGAGTCTCGGTTGCCTCATGGGAAGACGTTTTAATATAACACACGGTCCAGAAGCTTCCCCCCAATACGCGCGGTTTATGGGAATCACACATTGCATCGTACGCAGACTATCCGGCATATGACGTGCTGGAGGATTTCTTGTTGATGAGGGCCACAGCATTGGAAGTGATGGGAGAGTCATCGCAACCAAGACCAAAAAGACACACACCAGGCACAGTTCGCGCATTTAATTCAACAATTGGCGAATGTTACATGTGCCAAGGATCGCATCTCATCAGGAACTGTAACAAGTTCAAGGCGTTGAACCAGAACGAAAGAGAGGAGGTCGTTCGGAGGAACAAACTGTGTTTCAACTGCCTGTCAGATGGACATAGTGTGCGAAATTTCACTAGCATGATCACGTGTTGGACATGCAAAAGGAAGCATTATTCGTTGCTGCACACAACTGATCACAACGAAGGGCATGCTAATGAATCACGTTCAATGGTGGCTAGCCAGTCACCGTCTCAATCCACTTCCTTTTCCACTCAACACACACCATCGGACCAGGCTCAGGATTCTATACCCCCCTCCACGACTGCTTCGGTACATAATACGTACGTAGCCGAAAACCATAAAGTACAATCGGCCCTTCTGGCTACTGTCTTAGTGAAGGTCTTCTCAAATAATGGGCAACCTATGCTGCTGCGAGCATTACTCGACCCTGGAGGGCAGGCTTCGTTTATCTATGAGTCGGACGTACAATTACTAAGACTCAAAATGGAAAGGAATCACACTAACATCCGAGGCGTTGGAGAAGACAATACGAGTGTATCTGCAATGTTTGGTGATGCAGAAGGATTTAACCGATTATAGAAAGACCACTAGAAAGACCACTAGGACCCACACAAGAACGAAAAAAAGGGGGTAAGTTTTGTGGAGAAATACGAACCCTCATATACAATTGTTACTAAAATAAAATTATAACAGTTTTCAGTCATTGGCCAAAACGGTCAAATGGTGTTGTGGGGCTTTTCAGGGCCCGAAGAGCCATGCATCGCTCGATCCCCACTATTCCAGGCGAACGACTTACCTCTCGGTCGAACTTCAGCAAGGTTGCGTAACCTTGCTACGGCATTTACCCCCAGCCAAATCGCCGGAATTATTACGGTTACCCAATCGGATACCTGTTTTGAATATCCGTTAGACAGCTTACCTATTCTGTGGGGGTTTTCCTTCCAAACCCCCTTTTCTCCAACACCACCCCTTAAAGACATTAAGTCCACGGCAAAGACTATCACCTTGCCGTGGCATCAAAAACTCTCCCCCCGGGCAGTCATTAATTCCTAAAAAACATTAAGTCCACGGCAAAGCTTATCACCTTGCCGTGGCATCGAAAACTCACCCTCGGGCAGGCATTAATTCCTAAAACATTAAGTCCACGGCAAAGCTTATCACCTTGTCGTGGCATCGAAAATTCACCCCCGGGCAGGCATTATTTCCTAAAGAAAACATAAGTCCACGGCAAGATTATCACATTGCCGTGGCATTTGAAATCCTATCTTTAGGCATACATCCTATTCAGGGCATCTCGTTCCCATAGCCTTACGCTATGGAAACAACATCAACAAAGAGTTCCTTGTTGACTCGTTTTATTGTTTGCCCATGGCACTTCTTACATGCGGCTATTTGGTCCCATTGTTTTGCCACCGCCGACAAGGTTTCGGCTGACGCAAACCAAACATTTCTCTAATTACCAGCAATCGCTGGTTTCCTATTATCGGTCCCCACGTTCAGGGACCGCAATCAAGCAACGAACAGGATGCAGCCAGAAAATGTTTACTTTCAACATCTGGCAATGGCTGCACCCTATATTCGTTGCAATGTTTAATCATCGTCAACCGAAACGATGATTTATGGCCTCCCATAGGATGACCAGATGTTTTGTTTACATTCATGTAAGATGCTGCACCGATGTCGGCATCCGTCCAGGGTCGCCGGACGATCGTATGCAAGGCATACGCACACATGCATAATGTATGCCTATTTCACCCGGTCCAATCACGATTAACTCCCTTGAGTTAATCGTGTAGCCCCTCCTCCTTTTGCAGTTCTTTGAGGTTTTCCGTTTCTTTGGTGAGCTCCAGTCAGCCTTTCTCCTTGGAGTCGATTTGGTGTGGCTGATGTGTCGTGTTGTGTTTGCTGGTGTCCAGTTTGCGTTCATGTAAATCAAATAGAGAAACAAGGTTTATATCTCCAGTTGTGTTCATGTTAATCAAAGTTATAATAACCAAAGAAACATTGTAAAATTAATCGGCGTTACAGTTATAAAATAAAAGAACATTGTCTTTAAATAAACTCCGTGCGTTTTATTCCTTATTTGTTTGATTTTGCTCATGTGACAATTTCTCTGTATTCAGTGGGTTTTTGTTGAATCCGCGTCCGTGTTGACGCACTAATAGAAACCACCCACAGTGTTACCTGCGGCTTCCGCCACCCCATCAATTAATTTTATTTAATATAATTTGTTTTAATGTAGTTTGATGGTAAGGTGGTGGAAGAATTGCGCGATCCACAAGTGAGTGGTCGAACACGCCCCGATTCGAGTGTGGATCGTGGGCGGTTTCGAGTTCGATTTTCGGAGTGGACGTTGAGGGAGAGCGAGAGAGAGGAACAGCAGGAAATTTGTCGATTTGGATAGTTACTGTTTTGTTTTTTGGATTCCGTTGAGTGGACGGTTTTTTGTTGTGTTCAGCGGAAACCGGAGATCGTTGTGACAGTTTTGAAGAAACAATTATTTCAGTTTTTGGTGCAACGAGTTACGTTTTTGGATGTAGTGAGGATTTAAGTATTGCGAATGCAATAAAAAGGAAAGAAAGGAAGAAAGAGTTTAATGGCCCGGAATGTGGTTTTTGTTCTTTTTCCGTCCTTAAGAAACATTACAACATTATATTCGAGAAATTTAGTTTGAGACAATTATCAATAATAAATATTATAACGACAGAAAGAAACGAGTTTTTGTTGGTTGTGCTTGCGGATTCATCGGGCTGGATTTACGCCTGGTGCAGGAGTGGAGTGGCTCGTGGCAAACGACAGTGGAGCGGAGCCCTGGTGGGACACCAGGATCTATTGACATATGTGATGGCACACGTGAGTACCTATAGGCTACTTCCAAGGTACGTTTCAATTAAATTTACTATATAACAAACTACATATTGTACACGACACAACAAGAATATATAAACCCAAAAACTACAACAATTAAAAGTACAACAGTAGCCAACTAGACCAAAATAAACTACAATACTATACACTACAAAACCTTTTACAACAAACAAATTATACATCACCAAAAATTCACTGCATTTGGCGCAGCCTACAATTATATATTACAATTATGCAATACAACTATTACATCACAATTTGATTACATCACATTTGGAGTACACAATTAATAGTTTGTTACAATGGGAAAAAAGTGTTGTCCGGTGGAGGTTTGCGTTCGTAACAATTAATTATCAATAATTATAAACGATCAGTGTAACAATAAATAAATCAAAAACAAAACGATTGTGTTTCATTGGTCCATCTCGCGGAGTTCTCCGTTACCGTATGAGGACGAAAGTAATTTCGATTATTTAAATGTGGGAACAGAAAACTAGGTAAGCCCGGGGATAACGTGCTTTCCGCCACCTGCAGGGAATCGAAACAAAAGGAGGCCACTTGTAATCTGGAGCACCCAGGGTGTGTTACGTGCGGCTTCCGCCATCCCCATCGTTTGTTTAGTTTTAAATATGGTATAATAGTAGATGGTAAGGTGGTGAAAAAACACACGATCCACATGTTGAGTGTACGAACATACTTTTGTCCGATTGTGGATCGTGCGGAAGCTGGATCCCTTTTCGGAGTGGATGGAGATAGAGAGAGAGAAAGGTTTTTAGTGTATATAGCAGGAAAAAGGAACAGCAAGTTTGTTCCGTAAAAAGAAAGATGATCATGAAGTGAGTGTCAACAGTTAGAAGGAAAAGAACTGCAACGTCCCGTTTTTTTTTTTGATAAATTGAAAAATTGAAAAAGTAAAAAGTTAAGTTAAAGTTGTAAAAATGAAGAAATAAAAATTGTAAAAGTAAAAAAGTTGATTCATATTGAGTGCAGAAAAAAGACTCCGACTTGTATAATATATATATGTGTTGTATAAGTTAACACACGGCTCATGTCTAAACACAACACATCATAAACTAAAACTAATGACACATATCGTAAACAAATCCACACAGGCATTCGTGCGTATCATCACTGGCACACGCACTCCACATAAAGCACAAACTAGTACTTGCCCCATAAACCAATCTGCGCACGCATTCATGCGTATCACCACCCATAAACCAATCTGCGCACTCGTTCGTGCGTATCACTATAGAACCACATGTCACGGCCCATCACACTGGACATTGTCGCACTAGCCTTCGTGACAAATCTCATCATCGCAGCTTCTACGACAGCAACAACGTTGCACCCAGCATACGAGACAACGTCACATGGCAGTATAAATAAGAACATTGTAAGATAGTCCGTAAGTTAGGTGCTTAGCGATAATCGAGGAATAAAGTTGATTTTTTAAAAACTTTGAACCACTAGTTTATTTTTAACTTACACTTTATTGCTTCGTTACCATAGAATTGTTCTTTGTTTTGAGTAGCAGTTTATTTTCTTTGTGCCGTCATGGATATTTTCCAGATGTGGTATCTGGATACCATGATTTGCCCATATATGCATTTTGTATCTAATGCACTTTTACAGGTACTCATTGGATTGGATATGTTGATTCGGATTAATCAACATATGGGGTTTCACATGAAGGTGAATCCTGTGAATGGTGGGGGGTGGCTCCCAAAAGGATGAATGGTAGGGGCGGCGGGGGGGGGGGGGGGGGGGGGCGTTGCGTGTAACACCCCTCCCAGCAAATTTAGCGCTATCCTATACACCTGAATTCGCTGAAAGGGGTCAAGTTCACGAGAGCCAAACCAATTTCGACGAATCAATAAATGTTAGGCTCGGGGCAAATTTGTATTGCTCATATAAAGACGGGAATGAGCAAGGAGAGTAGTAATTGGAAGAAAGAAATCAGTAGTTGAAAATTGGAGATTAACGTGTGTGGTGAAAAAACTTTTAAAAATAAAAATAAACATAAAATAAAATCTTGCACTTTCAATATCATTTCATAAATAATAAGAATTATTAATAGTCAATAATATCGAAGGAAGGCGTAAAAAGTGAAAAAGTAAGAAAATACTGGAACACAGGAAACACAAACGAAAACCAATCGTGAGTAACTAAAGTCCTTTAGAATCATTTTTATATCAACTTGTGTGCAACAAAATTTGCAACAACTATGCAAATATCTGTCAGGAGTGCTGATAGGTAACATTTTTATGAATGTGTAGTACAATATTCCGCTCTATACAATAAGCAAATATTGTTTCTCTGCTTTTTTGATCCAGTGTGTTAAAAAGCGCACCGTGTGCATTCTATCCGGATCTGTGAGCAATTCGTTTCTAGCAAACAAAAAATGTCTTTGTGGCTAGCAATTTGTGTTAGCGCATAAGCGGAACGACCGTAGCGTGGCGACAAAGCTTCTAGTATGTAAATAAACCAAAACATTTTATTCTATAGTGTTGTGTCCAATTAAAAAGTTTTGCTATCGCACAAGAGGTCAAAGGGGTCTTGGCGTTTCTACGTTTCTACATTATCCGCAGATACATGGGCCGCATTTCTCTAACAATGTACCACGCCTCCATAGCTATTTCAGGACACAGGGCCGTAAAATCTAAATTGTTTGGCAATCTATTTGCCAGGTAAACACAAGCGGCTTGGCGCACCATCGTCAAATGTCGATAGCGATACAAATTTCCAGGCCCGGCCAAACAAACAAACGATTTTTTTTATTACGCAGTAACTCGTTTAACGCATTAGTTCTGTTGAGAAACCAAATAAAAACAATTTACAAAAATATTACACATAAATGTAGTGTTTCTCTTTGGGTTAAGGGGCAACTAATAACAAACACTTGCATTATCTCCTAGTACCGCGGAAGCGGTAACTTCATTTATTTCGTCTTTACTTTAAAATGTTCTATCTTATATAAGATGCACCCCTTGGTGCTGTCCAATACTAATTGAAATAATTCCCAATGGAACTCCTTATTTATACCTAAATTAAAAAGTACATTCCTTCCCACGATCGTGGCTATTGTTACACATCGCTTCACACCCCCTCTCAGACAATTAAGATTCCGTCTATATGATCAGTACTCAAAACATTTTGCATACAATGCAACTCCCCCATTCATTCGACTCATATCACACGCCTATCCATTTCACGGTTACTCTTAATATCATAAACAATCCAATCGTTACAAGTATTTTGCATACAATGCAACTCTTCAACATTCAATTGATTCATCCACACACGCTGCGATAAACGACCAAACATATCGTACTTCACAAACCAAGTCCACCACATTCTGCTTCGTATTACAAAAATCAAGCGGACACCTGGCCTCAGACCTACACGGTCTCATGTTACAAGTACATATGTTAACAGGTGTAATACATGATATTCGAGTGCCAGCGGCATGAACAAGGAACACCGACTACAAGACAGTTGAACGTCGGAGAAACGCTGAGCTCGGCGAAGTGGCGAGTGCAGCGGTAAGTCGCAAATTAATCGTACGATACGATTGGCACATGCGGGCATTGGCCTGTAATTGGTTCGCCAAATTGAAAGCAATTAAGCAATTGCGAAATTCTCTGTAGCTGCAGTATTATGGCAGGCGAATAGCTTCAAAATAGGGTATACAATCGGTGTGGAAATATGTACCATCTGCACTTTTAGCCAATTAAAAAGGTACGTAAGTGGTTGCAAGTGCAGTGGGAGTGCAGAACGATCTCTCTGAACCAATAGGTTAGACTTGTTTTTAGATTAGCTAAGTTATATAGTAAATTTTAATAAGTGTAGCAGAAAAACTTTTGTCAAGTAAAAAATTAAAAGGTGTTCGGGGTTGGAAATCCCCAGGTGTGTTTAACAATAAATATTAAGTGAAAAATTAAAGGAAAAAGCCTGTTTTACTTTCGACGAACAATCCACCCCAAAGGGAAGCCAAACAACATAGCTACCTCAATGGAGAAGAAGACCTTGTTTCAGAAGAAAAGGAAAATTACTAGAGGGAAGCCCACTGACCAAGTAAGCATCTTCTAATGTATATTAATATTAAAGGTAGAACTCCGAATGAAGCAACAAGTGAACATCTTCTAATGTGTAGAAATAAATACTAATATTAATTATCCAACGATACTTTAAAATACAAAGTACTAAGATATATATATATATATATATATATATATATATGTATATACTCCGAAAGAAGCAACAAGTGAACATCTTCTAATATATATAAATAAATACTAGTATTAATTATTGAACGAACATACAATACTTTAAAATACAAAATACTAAGATATATATATATTGTTATGGATGCTGCGAATCCATAGGAGAAAAACCTATCAGGAGTCCTAGTCCTATATCCATCCATAAGAAATACTTGCCTAATCCACAAAATAATCCAAATCCCATAATATGATATGATCAAAAGACACAATTTTGCCTAATTCACAAAATAATCCAAGTCCCATAATATGATACCCATCCAAAAGAAACAATTTTGCCTAATCCACAAAATAATCCAAGTCCCACAGTCATATGACCCATGGGAAATATTCGCTTGATCTGCGGATTGTCCCATAGTATAATCCATAAGATACAAAGTAGCTTATAGAGAAATATGAACCCCATGAGAGCCCCTAACAAACGTTTTTGCATGATCGACAAAAAGCAATGCGATCACGGGCAGCCGACGAGGCAAGGAAGATTGGGAAATGAAGCGAGTTCGTCCAGAGTCTTTCGAGAAGTCAGTGGTCATCACGTCCAAGTTAGATCTCGTCCTTCCGCCCTTAGAAAATTAAAGTTAACAAAGTAATTGAATAAAGTGTACAAACCGTAAATAGAAACTATAGTAAAGTTAAAGTTAACAAAGTAATTGAATAAAGTGTACAAAGCGTAAATAGAAACCATAGAAAATTAAAGTTAACAAAGTAATTGAATAAAGTGTACAAAGCGTAAATAGAAACTATAGAAAATTATTGCGTAAATAATGTAACTTGAAGATTGAAATTAATTAAATACCGTAAATTAAAAATTAGATTGAAATTTATTAATTATTGTAACTTAGAAATAAAATAAGATTTAAATGTTGTAACTTAAAAATAAGATTGAAAATAAGATTGAGATTTATTAATTATTGTAACTTAGAAATAAAATTGAAAATAAGATTGAAAATATTGTAACTGTAAATAAGATTGAAAGTAATTAGAGATTGTAACTAAGAGGAAAATCAAGATTGTAATTGTAATTAATAAAGTTAAGTTAAGGTTAATAAAGTTAAGTTAAGGTGAAAATAAGCGTCTTTAAAAAAGAAAAAAGGTGAATCCACGCGGTAACATCTTCCTTGGTTCCAGCATCCGCCCCCTAGTCCAACGGAAAAGCCGGAGGTTCCTCCCACGAACCGTATCTGGCCTGCGGACTTAGTTGGTGCAAAACATATTACTTGGTGTGCAGCCTAACCAGGCATAACAATATATATATATATATATATATATATATATATATATATATATATATATATATATATATATATACATATATATATATATACTCCGAAAGGAGCAACAAGTGAACATCTTCTATTAATATACTTTAAAAAACAAAATACTAAGTGTTGTGAAGATATTTTGGTGCCCAACGAGGGGCCATGATAAAGGTATGAACCTATATACCCTGACCACAACACTTACGCGATAACCAAATAATAAATGATAACACCTGGGGTTACACTCAGGTATTACATTTCTATAACAAAATATTAAATGCTAATATCAGGGGTTACGCCTTGATGTTACACTGTCCTCCAGACAGCCACCTGACGCCAGTCGTAGTCGAAGGGCAAGCCCACGACGGAGAATCGCAAATTTTGCAAGTCTGCAAATTCTTCACCATGAGAGCATTTTGATTCACGGTGACGCGAATCTGATTTGTTCATAGCGAACGCGGTGCAGGTAGGATTACCTGCGCGATGATGACGTGTTAGGTTGCTTTTTCATCTAGGTGATGAGACTGTGGGATTTGCAGAGTTCAATTCAGGTGTGATAACGAAAATGAATGTATTCCAAGAATTACTCTTAGAAGAGGAATAATTCTCAAAAGAAAGTGCAGAGTAGTAAAAGGTAGGGATATACTTTACATGGGGTTACATTTAGTGTATTGTTGTCTGTATTATTTATTTATTGATATATGTCAAAATGTTGTATATGATTTATGCAACACCATTGATGCACCCCTTTGTGCTGTCGGATACTAATTCCTGATGCACCCCTTGGTGCTGTCGGATCCTAAATTGCTTTAATTCCTAACGGAACTCTCTATTTATACTCCTAATTCAAATAAAAAAAAAACCCCCCTACCTACATTCCCACGGTCGTGGCTGTCCTACAGACAGCTACCTGACGCCAGTCGCAGTCGAAGGCCAAGCCAACGGCGATGAGAATCGCAACGTTGCAAAAATTGTCTTCCCTAAGGCCATGAGAACATTTCGATTCACGCTGACGTGAATCGGATTTTCTCATAATGTGCAGGTAGAATTACTTGGGCGATGATGGGTATCGGGTGCGATCGTCCAGGTGATGAGTACGTTAGGATTTGCAGAGTTGCAATTCAGATGTAGACATATGGTATTGTATTTCTGTGTGTAACAATAGCATTTTGGCGTCCGTGGAACCACTTTGCGGCGCATTTTGAAGGATAATTTGCATTTGTTTATGTATAAAGTGCAATTAACTCAAAGAATATTGTCGACATACCGTCGATAGGAATACGGCCAAACAGTCGCTCGAATGGTTGACACTGAACCTGATTTTTGGAAGCAAATTTTGACGTCCGACGAGGCCCATTTCTCACCCTCTGACGCCGTTAACAACCAAAATTGCCGCATTTGACGAACGGAGAATTATATAATTACATAATATATAATTTATTTAATTAAAGCCCCCCTAAATAATTACGCGAATGAGCGTGGGTTTGTGGCGGTTTATTCTAACGCCACTACTTATCTCCCTATCATCGCCAGGTGACGGTTTCATCGCGCATCCAATAAATGAAGTTGCATAACATCGATGACGCAAAAGCCGGCAACAACTAACAGTGTTACGTGCGGTTTCCGCCACCCCCATCATTGGATTGATTTTAGATAATTTGGTTTTAATATAATTTGATGGTAAGGTGGTGCGAAAAGCGCACGATCCACATGTGAGTGTGCGGACATGCCCCTGTTCGGGTGTGGATCGTGTGCAAGTTCGAACTCTGTTTTCGGAGTGGATGTCGATGGAGAGAGAGAGAAGAAACAACAAGAGGAATTTTCGATTCCGTTTGTTTTGATGTTTTTTTTTAAGATACGGTATTGAAGAAGTTGTGATTAGAGTTCGGTTGCAGCCAGCAGTTGGAAGGGAAAAACAGCAATGTCCGGTATTTTTTGATAAGAAGAAAATAGAACAATTTCAAAAAATAAAGAAGAAACTTTATAACATTTGTGTGCCTAAATTGAGAATGACGAATTAAGGAAAGGAGAAGACAGTAAATCGAGAAGATTATCGAAACTTTCTGGAAACGACGTGTGCTTAACAATTGGTCCGGGGAACCAGAACATTATCGAAGGTTTACTAAGATCTGTGGATCAATTCACCAACTTAATTTTACCCCGGACCAAACGGAACACCGGCAGGCAAGGCCACCACAGGCGGGATTGTGTCTGGGTGCTGAACTAGGAGCAGGAACTCAACAGGGCGCAGGATCGGCTACCCAACCACTATGTAATCCAAAGACTTGGTGAACGAGAAAACAGGTGTTACGTGCGGGTTCCGCCACCCCATCAATTAATTGTTTTTAATATAATTTGTTTTAATGTAGTTTGATGGTAAGGTGGTGGAAGAATTGCGCGATCCACAAGTGAGTGTTCGAACACGCCCCGATTCGAGTGTGGATCGTGGGCGAGTTCGAATTCTGTTTTCGGAGTGGACGTTGAGGGAGAGCGAGAGAGAGGGGCGATTTTCGTCAAGAATACGGTGAAAAAGGTGAACAGTTCGAAGAAAGATAGTTGATTTCCGAACGGTTGAGGAAGAAAGGAAGGAAGTTTTCCCCGTTTGGCGGTGCTGTTGTTTTTTTGGTCGCACGAAGAGAAGAACCAATTTTTTGATCGTGATCGGTGGCATGTTTATGGTTGTTCGTGATGTTTGTCAATTTTGCCCCAAGAAGGGAATACGTTTTTGTTAGTAATAAAATAAGAAAGATTGGAGGAACGTAAAAGGTTTTTTGTTGTTTTCGAAGGAAAAAAGATGATGTCTTAACGGTCCGGAATGTCGTGTTCTTGTTCTCTTTCGGCCTTGAGGAAAGTGTCAATAAAATTGTATTCAACAGGTTCAAACCGAGACCATTAACAAAAATAAAGTTGGTATTGAGAAAAGAAAGCCAGGTGTTGCGTTGGACTTGCGGATCCATCCAGCGGAGGTTGCACCTAGTGCAGGGAGTGTAAGTTCCGGTACGAGATGAATGGCTCACCGACAGACTACGGTGAAGCTAAACCGTGGTAGGATACCAAGAACAACCCTTTTCCGCCAGGTAGACCCAGGTGTTGACAAGCGTAAGTGCCACCCAGGTACTTTTCAATTTAAATTATCATTACAATAAACGTATTGCAAGTATTCAACAACTATAGTACAAAAAGCACAAAACAATTCTATTGTGTAATACAGTAAGCCAACGATAATTTACTTATACTTCACACTAATCATACAACAGTTACATATTAAAACCAATCTTACCACCAACAACAGCACTCACATAAAGTTTACAGCAATTACAAGTTAGCAGGCATCGCGGCGAAGATTGTGCA
The DNA here is from genome assembly GCA_963931805.1 of Microdon myrmicae. Lineage (NCBI taxonomy): Eukaryota > Metazoa > Arthropoda > Insecta > Diptera > Syrphidae > Microdon > Microdon myrmicae. Next base: position 129,515,255 of record OZ007500.1, on the reverse strand, counting down.
ACGGTGGGCGCAATAACCACCGGTGGACGGGTACAGTCAGCCATTTTGGGCCATTTTTCTTCAGAGAATGCGAAACTAGCCATGAGAATTGATATCGGTGGATGTTGGTGCATTATGTTTGCCCACAAATGTGTTACGTGGTAACCTCCCCCACCCCCATTATCGCGCCGAGCGGGGAAAAGGTATAAACTTTGATAAAATAAATCTACGTGTTTGAAGTTGTACAGAGATAAAAGAAAGGATATAATCCACAATCCACATTTTGGGTTAGCATTCTTTACGAGCAGATGCACGAACCCGCATTCGTTAAGATGTGGATTCCGAAGTTGCGGCGGGTTTCTCTTCGGAGAGGTGGCGAGGTGGCGAAAAATGGAGAGCGTGAAATGAGATCAGTCTTGGACATGGCGCGAGCTAGTTGAGTTAAAAAAAAGGAAATTGCGTCGTATTTTACGATTTTATTTGGGAAACGCCTTTGAGGAGCATCATTAAAGGCGTGTACTGCAACAGCTGCAAGCGTAAAGCCTGGAATCTCGGAGACACAGCCACTTCTCAATTCGGAGCCACGGAAGCAGTCCTCCCCCAGAACCAGGTAATCAATTTTGACTTTAAATATATATTAAATTTCCTGTGGCTACATATTGCCACAGTGGCGCAGCCGGTAGGATTCGAACCTACACTCCCAATTTGTTTTAAGGTAATATGATGGTAAGGTGGTGGAGGAATTGCACGATCCAGAAGTGAGTTTTTGAACACGCCCCGATTCGGGTGTGGATCGTGCAATTCCTCCACCACCTTACCATCATATTACCTTAAAACAAATTATGTTATTACTTAAATACAAAATTATTAATTGATGGGGTGGCCGACGTACGTAACACAAGGCAAACACGAAGCTGCAAAAAGGAACCATCAAGCATGCATGCGACACAACCGACAGAAACTTTTCTCACGGAAACGTTAAAAAACTTCCAGCATCATGTTCTGCAAACAATTAGTTTATTACAAACGAAACTAACAAGTATTCAGACAAGCGCTGGACACCTGCACCATGCTCAACAGAGAAACAACATACACAGGGACGACGGTGTAGATCGCCTAAGAACATGTTGTTCGGTCGCTCAAGTCCGCGACACACTCAGGGAAGTAGCAAGTGGTCCTCAGAAAGCGCAAACGAATGCCCATATATGGACTTTCTGTATCTGCCCAAACACGCACTAGTTCCCAACCGCGTTGTTACCTACACTGCTATAGCGACACCAGTCTGTGGAGCACATATAGTTAAATAATGCGAGGCAGCCACGAGAACACTACACACATCCAAGGTTGCGGATGGCCACTGGCGTTGCGTAATGCTGTTACGGACCGACCTTGAGTCCAGGTCCCCCAAAATCCACTAAGCCCCCTTCGTTAGTTCCCCCTCTTTACCTGTAAACGGAGAACAACTCGCCTAGTAGTTAATTTGCATAAACTACTTTATGCAAATTCTACTTGGCAGAGAAAATAATAAAAATCAGCGTTGGCGTCGAATAATAAAATAAAACGTCAACGGCGAAAATAATAATATTTTCATTCGACGTAAACCATCGAACAAGATTCGACGTGAACATACCCTCAACTGGAAAACAACCAGACGACACAACCGAAAGGTGAACAGGGGAGCAGCCATCAACGCCCCCTGCAACCAGTCGCAGGCAAGCAGCTTCTCCAGCGACCGCTCAACGGTCAAACCAGAGTAAGTCCCTTTCTTACCTATATTATAAAATATATTATCATATTGTTAAAACCGCATAACAATGCACAGCCTACATGAACACCGCATCACCGTGGTGTCGCTCCCTTGTGATGACTTACACAGCCCAAGGCAACGGTGTGATCACATCCTTGGTTGTGTGAGACATGGAAAAAAGAAGAGTAATGATCTCCGCATGAACGGGCCTGCGGAGAGATGGCTGTTGATGTGTTGGAGTGTGCAAAATCAACCCTTAGGAGACAAGGCACATCCATCGATGAGGGAGTTGGCTGCTAAGTAATTCAGTGCTACTTCGATCATTGATTGTAAAACATTTGCTGTGTAAAATCTTTTATTTAAAAATAATCACACAGAGAATGGAATTTACCTCTGTACAACATTAACTAAGTTTTGCTAAGTAATTCAGTGCTACGTCGATCATTGATTGTAAAACATTTGCTGTTTTAGTTCTATTATATTAGACATTAAAAATAAATAAATACTTGAGACGAGGATGAACCGATGGTGTTTCTATTATTGACAAATGCAGAACACCACTAAAGACATAAGTGAACAAACCTTAACCACACCATTCGGCGAAACAGTGACGAACTTGGGATGTCTTGGTGAAACTGTGTCAGGCCGGCACCTACTAAGACAGCAGACCATACTTCAATAACGTGCAGCGCTATTGCGATGACTGGAAACTTAAGATCAACTTCCAGAAATGTGAAGCCATCCTATTTAGAACTCCATTATATAAAGCCACGAACGACACAAGAAAAAACTGGCGAAAGCTAGTTATCGTGGGACCGCATGAAGATACACTAGGAACCAAGAGTTTAGTTAAATACCTTGGCATCTGGCTAGACCAATATCTGTATTTCAACAGACATGTAGAGGCTGCTTTGCTCAAAGCGAGGAAAACTTTTGCTATGACAAGGAGGCTATTTCACAGTAGCCAACTTGACAGCAGGGTAAAAGTCATATGTTACATGACGCTAATCAGGCCAATGCTCAATGCCTTTTAATCAACATCAATAACAACTAACGTACGTCAGTGAATATATCCTCCAGCTCGTTACTTATTATTTTTTATACTATAAATCGTTAAAAAAATTCGATTGCTAATTGAGAACTTCAGTGAATATATCCTTTAGCTCGTTACTTATTATTTATTGCACTATTATTCCTGAGGGTGGGGGGGGGGGGGGGGGGGGGGGGGGGGTTCGATTGCTGATTGAGAACTTCAGTGAGTGTATCCTTGTCACTTACCAGAATAAGGATAGCAAAGGTAATCTACACAATCACAACCGTGACCGTGGAAGGTAAATTATAATTGTATTCATGATACAGACATCGATTATCAGTGCGAACTGGTGAAGGGAGGAACAGATTTCGAAAGCTCGGAAAACTTGCATAATTCTGCCGAAATGGAATCACAATTGAAACTGTAGATACTGTTAACCTAAATCAATTTATTTGTGACAAGTGCGACGATGGCGTTTCTCACCGTAAAGAGCTACGTGAATTGCGAGAACAATCCTTCACCAATTAAATAATCTAAAGCAACACGAACGAGTACAAACGGTCATTGTTTTTTCTTTCTACGGATTACTTTTACGTATTGAGGCACCTCACGTTAGAGGATTGAATGTAGCCGTCATTTTAGGCTACTAAATGCATATCAAATACCAGCATCATGTGGACCACAGCTGCGATTCTGTGTGATCTCAAACTCAATTTAAAAATAAAAAGGAAAGGCTTTACAACCCATTGATCGCCTACTGCCTATTTGCTGTACCGTTCAAGAAGCTAGACATAGTCTGCCTTATCGGAAAGTGGAAGCGGTTCAAACGCACAGAATATAATCGATTCCGCAACACCTAAGATGTTTACGTTTTAGTCTTCATATATATACGATTTTGAGATTGTCACATAAAAGACTCCACAATCCATCCATTGTTCAGCAGCTTGACGCAGCACGTAACAAGACGCTAGACCTAGGCGCTGAAGGACTTACGTTCGACTCACGGCTGTCTCATTGGTTAATTCACTGTTAACTTTTTATTATTTAGTTTCTTATTTGTAACTCTCGTTTTCTTTTTCTTTATTTTTTATTATTTTTCACTTACTCTTACTCGCTTTCATTAATTTGTTAGTCTATTTTTAATCCTAATTCTATGTTGTCCTAGTTTTTAAGACCTCAACATTTACTTATTTTTAATTTTTAATTTAATTTGAATTTTTTAATTGTGAATGTTTTCTATTTTTATTTTTTTTATTGCTTTTTTTCCCCATTTTTGATTTGCTTTAGCATCTTAAGTTCTCTACATTTACATACTTTCCAATTTAATTTTGAATTTCCTAATCTTTAATCATTAATTTCTTAATTTTTACTTTTATAATTTATAATTACTTCCTCTACTTTCTTTGTTACCCCTAATCACACCCCCTACCTCCCCGGTCATTGTTGGTTTCTAAACCACTGGTGTATGTTAATATTGCAACACACTCTAACAGGAATACACCTGTAAATAGCTGACTTCCCCATCACTAACCCTAACCACCTCTCGCTTTTAGGACTCTCCACTTTTTTTTCTTCCCTTTCCAAGCCTCACTTTATTTTCTATCTCCTCACTGTTTCCCCATATAACCGCTATCCCAAGATGTCGTGTGGCAACCCAACTTGTGGAATTAGCAACTCCAATGCCGATTTTGTTCGCTGCAAAGGTATCTGCGGTAAAAATTTCCACGCCACCTGCGTGGGCCTGAACAAGCGTAACACGCACTTCCCAAAAGAATTTCCCGACAACCTCTTGTTCTTTTGCGACGAATGCACCGATGTTTCGCTTTCCCATGTCCTTTTGGCTATCAAGTGCCTAGGAGACGCAATTGACGGCTCCCTAGGCACTAACCTCAAAACGATCTCTGATAAAATTTCACCCCTCGAGAGTAGCCTTAGGTGTATTGAAACCCGTCCTCTCCCCACCCCAATTTAAACCTCTCCCCTCAGCTCTCCAACCACGCCCATACTAGTACGTAGACGTGCCCCTCATTGTCATTGTCTCACAAAAGCCGTATTTGCCCCCACATACACTTGCCCTTCCCTAGCCTCCTACCCCCCCCCCCCCCACCTAACGCCGTCTTTTTCACCTCCTGGTTTTTCTTTTTTCTTTTTTTATTCTCCTTCTCACTCTAGTTTTAAGATAGTCTTTAAGATTCTTTTTTATATTAATTAACTTTAAGTTTAATCTTTGAGCTTGCATTAAGCAAAATAAATGAGGGTTTTGCCCTCACTAAACTATGATTGTCCAGTATGGTTTAACATAGGTCCAAATTTGATGGAAAAGATTCGGGTGTTCGAAAGGAAGTGTGTGAGAACCTGTCTCAGATTATATCGAACACCGGAATCGGAATACAAAAAGTACTACTAAAAATGAGACTTTATATAATGAAGCCTGCATAAATAGGGTGGATAATTTTAAGATTAAATTAATCAGAGGACATATTGCGAGAGCAATAAGCTCGTCCAACGACCTAATTTTCGGGGCTTATTATCCAAACACTCTGTACTATGAGAGCATGCGTCGCAACGGCTTTGTTCCACCAGAGGCGTTCCTTGACTTGGACATGAAAGGGCTTATACAGGATAGATCCGGAATTCCGTTGATGTATCATGTAAGTAGATCACCCGTAGACGGGCGATTGTGCTACGACCGGGAAGTAACGCGCACCGACGAAGAGCACTTGCGCTTCAGTGGGGCTACCTCCCACAGAAACCGGGGCGATAGTATTGGACAGCGTCAACAGTTCTGGTGGTTGAATGGCATATAAGACCTGGATACCAAGGTCGGTAAAGAATAACAGTATTATCAGCCAGCTTACATAGACTTAGCTTTTCTAGAATTAGGGTACTATAAGATTTAAATTATGTTAAGTCAAGTTTTTTAAATAAAATTATTAAAAAAAAACAACAAAAAAGTAGGTTAAATTTTAAGAAAAAAAAAACAAAAAAAATGTCGACACAAAGTTTTCAAAATTTTTCTTCGTCATTTAAATAATTATAAGTGCTCCCACAAACAAAATTCTGTCGTCGAAAGGCAAATTATACAATAGTTATGTAATGTTTAGCTTAGAGCGTCTGCGTAGGACCAGTAAGTTATAATATAAGTAAATTAAGGTAGATGTTTATGAGCACATGCGGCGCCATTTGCGCCAAGTACCCGTCATATCCATTCTATACATTCATTCATACCACGGCCCAGCCATCCAATGAGTATGATAACAAGCTAAGCCAGATGCCGCCGAGTTATTACATGCCATTGCCTTTTGAATGCCAACTTCCAGCACAATTTATAACTGGGCAATAAACACACAGTTTATCTTTATGCCGTCATCACCAACCAAGTCGATCAACCAGCGCTGTATTTGTCTACAACCAGCAAATTACAATAGCCGCAGCATCAGCAACAGAAGGTGTGAAGTGCATCATCGACCACCCAAAAAAGGGGACCATCGTAAAGTTACGATTCTTTGTATAGGACCGTGTGTTCCTTTTGTCTTTGTTTCTGGTGCACTCGAGTAATTCTTACTCATGTTTTATTGTAAACAGGAATCTTGCAATCCTGTAGTCAAGATTATAGATGCGATCTCTGTATCCTATACTGCTTTGTATTTATGTATGATAATGTTCTGCACCCGAATTATATGCATATATGTAGTAGTAATGCTCTGTTGCGAGCACTAATTTGGATTTGTGTATCATTTAGATGTAAGAGTAGTAGTATAGAAAAAATGTATATATATAGTTTAAGAATTTGAAAATAAAGTCTCTCTCAGCAAGTCAAACTTCTACTTTATAAACAAATCATCAGGCCCACACTTACTTACGCTTGTCCCATCTGGTTCCATATCTCTCCCTCTCAAATGGAAAAACTTCGTATCTTCGAAAGGAAGTGTTTCAGACTAATCACAGGGCTACGTCGACAGCGCGACTCCCACAAATATATCAGAAGCCTTACGCTATACCACTCCGTCGGCCTGGAGAGATTGGATAGAAGGTTCCTGGAATTGTCGATAAGATTCATTGAAAACCTGTCAGCCAATCCAAACCCTCTCATCAATTCCCTTAGCCTCCCCAGCCACAATGCATCAAATCCCTATCTTCATGCACTCCATTTAAAAGCTCTCTTCTACGCAAAAAGATTAGTAAATGATGCGAACGAAATCATCTACCATAACAGGATAACAGATCTTAACCACTTCAAATACTCAAACATTCAACCCTTTTCCCGGGTTCTTTCCTTTAACGAGCAGTCGGTGGAGAGACCTCCCTCTGCCGCTCCCTTCCCTCCTTAGGGTATGTAAAGTATGAAATCTCAACTTAAGCTTAAGACTAGGCTAAATTGTTCTACATGGCTAAATGTGAGTTTATTTAACTACCTTAGATATAAGCTAGATTTAAGTAGAGATAAGTAGTTTTAAGAATATTTATTGTAAACATAGATAATCCATCCTTTCCAGGAGTCCTACTAGTAAATTGTATCTTGAATAAATCTCTATAGACGTAAGACCTCCAATTAAATATTACTTGAAAAAATGTTCTAGACATTGTAAGTAAAATTGTCACAACTTAGTTAAGTTAGCTGTAAACTTATGTAACTAAACTTATAATGGTCAATAAAGACAGCGTTATATAAAAAAAAAAAAAAAAAGAAAATAAAGTTAGAATGCATCCGACCGTAACACCAGACGTAGACTCAGTTTCTTACTTTTTCAGGTCCTTTCATTTAGTGGTATCCTATGAGATATTTAGTGGCGTTGCGCCCAAATACTCAGGACCACTTTTATTAAATGTTTAGTGGCGTTGCGCCCGGACATTAAACACAAATATCACACTAAGGGTGTTACACCCTAGTGTACAGTAGGGATTTTAAAGTTAGGTCCAGCGAACATAAAAATCAGGTCAAAAGAGGCCTGATTCAACACTAGAATTTAAGCATTTTTTGTCTAGCATGTAATTTAGAAACTAAGAAGATAAAAAGAAAATAAAAAAATGTTTTAAAATGAAAAGTGAAAAAATACAATTGTGTATATGTAGGGGTTTCTACGTTCTACGAGACCCTAGAGGATGTATTTCATGGGATCTCATCATTCGATGTTAAAATCCTCCTCGGGGACCTCAATGCGAAAATTGGAAAGGAAGATATCTTCCAACCAACTATAGGTAAAGAAAGCCTACACGACGTTTCAAATGATAATGGAATTCGAATTATCACGCTCGCAGCGTCAAAAAATCTGTTAGTAAAAAGCACGATGTTCAAGCACAAGCAAATTCATAAAGCCACATGGATATCGCCCGACGGCGTAACGCGTAACCAAATAGACCACTTCCTCATAGACAAAAGACACCACTCGAATATCCTTGACGTAAGATCATATAGAGGAGCAGATTGCGACTCCGATCATCTTCTAGTGATTGGCAAAATCAGGAGTCGCCTCGCAGCAATCCCACATGGGCAGTCTCGGGAGACAAGCAAAAAGTTCGACTGAAAGACCTACGCAAAAGGGCTGAATATCAAGACGAACTAACGAATAGATTTAGCATTCTAGAGAATGTGAGCAGTGAGGAAGAGGAAGCTAATAGTGTGAACACTAAATGGACATCGATCAGAGACACAATCAAACTAACAGCCCAAAAGGTATTAAGATTTAAGAAAACAATTAAGTCCAAACCTTGGTTTGACGATGAGTGCAGGGCGAAGATGGAAGAACGTAAACGCCTCAGAGTGATCCACTTAGAAAGATATGATGAAGTCAACGTAGAAAGATACGCGACAATTCGGAGAGAGATAATGAGGCTCTTTAAACGCAAAAAACGCGAATGGGAGAAGACTCGGATCGAAAAAATCCTAGAAAATTCTAGGGCAAAGAACATCAGAGGTATGTATGTCGGCATAAATTCAATTAGAAATGGCTACCGAGGAAGAGCCAAAATAATTCGAGACGCAAACGGCTGTCTGGTCACAGAAACAAACAATGTCGTGACACGATGGAAGCAGTACTTTGAAAATCTGCTCAATGTACGCACCCGTCAACCACAGATAAATGCACCAAGCGTACATACAGCCGAGCCTCAGATCCCAGAGCCGTCTCTCAACGAAGTTGTAGACGCAATAAAGCGATTGAAAAACAACAAGGCTCCCGGAGTCGACTGCATACCGGCAGAGCTCGTGAAGCATGGAGGAGAGGCAACCGCTAGAAAGATCTGTGGGGGGTTTCTCTATTCTACATGAGAAACAACCCACAATTCCAACCAACATTTCCTACCTAATTTCGACCGCCTTTCAGCGCGTCAAATCAACCCCATTTCCCCTACTTACCTGTTCACCTGCAAAGCATGTTTCCACCAAGGACACATAGCTAAACTCATTGTACCACACAGACAATGCATAAATGAGTTTAGCTTACCTTTTTTGCCATACGGCAACTCGCGTCCATGTCGATTAGCGACAACCAAATCCAGCCGGACGAAGTTGTCGCATCATTGCAGATCCGCTTGGGAAATTTATCACCACATTCGATTGAATCACGTGATAATATTTCCCTAGCGTTACTTCGGCTTTTCTCCAGACACTTCATTCGCTGGGGATCAATGTTCTCTTTTTGCAGGTGAATATCATCAGCTTAATTCTCCTCTCTTTCTCAGTTCTGTCTTCGTATGGATCAATGTACACTGAACCCACCATACTACCGAATCAGGTCAAGGGGTTCCGCTCAGAACTACATTGATTCATGCACATACAACCAAATCCACCCCAAGATAACAGCATGTTTCTGTTGTCTTATTGTCCCGCTCTCTTCGATCATCAGATTACCGATGTAACCTACCACACATCGAAGGACGTGGCAACGAGAGAGCAGAAGTATGTTCTCTTTTGGTTGTATCCAATTTCTTCCCTTTTCAAGTCAGTCGATTAACGTGTTTAATCAAGGGAGGTGGTGTCGCTAATTGCCACCGCGTGTGCATGCTCATGCACACGCTCGTCCGCGGACATCCGAATGTTAGTTGTAGAGTTATGTGTTGTGTGACCGCATCGAAATGTTCTCACTAGTGAATATTTTCCGCGGACATCCGAATTTTATGTGAAATAAGTCGTTTCAACCAGTACGTTGTGTGGTTGAAAGTGACGATTAATAATTATTAGAAATATTATTTAAGTACGGGAATCTGTGGAATTATCGAGATATATTAAGAACTAACCGTAGAGTGTGCGTATATCATTATGAGTGAGTGTATATCATTATTATCGAAAAAAAAGAAAAAAAGAAAAAAAAGAAAAGAAAACTAAACAACAAAAAAAACCTCCAGTGTTTATTCATCCTTCTTCCTGTGAACAATTTTTCGGAGTAACGAGTGTCGGGGGATTTTAAGTGAATCCTGTGCCATACGTTGGTACCCTACTTCTACCCCCACAGATCCACCAGCTCAACCAAACAATATGGGATAAGGAAGTCACTCCGGAAGAATGGAAAACCTCAATAGTCATCCCCATTTTCAAAAAAGGCGACAGATCTGACTGCGAAAACTACAGAGGAATATCATTGCTCCCAACCGCATACAAAATATTAACAAATGTCATTCTGGCGAGAATCACACCGTACGCAGAAGAAATATTGGGAAACTACCAATGCGGATTCCGTAGGAACCGGTCAACAAGCGACCAAATGCTCACAATAAGGCAACTACTGGAAAAGAAGTGGGAATACGGAGAGACGGTTCACCAACTGTTCGTTGACTTCAAAAAAGCCTACGACTCAGTCGCAAGGCAGAGACTCTACCATATTCTAGTTGAGCTGGGAGTCCCAAAAAAATATGCCGCCCTCATACAAATTTGCATGAACGAAAACAAAGGGCGAGTTAGAATAGAAAACCACCTCTCAGAACCATTTGAAATCCGGGACGGACTAAAGCAGGGAGATGGTCTATCACCGTGTCTCTTTAACCTTGTGCTCGAGTATGTCATCAGAGGGGTACAAGACGACAACATGGCCGGATCATCCCTGAACGGGGTCACACAAGTGCTCGCATATGCAGATGAAATCGCCGTTCTGGGCGGTAATCTAGAAACTGTTAGTAAAAACTGTGAAATCATCATGCAAGCGGCAGAAGAGGTGGGACTAGATATAAATGAAGACAAAACAAAATACATGATTACGGCGAGAGCAGGTGGACCTCAGATAACACATATAAACGTCAGAGGTAAGATATTTGAAAAAGTTAAAGAATTTAAATATCTGGGAACGATACTGACGGCCAGTAATGAAATGTCGAAGGAAATTGACAAGAGACTGCATTCCGGCAACGCGAGTTGGCATGCAGTCAGTAAACTGCTGAAATCCAGACTGCTATCACGTAACATAAAGATCCGTGTCTATAGAACCATAATCATGCCGATTGTTTTATATGGATGCGAAACATGGGCTCTCACAAAACGGGAAGAAAGAAAATTCCGCGTATTCGAGAATAAAGTTTTGAGGGGCATCTTTGGAGGTAAATATGACGAGGAGGCAGGAAAATGGAGGAGACTCCATAACCACGAATTGGAAGAGCTATATCGCAAACCTACAATAGTGAGAGTAATCAAGTCGCGAATATTAAGATGGGCCGGACACGTGGCGCGAATGAGGAACGATAGGACCGTGCATAGAATTCTTGACGGTAGACCAACGGGAAAGAGACCGTTAGGACGGCCGCGACGCAGATGGGAGGACAATGTTAGGTTTGACCTTGACGAGATCGGATCGAATGGTCAAGCGTGGAGGGAGAGTGCCAAGGACAGGGAACGATGGCGAAGCCGAGTCGGTGAGGTCATGAACTTCCGGGTTCTTACAGGCCAATAAATAATAATAATAGGGGTTTCTCTATCCTATAGGAGAAACAACCCACAATTCCAACCACAATACCTACCCATTTCCTTGATAAGTTATTTACCTGTAAAACATGTCAAAGGGACGCATAGCTAAACTCATTATTCTATGTAGATAATGCATAATTGAGTTTAGCCACAATCTTCGCCATACGGCAACACTATTGGGCCAACCATGGGATTTCCACCGGAAATTCCATTCGTATTGGTTAGCAACAACCAAGTCAAACCAAGCGACGCGGTTGCATCATTGTCCATAGGCTTGGGTATTTATCGAACATTCCACAGACTTTCCCCGATGGTATTATATCCCCAGCCGACGCGGCGTCCTATTGACTTTTCCCAGATCACCCATGCGCTTGGGATCAATGATCTCTTTTTGCTGGTGAATAACCTTAGCTAGGTTTTCCTCTCTCTCGTATTTCTGTCTTGCTATAGTGCGATGACCTAAGAGATCATCACTAGGTCAGTAGACCAGTCGCATACAGGGCACTGACGCACACACACTAAGCCAGATCAACCCTGGGTTATTGTGCTTTCCCTTTTGATTTCTCCATTCTGGCTACGCCCATCGACGTCGAACGAATACACAAGTCCGTTTCGACCTCGGTGAGTGTGGTGAGTTGGGGAACACACAAGAGAGCATGATTACCATTGGCGGATCAATGTGTAAAAAGCAGAAATCACGATTTCCACCCTAATTCAATCAGTCACTATTGAATCATCACAGCGGTAGGTCACACCGCCGCTCGTCACCAAAAATCAATATCGCGGATTTTATTCGAGGTCGTTGGATTACAAATGCCGGGGGAATAAACCGAAATACAAGTGTAATCTAAATCAAAAAAAAAAACAAACTAAATGTTAATTAATTTAAAAATAAATATAAGTTAATCATTGTTACTTCGAAACCAAGGAACAACTGTAACTCAAGCCAAAATTAGAAAGATATAAAAATACTATTTCAATTCATAACAGTTTGTGTTTATTTTCTTTCCTCCCTCGTTGGTTATGTTACGGAGTGCTATTTGTTCAGTGAAGTGTTGGCGGATTAAGTGGTTCCTGTGCCATACGTTGGCATCCATACTTCAACCCCCACATATACATATAATATAATACAATAATATACTTAGATACACATCCCATTGTGAACTCACACTCGAATGTTAGCAATGGCACACACCTGTATCGTTGGGTTGCCACTTGTCGAAGACACGGTAATAACGAAGATTGTGTTCGAAGGGTGACGAATAACAAGGAATGGAGAGAGAGAGTGGATCTAAATAGAGTCTGAATTCTGATCTCCTCGAGCAAGGAGCTCGTCTTTCTTTTGTCGCATGAAGCGACTTTCGTTTCTGTTGTTTTTCCTTTTTTATATGTGAATCCATTTTGAGTTTTGATCATTGAAATGTATTTTTGAATTAATGAAGAATGTTTAGTTGTGTAAAAAGTAAAACATGAAGAATGCTGTATTAGTAATAAATAAAGAATGTTGAGTTGACAGCTTTGAAGAATTACCTCGTTTTCGTTTTGACTTGTTGGTAACCGAGGCGCATCCACATCGAACGCAGGAAGAGACAGTCCTTTTTGGAGTCCCCAGGAATTGGGGGTAAGTGCGGTGTATTAGGAGCAGGTCCCCAGTTTCCATAAACCCAGCCGGCAATTTTACCGTGGCCGCCCCGTTAGCCAATCGGGTGACGACTAACAGCACGTAACGGACCGTTACGCTGCTTTCGGATGTCATTGGTGTTGTGGTAATTCGATAGTGAGAACCCAAGCAATCACCGGGGGGTTGAGTACCCGCCACCGTTGGAGGTACACTCGGCCCCCCGCCTGTATAGGGAAGAAACCACATAATTTGATGTTGATGAGATGGCCCCCCTACACCTGGCGCACCCTATTGTTCGATTCCCGGTTTGCCTGTGCCGGTTGCGGCAGATAATACATCCACCCGGACATTTCAACAACGTACCCAGTTAATATTTACCGTTTCCGTTACCATCATTCAACTCCCAACAGTTACTGGTACAATTGGCGCAAACTCGACAACTCCTCTATCCCTCATATATAACAGCTCAACATATATAACTCCATAATAACTCATATCATTAACAAATCAACTTACAATATCAACATACTCTTATATACAATTTACATTACAATTCTTTTTACCATTTATATTTATCAACCTAAATTACGCTACAACTCGGCCAACCCCAAAAGGCATAACACTGGCGCAACTGGTTTAGTTAAATTACCTAACACTAGTGCAGCCGATGTGGCACATATATACTAACTAATAATATATAACAACTGTTAACATAATATTACAACTGGCAACAAACATAACGTTACAACTGGCCAACGAATATATCAAACAACTCCATAAATATAAGTAACAACTGGCGCATGAACTACTTCATGCAACGACTTACTTCATGTAACAACTGGCGTTGGGTAATCCTTCATGTAACAACCTCACCTCAATTTATATAACAAATTGGCCCTGCGGACGCAACCGGCATATTCCAATTGTCATCAGCAAACATACTCAACAGCAGAGGTGATAATTGAATTGCCGCCAACGCTAAAGGGATCGCCATAAAATTATTATTTGTGTTTCTTTGTACAGGAAGTAACGTTCCTTTTTTCTTTGTTTCGTTGCATACAATAATTTGTTGTATAAGTTAACACATGGCTCTTGAATAAACACAACACATTACAAACTGATGACACATATCATAACCAAACCCGCACAGGCATTCGTGCGTATCATCATTGGCACACGCACTTCACATAAAGCACAACGTACTACTTGCCCCATAAACCAATCTACGCACGCATTCATGCGTATCACCACCAATAAACTAATCTGCGCACTCGTTCGTGCGTATCACTATGGAACCACAGGTCACGGTCCATCACACTGGACATCATCTCACTAGCCTCCATGACAAATCTCATCATCTTCTACGACAGCAACAGTGTTGCACCTAGGATCCGTCGCATGGCTGTATAAATATAATATTGTAAGATAGTCTGTAAGTTAGTTACACTAGGCAGTTAATCAGCAAATAAAGTTGTTTTTAAAAAGTCCAAAATTCGAGTTTGATTTTAACCTATAGTTTGTAAATGCCGATTGTCCATCGGCTTGTTTTTGTATAACGCTCTGTTAAGAGCAGATAAATGTTCAGTGTTTAGATGCTCCCTTTGTTCTTTGTAACATTCAAGTATTTTGTTTCATGTATGGAATAGTAATGCTCTGGTGCGAGCAAGGATTCAAGTATTTTTATGTATGCAATAGTAATGCTCTGTTGCGAGCATGAATCCTGTATGTAAGTTTTAAATGTAAGAGTATTAGTGTAGATATTTTTATATATATAGGATTTTAAACGAAAAATAATCACACACTTCGTATCTGCATCTGTACCTGAACACAGTTGGTCCTATCATCTGTATCTGAGCACAGTTGTGAAATTATAATTCAAAGTGAAAATTCAATTCAAAGTAAATTCAAAAATTCAAAGTGTTAATCGAAATATAATTCAAAGTGCGGTATATGCTGTGCAGTAATGCACCAGCCCAAAACTATTTGATAAAGCGAAAAAGAAAGGCTATCGACTTTCTTCGCAACCCCCCTAAAAGAAATTCGACCGTCCCAATTCACTTGAGCCCTATCCCCGAAAATATGGCGTCAATTTCACCGGATCAAAGACTGCAGCAGGCCCTGGATCACATCAAGGCCCAGGAGAAGATCATCAACGACCTAACCAGAAAGATCGCCGAACTGGAAAACAACTTAAACCTTCCTGATTTATCAGATGAGTCTGACATGGAAGACCAACCTGCTCAGCTACCAGCACCAGCTGCCAAGGCAACGCCAACAATATCAAATTTCAAAACAACCCATGAGCCGAAAGCTCATACGAATGAAGGCACTTTCAAAGGAGGAGCTCCGAAGAACGAGAGGCCCCCGCCAATCAACATAAAAAAGGTCAACAACATCAAAAAAGTTATCCAGCTTCTGGAGAACGCTTTGGGACACCGGAATTTTACTACCAGATCTAAGGGTGACAACGTTTCCGTATCACTATCTTCCTTAAAAGACCACGCTCTTGCCGAAAAAGTGCTTATTCTGAATAAGCTGGACTTCTTCACCTTCCTAAGGTCAGATCTCAAGCCGAAAACTTTCATAATTCGCCACATCGACCCTGCTTGGACTAACGAAGAATTAAGCGCGGAATTGTCCAGATTAAGTCCCAACCTGAAAACGTCCAAAGTCGACTATTATCAAACCCCACACATGAGATCCAACAACATTTTCAACCTACGGATCATCCAACTGGCACCAGACGAAGACATTAATAACCTGAAAAAAATTAAATACCTCTTCACTCATAAAATTGGCATAGAGGTACCTCACAAGCAGGAGCTTCTCCACTGCAAGCGCTGTCAGCAGTCAGGTCATCTTTCATCTTCGTGTCATCTACCACGAAGATGCGTAAAATGTGCGCAGGAGCATGAACCAAACCAATGCAAAGTCAAGCCACCGGGTGAGGAACCAGAACGTATACACACGGAAAATCCGGATGGCTCCATTTCTGTAAAGGAATTGTCAGTTGAATGCTGCAATTGTGGAGGACCGCATCCAGCAAACTTCACAAAATGCCCGCACAAGCTACGTTTACTGAAGCAGAGAGTGCCTCCAACCAAAAACAACACTGGCCAACTTAAGCAACCAACAGCAGCAGTTACTACAACAACGAGATCGAAATCCTATGCGGAAATTACCAGAGGAAACAACGCACCCTCATCTCAACCAGGAACAAACCTAGGACTCGACATCATGGGATACATCCGAGAGTTGCAAGCTCTCTTGCCGACGCTAAATGGATTAAGTAACTTCGAAAAAAAAGGTCAGATACTTTCTCTTATAACCTCACATATATTATCACAAAATGTCTAAGTTAAGTGTAGTTGCCCTCAATGTAGATTCCATTTCGTCAAACATACGGAGGCATCACCTCCGACTGCTAGTGAAGGAGTTTTCTCCAGACGTCCTCCTTCTTTGTGAAACCTGGCTCAAACCCAACTCTCGCATTTCTATTCCAAATTACCAATTTGTTTCAACTCCTCGAATTGACGGTGCAAGAGGAGGTACCGGTATCCTTATTCATAAAAGATTCCAATTCAGTGAAGTCAAATTTAGAAACATCTCCTGTGTCGAATACACTGCTGTCAAACTGCTTTGTGACAACAATAAAGTCTTGGTTCTAGTAGCCATCTATTTACAACCCAAGAGGTACCCTAACTTCCCATCTTCAGACTTCGATGAAATATTCCGTCAATCCCACCCCCACTCATTCATCATCGGAGGCGACTGGAATGCCCGTCATACCGCCTTCAACGACACCGCTTGCAATAAATTTGGCAAACAATTGCTTGCTTTCCTACCTCTCCACCCCTACGTCTATATCGACTCCCCTACGGAACCTACTCATTGCGCCAGCTCTACTCAATCAACTATAGACTTCTTCTTAAAATCTGCGATCCTACGCTCTGTATCTCCCCCTACTGTGTCGCACTTCTTCCCCTCTGACCATGCCTCCATCCACTCGGTAATTGACCTTGGCCCCTTAAATCCGCTTCAATCTCTCAACCCAGTCCATAATTTCTCCAGAACTAACTGGAGAAAGGTCAACAAATCCGTTGGCGATATGTTTCAAACGCTTCCCATCACTGATACGAATAACTTGGATCCTAACGAAATTGAAGAAGCAGCTTGTAAGATGGAAGGGATCTTACAGCAAGCCCTGTATTCTAATACCCCTTCAAGGATGCCACACTCCTTCGTAGGTAAACCACTTCCATATCTCACCCTCAAACTCATCTCATTAAAAAAAAAGCTCCGCCGAAAACTATTTCGAAGATTTTGTCCCCTCCTGAAAGTACAGGTTCAATTATTGTCTACCCTCATTAACCAGCAGTTAAATGCCTTCGTAGAGCAGAACTACATCTCCACTTTAAATAGTATCAGACCCGACCGTAATCTTTACAAAAACATCAATCGCCTTACAGGACGAAAAATACACACCTCAATAGACAGACTAATTGGTCCCAGAAATAATATTCTGTACTCTGATTCTGAAATAGCAAACTATTTAGCGGAACACTTCTCCCAAGTGCATAGGCAAAATGATAGCCTAGGCAACTCCGAGTTTGAGGAAGTGGTCAACCGTTATACATCCCATGAACTAATCTCCTCATTCACTCCATTCATAACTGAATTTAATAATGACAATAGAGCATCTCAACCCACCGATACAAACTTCTTTTTACAACCACAGGAATTTAACCAAATGATATCTTCTCGTAGCAGTAAAAACTCTACCGGCTTGGACAAAATTCCACATGTGCTTTTCAAAAACCTCAACCCTTCAAATCGACTATACATCATGACCCTGCTAAACCACATAATAAATGCTGGTCACATACCGGAGTCTTGGAAAACTGCCATAGTCATCCCCATTAAAAAGTCAGGCGCATCCCTGATGGCGGCCAATTTTCGACCCATCTCACTACTTAATAATTTAAGCAAATTACTTGAATTAAAAATTCACCATTACCTACTCTCCTTCGCGGAAACTAACTCATTACTCCCTGATTTTCAATTCGGTTTTCGTGCACAGCACTCAACATGTCACGCTCTCCTCAAGTTTACTCACGACATCACTATGGCTCTTAACGACCAGTGCCCCACTGTGTGTATCTCCCTTGACATATCCAAGGCTTTCGACTGCGTGTGGACTGCGGGTCTTCTGTTCAAATTACATTCCACGTATCGTCTCAACAATCACACTTCCAAGTTTCTCTACTCGTACCTATCAAATAGGAAATTCATGGTCAAGATAAATTCCACCCTTTCCCAGACGTACTCAATAACAGCAGGAGTCCCCCAAGGATCCATTCTGGGCCCCCTCTTATACTTACTATACACATCTGATATTCCTCAACCCCTCTCACCGAATACTCGAATCCTCAACTACGCAGACGATACCCTTGTCTACTCCAGCAGTAGGCTCGTATTATCTGCCAGAAACCGCGTAAATGAATTCCTCCAAATTCTTTCCTCCTACTTCCTTAAATGGAAGATCCGCCTAAACCCCAACAAAACTCAACTGGTTGTATTTAAAGGTAGAAACGTTCACTGTACCAATAACACGGTACGTAACCATTCAAAAATCCAACTCAACCTCTGCAACACCCTCATAAAACCATCTAAATCACTAAAATACTTGGGCATTACTTTCGAAAATAATCTCTCTTTCACGACTCACATAAACAATGTCATCCGCAAAGCGGGGATACAGCTGAACCTTTGTCGGAAAGTAATGTGGAAGGCAGATGGTCTCTCTCAACAAGTCAAACTTCTACTTTATAAACAAATCATCAGGCCCACACTTACTTACGCTTGTCCCATCTGGTTCCATATCTCTCCCTCTCAAATGGAAAAACTTCGTATCTTCGAAAGGAAGTGTTTCAGACTAATCACAGGGCTACGTCGACAGCGCGACTCCCACAAATATATCGGAAGCCTTACGCTATACCACTCCGTCGGCCTGGAGAGATTGGATAGAAGGTTCCTGGAATTGTCGATAAGATTCATTGAAAACCTGTCAGCCAATCCAAACCCTCTCATCAATTACCTTAGCCTCCCCAGCCACAATGCATCAAATCCCTATCTTCATGCACTCCATTTAAAGGCTCTCTTCTACGCAGGAAGATTAGTAAATGATGCGAACGAAATCATCTACCATAACAGGGTAACCGATCTTAACCACTTCAAATACTCAAACATTCAACCCTTTTCTCGGGTTCTTTCCTTTAACGAGCAGTCGGTGGAGAGACCTCCCTCTGCCGCTCCCTTCCCTCCTTAGGGTATGTAAAGTATGGAATCTCAACTTAATCTTAAGACTAGTCAAATTTGTTCTAAATGACTATATGTGAATTTATTTAACTACCTTAGATATAAGCTAGATTTAAGTAGAGATAAGTAGTTTTAAGAATATTTATTGTAAACATTGACAATCCATCCTGGTTTTCATGACCTTTCCAGGAGTCATACTAATAAATTGTATCTTATAGATCTCCTTAGACGTAAGACCTCAATTTAAATATTACTTGGAAAAATGTTCTAGGCATTGTAAGTAAATTTGTCACAACTTAGTTAAGTTAGCTGTAAACTTATGTAACTAAACTTTTAATGGTCAATAAAGACAGCGTTTTATAAAAAAAAAAAAAAAGAAAAATAAAATCAGAATGCAACCGACCACCCCGGCGTATTCTCATTTAAACTCAATTCTTTTTCAGCTATTTTGATTCCCTCGGGATATTTAGTGGCGTTGCGCTCGAATACTCAGGATCCTATTTAGATGGGTGTTAAGGGAGTTGCACCCTAGTGTACAGTAGGGCTTAAAGTATAGGCAAATAAAATACATCAAGTCAAAAGAGGCCTGATACATACAATGTGTAAAGATTTGCTTAATGTATGAAGATTTATTTTTGACAAAATGTATTCACAATTTTGTACAGGTACACACTCTCTCTCTTCTTCGTTCTGGAAGGATCGCGTTTTGTTCAGAGAATCGATATCGGGGGGTGTTGGTGCATTATGTTTGCCCACAAATGTGTGAAAAAGGTCTGGACAGTTACTGGTTTCAACAATATGGTGCGCTATGCCACACTGCAAAAGAATCAATGCAGTTCCTGCAACGAAAATTTCCGGGGCTCCGGATTTTTTTTGTGGGTTATTTGAAAAGCAAACGGTACGCCAACAAGCCTCAGACCATTGACGGGGTCAAGACAAACATTCGTGCTGAAATCATCGCTATACCGCCCGAGATGGTCGAAAAAGTGGTGGAAAACGCAGCAAAAAAGGTGCATTTTGCTTTGGTCAATAAAGACGGCCACTTAATGTTGTATTCAAAAACTAGTCCAAATAAATTGTAAAGGACCAAATTAAATAAAAAAGGACCAAATTTAATTAATTATATTATATTTTATTGATTTTAAATCTTTAGTTGCCTGCTTATGGCGGTGCTGTGTACAAAAATAAAATGAATACTCTGACGATCCGAGGTGATCGTTATGAAATTTGAAAAGGAACCGAGAGTAAAAGTGAAAGTAAAGCAAGGGCGACAGTGAAAGTGAAAGTGACGTGAAAACGATTTGCTTGCTTTGTCAAGAGAGGAAAGATGGTTATTCCAGCATTTGAAGGCTGTGATTTCGTTCTTAATAGTACTATTTAAGAATTCAACATTATATAGAAATCGATCGATCCTGTAACGAGGCCATTTTCTTCTCTCAGAATTTCGTAGCCTAATCAGATGTAAGATATTTTCAGGAAGCGGTGCCTCATCGACTGGAACTAAAGTGTCGTTGAATAAACCATTTAAAATTTATAAATTGAATTAAAAAAAAATGGAATACAAAAAATCAGAATATAAAATAGGTGATAAAAGGAATGTGTATATAAACTAATGAAAAAAAAGAATGTGTCGTTGAACAAACCATTTAAAATATATAAATTGAAACTAAACGTTCAATCTGCTTATATTGAATTCAACTTAAAAATCCAATACGTGATAAACGAACTGTAGTGATCCTAAATCACTACTCCCATCCAAATCCCCAATATTACCTATAATCCCAACCTAATTCCCATAGCGAATCATATGAGCGACAAGTTAAACCAAAAGTTAATTTGTCGCACATTGATTCAATTTCAAATTAGCTTCACCCCAATCCAATTGAATCATATGCACGATAAATTTAAACCAAAGTCATTGATTCAATCCTAATAATCTTAACATCATGAAATGCTTAACTCTAAATGCATTTCATGATTTTTCCTTCCAGGAATTTATTTAAGTAAATTCCTATACACTTCCCAGAATCCTATTCCAATTGAAGCACACAAAATCTTGTTTGTGCTTCTTGGAATTTTTAAATAAAATTTAAGTGACGTGAAAACATGTTCGTTCTCCATTTTTATACCTGAACCCTGAAACACATGAAAGTTGGTTTGGCCAGTCATATTCGAGCATGATGTCACTGCTGCTCGATATGGATTTTGCTGATTGTGTTGAATCTGCTGCCAAGGTTTTCGGCTTGTGGAACGAAAGGAGTTTGTTATTTTGAGCAGCTGCTGGTTGATCGTTAACGATTCGGAGAATCGTTTAGGTTACTTTGGGTGTTTTATCGAGCAGCTGCTATGGTTGCTCGTTAATGATTCGGAAAATCGTTTAGATTATTTGGATGTTATATCGAGGAGCTGCTATGGTTGCTCGATGTTGGTTATGGAGAGCTCTGGATTATGGATGAATTAAGTTAGGATTATGGGATATGTATTTAGAGGGGGGAGGATATTAATGGTAGGGCTTTCTGGAGCACTACAAATTATTATTCAATTCAATGGAATTAGCCGTTGATTTCAAAGTGCAATTGTCCTATACGGAACAATAAAGTCATTATATTATTATTCAAATAAAGTATCCGTGTGTAGCGATTCCAAATCACTACACCTTCCCACTTACCCAAAACCCCCTAACCTATCCTATGCATAAAATACCGAGTATACCTAAATACCATACTACCAGAAACACTAACATTATTTTGGCGCCCAAGCAGGGGCCGGGGAAGCCCAAGTTTAACTGGTGTTAACTTGTAAGTGCTCTAAAATCCCTGGTTACCTAAACACGATTCGCCCCAGTATAAAACGACGGCACATTTTGGTTTCGCGGCAGTCCGTAATCAGCAGTCAGTCGAAGCAGACTATAACCAGCGTTAAATAAAGTAAATTCAAAATAAAAAGATCTTTGATTCGGTCCCGGAGGTAAGAATATATAATATATCAAATATTGTTGTGTACCGGTATCATCCGGTATATTAACATTATTTTGGCGCCCGAACAGGGACCGGGAAAGCCTAAGTTTAACTGGTGTTAACTTGTAAGTGCTTTAAAATTCCCGGTTACCTAAACAATATAATCCAAACGTACTGGGTCAAGACATCTCTGCCTTGTGTCCGGAGCTGGGTCTGGCTCCGGAAGTACGTACCGGAAAACAAAAAAATATAAGTTTTCCTGGGCCGAACACCATTGGACTAATATACAAAATTAACAAAAGCGTACCTAGAGCTGCAACACCAGGGAGTAAAAAAAAACATAGTGAAAAAAAAATATTTTATTTAATCCAAAGAGATCTTGACACAGTAAAACAAAAACAAAAAAGGAGAAGAAGCTAAAATACCAGAAACATCACGGACCAGTAAACGATGCTAGCGAAAGGATAACTACCAGTAAAACAACAACAAGACCTTGTGATTCGTAATCACAACTCCTTCACCTACCACCTATCCCGAATTACCACTTACCTAAAAACCCCCTAACCTATGCCATTCCATACATACCTTTATCCATACTTACCCTTTTCCATTCTACATTTTCCTAGTCCAATTCTTATCTGCACCTACGATCCCCCATCCTACATACATTCCCCTCCTAGAGGACCGCATGTGCAACAGGCTAAGTCAAAACCCAATCTGTCGCACATCGACCTAAGTACTGACATTTTTATGGGCACGAAGATCGGGTTTGTACTCCAACATTACATGTATACTTGTGTGCAAACCTCGATCTGACACGATATAAAAAGTGCGGCCCATCTTGGTTTCGGGGCAGTCAATCACGATCAGTCGCGGCAGCTGGCCGTAGCTAACACCAATAAAAACTACTAAAACAAAAAAGCTCCTTCTTTTTATTTCGGTCCGGAAGGTAAGTAAAACCCTAACACCAAATATAAATATAATATTGTTGGGTAGCGATACCGGGCAAGACACCTTTCCCCGTTGGTCCGGAGCTGAGTCTGGGTCCGGAGGTACGCACCAAATACAACAAAAAGCATAAACCTTCCGGGCCGAACACACAAAAAAAAAAGCGTACCTGGGGCTGTAACACCAGGGAGTGGTAAAACAAAACAAAAAAAAAGAGATCACCTACATATTGTCAGCGAAAATCAAAACGAGAAGACGTCGACCAACAACGGTTCACCAGTTGCAGCATAACCGAAAATGGTACCTCTCTACCGCTACACAGCAACCAGCCTTGGTATGTCGATACAATTATTTTTATTTTTATTTTTTTTCCTTCCTTTTTGTTGTAATACGAATTATATAAGGTGCAAAAAGTTTTTCAGGAAATGTGCATTTTTGTGCAATTATTACATCAAGTCAGCAGTGAAGCTTGTTGCTTTTATTTTTTAGAATTTGTGGTGCAATTATTATATATTAATTCCACAGTGAAGCTTGTTGTTTATTTATTATATATTAATTCCACAGTGAAGCTTGTTGTTTATTTATTATATATTAATTCCGCAGTGAAGCTTGTGGCTTTTATTTCTTTTGAGAATTTTTTGTGCAATTATTATATTAATTCCGCAGTAAAGCTTGTTATTTATTTATTGTATATTAATTCCGCAGTGAAGCTTGTTGCTTTTATTTTTTTTTAGAATTTTTTGTGCAATTATTATATTAATTCCGCAGTAAACCTTGGTATTTATTTATTATATATTAATTCCGCAGTAAAGCTTGTTATTTATTTATTATATATTAATTCCGCAGTGAAGCTTATTGCTTTTATTTCTTTTTAGAATTTTTTGTGCAATTATTATATTAATTCCGCAGTAAACCTTGGTATTTATTTATTATATATTAATTCCGCAGTAAAGCTTGTTATTTATTTATTGTATATTAATTCCGCAGTGAAGCTTATTGCTTTTATTTCTTTTTAGAATTTTTTGTGCAATTATTATATCAATTCCGCAGTGAACCTTGTTGGTTATTTATTATTCTTTTGAGAATTTTTTGTGCAATTATTGAAGATACATCGGGTGCACAATTTTTAATTTTTTTTCGCAGCGAAGCGAGTTGATTTTTTGTTATAGAATAAGATTTTTCCGAGTATACATATTGGAAATATAATAAAAAATAAAATATTGAAACTTATACCAGGGGACCGTTTCCTTTGCTCAGCAGTCATCATTTTCTTTTCCCGTTTTAATTAAATCAAACCCAAATTCATATATCATAGAAATATATCCTAAGAAAACCATTACCATTTTATTTGTTAATCCACAATTTCATTTACCAATGCAATTAAACAAAATTTAAAGACATCATAACAAAGCTAAGCAACTAGGGCAGTCCGTTACCTGGGAAATTGACCACAGCAATCTGAGTTAACATTAAAACAAACACAAAAAAAAATATATATATATATTTTACACAACACTGGAAGCGACAGTAGCCGGTACAAATTTAGGCGACATCGGTACTCCAACATATTCTTGGCGCCCAACATATTATTGGCACCAACTTTATTATTGGCAGCAACCAACCTAATTAGCGTCCGAACCAGAACACCGATAGCCTAATCCAATTCCAAAACACCATTGCATGCCAACAAGCGTTACTACACCACCAACACCTGGGGAGACCACAGATAAGGAAACTCACCCGTCCCCAAGGAGGCTACGTAGCGGTACCATTCTTGACAGCGCAACGAGTTTTTTGGACTACTTGCAGCGGGTGTGCGAAACGGCGAAGGAGCGCGAAAGTCTATCGGTGAGGCAGTGTGACAACGAACAACTAGAAACGACCCGGGAGCTACGACTCGCCGTTCTAGACAAGCTAAAGATCGCCATCGAGCAATTTAGGCACGAGCTGGATAGCTACCAGGAGCTACCGGGACCTATTAGTGCCAGCCCCCTCGGATTGGATACTACTAAGAACCAAAGAGTCGAACACAAAATAATGAGTACGGAAACAGATTTTTGTAAAATCGCCAGGCTGATGTCCCAAATGGTACCAATCTTCTCAGAGGCTCAAAGCCCCCTGGTTGGTAACGAACTTCAAACGTTCCTGGGTTGTTGCAAAAAAGTTATGGAATGTTTGACCACGGAGGAACAACAAGCGTTTCTAAAGATATTTTCCACGAGGTTGCGTGGCGAGGCATATTTATTAGTAGCATCCAACCCGTTGACCAGTTTTGAAGAGGCTGAGAACCTCCTCAACCGGACGTACCTCCCGAAGGTAACATACGAGGAGTTGATAAATCGTCTAATAACAACAAGACAACACCCCTCGGAAGCACTCATAACCTTCACCATCAGGATCAAACAAATGTTGATGCTATGCAAAGAAGCAGCCGACCACAAATATGGAATTACGGCAGCCTCAGCTGTACAAGTACAGTTAGAGGATTTTGCGAAGAACGCTATGAAAAGTGGAGTGAATAACACCCACCTCAGCCAATATTTGTTGACCCTGGGGGAGAACATGGAAAAATTACAAAAATCAGCATTTTATAACCAACAAAATAATTTAATAACAAGTACACAAATACAATCATTAGAACAATTAATTCCACAAGCTATACCGTACAGTACACAACCCCAACCATTTTCAGATTTTCAACTACCCAAACAATTAATTCCACAAGCTATACCGTACAGTACACAACCCCAACCAATTTCAGATTTTCAAATACCCACACAATTAATTCCACAAGCTATACCGTACAGTACACCATCTCAACCAGTTCCAGATTTTCAGATACCAAAACAATTTAACCCACAAGCTGAACGCTAGTAACATTTTCCAACTCTAACAGTTACGTAATCAATCAACCGGGGGCAAACCTGGCATGACAAAACAGTCGTACCCAGATCAACGCCAGGCAAGGGCTGGGATAAACTGCAGTTTTTGCCAACAACGGGGACACACTTATAGTGAGTGTCTAGGGAGGAAAAACACCCCGTTCTGCCCAAACTGTAGGAAATATGGGCATGACGTAGGCGACTGCCGAAACTGGCAGCCCAGCCAGGACCGTATCGAAACGAGCCAGCATAGGAACCCGTTTAAAGAACGAACACCCTCCAGACCGCCCCCTCCCAAGGCCTCTGGCATTAGGCAACAGGAAAACCCGAACAGACTATACACTGTAAAAAGGGGCTGTAATTTCTGCGGTCGAGGAGGTAACGACATACAGGAATGCCGGCAAAAGATAAGGTGGGAAAATCAGGACCAGGGAAACGGAACACGGTCGAGCCAAAAAACTTTGGCTCGACCGAACTAAGAACCAGCCATACATCAGGGTATATTCAGCAGCACCACTATAGTCTACCTACCGTTAACCTTCCGTTAGATATAGGCCTAGACAAAGTCAGTAGACTGGTGGTAGACACCGGCGTTGAGATAAGCCTTATCACTAGTCAAAACGAAGTCAAAATCAACAGCAGTGATACATGCGCCATGAAACCCAACCAAGTTAGAACCGTTCCAAGCACGGTGCAGACTCCGGAAAAATTGAGTACTCCCCTGGAGTTTAACAAGGTAAGTCAACATCGCACACGGGCAGTCAAAGAGGGATTAATCACAGCGGGACCCGAAGGGTGTTACGTGCGGCTGCCGCCACGCCCATCATTTAATTGCTTTTAATATAAGTTATTGGTAGATGGTAAAGTGGTGGGAAAAACACACGATCCACATGTTTTCGGAGTAGGTGGAGATTGAGAGGGAGAGAGTTTTTCGAAGTAGTCTTGTCCTAGAAGTAATAAAGAAGAACCGTCTAAGACCTGGTGCGCTCTGGTCAAGACGAAAGAAAAAAAAAAGAAGAGATTAAAAGAGGAAGAAAACACGATAAGGGAAGTTTTTCCAGTAAATGTATAGTAAAGTAAAGTAATTGTATTAATAAATAAATTTAAGGAAAACGGTTTGTAAAAAGATAAATATAGAAACGAGTGTTAACTATTTGTCGGAACATTAATCGTTGCATATTGGAATGCATTACAAATAAATTGGATGTTGATAAATGTTGGAGATGTCATCGTGTTTTACTGTTCGTGTTGGAACTGCCGCAGGGTTGGAACCACAGGCGGGTTAATCGTTGCAGCTGTACCCAGGTAAACAGTAAATTTCTAACGTTCCGTTCACAGTGTGTACTTGGTTGACAAAACGGGAAGGCTACCTTAGCGGAACCAAGACTGGCGAATGTGTCACAATACGATGTGAAAGAATATAAAATTCAACTATTTGAATTCAACAGGAAAACGAAATACAAACCAGCAGTTGAATTGAAGTTACACGCAGAGAGGAATTAAAGAATAGTAATATTGAAGATCAATTTTGCGGATCTGTTATAGACTGCGAACTTCCTCAGGTTCAGTAACAATTTCCTCCGTTTGGAAGAATTAATGGAATTAACTTATCACTAGGCATTACCATACTAATATATATTATACTAATTATACTAACTTGACCAGTCGTTTTGTTTTCATTTCAATCGTGATTCGCGGCGTGGTTACTAGGCGACTTCTGTAACGTGTGCGCACTTTGGCGGTTGTAATACGACTCAGCGATATCTTGCTCGTGCAGAGCTTGTGGGGGTTTCTCTATTCTATATGAGAAACAACCCACAATTCCAACCACAATTCCTAACTAAATTCGACCGCCTTACAGCGCGTCAAATCAACCCCATTTCCCTCTACTTACCTGTTCACCTGCAAAGCATGTTTCCACCAAGGACACATAGCTAAACTCATTGTACCACGCAGACAATGCATAAATGAGTTTAGCTTACCTTTTTTGCCAACGGCAACTCGTGTCCATGTCGATTAGCGACAACCAAATCCAGCCGGACGAAGTTGTCGCATCACTGGGAAATTTATCAAAACATTCGATTGAATCACGTGATAATATTTCCCAGCGTTACTTCGGCTTTTCTCCAGACACTTCATTCGCTGGGGATCAATGTTCTCTTTTTGCAGGTGAATATCATCAGCTTAATTCTCCTCTCTTTTTCAGTTCTGTCTTCGTGTGGATCAATGTACACTGAACTCACCGTACTACCGAATCAGGTCAACGGGTTCCGCTCAGAACTACATTGATTCATGCACATACAACCAAATCCACCCCAAGATAATCGTACAGCGTGTTTCTGTTTTCTCATTGTCCCGCTCTCTTCGATCATCAGTTTACCGACGTAACCTACCACACATCGAAGAACGTGGCAATGAGAGAGCAGAAGTATGTTCTCTTTTGGTTGTATCCAATTTCTTCCCTTTTGAAAGCAGTCGATTAACGTGATTGAGCTAGTGAGGTTGTGTCGCTGACCACCGCGCGTGTGCATGCTTATGCACACGCGCGTCCGCGGACACTCAATGTTATGTTAAATAAATCGTTACTCAATCGCCATCGCGTGTGCACTTGATAGAGCCATTAGTAATAAACAAAATTCTTTAACAAAAAAAACACAAGTGTATAAAATAGAGAAAGCCCTAGTTTAAACGAAAATTATAGACTAAATCAAACAAAAAAAACTACACCAGTGTGTTTTCAATTGTTCCTGTCTTCCTGGGTGAACTATTTTCGTCAGAGCAACATCGTTGGGGAGTTAGTGAAACTGTACCCATGACCGGCAGACCAACTTCTACCCCCACAAGCTCACTTGCTCATCGTGATCATGGTTCTTTCATGGATGAGAACGAACCTAGAACAAAGAAAGGGCATAAGGCGCATTCAGGGGATAAGATTTCGGTAAAGCAAATAAAACCGAACTCGTCGGATGCTATTGGGATCTTTGTTGGAAATGTGCGTCGCGACTAAACAAAGAGTCGATGATGCGATGTGGAAATGTGCTAATGGGTTTTAGCTAGGTTACTAGGAAATGGTGTTTATGGCATCGCTAGTAAGGGTAGGTATTGAATTCCTATTTGCATTTGTTTATGCTCAATCAAATACATAATCA
Source organism: Microdon myrmicae (assembly GCA_963931805.1). NCBI lineage: Eukaryota > Metazoa > Arthropoda > Insecta > Diptera > Syrphidae > Microdon > Microdon myrmicae. The sequence goes on along the minus strand of OZ007500.1, from coordinate 129,485,731 downwards.
ACTTAGTGGGGTCGAGAAACAAACATATAATAGAGATACAATTGAGTGCGGTCGAGATTCAAACACATAATCAATTTAGTGCGGTCGAGAAACAAACATATAATAGAAATACAATTGAGTGCAGTCGAGATTCAAATACATAATCAATTTAGTGGGGTCGAGAAACAAACCTATAATAGAAATACAATTTAGTGCGGTCGAGATTCAAACACATAATCAATTTAGTGGGGTTGTGGGGGTTTTGGCCTGGGCGCCGACGTACGGCGGGTGGTTCACCTCATCCCCAGCGATGTTCCGACGAAAATTGTTCACCAAAAGGACTAAGGCATAAATGAAAACTCACAGGGAAAGTTTTATTGTTAATGTTTTTTTTATTACCTTTTCCTTTTTTATTGTTAACTCATTAGTAGAGCAGTTCTGGTATTAAGTTTATCTTATCCGTACGTTTAGAAACGTCTATTAATTTCGTTAATTATGGATCATTACCCAGGATCGCTTTCCTCCTTGATCTTGTTTCACAGAAAAACTAACATAATTAATATCGTTTAAATATTACGAATCACGACCATCGGTTGCTTTATAATGTCTTTTCAGATTATTTTATGTTGCCACGGCACACCAACCGGGGGGGAACAAAAATTAGATTCGGCAGCTCAGCACAACACTCCGGGCTTGATAAAAGGCTACTCCTTTCCTTGAGGGATAAAATTTGACTTCGGCAGGACTGGGAATATTTAATTCATTCTTTTATATATTCACGACACTGTTCGCCGCTTTATTAATTGGTTCCAATTTATGTATATTTAACAGAGGACGGATGCGGAATCAAGGGTTTAACTTGGTAAGGGCTGATTTGCACCCGCGCAGAGACTTTGTTCTAATAGAGGTGTGTGCACTTCTGTGGTTACGATTCGACTGTAGTTGTGACTCGACTGGTGGCGCGGCGTGACCGTCCCCTGCGGTTAATGAACTTCGACTGACTAGAAGGGCGCAAGAATCCATTCATCATGTCGTGGCAGTGGAGTCATAGCTAAATAAACTCACTGCCACTTAGTAGGAACTTGATAAGGGTTGCTATGCGTGCATAGAGAATTTAGTTCCAGAGAATTACTGCCGTACGGGCTGAATTAGATTCCTCTGTCGCTATGTGTACGGAGAAACCGGTTTCGGGGGCATAACTAAGTATGGGCATGAATTGTCGGCTAGACAAAGGGACATGGGCCTTGGTCGTTGCGATGGTTGTTTCGTGGAAATGCAACGCATCGTGCTGGTGACTTACCGGTATAGAGAATTGGTGTTATATCAATTGGATTAGGTAGGATGGGAGCCGCAATGCGTGGTGAAATGTAAATGAGCGCAGATCAAAACCACTAAGAGACCGATAACAAATCGTTAATGTTCAAACCACTGGCTGTGGAGCCGAGGAACATTTGGTTTTGAATAAAATAAATATATAATCAAATAAAATAAAAGACTCAGGAAGTGAAATATAAAGACATTAAAAAAGAAAACGGCCACAATTACCTAAATAAATAAAAAAAAAAAAGAAGAAATTAATCAACTAATCAAATTAAAATTCATAAATCTCAGGCATATCTTCATCGCAAAGTCCTTATTATTCATCATTTTTATGCACGGAACCTTAAGATTGTAGCACAAAAGGCCAAACTACCCACTCACCATTCAGCAGTCGGACGCCGTACGGAAGCTGGACTTAGGCACGGAAGGAAGGACGTACGTTCAACTCACGGCGGATTTGTTACATAGTTTTTAGTTATTTTTTATTAATTTTTTTGTGATTTTTGTCAATTCTATTCTCTATAATCTACTTTAATTTACTATCTTTATATCCATAACTTTTCCTCTTGTACAACTTTCATTCATATTCTTTTCCCTTTCCTGTTCCTGGTATTATCTTGAATCTTCTTGATTCTTATCAATTCTATTCTCTCAGTGTATCTCAGATTTTAATTTCTCTTCTTTCTCTCAACTCGCACGCTTCTATTCTCTAGTGTATTTGTACCCTCCTCACTCTATTTACTAAGTTACCTATTTATTTAGTTACTCATTCAATTCATTTCGCTGTTTTATCCTTGCCCCACTTGAATCTCTATACCCTATTTACTCATTGGGCACTTAGCGCGATTACCCCCCCCCCCCCCCCCCCGCCCCTACTTCGCTATCATTCCCAATATGCCTTGTGGCAACTCAGCTTGTGGAATTAATGATGCTAATGCCGACTATGTCGGTTGTAAAGGCACCTGCGGCAAATCCTTTCACGCCTCCTGTGTGGGTCTTAATAAGCGAAACACACAGTTCGCAAAGGAATTCCCCGACAATCTCCTATTCTTTTGCGACGAATGTCTCAACATATCGCTCTCTCACGTCCTCCTGGGTAAAACATTCCTGAGCGACGCTAACGGTAGTTCTCGCAACCCCAACCTGAAAACATTCACCAAAAAAATTTTACATCCTGAGAGTAGACTCAAGTGCATCGATGACCTCGATTCTCTCCACCAAACGTCTCTAACCGACATCAAGACCCTCATTGGAGACAGTAACAATATGGTCGTGAACCAGGTGACTCATGCAATTAACGACTCCCTCAAATCACTCACACAGGAACTTGTGGGGCTTTTCAGGGCCCGAAGAGCTATGCATCGCTCGATCCCCACCATTTCCAGCAATGCGACTTACCTTAAAGTCGAATCTTCTGCAAGATGATACAACCTTGCTACGGCATTAACCGCCACCCAATTCGCTGGAATTAATTCGGTTATCCCCAAGGATAACCGACATAAATACCTTATAGGCAGCTTATCTTTCTTTGGGGGTTTTTCCAAACCCCTTCTCCACGGTCATTTCTGAAAACATAATTCATGGCAAGATTATCATCTTGCCATGACATCAATTCAGCATCACCACGAGCTTCTGCGACCGAACAATGGATGGCACATATCTACCAACACACGCTGATCTTTCCGTGTGTTATCTTTGTACACATTCATTGACCTAGCATTATTTCGGGTTGCTTGCACATCTGCAAGCCAGATTTTCAACTGCATGTCTATGATCTATCTTTCCTACCAGTAAAGAAGATCAAATTAAACATTGGCCTTTCATGCGCGCATATTTACTTATCTCAGCATGACCGATTTTGTGATCCGTTGCCGTTTGTCGGAACGATCACCAGCATCGGTCATGATCACCAATTTTAGTTTACACAAAGTAAACACTCAAGCGGATACTTTCGCCTGACAGTCCCTTCAACGGGATTAACATATCCCTAAGACAACATATATCACCGAAATATGTTTATGTTAAATGATCTAACAACGGCCATATCCAATGTTTGATTCATTTTTCCAAAATAGATTCCTGCCTTCGGCAAGGGTTTTATTGACTCACGTCAATCAAGAATCTATCCTTTGCAGCTGGCGGCAGTGTATCTTGCCGAAACATGTAGCAGCAGATTCGATTTGCTACATGAGTTTTTTCCTGTTTCCTTTTGTTTTGGACCTTCGCCATTGGCGGCGAATCCTTTAGGTTCGTTTTCGTTGAATGTCTGAAAAGAGACATCCAAGAGTTAGTCAGATTTTATTCGCCCAAGGGGACAGATCTTAACCGTCGTTGCGTGCGCATGTGAGAAGTCGATGTAGTTAATCCTTTAAATAACGTGTCGAATAAAATTTTTCCGTGGTGGTTTAAGTTACCATAAGTAGATCGTGCGTTGTCAACTTAAAATGTAAATTTGTGTAGACAAAGTAAAACAAAAAAGGCAATAGCTAAAAGTAAACCGAGTTCATTAACATTAGGAGCAAAGTTCACCTATGCTAAAAGTAAACCGAGTTCAATAACATTAAAAGCAAAGTTCACCTATGCTAAAAGTAAACCGAGTTCATTAACATTAAAAGCAAAGTTCACCTATGATAAAAGTAAACCGAGTTCATTAACATTAAAAGCAAAGTTCACCAAACATCCACAGTGTTTTACTTCCTTAAGTGTTCCTGTTCTACTCGATGCGTATAGATCCATTGACATTCCACAGTGACGACGAGCTAAGCCAACTTCAATCGTAGTGAATTTTTCCGTGGTATATTTGCTCAATCAGCGCCCATGCTTGGTGCACATAGCAAAAATATCTACAAACTAATCACTTCCTTTCGCACAAACCTCGACAGATGCCTGCAGTCGACATCCAAACGGCCGCCCGCTTGGCATACCAACCTCCTTTTTGAGAATATTCTCTCCAGACTTAACAGCCTTTCTGATGGATTTGCCCTGCTGCGCTCCTCCCCTCTAAACCTCCCCGCTCTGTCCGAACCAGACCCCCTAAACGAGGTTATCCTACAAAAGCTCGGCACTGTCCTAGACGTCACCATTATCAGACGCCAAAGACGTAATCTGCGTTTACTACCGAACTCAATGTCTTCTGGTCTTGTATGATTTCTATCCCTCCATCCAAGTAGTTAGAAACCTTTGAAGTAACCCGGTAGACACTATCCTTAGATACGTGCCCCCCTTTATTAAATTTCAGATATCTTGAGACCGAGCCCATGATTCTCACGGACGTGGGTAATTCCGGTTATCGCAAGATGACCAGAAGCTAGAAACAAGATTAAGAACGCATTTGTCCTTGTCTCATTTAAATCGGCCTCCCGCCACAACTTTGTTTTTTGAGAACTCTCTTTGTGCCTTGTTCATTAAGCAGTGAAAGCGTGCGGTCGTTCTTCGCTAAGAAAAAATGGCAAAAAGAAAAATAAAAAGAAATAAAAGAAAATATTTAAATGAGAGTTGAAAATGAGAAGACAATCGGTGTGCGCGTGTTATCGTTCAAATAAAAATAAGAAGTTGAAAATTGTTTTAATAATATTGGTGAATCTGAAGTAAATGGAATTAAAATTACTTGAACTAAAATTAGTTAAAATTGTTAATACATGTGAATCTGAATGAAAATAACTTAAAACGATCACCTTTGTAGTAAATAAAAATTAATAAAAAATATAACAGATTAGTTATCATTTGATAAACCCACATCATCCACATCCCCCTGTAGTGGAAGCCTGCGCTTACGATACACCTATCAAGACCAATCCGGGGTAAGTTTGTTTAAGAAGCAGATACATTAATTGTGACAATTATAACCATAACAATCTGGACATTTCAATTGTTCCTCTCCTGAGGGCGTAACAAAATGTTTTATAATTAAAGTTCAATTAATTATCCCTCCCCCTTTGAATTATTAACATCTCGTGTCTTCATATATATCCTTCCCTTCCCTCGAAATCACTAATTTCCCTTTACAATAGAATATCCCCAAATACAATAGCTAGATAATTTAAATAAAAGTAAACCCCATTTAAAACCCCACTCACATTACAATAGTCAATTTCCTTCTATTAGCCATAGTCGCCCCCTATTAGCCAAGTCCGCCGCTTCCTAGAAATAACTATCGTGGAAGCGGAACGAAAAAGGATATGTGGCGAAAGACACGAGATTGTTTCCTCCCTTGTTAAGCGAGCAGTGAACGCGAGTGGTTGTCGTGTCCTGCACTAGTAAAATTAACGCTTTGATGAATTCAGGAGTTACCGCGTGTGGTTAGTGGCGTAATAAAGCTATTGTGTATTGAAAATATTTGAAAGAGAAAATTATATTAAAGATTGTGTTTTATAAATAGTAAAGATTGGGTATTGAAAATATTTGAGAGAGAAAGTAAAGATTAAGATTGTGTGTCCTAAAGAACCAAAGAAGCGCTATCAACAATCAAGTTAGATGGAGGGGTAAGTTTGGTGGATACTAAATAGTAAATTAATTGTTAAAATAACATTTAATAATTTGGCGCAGCCGGCGTCCACTATTTGGATCGGCACTAGCGATCGAAAGATTGCTTTAAATCCTGGAGCATAAAGCTCGAAGGTGCGCGACCACTGGTGGAAAGAGCCCGAGGCTCTAACGAACCTACGCCAACCACAGCAAGGAAAAATAAAACTTGGTTTTGCTGTGGTTTACGTGATTATCAAAAATAAAAAATTTCAGAAATCAAAAATTAAGAAAGAATAAAGCAGAAATAAAACAAAAATTCAAAAAATCAAAATTCATATACATATAAATCAATAATACACAAATCAAACACGTACCCGATACGTGCAACGTTTATATAACAGTTGTAGTAAATTATTAATAAAGAGCAGAAATCGGGTTGGAGTCAAGATAGAATCCTGAGGCACCCCGGAAATAATTGAATAAGAACTCGCAGAGTCTTCTTGTCTATAACAACCCGAGTTAATCAATTTTCAAAGTTGCGGGGAAAGTCCATGTGACCGAAATTTACGTCAGTCACAACGTTCAAAGATTTCTAAGGCTTGGCTACTATAGAACCCGTATTTGCAATCACTTAGTAGTCTGTGGCATTCCAAATATTTAATCAACGCGGTCGGTAACGAAAAAACAAAAACAATTGTGGTTTTTTGGCGGATGTTAGTCTAACTTTAGCGGATGTTACTTTATCTGGGTCGTAAGTGTTCCGCCGAACACTGCTGCTACTAGTAACTCCACAGAACGAAACAGCACAACTACAGCTCCGAGAATTGTCACAAATGAATCACACTATATACTTGCAATTTCGGATCCTTTTATTGTCTTAGTTTAAAACTAAAAACTGTTGTTTAAAACATGCACTTAAATTGCTACAAACGCGTGACAAGTGTTCGTTAGTTTGTTCAAAATCCGCGACGAGGAATTATTGGACACTAGGATCGTACTTAATGATCCTTGGACGCACGTAACTACAGAGAAGCACAACTCGAATGTTCAGAGCAAGGATTTTGGTTCAGCGCGCATCGAAAAACCGAATATATAATTTTAATGTTGCCGTCGGTGGCAGTTCGGAAAAATACTTGTTCCTCACGTCCTCCTAACTCCTTATCCTATCTGTCGACTACCCCTCTATGGGTTTCTCTCCGACTCTCGATATAGCTGTTCGATGAAGACTGTTGTCACGTTGACGATCAAAATTGGACTGTTCATATCTACTGAAAAATACCCTGATACAGCTCGTATCTGTATCTGTACAGAAAATTTTCCTATTCGCTCTGCTAACAGAATTTCCGAATCTCTGTTAGCAGCATGTTCATTCGTCCCAGGGGTAATTTCTAGATTTCTGAAAAGGAGAAAGTCATTCGTCACATACATCCTTATCACCATCCGTGGTGGTGATCGAAACTCAGTTCCACGGCCTTCTGTTTGCACAGCACATCTGGCGCGCAGACCGGAGAGGTTCGATGATTGTTTGGACGTACAGTACGTGGGTCTTGTTTGACTTTGTAATTACACGCCGAAATCCATAAGATCTTTCTAATGGTGTGAAATTCGAAAGGAACCGTGGGATCGGAGTAGTTCCTTCTGTTGGTTTTAACCTCATAAATATTCCCGAATTATCTCGTTGAGATAATTACGGTTGCCTAGAATTTGGCAGCGGATAAGCGATATGCTTTATTGCATGAGGTTGCCGTTTCCTTTGTTTTCACGATGGATTTGGGTGGTCTTTGTGGCAAACTACCCGCACGTGCATCCGTTGGTCGGCTAATTTGCTGGTGATAGCAATTCTTTGTATCTATACTCGGAATTGTCGGTTCCATGAGGTGTTCCTGGGCTCAGGCAGAATGTATGGTATTTTCGTGAATTGCCTTAGGAATAGGATGCATGGATGTTTTTACCTTTGTTTCAGGTGTGAAGAACTATGATTGTTGAGCTTGACATTAAAAGCTTTGGGGACGTTCAGTTCCTTGCTTTTTGGTGTCGGGCTCAACGTTGGCTATGAGTTGCAGGCCCTATGGTGGGGCTTTGGGACACGCGTCTGTGGGCGCGTGCAATGTTCTCAGGTAAGTAAGTTCCTTGACGGCAGGAACCTTACCTGCGTGGAATTGTGCGTTCGTAGAACGCTACAGTTTCGCAACGGTGGGTATTGACAGTTGTTGTTGAGGAGCCGAGTCGATAACGAGGACAAAAATAATATTTTATGTTTTCTCGGTGGGACAAAGGGGGTGGGAGAGTTACTACGTAACACTATTACGTTCTGTCGTGACACAAGAAAAATAGTACTAAAGTACTGATCTTGAACTGAGATAACAGATAAAAACAAAATAACATGTCAAAAAGATATTAATTACTGGGGATGAATAAAGAAACGAGGATAACTTAATAACGAGACAAAACAACGGAAAACAAGTGGTGATAGGGTGTGAAAAATAAATATAATAACTCGGAACTTGACTCAAAGAAAAAAAACAACTGAAGTTCAACAAAACGACAAAGGACGACATTACATTCTTCATTCGGTTGTGAAAGGAAAATACATGAAATAAACGGGAGATCTCAAGTGAATTTTTACTGTGTACAACTTGTTTTATTGGAACACACCACTAAGGTCGTCAGTTGCATTGGTTTCAATTAATTTGAGCTATTTTGTTTTATTTTACCACTTAATATAGACATTTTTGAAGTTCCGAGAGTCTGACCTACTCGATCAGCGGGGATTAAGACGAGCGTTGTTTAAATAATATATTACACTACCAACACGCCACAACAGAGTCTGTGTTTCCCTTTGGTCTGCTAAATTCGATTCACACAATTCAGTAATCAAAACAAAAGTGTAAGCAAAAAATTACTATTATCATATCTCATTTAAGATCGCATGCGTAGGATAACCTAAAACGATTTAATGGGGTGACGGATCTCTAAGGAGAGCAAATGCGATGCGGTAAAGAGATAAGGCGAAAAGTCCGGTTGATTCGCATCGGGCGATAATGAGTCTGAGTTGAAAATCCACCATAAGAAGTCGAGAGCGAACAGCGAAACAGTGGTGGAGAGTGAATTGAATAAGCGTGGGTAATAACTATTCGCAGAAATGATATTAAGAACCGGGTCCTTTTGACATACAATCACGTACAAATGCAAGTAGAAATCTAAAACGATGTAACCAGTTATCTTAAACCAGTAACCAGTTATCGTAAAATCATGAATGTTGTATAAAAACGAAAACATTTTAAAGAACTTTAATCAAATGACGAGAATTGTAGTATTAGGTTGTGGGGTATTTTAAGTAGGGTGTACCGACGTACGGCACTGATTCACTAAAATCCCACTGAATTGTTCCACGAGCTTTAGAGGATAATGAAATTAAACACTGGTATGTTGTTTGAATTATCGTTTATTTATGGATTGTTTATCAGCTTTACCGCATACATTAGGTATAAACTTCTCGCACTTGAAACAAATTTTTAACCAAAACTGTTAGGTAACTATTAGTTCGTAAAATAAACTGTCACAATCTCACATAAAGGTTAATATAATGAATTAAGCCTCTAGGCTTTTAAATGTCACGTACACACATCGCGCGCAAGGATTCTAAAGCAGTTAATCAGGAACCACACAACTATTTGAATTATATCTGCGGTAAATGGAATAAAAGTGCACTCGTACACACTCACGGTAATTTATCAAAACTCCAATCCACGCTTCCTGCAGCCGAACTACGGCTCTCACGACACAAACGTTGGGCACATGTGTGCTGTTGGGCGATACAAATCTGACTAAAATCCATTCGTCAACATAAGAATGAACTGATGACGAATAGCCTCAAAAAGGGAGGAGCGAAACGATCAACCAGAGGCAGTCAATCGTGGTTGGGTTAGATAACATGGGGTGGATTTCTCATGTATGTGTATCCGCTACAGAAAACCAACAACGAACGAACATATGTGGATGCGGCGTTGTTATTGTAACCCATCGTAATGATCATTAGGTGAAGGAATAGGTATCTGCGATCTAATGTCAACAGAAACGCTATTTCCATGATCGCACGAAGGGATGCGGATTGTTTGAGTTCGCCAACATTGCATGGGTCGGCAGCTGTGCACACAATTGATTTGTGTAACGCTTGCCGGCGGCAGACCCTTCTGGTGTGAAAACGCACCGAAGATCTGCTCGCACATAGTAGAAGCCATAAATCAACATTTAGTTGATTGACATGCAGTTTTCTAGGTCCGCGGACGGTTGGCGGCCGATAATAGAAAATCTCGATGAAGATAAACAATCCCAAAGACATGCATGCACGTTGGGTTCTGCAAACGAACACAGGATACAACCGTTGCCAGTTGTTTAAAATAAACACTTAACGGCCAGATACAATTTGATGCATGTTGTTTTAGGGTATAGTTATCCCGTTGTGGTGCCACCAGGCAAGAGCATCCGCTTGGGCGTTTACTTTGTGTAAACGAAGACAGCTTCGATAGCCAGCGTGAGAAACGTGGCTACTCGTTGCTTAAATAAATATTGGTGGTCATGGCCGATGCTGGCGATCGTTCCAAGATACGGCAACGAATCATAAAATCGGTCATGCTGATGGCCAAGCAAATATGCGCGCCTGCAAGGCCAATGTAAATTTGAACATCTCCTCCTTGGAAAAGATAGATCATAGATCATACCGATGAAAATCGATTGATGCTGGATCGATGTCATGGCAAGATGATAATCTTGCCATGAATTATGCTTCCAGGAATGACCGCCCGAAGAGGGTTTGGAACAACCCCTGAAAAGGTAAGCTGCCTATGATGTATTTATGTCGGTTATCCGTGGGGATAACCGAATTGGTTCCAGCGAATTGGTTGGCGGTTAATGCCATAGCAAGGTTGTATAACCTTGCCGAAGATTCGAATTTGAGGTAAGTTGTATTTGCCGGTAATGGTGGGGATCGAGCGATGCGTGGCTCCTCGGGCCCTGAAAAGCCCCACAAGGTGTACTTGTTAAAAAATTAACATCCGTTGAGTCACATTCGCCACGCAAATAGATAGGCTGGCGAAATCCGTACCGATGCGCGGACTCCGAGAGGAACCTTTCCGAAACCAGTTACAGGCGATCGTTGAAGAGACTTTCCAGGGGATAACGCCGCAGCTCCTCAGAATGGTGAGGAGGTGAGAGGAGTTGCTGGAAAAAAGGAATCCTTATGGTATGAGAGGCACGACCAGGGCTGAGGAGACAAGTTTCAGCCAAGGACATAACCTACCCATGGCCACAACACCGGCCATGCACAGTAGCAACCCTTTTTCAGCGATTCGAAGTAGGGGAAGTCAATCTAGAGACAGAACGCCAGGGCAAACATGGCAGAGCCCATTTCGTCATTCACAGGGAAAGGACTATATAGAGGACAACCCAGTGAATAGACAAAATCCTTTTGGCCGTCCTGAGGCCAGTAGACGGAGTCAAACATGGAGGCCGCCAAAATAAAATAAAGAAACATTTTTTTTTATTAAAGTAGCCGCAAAGACCAGGGTAATAATCCAACTCTAGGGCGGACTACGTGGCAGTAAAGTAAAGAAAAAAAAAAAGAGAAATAATCAAACTTCCAACGAGGAAGGACGCGTTTTGTTTTGTGTGAAGCGAATTAATTAATTTTAAAATAAAAGAAATAAATAAGAGAAAACAAAAAAGAGTGTAACATTTGGTGTTTTAAAATAAAAGTTTTGTGAAAAAGAAATATCGAAGTTTTTAAATTTAAATGTTACAATTTAGAAAAAGGACTTTCCTCGCTCTTCCCTCGGTCGCGTCAAGGAAGCACGGCGCTGGATCGTAACAAATAAACAGACTGATTCGCCGTTAAACTTTGAAGGAATGAACATCTGTCTTCAAAAAATTAAGAATTAACATTTATTTTAAAGAAGAAAAAAAAATTAAATTAAAAAAAAACAACAAATTAATAGAGAAAAGAAATCGAGGAGCATAGCTGTTGCGGATTCGCAATTAAATGCAGCGGGGAGAATCTAGAACGTTTATCGTCTAGTACCCTCCCCAACCACCACACATGACACACCTGTCAGCAACTAGCTGACAGTGCTTCATCCCTAGCGAACCGTCATATCGATTTGAATATGACTAAAGTCTTTTTCCGTTCGAGTTGATCGTTGGCGTCTTCCGTATGCAATCTGTTTGTCGAACACAGGAGTTGCTTTTGTGATTTTCAACGTTATTATTAGAATTATCCGCACTTTGTTTCTTATAGTCAATAGCAAAAACTGAAGCAGAAACAGGAAATAAAAAGGAAAAGACGACACAACAGTCAGCTGAACAGGGGAGCACAAGACTCAACGCCCCCTGCAACCTGCACACCAGAGACCAGGTACGGCGACCGCTCCACGGTCGACCAAATAAGTCTTATTACATATCCCTTTCCTTTATTATAGTATTCAAATTACTAAAATAATTTTCAAATTGTTATAACATATACAACAAACCCCACTCCGTTAGACGCTCCACCCTGTGAAAAACCCATTTAGGTCCTAGTCACTGTTACGGACCTCGCGTGCATGCCATCGCCCAACACCTCCTAATCTCTACGAATTCCCCCACCCTACCTGTAAAAAGAATCAATATCATCAAGTAGCTATTTTGCATAAACTACTTTATGCAAATTCTACGTGGCAAGAAAAATAAAAATAAAAGGAGTTGTCGCCGGATAAATAATAAAAAATGTCAACGGCGAAAATGAAAAATTATTCAGTCGAGAAAAATTAATCGAAACGAAGATAATACGTAAAATCGAAATACACAAAAAGTAAATAAGCGTAAGTGACATAATCACCGCGAGTGAGCACCCACTTGGATTACACACCACACACTCGGAGTTACGATACATCACCGGGACTACCAATCCATCAGTGAACAGGGGGAATCAAGAACTACACAACACAACTCCCCCTGCAACCGGAATACCAGTAACAACGACGACCGACGAAGAGGTCCGTCTAAAACTTAAGTCACAAATTAGTCACCGTTAAATCTATAACAGTAGAAGTGTTGCCGATTTGCCCTGGACACAACCGACCAGGAGACACCATCGTGTTCCTGACGCCAGCACCCAGCCCACAACAAAACAAGAACCCGTTGTTAGTGGAAGGTGTGTTCAACACATGTTTGAACATACAAGAAGTGTGAGGTACTTTACTTTTTATTTTACATTATTTGTATGTCAACTAATTATACAACAAATTTAATAAGATTGAATTGCTAAAATAAAAGTGAATTTGTGTTGTTGCAAGATAAGAAAACAATCGCGATAAGACCCAGCAGTCTTATGACGAAGCAGCAATAGCTACAGCAACTATTAGCAATGAAAAGAAGTCATCTTTAGGCTCAGATCAATCGTCTAATAACGAATTTTCGCCCTCATATCATCATTGACAACTGGGGGGTCAAGATTTAACGCCCAGCAATCGGAACCTCTTTTCGCCAATTTATAATAATAACAAATTGCCACATATTTCCCTGCTCTGTGTCTGGTGGGACCAGGGCGGTATTGTGTATTATGAATTCTTGAAGCCCGGCGCAACCGTTAATACACAACGCTCTCGTCAACAAATGGTTAATTTAAACCACGCATTAATCGAAAGACGACCGGAATGGGCCAGAAGACATGGCAAAGTGATTTTGTTACACAACAACGCGCCGTCTCATCACAGCAAAACTAGTGAAAGACTGTAGGGGTTTCTCTATCCTATAGGAGAAACAGCCCACAATTCCAACCAATACCTACCCATTTCCCTTGATAGGTATTTACCAGCAGGACATGTCAAAGGGACGCATAGCTAAACTCATTTTTCTATGCAGATAATGCATAATTGAGTTTAGCTACAATCAACAACATACGGCAACACTATTGCGCTAACCATGGGATTTCCACCGGAAATTCCATTCGTATTGGTTAGCAACAACCAAGCCAAACCAAGCGACGCGGTTACGTCATAGTCCATAGGCTTGGGTATTATTGAACATTCCACAGAATGGAATTATATCCCCAGCCGATGCGGCGTCCTATTGATTTTTCGCAGATCACCCATTCGCTTGGGACCAATGATCTCTTTTTGCTGGTGAATAACCTTAGCTATGTTTGCCCTCTCTCCCGTATTTCTGTCTTGCTATAGTGCGTTGACCTAAGTGATAGTCACTAGGCCAGTAGACCAGCCGTATACACGGCATTGACGCACACACACCTAGCCAGATCCACCCTGGGTTATTGTGCTTTCCCTTTTGATTTCTCCATTCTGGCTACGCCCATCGACGTCGAACGAATACACAAGTACGTTTCGACCTGGATGAGTGTGGTGAGTTGGGGAACACACAAGAGAGCATGATTACCATTGGCAGAACAATGTGTAAAAAGCAGAAATTACGATTTCCACCCTAAATAGAGCAGTCGCTATCCATCCGCCATCGTGTGCGCACGCTACGTCTCGTGTTCAAAACATTCACTTGCACAAACGAAAATATTTCTTTGAAGAAAAGTCGAAAACCAGTATTGTGAACATTACTAATTTATAAACAGTTTTAAGTTAAAAAAAAAATAAGAAATAAAAACAACATCAAGAACATAACAACAACAGTGCAGTTTATTTTATACTCTTTATGGATTATTGGATCTTCCTTCTCTTGAACAATTTTCGGCGGAATAAAATCGTTGGGGATATAGTGAATCTGTGCCATACATTGGCAATCTACTATCACCCCCACAAGGCGCCTTGAAATCGCTTGGATGGGATATCCTTCTGCACCCGCCGTACTCCCCAGACTTGGCGCCATCTGACTATCATCTCTTCGCAATGGGGCACGCGCTCGCAGAGCAGCACTTCAGCGATTTCGAGGAAGTTGGAAAACGGATCGACAAATGGTTTGCCCCACAAGACAAGCAGTTTTTCTGGGATGCTATCATAAATTACCTGAAAGATGGGCGAAATGTGTAGAAGCCGATGACCAATATTCTGAATAAAAAAATTTAATTTCCCTGAAAAATTACGTCGTTTTTTTTACCAAAGAAACCGGAAAAAACGTATGCATACACCTGTGTAACGTGTGGAGGGTAGAAGGATCGCCATGCGGTGTTTAAGGATCGCCAAGTAGAATTTTATCTTTGAATGCACAAGTTTTTATGTAGTGTCTTCAATTAATATATCAGGACCTATATTCTAGTTTCCCTACTTGTCGCTGTATAAAGCGCAGCACGCTAAAAGTGTATGGCGAATGCGCCCAGTTATTTGAATCAAAAAGACAGTTGCTTAATGACTGATTTATTTCTGAAATGATTGGGGTATTTATACTCCCAATCATTCGTTCAATTATTTACAATTTCCATATACATATTGCTTAATATGCAATTCTTTTCTTAACGGTAACTTCACTTATACAAATATTGATTACTTAAGCTATTTTATTCTTTACAATCAATTAAGAGTGCAATGCAAAAACTACGCTACGAGTTGACCCAATTAATTCATTAATTGCTTGCCAATGATAAACTCGGAAACGTTTCTTCGTAACCGGAGCTATTCGTTTGTTTACGAAATGACCTTGAATTTATGGTCAACAACGAATGCTGGTTATTTGATATTTGAAAAATGTGACACGGGCAATTAATGTATTTGATATTATTGTCTGTGGTCATGTCGTGCGTATCTTGTTACACTACACCTGGTATATTAAATACAATTTATTAGTGTTATATCTAGAAGAGTGAACTGTGTTTGTTAGTGACGCGACAATCTATGCCCAGGAGAGAGATCTATGCACAATGCCCAAGGCGCTGCGTCGAGAAAAGGAAAACTAGAAATCAATTACCACCAGATTCTGGGTAATAAAGAAGAAAAGAGCATCGGGCGGATACACAGGTAGACGCTGCATCAAGCCAAAGCAACCGACACAATAACAACACGTGCAGCAGCTGCTCACTACACAATTGATTGATTTGATTGGGTCATACGATAACGGTTCAGTGGTATTATTGCACAATGCCACTAGCTATGATGAGGACACTCTGTGTGAGAACATGTTTTGTAAATAACTCTCCGCCCTGTACAGTCGAGGTGTTAGCTTGTTTCACACCCGATTAGCTCAGTTTCGATTACGGCGAGCTGTGCCACAAGGAATAATGAGGCGAATTCAGCAGAACAGTGCAACAGTACTGGTCTTGGTCGAAAAACACCACAAAAGCCCTGGAGAGAAAAGGAGCGACGATAATGTTGTGGCGAAGAACAAAGAACAGATCTGATGGGCTGATAAGGGCTCGAAAGCAAAGAAACAAAGGGAGAGTACAGTGTTACACGCAACTCCTACCCTCCCCTAAACATCCCCAAAGGTATCAGTTCAACGACCCTGCTTAAGAATGAAATCAAGAAGAATCTAATTAATTCGGCATCGAATATTCAGAATAAAATAATCGCAGATGCAGCACTTTACAACCGCAATGAGGAGTCGAGATTGTTGAATAAAAATTGCTGTCAATTATTATCAAAAAACGCCGAATATTTCTTCCTCAGTCTAACATTTCCTTTTGAATATTCTTAGGAAAAGCAGTATTCTACTAGTTACAGGGGTATATCCCAATCAAAAGCTTCTTTTTGCATAAGTAGGAAAAATAGGAAGGCAAAATGAAACGAAACATTCTGACTTTGCTTAGTGTTACACGCAACTCCTACCCTCCCCTAATAGTCACCCTTTTGGTAAGGGGTGTTCGTGGCATACTCTCCATCGCTTAGGCTTACGAAAGGCGTATTCCCATCACCGGTGGCAACAGACTCTTCGCGAAAGAAAAATCGAGATCGCCCATCGTCGTTGATTAAGTACGTAATAACGGTTACGTAATATGACCAAGTCAATATAACTGCTTCCCATCAACTATGGATATCCAAGCCACTGAATTCTTATCACATGACGGAGGAAATGAGGAATCTGGAGGAATTGACCTTCTAGACACTGAATACACGGAAGATATGGTAGTGTCACGTACGTCGGCCACCACCATCATTTGATAATTTGTATTTAATATAATTTTGTTTTAAGATAGTATGATGGTAAGGTGGTGGAGGAATTGCACGATCCAGAAGTGAGTTTTTGAACACGCCCCGATTCGGGTGTGGATCGTGCAGTTCTTCGAGTTCGAATTCGGTTTTCGAAGTGGACGTGAGTGGAGAGCGAGAGAGACGGAGGGTTAATATTTTTTCTTGAATACGGTTTGGAATTCCGTTGTTGACGTTTTTTGACAACGGAGGAAAAAGAAAAAGAAACGTTTTTGAGTGCAGTTAAGAAAAGGAAGAACAAGCCGAAAGTCCGAACTGTGTGAACCGTTTTTGTGACGGCAGATAATTGTTTTTTTTGATTGAAATGGAGATGTAAAAAAAAAGACGCGCAATTTAATGTGTACGGAATAAACTGTGGAGTTGTTTTTTAAGTTTTGTTTCTTTTTGTTGTTCGGTTGGAATTCAATGGAAGAGGTGGATTTTCCTTTTTTGGAGTTGAGAGAATTCAATAAAAGACGACACATAAGGATCCCTCTACAGCATTAAGCCTGGAATCACGGAGACACAGCCGCTTCTCAATTCGGAGCCACGGAAGCAGTCCTCCCCCGGAAACAGGTAATCGATTTTACATTTAAATATATATATTAAATTTTCTGTGGCTACATATTGCCACAGTAGTGATGGAGCCAAAAATGGAATTTCTAAATAATGTTGATTACTCCTTAAATGCGCCATTGATCCGAGACGAATTGGAGGAATTTATCAAATTCTGGAGAGGTGGACCACACAATAAAAGATGGAACGCAGACCTTTGGACAACACGAGCGTCAGAATTTTCTAGGCACATTATTGCAAGTGATGTGAAACATCCCAACACCTTTCATCAATGGTTCGGAGAGCTGAATTCAACATTAAAAGTAGAATGTGTATCTTTTAGACGATTGCTAGATCAGGCTCAAGAAGACCATGCCCAAACATTTCCTGTAATAGCTGCCTTTTTGAAAGGATGGATCGATCTTAGGGTCAAATGTCCAATCAAAAACAGAGTTGGGAACCCAATCCTTCGTTGGGGAGAGCTGTATTGGGATCTCCACAAAATAACACTCATAATGAACGCAGTGACTGATTATGAAATCACAAATTTAAGAGAGTCTTTGCTAGAAATTGAGGACTGTACAAAAAACAAGTGGTACACTGTCACATACAACTCAAGTATCTTTGGCAAAATAGTTTTATCAGGAGGATTTATCTTATTCACTGACCATCTCAGACTAGTCGATAGAAACACCTGTCTAATGATGAAGGACACATATGGAGCCAGATTCCAAACGTTATTTGCAATGATAAATAGGGTAGATAGTAAACACCCCAAAAACAGCTGGAACATAGTCAAGGGTGTGTACAAAACAGGAGATCTGCTGTTAAAGAAACATGGTTCTGATGCATTTAAGGCATTAAAATTACTGGAGCCTATTTGGAACTTACAACTATCTAAATTGGCTCACAGATTTAGACCATTGATTCCGTATTTACCCAATTTTGAATATCACATCATGACCGCCGTGACACCCTTGGCAGATACAATGCCAGATGTACTGACACTGAGAGATACCATATTGAATCAAAGTGATGTGGAAATTATTCTTGCAATATATGGATCCTTTAGGCATTGGGGCCATCCTTATATTGAATACCTGGAAGGATTGGAAAAGCTGCATCACAATGTCACATTGCACAAAGATATAGACAAAGAATACGCACGACAACTAGCCAGTGATTTAGCTTATATAATATTGAAGAAGAAATTCTCTGAGGACAAAAAGTGGTACGTCGACATAGAGAAATTATCTGTACATCATCCATTGTATAGGCTTATAAAGGACAACATCTGGCCTACACCTAATGTAATTGATGATTTTGGAGATAATTGGAAAAAGTTACCAATAATAAAATGTTTCGACATCCCTGATGTGCTAGATCCATCAACCTTGTATTCTGATAAAAGTCATTCAATGAACAGGGATGAGGTCATTCATCACTTGAATACCAATCCAACGAAGCCCATTCCTTCAAAAAAGGTTTTGACAACATTGTTAAAGTCACCTGCAACTGACTGGCCTTCATTTCTGAAACAAATTAATGATGTTGGACTCCCCCTGAATGTACTCATAATAGGATTAAAAGCGAAGGAAAGGGAAATGAAATGGGAAGGAAGGTTTTTCTCATTGATGTCCTGGGAGTTAAGAGACTATTTTGTTATCACTGAATACCTGATAAAAACACACTATGTTCCACTATTCTACGGATTAACGATGGCTGATGATTTGACAACGCTTGTCAAAAAAATGCTAGAGAATTCAAATGGACAAGGTAGAGAAGATTATGATTACGTATCTATAGCAAACCACATTGATTACGAAAAGTGGAACAATCACCAACGGAAAGCATCGAATGAAGCAATTTTCCGTGTTATGGGTCAATTCTTGGGATATCCAGAACTGTTTGTCAGAACACATGAGTTCTTTGAGAAAAGCTTAATTTATTACAATGAAAGAGCAGATCTAATGACGGTTAGAGACGGTGAGATTACAAACAAGGGTGGACAGTTAGTATGCTGGAATGGGCAGGAAGGTAGACTGGAAGGACTTAGACAAAAGGGTTGGAGTGTTGTTAACCTTTTAGTAATCTATCGAGAGAGTAAACATAGGAACACCATGATAAAGTGCCTAGTACAGGGAGACAATCAAGTTATATGCACACAATACAAACTTCAACAATTCAGAACAGAGAGAGAATTAAAAGGTCACCTTATAGAGATATCAAACAACAACCAAGTAATATTGAGCAAAATCGAGGAAGGTACTACAAAACTTGGATTGATCATAAACAAAGATGAGACTGTAGGGGTTTCTCTATCCTATAGGAGAAACAGCCCACAATTCCAACCACAATACCTACCCATTTCCTTGTAAAACATGTCAAAGGGACGCATAGCTAAACTCATTATTCTATGCAAATAATGCATAATTGAGTTTAGCTACAATCAACAACAAACGGCAACACTATTGCGCTAACCATGGGATTTCCACCGGAAATTCCATTCGTATTGGTTAGCAACAACCAAGTCAAACCAAGCGACGCGGTTGCGTCATAGTCCATAGGCTTGGGTATTATTGAACATTCCACAGAATGGAATTATATCCCCAGCCGATGCGGCGTCCTATTGATTTTTCCCAGATCACCCATTCGCTTGGGAACAATGATCTCTTTTTGCTGGTGAATAACCTCAGCTATGTTTGCCCTCTCTCTCGTATTTCTGTTTTGCTATAGTGCGTTGACCTAAGAGATCACCACTAGGTCAGTAGACCAGCCGTATACACGGCATTGACGCACACACACCTAGCCAGATCCTCCCTGGGTTGTTGTGCTTTCCCTTTTGATTTCTCCATTTTGGCTACGCCCATCGACGTCGAACGAATACACAAGTACGTTTCGACCTGGATGAGTGTGGTGAATTGGGGAACACACGGGAGAGCATGATTACCATTGGCAGATCAATGTGTAAGAAGCAGAAATATGATTTTCCACCCTAAATTGAGTCAGTCACTATTGGAGAATAGCAAAAGTCAGTCGAGTGTCAACTGTTGATCGGTGCGCAACCTAGAATTTTCAATGTAATTCAAATTAATAACCGCAAACTATCCTGCTTTACTATAAATATAAGTGTTATCTATAAATACTGCAAACTAACCTGTTTTACGATAAATATAAGTGTTATTTATTCAAATTAAATACTGCAAACTATTCTGCTTTACGATAAATATAAGTGTTATTTATTCAAATTAAATACTGCAAACTATTCTGTTGTTCGTTAAAGACACGTGCTATTTAACCACAATAAAGTACTTATAAACTATCCAACAGTGTTCTTTATTGTTTAAATTTTTCTCGCAACAAAGTTGTTTAAACACCTAAATAGGACTACAATCATTAGCACCAATTCCCCACAAGACCATCCAAAGTGCCGATTACCTCAACTATGGGAAAGTTCCCGTGTTCCGAGGAAACATACGTGGACTTGAGACCAAACGATGGTCACGAGTCATATGTGTTACCAATGACCAAGTAACAACTATGGCCACAATTTTGGCTACCGTCTCAAGCAATGCACTTACAGTTTCACATTTTTCCGCATCTCCCGTCAATACAATGATACATTACAATTATCTAGGTAATTTAGTGAGAATAATTCTAGAGTTTCACAATCCTGCATTAAGATGCAGTGTACACAAGATCGTCCCCAAAGAGGTTCAAATGGATGTGTCATACAAGATTGCAATATTGTACTTGGATGCATCTATGGGAGGTATATCTGGATGTTCATTAACCAGATTTCTTATGCGGATGTTCCCTGATCCTGTCACAGAAAGTCTAAGCTTTTATAAACTGGTGCATGATTTCACAAATGATCCCCATATAAAGGAATTAATGATCAAATTTGGTCATCCAGTTTTAGCAAGATACAATCCATCACAGATATCAAAATTAATTGAGGATCCATTGTCTCTAAACATCCCCAAAGGTATCAGTTCAACGACCCTGCTTAAGAATGAAATCAAGAAGAATCTAATTAATTCGGCATCGAATATTCAGAATAAAATAATCGCAGATGCAGCACTTTACAACCGCAATGAGGAGTCGAGATTGTTGAATAAAAATTGCTGTCAATTATTATCAAAAAACGCCGAATATTTCTTCCTCATTCTAACATTTCCTTTTGAATATTCTTAGGAAAAGCAGTATTCTACTAGTTACAGGGGTATATCCCAATCAAAAGCTTCTTTTTGCATAAGTAGGAAAAATAGGAAGGCAAAATGAAACGAAACATTCTGACTTTGCTTAGTGTTACACGCAACTCCTACCCTCCCATAATACTCACCCTTTTGGTAAGGGGTGTTCGTGGCATACTCTCCATCGCTTAGGCTTACGAAAGGCGTATTCCCATCACCGGTGGCAACAGACTCTTCGCGAAAGAAAAATCGAGATCGCCCATCGTCGTTGATTAAGTACGTAATAACGGTTACGTAATATGACCAAGTCAATATAACTGCTTCCCATCAACTATGGATATTCAAGCCACTGAATTCTTATCACATGACGGAGGAAATGAGGAATCTGGAGGAATTGACCTTCTAGACACTGAATACACGGAAGATATGGTAGTGATGGGGCCAAAAATGGAATTTCTAAATAATGTTGATTACTCCTTAAATGCGCCATTGATCCGAGACGAATTGGAGGAATTTATCAAATTCTGGAGAGGTGGACCACACAATAAAAGATGGAACGCAGACCTTTGGACAACACGAGCGTCAGAATTTTCTAGGCACATTATTGCAAGTGATGTGAAACATCACAACACCTTTCATCAATGGTTCGGAGAGCTGAATTCAACATTAAAAGTAGAATGTGTATCTTTTAGACGACTGCTAGATCAGGCTCAAGAAGATCATGCCCAAACATTTCCTGTAATAGCTGCCTTTTTGAAAGGATGGATCGATCTTAGGGTCAAATGTCCAGTCAAAAACAGAGTTGGGAACCCAATCCTTCGTTGGGGAGAGCTGTATTGGGATCTCCACAAAATAACACTCATAATGAACGCAGTGACTGATTATGAAATCACAAATTTAAGAGAGTCTTTGCTAGAAATTGAGGACTGTACAAAAAACAAGTGGTACACTGTCACATACAACTCAAGTATCTTTGGCAAAATAGACAGCAAAAGTAAATGTAAATCCAAAATTGTATTACAAATATTAATAATTAAAAAACAGATAACTAAATTCTGATAGAGAAGTTACATATAAAAGGTTTCACAATTAAAAGGTCACATACAAGAAATTAAGAACTATCTTACGGAAAGCAACCACCGAGGACAACAGGCGAAAAATCCAACGAAGCGAGTACTTGCATCCACAACAGTAACGTGAGTACCTTTATCATTTTATATTTTTGTTTGCACCCGCATAGTATTGTGCAATAAATACCGCCAAACCAAATTGGTGCAACAAATTTACGTGCAACACATGCAGAAAAAGACAGTTTTCTTGACTAACATGCGATCCTACCTAAATGAGCTCAAATTACGGCAGGACTCAAAAGGGATTATGCATCAAATGGAAAGGAACTCCAACTATCTCGTTAATGAAAACAAAGTGTGTTTTGTATCCATAGATACGTTTGCCACACTCGTCTACCAATCGATCATGCATGTAGGTCTATTGACGGAGACAGGACTCTGGGGCGCTCGACGGAGATGATTGTTCGGGCGTACAGTCCGTGGTTGTTTGCCTTTTGTAAACATAACCGAAATCCATCTAATGGGTGTGAAGTTCTACAAAGGAATCGTGGTACTGGAGTATTTCCTTTGTTGGCTTTATTCTCGTAAATATTCCGAATTATCTTGTTGAGATAATTACGGTTGCCTACAATTTGGCAGCGGATAGGCGATATGCTTTATTGCATTAAGTTGCCGTTTCTTTTGTTTGCCGATGTATTTGATGGTCTTTGTGGCAGACCACCCACACGTGCATCCGTTGGTCGGCTAATTTACCGACGATAGCGATTCCTTGTAACGTCATGTAGATGTTCAGGATTTCAGAGGTGCAGTGCTGGAGTGCGGCGCATTTCAATCTTTGGGAATAAGATGTATGGATGCTTTTACCTTTGTTTCAGGTATGCTACAGGACCATATAATGAATTTGTCTGGCAACCCATTTGCTGGGTAAACGCAGGTAGACAGGTGCGGCATCGCCAGATACCAATGGCCACAAAAAATCTCATGGAATAACAATCTGAGATCAATAACTGAGGAGGGCCTAATACGTGTAAATCACCAGCGTACACAAAGGTACCAAACGCTAATGGATTGCCTCCTTGGTTTCACCCCGGAAGTAACGTCTAATATAAAGCAGGCTCCGGAACTGGTGTACAACCATGAGAGGTGCCATTAGCTATTAAAGTACAAACTCCAACCAATCTAGGAAATAGCAAGGCGTTATCTCTTCACCTAATCAAAACAAAACCAAACAAACCATTTAACGCAAACCATAAAAGGGCCGACCAGGAACAGAATCAATCACCTGGTTGGAACGAACTCCACTGTTCAGGGGAAAAAACGACGCAGTTCATGCCGAGCTAGCAGTACAAGTAACAGCCCAACCACAAACGTTGCCACTAAACAACAGCCACGTAAGTGCCACCAAAATATATATTGAATAATCTTATTGTAAAATATAAATTATAACACAAGTCACAACCGTGCAAATTAGTTTTTTCTTTTTTTTATTATTAGAAGATTTAACAGATTTAACAGAACACCCACAATCAAAATATGAATCCTATAAATGAAATATGGTGTTGCGGATTCACAGCTATATACGTAATTATAACAATAGAACTACCTTACAATTTGTATACCCTTACAATTTGTATACCCTTACAACCGCAACTGCGTCCCTGACAACAGTTGTCGATGACAGAAGGGACCGTAAAAAGGGTAATCATTGTTTACAAGACGTCTAATGCAAGGCGCTTGATAGAAGAAGCCTAAGAGAACACACATGACAGGGGATTAATTGGATTCACCTTAATGTGAACTCCCATGCCAATACAATAAGTACCTGTGAAAGTGCATGAAATCAATTGTATACACAGGTGGATTATACAATACAGGTACCACATTTAAAATTTCTATGACAGCATAAAACTAAACAATAACTCATAAAACTAAACAATAACTCATAACAATAACAATAACCAATTACCTGGAAACGAGGCAATAAAATGTCTCCAATCGTTGACCAGATATGAATATAATTATTTTAAGGATCGTGTTAAGAACTGCCGGACAAGTTTCGCCCTGCTAATTAGAGTTCGCAGACTCATTAAAACAAGCTGTCTTGCAAGATAGGCAAAAATATAATTAGTCTGTATAATCCGCACCGCAACTGAACGTCGGGCAGCCCATAAATTAATTAGTGCAACCTTTGTCCGTCGTGTGGCGCATTTTAAACAGAAAAGAAAAAGAAAACTAATAACGTATCCTTCGATATGGACGACCGAAGTAGAGAACACACACAGGAGATTCGTGATATTGTTCCGCGCAATTTGGTTTATATGCGCTCCACAAGACAATCCGACTGATCACGCCAATTTGCGGTTCATCTCCCGACGGCGCAAACTTCTTTGCATCAGAACTCGTTCCGTTCCAGATCGGGAAATCACTACTCTGCTTTATTCGCATGAAATATTTTGTTGCGCATTAGGAGAAATTCTCTCTACTTACAAACACTACTTCAGCGAGGAGACAACACCGTTCCAGCGAAGAGGTTTCGCTTCCAGAAGATCCGGAAAGTCAAAATCAACTCCCTCAGGTGAGAACCAGCGAGGTTAATACAGCGCCACGAACCCAACGTCGAACCAAACCCGGGCGCGAACTTGTGAATACACACATTTTCTAAATGAAACACCGAACACCCTAGCATCGTCCTGATTGGACGCAAATTATACAAAGAGTCGCGCAAAGATACGCCATCGAGTATTACTATATCCCCCATGCGAGTGTGGTGGAGTTGTTGTAGCCCGGAACGCCGTGCTTCCTCGTTAGAGGGAAGAGCGTGGACCTTTTATATTTTTCTTTATTTAATATTCTTTCAACAATTCGCGTTTCAATGTTTATTCGCTCCGATTGAAAATATGTTTGTGCGGAAATTTATTGCAATTGATAATCAATTATCAAAGAAAAAAAACTATTCACTATGCTTTTCGTCTCTTCGATATTATTTAATTATTTATTTTTTTGTTTCTATTTTCGTCTCCTCAGTTTATTCTCGTCTCTCCTTTTATTCTTACTCGTCTTTAATCTCAACTCCTTCTTAACTTCTCTCTCAACTTTTCCGAACTTTAATCTCAACTCTCTAATCTCAATTAACTTTACAATGAATTTTTCCCTCTTCTTATATAACTTTGTGTTCTAATTTACTTTAAATTATAACTTGAACAAAAACAATTTTATCAAAGTATTACTTAATCTACTGTGACTTTTAATTTTGAACAAACTTTGAACGAATATCAAAGAGCTATGTTTCGAATGAAAAAAGGGGCATGTATGAAGTGTACTGAAACTGGCTTGATATAGAATATTGTGGATGTTTATTAAGGATATATATTAAGTGAGAATGTTAGATATGTTAAGAGAATGTTTTAAGGATGTGTTAGATAAATAATGAGATTCAGTGTTAAAGTTAATAATTATACGGACAGTAGTATTCTGGAATACTACAGAGTGTACAAAGTGTTGTGGGGCAAAGTGAAAAAAAAGTTAACGAAAAACCCATAAAGAAATCGTAATGAAAAAAAAAAGTGTCAAAATAGAAGGATTTTCAAAGTGACAGTAAAAAAAAAAAAAAAAGAAAAAAAAAAAAAAGAAAAAAAAAAGAAAGAAAAAAAAAAGAAAAAAAAATTTTATTGGAGCAAAGTGCATCAGTGAAAAAAGAAAGCAATGGTCAGAAAGCATTCCATACCTGTTTTCAATTGGTGTCCTCGGTGATTGTTTCAGTGCGGTAAGTTTTGTCTTATCAAATTGTATTTGGATTCTGGATTTTCAGAGACCAGTCACATAGAAGACACAAAACCTGCTTTCACAGTTGTGCAAATTTATGGTGGCAACAAGCAGTGGCGATATAGAGACGAGCGCGGGTCAGAACCGTGATTGGAGGTGATGACGGTTCTTTGGTGTTCGGGCAGCTCGGAGAACGGATCGCGGAATTG
Organism: Microdon myrmicae; assembly: GCA_963931805.1. Classification (NCBI taxonomy): domain Eukaryota; kingdom Metazoa; phylum Arthropoda; class Insecta; order Diptera; family Syrphidae; genus Microdon; species Microdon myrmicae. The sequence continues at coordinate 129,459,062 of OZ007500.1, read as the reverse complement.
TCGAGGACGATCAAAATCAAAAGGCAAAGGCATATTACTAATGCCGTGCGAGAGTAGGTCGAGCTCATTGGTTGCCTTTACGATAAGGAAGTGGAAAATCGCTTAAAGAAGCCATCTGCGCCGGCTGAAGCAAGCGGTGGAAACGGGCAAATCCAGCCAAATTAAAACCCGCACACAGCCGTGAGCAGGGTCAGGGGGCAGATCAATGTTGAGTTACCCAATTATAATTGGTTTACGAACCACACAACCCAATATAGGTTGAGATGTCCGCCAGGGAACATACTCACCTTTATCCATTACACGTGCCCACAGACACGTGTCCCAAAAGTCCTTACTCCCACCTGAAACAATAGGTAACATTTCAGACACCAACATTAAATTCAATAGCAGAAATCAATCGAACTAAACGAATTTACAGTCGAAGTTTCATGAAGGTACTGGGATGGAACTTTCGTGAATAATCGTGAATAGCATACAAGCATTAAACACGTCATCTAGTGCAAAAGGGAAAGAGCGAGAAATTACTAGCTAGTTCCAGAATCTTCCACCCAAGTGTCAGCTCGCATATAAAAAGGCCACAGGGCGTCTCAGCGATAGTTCGGAATTTGGTTGTTGAACGAAATAACATCGTGCCACAGTACGCACACTGACAGCGTGATACTAAGTGCTAAATAATAAATGTTAATTAATAATTGAAGAAAGTAACAAGTGTGGAAAACAATAAGTGTAAATAAGAAATCTATTAAAGTAAAAAGAACAAACTTTTGAGTTTTTATTGGATTATTCACAATTCAGAGATCGAACCTAGGAAGTCGATAAACGTCAAATTAAATTTACGTAGCAATTGGTGTCAGAAGTGGGATTGCTGAATAATCCTAAATCATGGTAAGGTTTGTTGACCTGAGAATACCCCATTTAAGAGTCTCGAGGATTGCTTGTGACAGCGAATAAGGCAGATCTACAAGCACGATTGCGTAAAGTAATGGAGAGTGAGGGCATCGATGTTGATGGCCATGAGTTTTGTCATGATGCTTCAGGAGCTTCATTTAAAGTCGAAGAGCAGTTGGTAGAGCCGCAGCCAGCTCCAGCATTTGACATGAATATGCTTTTAGCAGCAATGGCACAGCAGTCCTCACGCATGGAGGAGCAGCTGGCACAACAGTCCTCACGTATGGAGAACCAGCCGGCACAACACACTTCACAACTGCAGGAAAAACTGAGGTTGGATGATCATATCCGAGAGATACAGTTCAGTGGAACTGTACTGTTTAACATTTTTTAACTACAGTTCGAGACCACAGCGCGAACCAATCACTGGTCTACGGCAGACAAAGTGGCAGCTTTGGTTGTATCATTGAAGGGTTCCGCCGCTGAAGTCTTGCAAACAGTTCCTGAAATTGAACGTGAAAATTATGACACGTTAATGGCAGCGATTGAGCGGCGATATGGTAGCGACCATAGGAAACAAATGTTCCAAATGGAGCTCATGAATCGTTACCAAAAAGCTAACGAGCCGGTGCAAGAATATGCAACGGAGATAGAGCGTGTCGTGCTCCGGGAGCCCTACTGTCCTCCCACAATCCCAATATATCCATTTCATATACAATAATCCACATTTCCCATATTATACATATATATATATATATATATATATATATATATGTATATATATATATATATATATATATATATATATACATTTCATATTAATCATTATAATCTTTAATCCCATACAATTTACCCATTTCCCATATTATAAATATATTTGCATATTAATCAAATCCCTTTATATTATAAATACATTTCTTAATCAGTAAATAATAACAACATATATCAATCAAGATCCATAAATCCACATAACGATTGTTTGTATCAGGTCTCTTTTGACCTGATATATATAGCCTATTAAGGCACCTAACCTTGAAGGCCCTACTGTACACTAGGGTGCAACACCCTTAGTGTGATAAGTTTTGGTCGATGTTCGGGCGCAACGCCACTAAACATCTAAAAAAGTGTATGTTTTGAAAATTCGGGCGCAACGCCACTGAATATTTTAAAGTAGAAACCTGAAAATCAATAGAAATGAGAACCACTCGATGTTACTGTTGGATGTATTCTAATTTTATTTATAAAAAAAAAAAAAAAAAAAAAAAAAAAAAAAAAAAAAAATCTAATTTTATTTGTCAATCCTTAAACTATATATACAATTTTCCTATACTACAACGATACAAAATTCATGCTCGCAGCAGAGCATTACTAATGCATACATACATAGGATACCGAGATCGTATCTCTAATCTTGACTACAGGATTGCAAGATTCCTGTTTACAATAAACATGAGTAAGAACAAAGAAAATAGGAAGGAGAGTTCCTGTACAGTACTTGCATTTTTATGATACACACCAATTACTGGTGTGCACAGAAAACAAAGATAAAAGGGACGCACATTCTTGCACAAAAAATAGAACCATTACATTGATGGTGGTCCCTTTTTGAGTTGGCGGCAATTCAATTCGCACCTTCTGTTGTTGAAGATGTTTGCTGATGGCAAATTGGAATTTTCCGGTTGCGGGAAAATTCCGATCCTGTTGGTGGTGATGGCGGCATGACGATAAACTGTGTGTTTATTGCCCAGTCATAAATTGTGCTGGGATGCGGTATTCAAATGCATGGAATGCTGCGGCTATTGGGCTATCATGCTTTTGTACATGATAATGGATGTGGCATTGAATTGGATGGATGAGACGAACGACGGCACCGCACAAATGGCGCCGCATGATCTCATAAACAACGATATACATTAGAAATATATTTCATTATTTCCTAAATTACCAAAATCCATATCTTAAAATAACGTAACATGCACATACCAAATTAATTCAAACTATTCCTTCATATAATAATACGTAATAACTATCCCAACCATACATCTTATTTCCCTAAACTATTTCCAAAAATCGTTATCCTAATGCAATAGTTTTTGCTTAACATATAGTTTTTGCTTAACATTATATATGAATCATCCCCATGTACATAATCGCACAAGCGGAAACGAAAGAAGAAAACTAACGGTAACAATTTGATTTCGTTTATACAAAAAAAGGTAACTTCTAGAAGAAGTAAATGTAAATGAAAAAGTTTTGTATTTTCGTACAAGGAGTAAGAATTAGACTTCCGATAAGGAAGCACGGAGAAGAATAAAAACCACAGACGTGTGCGGGCGTCTGAAAGATTTAGAGTAAGTCTTTCGACGAATTGCTTCTGCTGAATTACGGTTGAACCCAAAGAAATGTACTTTATTTAAAACCGAAGTAATTTATTTGGGCCACAAAATCACTACTCGAGCAATTCAGACATATGAAGACAAAATAAAATCGGTAAGAGATTAGCCTCGACCCAAAAATATTCATGAAGTGCGAAGCTTCCTTGGGCTCTGTACGTATTACCGACGCTTTGTACCGGGTTTGCCAATGTTGCAAGAAGCTTACACAATTTGACGAAGAAAAATTGGAAATTTGTGTGGAAAGAGGAGGAAAAACATGCCTTTCAGCAGTTGAAGGAATTGCTTTGTACAGTTCCAATGTTGCCTTATCCAGTTCCTGGCGAAAAGTTCTGGACAGAGATGCTAGTGCACATAGAATAGGAGGTGTACTCTCACAGATCATTGATGGTCAGGAAAAAGTAATTGGGTACTATAGCAGAGTTCTTGGAAAGCTGGAAAGGAACTATTGCGTTACAAGGCGAGAACTCTTGGCAGTCGTGGAATGTGTCAAACATTTTCACAAATACCTGTATGGACAGCACTTCCTTCTGAAGTCATATCATGCAGCACTCAGATGATTGCTCCAGTTTAAAAATCCGGACGGGCAGATTGCGCGATGGATAGAAAGGTTGCAGAATTATGATTGTGAAATACAGCATCGGAAAGGTGGACAACACGGAAATGCCGATGCACTATCTCGACGCCCATGTGCATTGGAGTGTAAGCATTGCTCTAAGGCTGAGAGATGCGAAGGCATCATGAGAACAAACAAATTAACAGCCACAACTCCTATGAATTTAAGGATATTTTGATGACTTAACGATCTCCACAAAAAAAGCCGGTAATCAAAAAACAGCCACGTGAATACCCCCCTCTATTTTATATATTTTAATTGTGTGCAAACTATATTTGCAACAAACATATTAACCCTTGTAATCCCAAATATTACATTATCCTGAAAAGTGGATCTTCTTCTGGGACTACACCGGATGACTGAAACGCTGAAACAAAGCTTACTACCACAGTTAAGCTCTTTGCAATTCATTTGCTCCTCAAGCCGGATTTAACCCAAGTTAAAAAGAAAATAAAATAAATGCAATAGTACCGTTAAAGTAACCATAGTTTAATATTTTAAACATTAAAACTGTGAAACACTTTTATGTTAGAAAAAGTAAAACCATGTTAAGAAGAAAATAAAATAAATGCAATAGTACAGTCAAAATAACCATAGTTATATATATATTAAACATTAAAATTCTGAACAACGTTTGTGTTAGAAAGAAAAAGTGTGTGTACCCAACCAGCCACCAAGAAGCCAAGGATAAAAGCCCAATAACACGAAGCAGCGAAACCACCAACTCCACGAATCGAGTGAGTACTCTTTTAATTAAAACATAAATAATTGTGTGCAACAACAATTTGAAATTGCACATATGTTGCAATACATTGTGAAAAGAACTAACTTAAATGGTATGTCAGCAAAATATTGTAAATACATGATGCGCACACTGGTTGAACCGGTGGGGTGTTATTCCTCTTTCGAAAATAAACTCATTTTCGGATGGGAGGTGGTTTTTTTTTTTTTTTTGGTTTCGGTAGGAAGGTGGAAATCTTCAAAAGATACCTCTAGACCGATCCAGAGGCATCCCGCCATATTCCCGTTGATCCCCGCGGAACTTGTGGGTGTACACCAAAACCTTCACGACTGAGTCAGGACCAACTGTTGAATTTTGATTAAATTAAACGCTGGCTATCTTGCCAGTACCACATTCATCTTTTATTCGCTTTCAATTAACATATAATATAATTTCAGTGCGTACCGCATATATTATTCAAAATATAATTTCAGTTGACATTCAAAACATATAATTTGAATTAACATTCAAAACATATAATTGCAATTAACATAGCGTGTAATTTTCGTTTGCATCGCAGATATTATTTCACAACATAATTTCAGTTCGCATTCAAAACATATGATTTCAGTTCATATTCAAAACATATAATTGCAATTAACATAGTGTGTAATTTCCGTTTGCATCGCAGATATTATTTCACAATGTAATTTCAGTTCACATTCGAAATATAGTCTCAATTAACATAGAGTGTAATTTCCGTTTGCATCGCAGATATTATTTTACAATGTAATTTCATTTCACATTCGAAATATAGTCTCAATTAACACAGAGTGTAATTTCCGTTTGCACCACCGATTTTATTTCAAAATATAATTTCAATTGACATGGAATGTGATTTCCGTTCGCACCGCAGATTTTATTTCAATACCGAACAACCACTACCGATGAGACAATCAAGACTAACTTAGAACCCTTTTTCGTTTTTCGACGCTATTCCAATCCGAACATTTGATCACCGCTTCCATGACCAAATATGGTAACTCATTCGTTCTTCATTCAGTACCATCGCGAAAGGGGTTAGAATGTACACACGATGGTTGCTCTTTCTACCCATCGTGTGCGTCCGCGAATATGCAGACACAACAAAGATCCCCTTATACATTTGCAACAGGTGCGAGCATCTCCATAAAAGACAAGGGTTGAAATGTTTACTCTATTGATACTGCGGGGCACAGTATCTGCGCTGTTCCGCAGTAAACATGCACAGACAGCTAACAGCTTCGACCAGGAATCCCTGCCGAAACTGCTGCGTCAGGGCGGTATTGGTGCATGGGGGAAACGTTGGATGTTCTCATCATCACACATCCAGACAGCATCTCGTTAATGCTACACTTGCTTGGTTACGAGGTGTCCTCTTGCCAGAGCATGCCAATGCCGATCGATACAATCGACCGGTGGCTTTGTGCACATGACGTACCGAGGATATGCTGTGCTGGTGCCGTGCCTCGCTTGGTCGGATGTTCGGCAACCGACACGACTGGGCAATGTTGTTTTGCGGGTAGTGCGACCACATAGGTTTTACTGCATTACCGTTTGTTGCTGATCAACGTGAACCAATGCTTCATGATTTTTCTTCGTTTGTGCAGGCACAGCACAGAAGGTAAGTACATGCTGGGGTATTCTAGGACACGATTACCCTTTTTCACCTGTAAAGTAAGTAGTGACGTTCAACGAACTGCCACGATACTTGTTTTTAATTTAGGTTGTATGTCCTAGATGGGAGCTTTTACCTCATATGATGGGAAGATGGGTGGTGGCGTTCGGGAGAATCGCCACAAACTTTCTTTTAGATATTCCATCGCGGGGAGGAGGTGGTATGTGTGTGTGTTTGTTTTTAATATACATTAACCTTTGTAACCCCAAAAATCATATTACAAATCTCAATTGTACTATAACCTTTGTAACCCCAAATATTATAAATCTCTATTATCAAATACTGACCAACCTTGGTACATCTCAAATATTGTAATCCCAAATACTGTACTTTGTTACATCTCAAATACTGTAATCATCCTAACTAGTAATCGAAGGCCCACAACAACCAGTATCACCAAAAATTCATACCGATGACCCAAAGCAAATCATAAATACACATGACTTCTCCCAGCCATACATACTGCCAAACAGAATTATCAACGGGGAATACATTCCCAAGAAACCATTATCAGGCTGGACTCCGGACACAGTCTTATCACTCTATTCGGGGTATAAATGTAGCTGCGAAAGGAAACACAACGGACTCCTCCTCTGCACTCGTTTGAGGACTGACCCACATCTCCCACGATTCTAAGTATTGGGTTGAACAAAACATATTCTTAAATTTAACATAAGGGTTTGTTAACTAAGTAGTTTAATAAAACATATTTTAAAATTAAAGATATATAAGTGTTTTTTTAACTCGCTCGAGTGTTTTCGGAGTGTTACAACCTGCAATTGTTCAAAAATAAAAACTGCAACAGTTATTTGGTGGCATCGACTCGGCGCTATAGGTTCGCCTCTCCTGAAAGTAGTATAATAATAACAATATAAAAAAAAGAAGTCTATCCAGCGTCGTGAACAGTCACATGAACCAGCGTCACCATCGGACGCAACGTAAAAAAATATTTGAGTCGTGGATTACGCGTCAACAATAAGGCGGTTGAAAAGCCATAAGTAAACGATAGTGTCGCGTGGAACTCTAAATATTATTTAAATATTAACTAAACTAAACTGTGGAGGATAAAGTTTTTAATAATCTAAAACATTGTGTATTTTATTGAGTACAGTGTACGTGAAGTGTAGTTAATTGTTGCACTTTTCTGTTTTATTGCTCCTTGAATATTTTTCTTTTATTCTCGCTAATACAAAAAAAAAACTATTCAATATCAGGCGGAAGGAAAGTAACCGTAAATTTGCTGGGATGAGTGATCTGTGTATAGATATGTGTGTGTTTCTTTGTTAATTCTTTCCTTTAAGAATTACGACATGTTGCGAGATAGACGATGAAAGGGTTGGAAATATTCGTCTGTATATTCTCCCTTTAAATCGTGACTATTCAAAATTTATTAGTCTGTACATTCTATATTCAGCAGAAAATTTGGCTTTGAATGGCATTGGACGGTTTTTTGCATGGGATTGTGCATTTTGGGGTAAAACGTTTGGTATATGTTTTGAATGGAAAATGAAAAAATATGATTATAAAGCGAGGGATATGTTGTTTTGGGTATGGTATTCGGGGAGCTTTATTTAGGTAACAGTGAGAGATTCATAGAGAATAAAATCAATAATTATAAGGTGTAATGAAGATTAAATCAAGTTTTATTATTCGGTGGTTCTTCACTTCCTGAATTACATCGAAAACCATCAGTTTTCTCGCTATAGCGACTCCAGCATTATCCTGAAAAGAGGATATTTTTCTGGGACTACACCGGATCACTGAGACACTGAAACAAGGCTTACTACCATAGTTAAGCTCTTTGCCTTGCATTTGCTCCTCAAGCCAGATTTAGCCGAAGTTTTTTACTTAACATATGGAGTAAAATACATTGTGAAAAGAACTAATTTAAATGGTATGTCAGCAAAATATTGCAAATATCTGATGCGCACCCTTGTACTTGATTCACTTGCGTCAAGCCAATCAAGTGCACCGTACTAACTAAGGCCTGCGATTTTGTCCGTGTAGTAGAACAAAGGCAAGAGCAACCCACGAAGACAAAGAAAACACGACAAGATAAGGAAACTCAACAGCAGGAACCACATCAACAACAGGAACCTAATCAGAGGCAGGAAGCATCTCAGCAGGCGCCAGTCAAAACAAAAAGGAGAAAGTACCCCCTATCTACATCAGTTACATGGAGACAAAGGATCTCATAAAATTGGGTGAGTTGACATGTAAAACTTTTAAAACAAAACGTATAAATAATTTTAAGATAAGTTTAACATTTTATGTTTTAGAAGGGTATAGTAAATTTAAATCGGCATTGGGGAAATCGAAAGGCGAGTACTACACTTACATCCCTGAATCGGAGAAGATTGTTTCCATACTCATCAAAGGAGTTGATCCTGTAGGGGTTTCTCTATCCTATAGGAGAAACAGCCCACAATTCCAACCACAATACCTACCCATTTCCTTGATAGGTATTTACCTGTAAAACATGTCAAAGGGACGCATAGCTAAACTCATTATTCTATGCAGATAATGCATAATTGAGTTTAGCTACAATCAACAACATACGGCAACACTATTGCGCTAACCATGGGATTTCCACCGGAAATTCCATTCGTATTGGTTAGCAACAACCAAGTCAAACCAAGCGACGCGGTTGCGTCATAGTCCATAGGCTTGGGTATTATTGAACATTCCACAGAATGGAATTATATCCCCAGCCGATGCGGCGTCGTATTGACTTTTCCCAGATCACCCATTCGCTTGGGATCAATGATCTCTTTTTGCTGGTGAATAACCTTAGCTATGTTTGCCCTCTCTCTCGTATTTCTGTCTTGCTATAGTGCGTTGACCTAAGAGATTGTCACTAGGTCAGTAGACCAGCCGTATACACGGCATTGATGCACACACATCTAGACAGATCCATCCTGGGTTATTGTGCTTTCCCTTTTGATTTCTCCATTCTGGCTACGCCCATCGACGTCGAACGAATACACAAGTACGTTTCGACCTGGATGAGTGTGGTGAGTTGGTGAACACAGAAGAGAGCATGATTACCATTGGCAGATCAATGTGTAAAAAGCAGAAATTACGATTTCCACCCTAAATAGAGTCAGTCGATATTCAAGTACTGTCGTGGCCACACACGTGTCGCGAGTCGTCTGTTAATCACCATCGCGTGCATCCGTTAAAGAGTCGAGTTTTTAATCATTGAAGTTCGCACAAGCCACATCGGAGTACGTCTCTGCGCGAGTACCCAAAGTTTAGTAAACTATAATTGTTTCTCATGGCCTTCGTTAAAATCCGTATTATAAATATAACATCAAATTCGCCTGTTGCATTGTGAATAAGTGCCGATTATTGTACAATTCGTCATCTCATTTCGAGGCGAAGGGAAAGAGAACTTAAATAAACCTAATTAAAGAAAGAACCCTCGAACAAAAGAAAAATACCAGAAGTTGTGATAATTTAAATAAACCCAGTTAAAGTAAGAACATTTACCAACAAACCTAAATTATAAACTATTCCCTCAGGATATGTGTAAAAAAAATAATAAAGAACCTAATAGCAACAAATAAAAAAAACTACGACAACAAAATCAGCACAGTGCATTTTTATTTTCTCCTGGATTTTTGGCGAACTATTCTCTTTAAGCAATCGTCGGGGATTTTTGTGAAATTAGTGCCCGTGTTTTGGCACACAAACTACAACCCCCACAATCCTTCTTTTGCTCCCGAAAAGGTGATTGAAGAATTAAAAAGCTTCGAAATCAATAACTTACAGATATGAAGCCGTCTTTCGTCATTGTGTCTCTAAGTTCCAATAGCAAAATTGATGAATTTATGTATATTATATATATTATTGTGGATTCGCAAATCGTTTATTGGGAATTACCTCGGGCAATTCTATTACATTCGCACCAGCTGATAACGGTTGGTCGGTGGCACAAAAATGAAAGCAAACGTGGTGCTGCAAAAAGCCTTACAGTTTCCCTCCCACATACACATTTACCCACCTACAAAAATCCCATTCACAAATTCCTTCCATATCCCCAAATCAACATTGAATTCAATGTCAAGCAAATTGAACTAAACTTTCAATTCTCGAACATTGAACTCAATTCCTTAAAATCCAAAAAGCACAATGCATATCTTCACATGTATGGTATGTGCAATTAACACTTTAAAATCCTAGAATCCAAAACCCAAAATGAACACGTGTCAAAACAAAAACATGTCTATTTGATCCGCCGACACACAATTCAGGCCAGATGTTTTATGACTAGCACATAGACCAATATTCCCAGATTCTAATTTCTGTTGCATAATAAACTCCATAATAAACTGTATAGATTGAACATTTTAACGGAAATGAATTAAAAATATAGCATAAAAAGCTAAACATTGACTGGGACCCACATTCCATTGTGAATCTACACTTAAATACTAGCGATTGTACACACCCGCATGGATTGCCAGTGTTCGAAGGGACAGTAATGACGGGAATTATGTTCAAAGGGTGGCGGAATGACGAGGAATGGAGAGAGAGTGGATCTACAAAACAGAATCAGATCTGATCTCTTCGAAGGAGGAGCGTTTTTTTGTGTCTCCTCGCACGAAGCGAGTTACTTTACTTTCAAATTAGCCACGGAGGAGAATGTGCTCGTTGTCTTTGTGGTGTAGGTGTGGCGAGCAGTTCTTTTGCCAGTTCTATTGAGTGTCCTAAGGCCGAAGTATATTTTTGAGGGCGTTTTCTCTTAAATATTCGTTTAATGTCCTCTAAAATGGGTGTTGGGGCCATTGCAGGAAACTTTGCGTCTAATTTGGACGACAGAGTTTTTATCCTATTTTCTATGGCCGGGAGTCCACTTTCTGTTAGGATGTTCGTAATTAGGGTGGTCCGAAAAGCCCTTGTACTTATGCAGGCTGCTGCGTGGTAGGGAGATTTAATTGTCTGTAACGTTGTTTTGCTGCAATTACCGTATATTAGTAGGCCATAGTCTATTTTTGACAGTAGGAGAGCTCTAGTAATGTTTATTAGTGTGTTAGTATGGGCTGAGCCGTTTTTAGATGACAAATATTTCAGTATGTTTAACCTTAACACTAGATTTTTCTTAAGGGCTAGACAATGATTCTTAAAATTATATTTACAATCGAATTGTAGGCCGAGAATTTTTAATGTATCTACATTCCTAATGTAAGTGTTTTCAAAATTTACTAATAAAGATTTGTTACAATGTTTCTTTTTGCATATATGTAATATTTTAGATTTTACGCTCGAAATTTTTGAGCCTGAATAGTTACACCATTTTTGTACGTCTGATAGGATATTTTCGAAAGTTTTGCTAGCTACTTCTAGGTCGTTTACATTTGTGAATAATATAAGATCGTCGGCGTAGAGACAATGTTTTACATTTTTATGTTTAGAGATAATGCTATTTAACTCTTCAAACGTTATCTTCAATAATACTACTGATAACGGTGATCCTTGGGTGATGGACGCCAGAGAACACGCCGTTACATTTGATCCTGAATTTTCTATTATTCAGAAAGGATCTAACAAAGTTATACATATACTAATAACGGTGATCCTTGGGGGATGGACGCCAGAGAACACGCCGTTACATTTGATCCTGAATTTTCTATTATTCAGAAAGGATCTAACAGTTATACATATGATGTCTGTTGCAACTGCAACAGCACAATAGAAGGTCGCATCAATTTGAATCAAGAGTAATCAGTTTGAGTCATTTGATTCGATTTAATCCACACTCAGCACGCTCGAAAGTATGCAATACATTTCGAAGTGCTGATTGAAGAGAATTCAGCCAGATGCCATCAACTTGTGCTAGATCTGCACATACTAACACCCTTATTAACATAACTAAAGCCATTGTTGACGTCCGGCGCCGTGCTTCCTCGGTTGAGGGAAGAGCGGGGACCTTTTGTTTTTCTTTTAGTTATTATTCCTTTTATTTATTATTCCGCTCCGATAGAAAGTACGTTTGAGCGGAAATTTGTTGCAATTGATAATTAATTAATTAAGAAAAAACTAATTCCGTCTCCTTAATATTGTTTATTTTGTGTATCATCTTCTTCACTCAAGGAAAACTTATTCTCAACTCAAAACATAAATTTACTTGAGACTGTAAGCAATTCAACTAACTCTGTTCTCTAACTCAACTCCAAACTCAAACTGACTTTACAATATACATTTCTCTATACTTATAGAACATTGTGTTCTAATTTACTGGAAATTATAACATGAACAAAACAACTTTTAACAAGGTCTCTGTGACTTTTAACTTGAATAAAATTTGGACGAAAATCAAAGTTACTATGTTTTGAATGAATAAAAAGGTGCAGGTTATTAAATATATTAAATGTGCTGTAACTGGCAATATTGTGAATGTTTATGAATGGTATGTATTAAGTGAGAATGTAATATATGTTAAGGGAAGTTTTTAAGGATGTGTAAGGAGATTGTGTTAAATTTAATAAGGGTAGTATTCTGGAATACAACATCATCATCCTATCTAAAATCGACTACGGACTAATGATATACGGAAAATGTAGCAAAACGACCCTGCAAACAATAAAAACTCCCTATCACGCTGCAGCTCGAGCAAGTACCAGAGCATTCCGTACTACATCAATTAAAAACATCCTCGTCGAATGCGGTCTCCCATCTATAGAAAACAGACTAAAATATATATCAGCTACCCTCGCTTACAAATTTACAATGTGGTATAGCAACCCCCATAGTGCAGGACATCCGAAAAATTTATAAAAAAAAACGAAGGTCGAGATACCGCTCAGGACTGGAAAGGGCCATCGATATAGCCAAGGACTTACATATCCCTATAAATATTTCAAAACCTCACCGCACACAGCACCCTCCATGGTTAATTCCGAGAAATACAATCTTAGATGACCTGTCCCATTATCCAAAACATTCAACAAATCAGATAATCTATCAAAAACTTTTCAAGGATACCATCGACAAACATCAAAACTGGAACCTGTTTTCCACAAATGGTTCCAAAAACGAATCAAATGTGTCATTTGCTATAGTCAACAACTGCAAAAAAATAATCAGAATGGGATTACTTCCCACCTTTTGTTCCATCCTATCAGCGGAAGCAACGGCAATCTTGGAAGCAACAAAACTGATCCAGAAAATCCCAACGATTATCTATATTGATAGCCTTTCAACTCTAGAAGGAATAACCAACGTAAACTCCACAAATGCTGTCATTCGTCAAATCCAAGATAACATTATTAGGAAAGCTAATTTGGACCCCCGGGCACTGTAACATTAGTGGAAATGAAGCAGCCGATAAGGCCGCAAAACTAGGGACAAAGTCGCCTCTCGTCTCCTTCTATTATCCTAACAAAACGGACATAAGAAGACAGGTAAAAAATGCCCTTAAGAACGTGGAGGAAGAAGAATGGCACCACTACACCCACCTGTACAGCACTATTAAACAGGACACCAAACCCGTTACTTACCCAACAACAGTCTCAAACAGAAAAATAAAATGCTTCCTACGACTCCGGCTAGGACACACCAAAATCACACACCAACAACACATCCTTACAAAAACCAGCCCCCCACAATGCAGTAACTGCAACAACCAAGTCCCACCTAGTCCACATCACATCATATTCGACTGCCCAAAAGTCCAAACCAACGCAAACCAACTATTTGGAAACGACCCCTTCAGCAACATTCTGGCAAAACCATCAGAACAGAATATCAACTACATATACGAATTACTAACACTTACTAACCTTCATAACAAAATTTAAAGTAACTCGATATTAGCCGAAAGCCCTAGCAGCTAGCGCTGTTTAGAATTAAGTTATTGTGTAATTAATTACACCGTAATAAATAATAATAATAATGTGCTAGAATTGCTGAATCAAAAGGGAGCATTTGAATAGCGGATGAGATTTTAGTGGCAACGGCTCTAAAATGAAGACGAAAAAAATAACTGGCAGCTACCGAAAGGTATGCAGTTTTTACGGTGTGATCTAAGGATGATCAGTAAATTTGTCGTGAATTGATACGGTTTTTAAATTTGGAATATGGTATTTATTAGAACATGAATTGAGAAGTTTTGTTAGTACACGAACGCACAGTACAAGACGGCACAAACACAAACATACACACCCACCAAAGAGCAGATTATCAGACGCCAGAGACGTGATCTGCGTTTACTACCGCACCCAAGACCCACCGGTCTTGTATGATTTCTTTCCCACCATCCCTCTATAAAAGTAGTTAGAGAACACTTGGACTAACACTGTCCACACTATCCTTGGATACCCCCCCTTTTTTCTTCTCTTTTCAGATGCCGCGAGACCGAGCCCAACATCCTCACGGATGTGGGTGATTCTGGTTATCGCAAGATGCTGTTGGTGTTGGTGTTGGAAGTGAAAAAGAAAAATAGTTTCATTGTCCTAAGAAATAAGTTAAATCAACTATAAAATAAAATTGAACAACTTCAAAAAACATATAGACTAAACACAAAAAAGTTTTAGAATTGAATGTTTTTGTGTTGTGCCCAGCACCAACCCTTTTCAAGATCCTATACCAGCGGAAGTCAACATCAACAACATCAACAACATCTACACTATTGTGCAATACCAACAGGGCAGGGGTAAGTTTGGTTACAACAAGAAAAAACATACAATTGTTAATAAATATTTATAACAAATATAACAATTCTGGTGCAACACGGTATATAATGAACAACAGGATCCTACACCAGCTATGGAACTAGAAATGTTCATAGACATCTGTACTAGGATCCTAAGATGTTTTTCCCAGGAGGAAGAACAATGCTTCCTGAAGTGGTTGTGTGGGAGTGTGGGGTTTCTTCAAGGCGCCGAAGAAGCACCCATCGCTTAACCCCGCTTAAATGTTCCTCTTTCTATTTTACCCCATGGTACTTACCTGCAATTAGGCAGCATTAAGCTTCCTGCAAAACATTCCATGGCAAGATCATCATCTTGCCACAGCATTATTCACATCGCTGTAACCTTTAAAACTTTTTGTTTCCTCTGGTAGGCACCCATGTCCATTGCCAACCATTGGGAAATCTTCCGTAGTTCCCTTATCGCAATTCATTGCAATCATACTCACGGAAATTCTTCTGTGTTTGTTTTTCTCAAGCAATTATCGATCCCCACGAGCATATCATGGAAATCGATGCCCATGCAGCTGCATCCAATTATCATGGATCACCATTGCTTAGATATTCCTATATATTTTTATTGGCTTGTTCAAACAAGCCGCATTTTAGCGCTTAAGCATTGGATTACATTTCGGTATTCAATATACCCTCCAATGTTTATGTTTATCGAGCTGCACATCCCCCATCTATTCGTTTCGATGCGCGTTCCTTTGTCCTTCCTTCCAAAGGGAAGACATTCGTTCCCATAGAAAAGATATTGTGCATGGACTTCCCAATGGGATGCTGATCGGCTCCCATTGGTCATGCATGTCGGAAGGGAGGTTTCTCCTGCAATGGTGTGCGGTGGAAATCCATCACAATCGCCGGAGGCTGGACCAATTTTTATGGAGTCAGGCCAGTCAGATTTTAGCCACCGAACCGGACAGTCAGAGTCCAGAGTCGCGTAAAAACACCAAAGGGGTCGTGTCGTAATCTACGTGGAGTGTATATCGAAAGACGAGTAACGTCGAGAATCATAGTGCGTGCGTTTTGTTGTCCTCTATGGGAAATTCAGTTTTTTTTTGTTATTCCATGTAACTTATCCGTGAGTCCGTGAATTGTTCGCAAAAATATTTTCATGTACGTTTACCAGAAGGTAACAAGATATCAACAGTTGTATGCAAATCACCAGTGTCATTAATTGTATGCAAAAGATTTTCTTTCGCTTGTGTGTAAATAAAAACAATAAAAAATAAAAGAACGTTTAGGCAATTAACAACCCGGAGTTTCATTTCCTTTTTGGTGAACATTTAGCTGCGGTGTCCAGTTCGTAACCATTGGATACTAGTGAACGAGTATCAGGAGAAGTTAATGGGAGTTAGCTGAATCCGCACCCGTGCTTGGTGCATAGTTAAACTACCCCATAGGGGTTCTTTAAAGCTCGTCCGAACTCAAACAGAAAAACGCTACCCGATTTTAAACTCAGATGACACCACAGAACGATAATGCATTTAAGTCCATATTTCAAAGCAATTGGCAAATCGAATAAAAACGATTAGTTTCATTTTCCGAAGCAAATAATAAACCATAATTGATTGCATAGGCTGGAACAATTAAATTGCAAAAACGATTAACTGCAATTTCCGACACGAGCCGCAAAAATAAAATTAATTGGGTCAATTCGCAATCGCGAAAGTTAAACCGGCGTTCAAGTCAATGAAGGAATATTGACTGGCTCAGCAACACAAAGCGATCGCGAATTAAAAAGTCAAGAATCGGAAAATGGGTCGATTGAAATGAAATTGGATTGCCGTAATCGGGAAGTGTTGACCCTGAGGTATCGAGAAGTGGTAGGAAGTAATTAAGGGGCAGTTGATGGGTGGTCGTGGAGATAGCAGAATGAGAATTTGATCGTGAAAGTCGGTGGTTAGTAAAAGAGCCATGAATTGGCAGTTAATGAGAGAAGCGTCGGTCGCTGGTTAGTTATAGCGAGCGTATGCAAGGTAGTCGTGGAGAATCTTTGACAAACGGATATAAGAAAGTGAATATAAAATTAATGTGTGAAAAGAAATTGTTTCTTTTAATGTAAGAAAAGTAAGGTATGAATATCGGAAGAGTGAACATTTTAGCTGGAACAAAATAAGAAAAACTAATGTGGATGTTATAGCGAAAAGAAAAGAGAACGTGAATTTTTATACAAAAAAAAATTTGTAAAGACACAAAGGTGACAAAATTAACTGCTAGTGTTGTAACGGAAAGGATTAGAAAAGTGAATTTAAAAATTTAGTGTATAGAGAGAAATTGTAATTAATACAAAGAAAAAGAATGAACATCTGATCAACAATTGTAACCGGAAAAAAAAAATAAGAAAAGGAAAACTAAAGTGTAGATGCATTAGCTCAAAGAAAATGAAAGTGAATTGTTAACTGTTGTACAAGAACAATTTGTAATGACACAAAGGTAGGAGGATTAATTACCGATATTATAACATAAAGAAGAAAGGAAAGTGAAATGAATTTAGATATGAGTAAGAAGAAACACTACTGTTAAATAATTAAGATTAGAGTTAAGTGACGAGAAAAATCAAAAGGAAACAAATAAAAGTGAACGAAAGTTAAAGAAAGACTCGGCGTTTTAATTTCGTAGATTTTGGTGAAAATAGAAGAATTGACTCTATTTCCTTTGGTGTCAGGTTTTTTGGCGACGGTGTAGACATAAAAACATAACTCCCGTGTCTTGGTGCAATACTTCTTCTACCCCCACAATCCAATGAACTAAAAACAAATAACCAAATAATGAGTGCTGTATAAAAATAATATACAACTGCATTAACAATCGTTGTATTCAAATGTATTCTGGAGTTTTTGAAACCGACTAAATTGCATTAAATTATTAAAAAATTGCAAATATTAAAGTATTGTGAATCTTGCATCTTCATCAAATTCGTTATAACCATTAACAATCGCTGTTGTTACACGCAAAATCCCCAAAACCCCCCAACCATAAACATATATACAATATGCTACACGCAAAATCTCCAAATTCCCAACATTAAAACATATATGCAATATGCTACACGCAAAATCCCCAAAACCCCCAACCTTAAACATATATACAATATGCTACACGCAAAATCCCCAAACCCCCCAACCTTAAACATATATACAATATGCTACACGCAAAATCTCCAAATTCCCAACGTTAAAACATATATAAAAAATGCTACACGCAAAATCTCCAAACCCTACACATATATAAAATATGCTACACGCAAAATCTCCAAATCCCAACCTAAAACCATTCGCGCATGCATTGCAATAGAATGATAATGGAATCCCGAAACCCAGTAACATAAAATACCCTGAATCATCAGAAGCCAATACCCATGATTGGCATCATTCACGCGCAACATTGTATGCATTCCAAACCCGTACAGGAAATGCAAAGCTTGCATATCTGTTGCCCATGATTTGCGTCATTCGCATGCAATATTGTATGCATATGAAGCAAGCCGAACCTCGTCGTCTGTATGAAGGTGAAATTTCATCTTCATGCGGATGATGAGACCTGCACCGCGTCCACTATGAGAAGCGAAATGTTCTCATGGTGCAGAATCTGCGGACTTGCAGAATTTGCGATCGTGGGCTTGGCCTTCGACTGTGACTGGGGTAAAGTTACGGTCTTGAGGACGGCCACGATCATGGATGTGTGTTTCGTTTTTTATTTGTTTGATACAAAATGTAGTATAAAAGGGGAGGCTCCGTTAGGTTAATTTTCAATCAGAATCCGAAGCCGAAGTGTGGCGTTACTAATATAAATTAATTATATTAGAAGAAAGTAAAATTAAACGCATGAACTAAAAATAAGCAAAAGAGTCTTCTTATTATACGAACACCATCGGCTCATCGGGGTCCAATCTAGAAGTTCCCAAGAATAACAAGGTTCCCCGAGGTACCGAGGAAGAAGACCCCCCAGCCGGAACAATAACAAGGTACCCCGAGGTTCCGAGAAAGAAGACCCCCCAGCCGGAACCATAACAAGGTTCCCCGAGGTTCCGGGGAAGAAGACCTGTAGCGGTTCTTTAATACATTCCCAAAGAACCGTCCATCCTCTTAAATGAACCACCTTCCAAACCCACCATACCTACCTGCAATTTTGGGCAGCGTAAGCTACCCTTCATTCTCTTTCACCTGAAAGTTAAACCTCATTAAGGCATGCATCACATTGAATTTTTCTGTTTATGAACCGTACCATATCTCCATCGGCTCGGCGTGTCAGCAATTATAATAGATAAATACTAGCTGGCCAGCGTAATTGTTGACATAACTGAAGCCGATGGTTTCTTGCTACGGTTCATATCCATTTATTGCCCCAGTCCCAAGGTTCACAACACTTGCGACCAATTTCCTTTGTCGGTTATCTACCGATCATGGGATTTGGGCACTAATATGATTGACGTTAGAAAATCATAACCCAAATCATGCTAACGATGCTCCGGCCTGTAAAACAAACAACAGCTACCATAGCCTAGGTCATAGGCGAGCAAACGAAAACTCTATAGCCTACAATGGCATTAGCATGAACGCCTAAGTAAACACGATGTGCATATCATCGTGACCCTTGAAATAGCGTTTTTGTGTATCTTGAAGCAAAAAGCTATTTCGTTCTCAGGCGCAGGTCATCAAAGATTTATGGCCCTCGAAATAGCGTTTCTGTTTATTTAAGACACAGAAACCTATTTCTTCCTTCGGCGATTTTTCGCCATCGCATATCTCTATAATACCAATTCATTGCACCAGCCCATGTTTATTTAGGTGCATTTTCGTCGTTGTCGATATACAGGCTGAAGGGCAACGTACATGTCCCATACGGACACATATAGAATCCTCCCACACCAATGTAATCCACACCGTGAATCTGGCAGATATGGATGGTTTCTGGGTGTCAGATCTTAACAGCCGAACCATATACACGAGTCGCGAGTCGTTAGCACGGTTGCCTTCTTGAGTTCATTTCGTAGTCTGTATACAAATTATCAATTTGGTTCCTCTTGGCACACCAGGCCTAATAAATAGCGCGAATGATCAATTTCCTGTGGAAGGGCGGAAGTGCGTGTGTTTAATTAAATATAGCAACCAGTTGAAGACAAATTGAGAGTGTACGTTAAGCTAAGGAAACTATAGATCTAATGTGTTATTGTAATAGTGTAACCAAGTGTCTTGCTAAAACTAACTTAGTAGAAAATTAAGCAACAAAGACATTTTAAATAAAGAAACCTGTGTGCTCTATTCGTTTTGTTTTTTCTCTTAACAAATTGTGGATGTGTTGCCGAACCCACGCCCGTGAAGGCGTACGAGTAACCCATCACCACATTGGTGACGCGACGACCTTTTTTATGTTATAAAAAAGCGAACACTCAACATCCAAACCTTTAAACATTGGCGATACATAGTGCTCCTAAAAACATTGGCAGTGCTTTACCAATCCCCACAAAGACAGTTCCAGTGCCTTCAAAAAGTGACACCAAACAGTGCAGTGCAAGTACTTCCGACATCACCAGGACAAAGAACACCTGTACTCAACCGAAGCAGGATGACCCGATCAACAGTACCAAACAACATAACCAGGTATTTTTTAAAAATGTCGGAACCATAACAAGGTTCCCCGAGGTTCCGAGGAAGAAGCCCCCAGCCGGAACAATAACACTGTAATCAAATGTATTCTGGAGTTTTTAAAACCGACTAAATAGCATTAAACGATTAATAAATTGTAAATATTAATTTTTTTTTTATTTTACTTTTCCCAGAACAGGCCGCGGTCCATCATCCAAGCTCCGAAAGATGGTCAAGGATTTCTTCCAACCATTTCACGAAGCCTATAGCTTAATGTGGTGGTATTTCACCGGCAGGCTGGGCTGTGGGACCCTACCTACCACTCAGTAATTGTGCCGAACTGCACAACAGCAAGAGTCTTCAGTTGAATTTAGGTTTGCACAATCAAACGCAAGACACAACCTCCTTACCAACTCAGCTATTGAGGAGCCGAAAGTGTTGTGAATCTTGCATCTTCATCAAATTCATTATAACCCTTAACAATCGCTGTATTCAAATGTATTCTGGAGTTTTTGAAACAGACTAAATTGCATTAAATTGTTAATAAATTGCAAATATTAAAGTGTTGTGAATCTTGCATCTTCATCAAATTCGTTATAACCATTAACAATCGATGAATTCAAATATATTCTGGAGTTTTTAAAACCGACTAAATAGCATTAAATTATTAATAAATTGCAAATATAAAAGTGTTGTGAATCTTGCATCTTCATCGAATTTATTATAACCATTAACAATCGCTGTATTCAAATGTATTCTGGAGTTGTTAAAACCGACTAAATAGCATTAAACGATTAATGAATTGTAAATATTATTTTTTTTTTATTTTACTTTTCCCAGAAAAGGCCGGGGTCCATCAACCAAGCTCCGAAAGATGATTAAGGATTTCTTCCAACCATTTCACGAAGCCTATAGCTTAATGCGGTGGTATTTCATCGGGAGGCTGGGCTGTGGGACCCTACCTGCCACTCAGTAATTGTGCCGAACTGCACAATAGCAAGAGTCTTCAGTTGAACTTAGGTTTGCACAATCAAACGAAGATACAACCTCCTTACCAACTCAGCTATTGAGGAGCCGAAAGCGTTATGAATCTTGCAACTTCATCCTATAATACATAAGCAGCTGCAATCGTTTTTGCTTAACATGATATATGAATCATCCCCATGTATATAATCGCACAGGCGAATAACAGTTTGATTTCGTTCATGAGAAGGAAACTTCTCGAAAAAGAAAATGTAATTGAAAAAGTTTGGTACTTTCGTACAGCGGTAGTAAGATTTAGACTTTCAACAAGGAAGTACAGAGAGAGAATAAAACGACAGACGTGTGCGGACGTTTTGTGTCGGTTCACTAAAATTATATATTGTTTTAAATAAACTGTTTTGTGTTGATTAAATTAACTGCCATTAACTCATTTTGTACAGACCATTTTTAAATCTTACTCCTTCACTTATAGTGCCGTGGATTGTGTAAAAAGTGTTGAAAAATATTCAAACGTGTAATTAAAGAAACCGTCCACATGGGGCAGTCAACATGGGGTACTTTCCCCAAGCTTGGAGGCACGCTATTATTTGTCCAGTAGCAAAAGTTGGGAAACCAACGTATCACCCCTCAAGCTCTCGCCCTATCTCGCTTCTCACTTGCATCAGCAAAATATATGAAAAATTCATATACAACAAACTAAATCACTTTATCAGTGCCAGGAACCTAATACCTGATTTCCAATTTGGATTTCGAAAAGCGCACAGCACCACTATGGCTCTCAACATATTTCAAAACCACGTCTGCGTGCGGCTCTTTAATAAGGAACCCACCGTTGCGGTGAGCCTGGACATTGAAGAAGCTTTTGACATCACTTGGATCGAAGGTCTCGTTTTTAAATTACTGAATACTGGCCTCAGTAAAACGCTATGTAGTATCATCTAACAGTTGATTCGAAACAGAACCTTCCAAGTTTGAGTGAATGGAAAGCTTTCCCGAACTTTTCACGCCGCTGCAGGCATACCACAGGGCTCCATTCTACGCCCCATCTTACTCAATATTTACACCTCCGATATTCCTCGCCCTGTGGACGGGAGAGTAAACCAGATATGCTATGCGGATGACGTCCTAGTGTACACATCATCCAAGGGCCCTAAACTCGCAACAAATCGACTCAACCGTCACTTGGACGAACTGTATCAGTATTACAGTCGATTGAAAATTCGACTTAACCCATCCAAAGCAGTAGCTATAATTCTGAGTAGTAAACACTTCCAACCTACTTCTCGATATTCACAGAATATTCGAATAAAAATGGGAGATACTACGATTAGACCACAGGACAAGATGAAATATCTTGGGGTCACTTATACCCGAAAAATGAATTTCATCAAACATGTGACCCACATTCTTCAAAGGGGCCTAGGTCGATCTAAGCAACTGCACAACATCTTGAAGTGGAGGAACAATGTTAACACCAAAGTTAAGCTTGTGGGGAGGAAGTATTGTGCCTGGCACGGGCACTCCGTTCACTTCCTCCGCCAACATCCACTTACAGTCGCCCATCGCGCCGCCGTAAACTGTCCACAAGAAATTGTCATCACCCGAACAAATAAAACACTGACGCACAGGTTTGTTATTACTGTTTTTTTATTTCGCGTTTGCGCGATTGATAATTTCATTTAACAATTAGAACTCGCGCAGCAGACTCACGCGCTTCGACTCGACTTTACTTCACACGCGATTAAAAGGACACACAGAAACAATATATAAGGCGTTAAATTCACCTTAATTGAAAACCCTTTTACTCCACTTGATTTAGCATATTTACGTCCCCGAGCGCGAAACGATGGACGGGAGATCGTGCGACCAACGTGGTCAGCAGATGGAATTCGACTCAGCGATCGTCATCTCATGCAGAGATGATTTCGCTAAGGAAAAAAAAGGAAAAGAGAGAAAAACTTTTCTCTTAAGGGTGTAACCACTAAGAAAATGCGATCTTTTTGATGCAGTGGTATATGTGCGCGATCGAACAGATTCAATGTAATTGCACGTGTTCGAAAGCAGTGGAACGACGAAACAGGCAGGCGGCATGGACAATAGGGAAAAATGACCAAATGCGCCGGTGGTAATGCGGGTCTTGGTTTACACGATGCCTCGTCGCTATTTTCGACGTTAGGAGAAAAAGGTGCTAAAAGCAAATTGGATGTTTATGGCATCTCTGGCTGCAGTAGAAACCGAGTTCATATTTGCATTAGGAAATGCTGGAGAATTTGATTTCAGCGTCTATTGCGCTAATTATATGCAGCTGCTTGGGTTGTTTGTTGATAAGACAAACAAAAAAAGGTTGCCAGGCAATGTGTATGAAAAGGTATATGACGCGGCTGGGAAAAGAGACGGGGCGATATTTATGGTTCCTGTCATGACGGTTACATTGAATGCAATCCGAATTATTTTGTTTACAGGAATTTGTCTAAGGAAATTTGACTGGCGACGTAGATGCCGAAATTGATTGGAAATTCCTGTTAAGTTAATAGAGAAATCTTAAGGAGCAATGGTATGCGAAGAGAATGCATGAAGGTAAGTTTCCTTTACAGGGAATTTTAGGTACTAATACTGGTGCATTAGCAAACTAAAGGGAGTTGGGTTGTAGTTATGGGGGTTTTTTTAAGTAAGTAGACCGTAGGGGTTGGCGGGACCGCTACAAGCTTCTCTGCTATAAGCAGCTAATCCGATCTGGAATATCGTACACCTTTCCCATATGGTCCTCCATATCTTCGGCTCAAATGGAAAGACCGAGTTTTCGAAAGGAAACTCCTCAGAAGATGCACCAATCACTCTAAAAGGCCTGACGGTCGCCATTACCCCAACTCTCACCTATACGAAGGCGCCTCCATTACCCCTATCGACGAGTACTTGCTTCAATTAGCATACAAGTACCTCGAAAGCATTCAGAACAGCGAGAACCTACTTGTACGGGACTCTTGCGTTCTTGGCCCTCCTCTCTCTCGATCTCTTCGGATCAAACCCCCACAATTTCTTCTTCAGTACAAAACTGAAGAAACCACCCTTCCCAACAACATTCCCCTCAATAATAGAGGATTCCTGGATCCATCTCATAGGGTCTACTGTTAACAAACCACACACACACGGACGCACAGTACAAGACGGCACAAACATACACACACCGACCAAAGCGCAGATCATCATACGCCAAAGACGTGATCTGCGTTTACTACCGCACCCAATGTTACGTGCGGGTTCCGCCATCCCCATCGTTTGTTTTGTTTAAATGTAATATGATAATAGATGGTAGGGTGGTGAAAAAACACACGATCCACATGTTGAATGCGCGAACATACTCTTGTTCGATTGTGGATCGTGTGGAAGTTAGATCTCTTTTTCGGAGTGGATGGAGATGGAGAGAGAGAAAGGGCTTAGTGTGCTTAGCTGTAGAAAGAACAGCAAGCGTTTGTTTTGATTCCGTTAGCAGAACAATGAATATAGAGTAATGTCCCCGTTGGATAAGAAAGACAAGAGGAAAAAAGTAGAGTTATGTGACGGTTTTCTTTTGGTCGGTTCATGTTAACAGTCGAAAAGTAAAAATAATAGAGTTATGTCCCCGTTTGATAAGCGAGAAGAGGAGTGAAAAAGAAAAAACTTTGTATGTGACAGCGAAAGTGAATAGAAAACAAATTTATAATATTAAATAAAATAATAATAAACAATTTAAATTAACTTAAAAGTAGACCAAAGCCAAAAGGAAGACTGTCGCACAGACCTGAGCCGAGCTAAGAAAGTTGCCGAACTAGTCTCCTGAACGACAAGTAATTTATTATATCTATAACCAAATTTCTGTGGCAAAAAACGTTACACTAAGACCTGCCGGTCTTGTATGATTTCTTTCCCACCATCCCTCTACACAAGTAGTTAGAGAACACCTGGACTAACACTGTCCACACTATCCTTGGATAGCCCCCCCCCTTTTCCTTTTCTTTTCAGATATCGCGAGACCGAGCCCAACATCCTCACGGATGTGGGTGATTCTGGTTATCGCAAGATGACCAGAAGTCAGAGACAAGATGAAGGACACATCTGTCCTCGTCTCGCTAAAGTCGGCCCTCTCGCCAACCCATTTTTTTTTTGAATCGAGGCAGTCAAAATCTAAGAGGCCGAATGGACAGTTGATACCACACAGTCTAGGCGTGTGCACTTGAAATAAAGTTAAAATAAATCAACTAAAGACAAAGACAAAAAAGAAGGGACTAATTATTAAAACTACCTACGGGCAGCAGCAGGAAGCCGACCAAACCGTAAGTAATCCAATAAACCAATAAACTAAAAACAGATAACAAGATAATAAGTGCTGTATAAAAATAATATACAACACCATTAACAATCGCTGTATTCAAATGTATTCTGGAGTTTTTAAAACCGACTAAATAGCATTAAATTATTAATAAATTGCAAATATTAAAGTGTTGTGAATCTTGCATCTTCATCAAATTCATTATAACCATTAACAATCGCTGTAATCAAATGTATTCTGGAGTTTTTAAAACCGACTGAATAGCATTAAACGATTAATAAATTGTAAATATTATTTTTTTTATTTTACTTTTCCCAGAACAGGCCGGGGTCCATCATCCAAGCTCCGAAAGATGGTCAAGGATTTCTTCCAACCATTTCACGAAGCCTATAGCTTAATGTGGTGGTATTTCACCGGCAGGCTGGGCTGTGGGACCCTACCTACCACTCAGTAATTGTGCCGAACTGCACAACAGCAAGAGTCTTCAGTTGAATTTAGGTTTGCACAATCAAACGCAAGACACAACCTCCTTACCAACTCAGCTATTGAGGAGCCGAAAGTGTTGTGAATCTTGCATCTTCATCAAATTCATTATAACCCTTAACAATCGCTGTATTCAAATGTATTCTGGAGTTTTTGAAACAGACTAAATTGCATTAAATTGTTAATAAATTGCAAATATTAAAGTGTTGTGAATCTTGCATCTTCATCAAATTCGTTATAACCATTAACAATCGATGAATTCAAATATATTCTGGAGTTTTTAAAACCGACTAAATAGCATTAAATTATTAATAAATTGCAAATATAAAAGTGTTGTGAATCTTGCATCTTCATCGAATTTATTATAACCATTAACAATCGCTCTATTCAAATGTATTCTGGAGTTTTTAAAACCGAGTAAAGAGCATTAAACTATTAATAAACTGCAAATATTACAGTGTTGTGAATATTTCATCTTCAGTAAAGAAAAAAAAAAGCATATTTAATGATTCGATTACGTGTGTCATCAAACAAACAACAATTTAAAATAAAGAAACCACGAAGAACATAAAGGTTACGATATAGCTAAAAAGATAAGGAGGAAGTTGAATCCTCAACCGAATTTAACCACCAAAAAGCACAAATCAGATGCCAACGAGGACCGTGAAATACACAAAAATGATGCAAATTTGTATCCCAGTGATGCTGTCACATAATACAAAAAAAAAAAGAAAAAAAACTAACAGTGAGGATAAAAGCCATTCCTAGAATCTTGGACGCAGGGATATTGATTTGATATAATTTAAATTATATTCTCTTTTGTTTTCATTTCGTTGCATTTAAATTTCATTTTCCTATTAACATTTTAATTTGAACATTGCAGTTTCCATACATTATATTAAATTTCCTATATTTGTGTGTTTCAGAACTGTTAATTTTTGATTTACACAATTAAAACGTAACTTCGATCTGGCGCATATAAACACTCCGTTATTACACCAGCGAAAATATCTGAGATAAACTCGAGTCCAATAATTGCCGTTGGAAAGATTATGCGATTTAATGGTTACATCATATGATGCGGGTTTCTCAGTGCGATAACGGTGAATAAAAACAAAAGAAAATAACCGGTGGTTTCGGAATAGTCGATGTGAAGCGAGTGAACTGGAGAGTCAACGCCGCAAAATATAAACTTAAGAACCTAATCTAATCAGATTAATTTTTTACCAAAATATCAGGTTGGCACTTAAGTAAATGCCGATATCACACACATATGTGTTTGGCCATACCTTTAATGGCTTCTGTCAACGACATATTTTTTTATTAACGTTGACATTGGTTATCTGTCAGTCTTACTTTGCTTTAGAAGCAAATTGCGCGTATTTTTGTGAAATGCTATTAGTTTGGCATCCGTTTTAATATGGAGTGTGTTACGTTGTAAACTCCCCCATCCCGTGTCCCACCGAGCGGGGAAATTGGATCTTGGGTTGCCCTGCCATTGAGATGAGGGGACTGAATATACTTAGTAAATCATTTAAAAATTTAAAATAAATTTCAAGTTTGGGAGCCAGTGATCCACATTTTCGGATCGACATTCGTTACACGCGAATGCACGATTCTTCTTTCTTTCGTTAAATCGTGGACTCCGCAGAAACAGCTGCGGCGCGTTTCTCTTCGGAGAGATGGAGAGAGGAAGAATGAGCAGTCTGTCTGTTAGAATCTGTGGGTGAAGTAAAACGGAAAAGATCTGGTGCGTTTTTTTGGGCCCAGAAAAGAATTAAGGAGAATGTAAAATAAAAAAGAATATATATGTTACGTGGCAAAAAGAAGTAAAAGCACGATGCTTGAAAGTTTGTTAGTTTTACTGTAACGCGAATCTATGTATAGTTAATTTATTAATAAAGTGTAAATGAAAGCCTCCCGTTTAAATATATTAAATATAATCAGTGTATGGTACAGTAAATTGCGTGTGCATTGAAGTGGAGCTGTTAACTGTTTTGATGTTTCGTGGATCTCCTGAGTGTTTGGAGTCACAAGTTGGAGGATTCCCATGAAAAAGAAGGTAACCTATACACTTCCTTTAAGTTTCGTTTCGCAGGGGGCAGATAACTGCGACTGTGTGTCACCGCGAAGACTGCCGTTGGAGTTCTTTGTTGCGTACCGTTTCTTCCAACGACCGTATCTGGTGGCTACCGTTGACTGTGCCCGACAACGGAAAAACAAAGAAAAAGCATCACAACGGGCACAAACTGACAGCACAGCATCCTGTGACGATGAAAGACTAACCATTTTTGGTGCACACACCTCTGGCCACCTATGTTTTCCTCCCACACACACGTCCCGATTCGCCGTGTAGTTTCCTCGACATTTATGTTGTACAACTGTTACCCAAGTGGCACCGCCCCAGCGATACCTGGCGACGGCATCAATGTAACGACTGATAGGACCACTCGGAACCAATGACCCAGCCATTGGCAGTGCAGGAAGACATATCACCAGCATATAGCACTTATCCCCAAACAACTATATAACTGTTGGCAGCCTTGGCCACTTGTCCACGACTGCTATAACCAAAGGCGCAGCCATAGCGATATATACAACAATCGTGTTGTTACAAAACAATCGTAACAATTGTAACAATTGGCGCAGCTCTCACCACAAAGATCTACAGGAATTATTGGGCCCTCTATGCAGGACACCGGCCACAATTCTGTAGCAATTGACATCTGCAACCATTAGATAATCTGCAAGGGTTAGAAGAATTACAACAACTGGAAGCTGTAACTGGCGCAGCCGCAGGCAAAAATCACAACAATTTTCTCTAACAAAACATTTGATTATAACATTTGGCCCAGCCGAACAAATAGTTTAAACTATTGTTACGTGCGGCTTCCGCCACCCCATCAATTAATTGCATTTAATATAATTTGTTTTAATGTAGTTTGATGGTAAGGTGGTGGAAGAATTGCGCGATCCACTTGTGAGTGTTCGAACACGCCCCGATTCGAGTGTGGATCGTGGGCGGGTTCGAGTTCGATTTTTGGAGATTGAGAGAGAGAGAGAGTTTTTCGAGGCAGTCTGGTTCGAGAAGTGAAGTAGTATAGTTGTGGTCGAGAAACGTCCCCGTTGTTAAACAAAAAAGAAAAAAAAAAAAGATAAAAAAAGGGAAGAACCTTGGTGTTGAGTTTCACGATGCGAGAAGTAGAATTAAACCAGTTGTAACGCGAACCTATTACTGTGATAACTAATGAAAACTGTGACCTGAGCATGTTGTAAAAGCAAATAAAAATGTACTGAAGAAAAATCAGCAACCAGAACTGACGTGACGTGTTTTGATGTTCTGTATTGTGGATTGACCAACTGTTTGGAGCCGCTAATGGGAGGATCACTCCTTAAAGAAAATAAAAGGAAAGGTAACCTGTGCGTTTGAGTAATGTTCTGTTTCGCAGGGGGTAGATGGTCGGCCGATAACTGCGGGAGCTTGTGACAGCAAAGATTACCGTTGACTGTGTCCACCAACAACAGGAAAAAAGAAAGAAAGAAGAGAACAGCAACTTAACGGGCTGAAGGCAACAGTTCATCATCCTGAAAAGAAGAAAGATAAACCATTTTCTTGGGACGTACACATTTCGACCACCGTTGCTTGCCCCCCCCCTCCTTGTTTGCACCGCGCCTCGCGGAGTGATTACCGAATAAAAAGGTAAAACATAGGCAACTATTCCACCAAGTGGCACAGCCTCAGCGTTGACTGGCGACAGCATCAACATAAGGCACCTTTATGAATACACAAGAAATGGCGCAGCCGGAGCTCACCACCTGACGAATTACTATGGTGTATTATTTGGTGGTACTTAACCAGTGGTGAGGGAAGTATTTCTGTACGCACCTACGTTCCCACAGCGGTGACGTTGCGGAAGCAGCGAAAACAGCGGTTGGCGGTGTTCCTGGACGGACCCCGGATTGGTGAAGTTGCTTGGTTATTTATTGTTTGTTTATTTATTTATTTGTTTTTCTTCTTATGTTGGAATGCCAATGTTAATAGTATTGCCGTAAAGTTTCAAAATTTTAAAATATTGTTATTTATTAAGTTAATTATTTCCTTATAATTGTAGTTTCTAGTTTGTAAGTTAATGGTTGTTGTGTTGGATAGGATTAAGTTTTCTTTTTCAAAGTACCGATTGATTTAAGCTACTATTTTGTTTTTGGTCAGGAAAGACAAGAGTGATTTTTCTTGCAAAGGTGTATTGTGATCTCGCGTCGTGGAACCTTCTAATTTTGTTGCGAGTCGCGTGTAAAAAATTATTTTTCTTTGTCAGTTACGGGTTGATTCGGGATTCTCTGTCTCTCTGTCTCCCCGAGTTCTCTTCCAACTGTGAGGAGTTGAGTTTTTCCTGATTTCACTGCGAGCTTATTTGTTTGGTGCTTTTTGTAATTGTGTGATTCCGTTGGCGGCCCATCCTGTGTTCCCATTGAATGTTGGTGAATTTTGTTCTTGGTGTTTCGACCGACGTTTTGTTTGGGATTGAGTGTGAATTGGGCGTTTTGTTTTCGAGGTGTTGTTTACGGGCTGATCTTCTCTGTTGTTCGGGGTTTCCTTGTTACACATTGGGCCCCTATAGTGATTGCGAGAGAGGAGGGTTCGTCGGCCGGCGTCTTGTTGTAAATTGGGAGCGTGTTTGTTTTTGTTTTTCGCACCCTTTCTGTTGGTTGGTACTGTCGGCGACGGAGTTGCTTTTTCTTCGCGAGATCCCGGGTGTCGTTTTGTGGCGAGAAATTTTGAGTTTTGTTGGTCGGCCTGCAGATGCAAACAAGGCAGCGGCAAAGAGATGTCCGAGAGGGCACCCCTGCCCGGGCACGGCCCGAGGCATTTCCCGAGCCGCCGGTTGACGAGGTGGATCCGGAGGCATTCCACGATTCGCGGGACGAGTTTGTGGACGAACGATCGCCAACGCGCCCCCCTCTCACCGTCGGTAAACAGCCTGTCGGGAGCATGGAGGACACGCCGATGCCCTCGTATTTTAAACTGGGCCCACAACCATGTCCTGTACGGACCATGCTGGGCACAGATAGGGTTTTCGACCTTGTGTCGAAGGCGGTCCCCATGTTTTCGGGACAGGAAGGACCGGATACGGCCGAGAGACTCTCTTCGTTTCTCAAGGGCTGTAGAAGGACCTTGGATGGGCTGGCGGTGGAGGAGGAACATACCTTCCTCCGGTGGCTGCCCTCTAGGCTGAGCGGCGAGGCCTATCGGATGTTCGAGAGACCACCCACGACATTCCTTGAAGCGGAACAGCGTCTTAGAGAGGCCTACGAACCCCGGGTGTCGTATGAGGAGTTGTGCGCACAACTTTCCAAAATGCGACAACTTCCTTCCGAGGATGCCACAGGCTTCGTTTCCCGAGTGAAGCGGGCCGTGGTACGGTGCGAGGAGGCAGCTGAGCGCTTTTATGGTCGCCAGGGTAGGTCCGTCTTCGCCAGCCAGCTTGAGGGCATGGCCAAACCGGTGTTGGTAAGGGGTCTGAGGGAGGAAGGACTAAAGCACTTCCTCCTCACGTTGGGTAATGTCCCTTTTCGTAGCCTGGTGGACCACCTAACCGGGTTCGAGCGAGCTCGAAGGGAAATGCTGAGGCAGGACGACCTGTTTGTGGATGCGCGGCACGGAATCGCCGAACGAGCGTCGGAAACATTAGAGTTAGGACCGGGAAGTTGCTCGCCCCTTTTGGAAAATTCATCCTCCAGTTTTAGGGATTACACCGCGGCGCCGGCGCCGGTTTTATCGAACTTAAATCCCCGGGCGGTGTCATTCGTGTTGCCGGCCGAAGAGCCTGATAGTCGTCGACGGGAGGAGGATGGTTTCGTTCGGGAGCAGTCGTGCGGGCCTCTCAATTATAGACGGGATGCTGGTGCCTATGCTCCGGCCTCCTCTGGCGAGGGAGCGTGGTCAAATGCCGTGTCTTCCTCGAGTCGGAGTGAAGGGTCGCAGGGTTTGGCTCGAGGGGCGTATGTGCCTGGAGATCGATCGGGTCGGGACAATCCGGTCCGGGATTCGGTTGGTCGATCGGCTCACCCCCTGGAATCCCAGACAATATGCAATTTTTGCCATCTGAGGGGTCACGTGTACGACGAGTGTCTACAAAGACGAAACACTCCCTTCTGTCGCGAGTGTTGGCGGTATGGCCACGATATAGTGGACTGCCCGGATCGTCCGACGAGGACGCGCGGTCCCCAGACCACATACAGGGGTAGAGGTCAGCATGGCGGATTCGCACGGCAGGAACCGCCTTATCAGCGACCACAGTTTCAGCGGAGAGCCCTACCAGAGCCGCAGCCCCCGTCTACGGGCGGCGGGCCGGCGACATCAGGCCCCAGAGTATTCAGCGTCCGGTGCTGTTGCGAGTTTTGTGGCCGACTGGGTCATAGCTTGCGCGGGTGCGAATACAGGCAAAGGTGGGAAAAACAACAGCATTCCCAGGGTTCTCCCCACAAGCGGCACGGCGGAACAGCACCTGTTGCGAGCCGAGAGCAAGACACCCGTGTGGAGACTGGGGCGGGCGCGAGAAATAGGCGCAGAGGGCGTCGGAGGCAGCGTCGGCGAAATCGAGGCGCCGGTAATGATAGCGCGGAAAGTAGGGATTCTCGGAAGGTGGATGGAGATGATGGGCGACGATCGTCCGTGTCGAGCGGTGGCGGTAAGCGACCCGACTCCATGGACTCAAAATCCTCAAAGACGGATGCGAGACATGATGCCGCATCAGGCAGCGCGGGGAGCCGGGAATGGCAGCCCCGGCGCATTGGGCCCAAAGTGGGCAGAAAGAATAGCTCCAGTTCCGCTAGTTCGGTGTCCAGTGGGACTCCCGAGCGGAATATTCCTGAACGGAGGAGCGGATCATTGTGCGAGTTTTGCGGTCGACACACTCACAAGGCGGCAGAGTGTCGACATAAGGCGAAATGGGAGAGTTCGGGAAACTCCCCAAGGTCGGGTCGGCAAGATCCTACCCGACCGCACTAAAAATGAAACCCAGCTCCAGCTGTTCTCAGTTTTCGCCGACTCGAGTCCCGATTGTCGCTCTCCCTCTAGACATTGGCCGTAGGAACCCTACGCGCCTAATCGTGGACACCGGCGCTGAGATCAGCCTGTTGAAGCTGAAGGCACTCCATCCTAGATATGGCATGGATGTGGATAAATCTACAACGCTCCAAGCGCTGTTTGTCAAAGGCAAGTCGAGGGGATGCTGCACTGGGAATTTCAAGTTGCACCATGAGATTCCCTGCAGTTTCCAAATAGTAGACTCCTTGCCGGGTTTGGAGGAAGACGGATTGTTGGGGTACGACTTCCTGTCTCGGAATTGTAAGGTAGACGGGCCGGGTGGTTGTTTGGTTTTTCCCCGAACGACCGTAAATCCCGTGCCATTCTCCATTCAATTTGTCAACTATGGGACGGGAAGGGTTGAACATGCGGCAGCCAAACGGGGAGACGTGCCAAAGGGACCTGTTAAGGTCGATACTGCGGCAGGTACTCGCCCGGAGACCCTACCCATACAGGGGAGGGCTGCGAAAAGCTGTTCGACCACGTGCTACCCAAGGGGTCATCTGGATGAACCCCGAACAGCGGACGTTGATAACATAGTTATAGACAACACCCTTTATAAAAAACAAATAAGGAAAGGATGAGCCTTCCTGTAACTTGGAGCCCCTGATCCTACCTGGCCAGACTCTGGTTACCCTCCGGAATCTTCGTCCTTGTGACCTTCGTCGAGGGATACCAACTTGAGAGTCTGACGAAAAGTCTTTAAGGCCAGGCCTAATGCTGCAGGCGCAGTCCCAGCGCAGACTGCAGAGGCAAACCCCAGTGCTAGGGGTTGGATCGCAAATATGCAAGTGCGAAAGCGCACTATAATGTCGGGTGATGGTAGGTTTTGCCGCCGAAACGGGACAAACCCCCGATCTACCAACCCATGGACCGGGGCAAGTACCGAGTCCAAAAACAGGAGAATTAAAGTAAATATATAGGAGCGGGACGCTTTCGCCGGCCGGGTGACATTTTGGAGTGGTTGAACGAGAGGGGATCACCTCGCCTTGGCGGGGGAGTCCTAACCGGATCGTGTGGGCGGTCGAGCTTTTGGTCGGACCATCGGATTGAGTGTCGGACCCGCCGCGGATGTTTGTGTTGTCCTTGGTTTTGTGGAGTGCTTGTCTGTTGTTCCCCCTCTAGGGTTAATACATCAGTGTTATTTATTTATTTATTTTTTACTAACCCTAGTATATAGGTAGCCTAAAACGTACTAACATTAGCACTTAAGCATTATTTATTTGTACTAACCCTCATATATAAGTAGTATAATCCCTACTACCATTAGCACTTAAGCATGTAGACTAGTTAATTTATTTATTTATTTATTTATTTGTTGATTGGTCTGCTGATTGTTTATTTGTTTGCTCTCCGCCGTCCACTCTCCGGCGTGACATTCCTCTCCTAAGAATGCCACGCGGTCTTGTGGGGGGGGGGGGGGGGGGGGGGTGTTACGTGCGGCTTCCGCCACCCCATCAATTAATTGCATTTAATATAATTTGTTTTAATGTAGTTTGATGGTAAGGTGGTGGAAGAATTGCGCGATCCACTTGTGAGTGTTCGAACACGCCCCGATTCGAGTGTGGATCGTGGGCGGGTTCGAGTTCGATTTTTGGAGATTGAGAGAGAGAGAGAGTTTTTCGAGGCAGTCTGGTTCGAGAAGTGAAGTAGTATAGTTGTGGTCGAGAAACGTCCCCGTTGTTAAACAAAAAAGAAAAAAAAAAAAGATAAAAAAAGGGAAGAACCTTGGTGTTGAGTTTCACGATGCGAGAAGTAGAATTAAACCAGTTGTAACGCGAACCTATTACTGTGATAACTAATGAAAACTGTGACCTGAGCATGTTGTAAAAGCAAATAAAAATGTACTGAAGAAAAATCAGCAACCTGAACTGACGTGACGTGTTTTGATGTTCTGTATTGTGGATTGACCAACTGTTTGGAGCCGCTAATGGGAGGATCGGAGTGATCCTGATAATTTAAGGAGTTTAAAGAAAATAAAAGGAAAGGTAACCTGTGCGTTTGAGTAATGTTCTGTTTCGCAGGGGGTAGATGGTCGGCCGATAACTGCGGGAGCTTGTGACAGCAAAGATTACCGTTGACTGTGTCCACCAACAACAGGAAAAAAGAAAGAAAGAAGAGAACAGCAACTTAACGGGCTGAAGGCAACAGTTCATCATCCTGAAAAGAAGAAAGATAAACCATTTTCTTGGGACGTACACATTTCGACCACCGTTGCTTGCCCCCCCCTCCTTGTTTGCACCGCGCCTCGCGGAGTGATTACCGAATAAAAAGGTAAAACATAGGCAACTATTCCACCAAGTGGCACAGCCTCAGCGTTGACTGGCGACAGCATCAACATAAGGCACCTTTATGAATACACAAGAAACAAGTGCAAAAACGAGCATTTTCGTCATATTTTACATTTTCTATTTTCGTAAACGAAAGAACGCAGCGCAAGCTGCTAAAAAGTTACGTGATGTGTATGGTGAAGAAGCCTTAAAAGAAAGTCAGTGCCGGGATTGGTTTGACAAATTTCGTTCCGGAGATTTTTCACTGAAAGTTGAACAACGATCAGATCGACCAGGTGAGCTTGATGATGATCAAATTAAAGCCATAATCGAGTCGGATCGCCATGTGACTGTACGAGACATAGCAAAAAAGTTTAAATGTGTCACATACAGCGATTGAGAAACATTCAAAACGTATGAAACTCATTAAAAAGCTTGATGTTTGAGTTCCAGATGATTTGAAAGAAATTCATTTAACGAAGCGCATTAACGTTTGCTATTTGCATTTTAGGCTCAAGGGTCGGATTCCCTTTTTTTTAAACGAATAATCATTGGCGTTAAAAAACGGAATGTTTACACCAACGTCAATTGAAAACGATCTTGGTGGATTTTAAAAATTGGGATTTTTAGTTGGGAGAACCGTAGACGAGTAAAAACAAAGAGCCTGTGACATGACACCGCTTTCTTTTTGACAGTCGAAAACTGTGGGTCGATATTGAAAGGTTGTTGTGAAATAATCGGGTCTGAGTGTCGGGAAAGCAAGTGTTAAATTTATTTCCAACCATAGGCTTTGTATGCATTTAAGAAGCCCACTGAATTATAGGAATTGTGAAGTTCTGTGGGGGTTCTCTGTATCACACTGAAAACCAAGCGGCGACCCTAACCACAATTCTTGCACATGGGTACGTCACACACAACCCTACCCACAATTACAACCACCATTTCCCCCGCAGACCGCGCATAGCGCCAACCTCAATCCCTTACGTTGGTCCATCTCACCTGTAAAAGGTACCTTTCCAAAGGGCATAAATCATATAAGGGATGCATCACCTGAATTCATCATTCCATGCAGATAATGCATCACAGAATTCAGCCTTACAAGCCATAAGCAGCATTTCAAATTCCTGGAACCTAAAACCCTGTACATGCATTTACAGCATCGCCATAGGGCATCATCCATATCATCACAAAACGAAAAGTCGTTCGCTTAAATGTTGCATAACAACTTTTCCCTAAAATGAATTACAAACATGCAACATACATCGGGGAATCAATGGCGCCCCATGTTAACTGCCTTGCCCTGCCACACATGTGTGTGTTAATTGTGTCGACGATGTCATACCTAAAGATAACATACAGGAGATCACTGACACACTCAAACAAAAAAGCGCCACCAAATTCTAAACCCAAAAGACCCCACAGAACGACAACGCAATCGAGTCCGTAAGCCCATTAAGCAAATCAATCGAAAACGATTAATTTCAATTTCAAATTCCTAAGGCAATTAACGATTGCATAGGCTGGAGCAATTAAATTGCAGAAACGTTTAAACTGCATGTTCCAGCACAAACGGCAGAAGTGCAATTAATTGGGTCAGTTCGCAACCGTAGAAGTTGAACCCGAGTTCAAGTCAATGAAGAAATATTGACTAGCTCAGCGATACATCGCAATTGCGAAGTGAAACCAACAATCGGAAATTGGGGCAATTAAAATTAAATTGCATTGTCATAATCGGGAAGTATTAACCCCGAGAGATGATGAGTAAACGGTTGGTCGAATAAGAAGTTTCTTTGGGGGAGGTAGCAAATGGTCAAGGTGGTCGTCGGTTGGTCGTGAACATGAGTGGTTAACATAGAACAGTGAGAAGTTTGTTTAAGGAAAAAGAGTGTTCGGTAATAATAATAATCAAGAGAGATTTGGAGTGAGGAAAAGGTTAAAACAAAAAGGTTCTAAAAGCAAGTGAAGTGTGAACATTGATAAATTAATTGTTTATATGTGGACAAGTGGTAAAATGATTACAAATACATAAAAAGAACTAATTACCTTTATAAATTGTTTAAAGACGAAAGCAGACTTCATTGATAGGATAATGGTAATGTAAGTTATAGAATCTAAGCACGAAAAGTGAGATCCAGTAGTGTTGTTACGTGCCACCGACATCATTTGATAGGTTGTCATTATAATATAATTTTGTTTTAATATGGTCTGATGGTAAGGTGGTGGAGGAGTTGCGCGATCCACAAGTGAGTGTTCGAACACGCCCCGGTTTGGGTGTGGATCGTGCAACTCTTCGAGTTCGAATTCGGTTCTCGAAGTGGACGTTGAGGGGGAGCGAGAGAGAAAGAATGGGTTAATGTTTTGAGGAATACGGTTTTGGAATTCCGTTTTTGGTTGTTTTGAAAACGAGAAAATACGGTTGTCCGTGGTTCCGTTGATTGATTTTTGGAAAGAAAAGAAAGAAGCCCGTGCCTTTTTTTTTGTTTTTTTCAAGTCAAGGTGAAGTGAACTATGTCAACGAACATTAAAGAGTGAAAGTAGAACAAAAAGAGTATTCGAAGGGTCCGATATATGTACATATAAGAAAAAAATACATATATATATATATGCTGCGGATTCGCAATTATTTGCAGTGAGGAGAATCTAGTACGTTCATCGTATAGTACTCTCCCCGACAACCATTTTCCCCACACCTGCGAGTAACTCGATGACAGTGCATCAACAACGGACTCGTACTTGTCATTTTTACTCGCTCGATCGTTGGACAGTTGTAGACATAGCAGAGCGTGAACAAAGAAAATCTGGAGCAGTTATTTTTTACGGATATATTCTTTCTTGGAAGCAACGAATGTTTAAGTTTATGCAGTTATCATATTCTTTCTTGAAAGCAACGAATGTTTTAAGTTTACTCAGTTACTCAATTAAAAAGCTACCATTTTGGATAAATTACATTGAGTTTTTCTTGCAAGGAAACCAAGGGACATCGGCAAAGATTTGCATCTGACTCACGTGACCGGACCTGAGTATCTTGGCTGGACCCTCACTATCCTCGACGACATTTGCTGGCTCATCAGGATTCAAGTCGCAGATTTGTCACCAGTAGACGAGGTTGGATTTGTGCTCATATTCGCGGTCAACTACGGCTTGGTTTGCACATATATATATACATATATAAATATTTATATATATATGTATATATATATATATATATATACCTTTTTTTTTAACAGTTTGTTTTGACAGGTTTTTACCTTTGTTCTTAGAACAAAGAAGATTTTGATTTTACCTCTTTTTGTTACGTGCTGCTTCCGCCACCCCCATCATTTAATTGTTTTTAATATAATTTGATGGTAAGGTGGTGGGAAAGGCACACGATCCACATGTTGAGTGTGCGGACATACCCCAGTTCGAGTGTGGATCGTGTGCAAGTTCGAATTCTGTTTTCGGAGTGGATGTTGGTGGAGAGAGAGAGAAAGAAACAGCAGGAGAAATTTTAATTCCGTTTGTTTTGTTTTTGGTCTCTCGATACGGTTGATTCGAAAACGGATTTGATGTAAAATACGGTTTGAGAGAACAGTTCGCTAACCGCAGTAAAGGAGAAAGGAAAAGAAAAAATACTGAAACCTGTTGAAAAAGTAATTATAATTTTGAAATTAAATGTGAAAAGAAAAGTAGAAAGTTAAAGGAAGGAACACGAAAAGATGTTGACACATTTTTGTAAAGGTTAAAGTAATAAATAAAACGTGTAAGAAAAGGAACAAAGGCTCGTTCTCTTCTTGGGGTGCCGTTTTGCCGTTTTTTATCCATCCTCCTCGTGTTTTGATCAAAAAAGGGACACATTCGTGTTCGAGGACAGGAGTCGTGTAAGGAGGAAGAACCCGAGGAGGAACCACAGGTGGTGGAGTTGCCTTTGAGGAAGAAGACGAGATAATAGACTCCCCACGTTGGACTAACCAGGTAACCACTTTTGTATTTACCTAAATTTATGTGGCGAAATATGTAACAAACTGGCGCTGCGGACAGGATCGGCAAATTCCTGAATTATTGAAGTCTTTAAACCGATAATAACATCCAACCTGACGCTGGAAATTAATTACTCCTGGCGACGGTAATTATCAATTCAATCTGGAACGCAAACATTTACGCAAGGCAACGGTATGAGGAGTGATATTTAGGGAATTTCAATGCTTTTCAATGCTTCTGAACAAAAAGTGCTGCAGAGTCGCATGGAATGCTTGTCGAGACTTATGGTGATAATTGCTCTGCTTTATAACTGGACTAAATATGTCACAAACTGGCGCTGCGGACAAACCTTACGGTGGAACCTTGGTTGGAATTGATGATTTGATTTGTCTTGCCGACGAGTGATGATAGCAGAGTGCAGTCTCGAGTTGGAGAATTGAGTGTTTAAAGAACATTTATTGTGATTGCATGTTAATTAATTACAATTTGATTTTTGATTGCATGTTAATTTAATTTTATGTGATTATTATTGTAACTGAGGACTATATATTTTCTTCAGATCTCTTTCTTTTTGTTTTTCGTTGGCAAATTTCAAATTTTTTGTATTTTTCTTTTATTATTGATTTATTAAGGCAATTTTGTATTGTTAAGCTTTTTCGGAATTCCATTCGAAATTGTAGTGCGCTTTCAGTTTTTCTTTTCCTTTCTGAAAATTTCGTCTGTTGTGGTGTTAATGTGATTTCAAACTGTCAGTTTTTTTTTTTGAATTATCTTCAAACGTTGGTTTGGTTTCGTGTCTTGGAAATTTTTATTGCAGATTCGTTTGGATTTGTGTTAAATTCAACGAACTTTGCTGGATTCTCTTTCTCCATTTCTCGTCCACTGAAGACTGCGTTTGTTAGTTGAATTGTGGTTTTTTGTTTTGTGTGTGTTTCTTTTCTCTTTTTTTCTCTTCTGATTGTTGTGGGGACCGTATTCCTTGTTGTTTTACGCGCCCCCTCCATTCGTGTGCGGCCTTTACCAGTCGGAGATTTCGAAATAAAACACTAATCAACTCAGACGTTGTGGGTTTGTATCCGATATACAGATAGCTCGTGTACGGATTAGTTCTGTCGCGTTCGGGGTGGTTCTCTCGTTGGAGGTGTTGTATTTATTGCTGTATTTCTGGTTGGATCTCGGGGTTGAACTGTGGTTTTTCCCGGTTTTGCTGTTGGCCATAGGGCTTGTCGGGGTTCCGGCTTTGGTATCGAGAGATTTTGAGTTTGGTTGGACGGCCTATAGATGCAGACGAGACAGCGGCCAAGAGAGGGCCGAGAGGGCACCCCTGCCAGAGCGCGGCCCGAGGCACTTTCCGAGCCGCCGGGTGACGAGTTGGATCCGGGGGCATTCCACGATTCGCGAGACGAATTTGTGTACGAACGATCACCAACGCGCCCCCCTCCCACCGTTAGCAGACAAGCTGTTGGAAGCATGGAGGACACGCCGATGCCCTCATACTTTAAATTGGGCCCGCAGACATGTCCTGTACGGACCACGTTGGGCACAGGCCGGGTTTTCGACCTTGTGTCGAAGGCGGGCCCCATGTTTTCGGGACAGGAAGGCCCGGATGCAGCCGAGAAACTCTCTTTTTTTCTCAAGGGCTGCAGGACTTTTGATGGTCTGGCGGTGGAGGGGGAGCATACCTTCCTCCGGTGGTTACCCTCTAGGCTGAGCGGCGAGGCCTATCGAATGTTCGAGGAGCAGCCGCCCCCCAACTTCTTCGAAGCGGAGCAGCGTCTCAGGGAGGCCTTTGAACCCCGGGTGTCGTATGAGGAGTTGTGCGTACAACTATCCAAAATGCGATAGCTTCCCTCCGAGGATGCCACGAGCTTCGATTCGCGAGTGAAGCGGGCCGTGGTACAGTACGAGGAGGCCGCTGAGCGCTATTACGGTCGACAGGGTAGGTCCGTCTTCGCGAGCCAGCTTGAGGGAATGGCCAAGCCGGTGTTGGTAAGGGGCTTAAGGCAGGAAGGACTAAGGCACATCCTCCTCACGTTGGATGATGTACCGTTTCGCAATATGGTGGACCACCTGACCGGATTCGAGCGAGCTAGAAGGGAAATGTTGCGGCAAGATGACCTGTTTGTAGATGCGCGGCCCGGAATTGCCGATCGGACGTCGGAATCGTTGACTATAGGACCGGGCAACTCCTCAACCTTTATAGATGGCCCTTCCTCCGCCTTTAGGGAGTCCCCCGCGGCGCCGGCGCCGGTTTTGTCGAATCTTGACCCCAGGGCGGTGTCATTCATGTTGCCTGCCGAAGAGCCATACAGTCGTCGACGGAAGGAGGACAGTTTTATTCGGGAGCGGTCGTACGGGCCTCTTAGTTATCGAAGGGATGCTTCCGCCACCCCCATCATTTAATTGTTTTTAATATAATTTGATTTTAATATAGTTTGATGGTAAGGCACGATCCACATGTGTGTGTGCGAACACATCCCAGTTCGAGTGTGGATCAGAAATAAGATTGTAAACTAATTAAACATTATACCTTGAAAATAAGCTTGTAAGTTAACTACATGTTGGAACTTAGAAATAAGATTGTAAACTAATTAAACATTATATCTTGAAAATAAGCTTGTAATTGATAGTTATAGTTAATAAAATTAAGATTAGGGTTAAAATAGTCGTGTTTAAAAAAAAGGACTTCACGCAGCAACATTTCCTTAACTCCAGTATTCGCCCCTCCTTGTCCAACGGTAAAGCCAGAGGCATCTGGCCTGCGGACTTAGTTGGTGCCAATTATTACATGGTGTGCAGCCTACTGAAGGCATAACAATACACATATATACATATATATATACATATTGTTATTGATGCTGCGAATCCATT
The DNA here is from genome assembly GCA_963931805.1 of Microdon myrmicae. NCBI lineage: Eukaryota > Metazoa > Arthropoda > Insecta > Diptera > Syrphidae > Microdon > Microdon myrmicae. Next base: position 129,416,483 of record OZ007500.1, on the reverse strand, counting down.
GGAGAGCACCCTATCTGAAACCATAACATGATATCCATTCGAAAGAAATAATTTGCCTATTCCACAAAATATTCCCAGTCCTATAATATGATATCCACTCAAAAGAAATAATTTGCCCAATCCACAAAATATTCCAAGTCCCACAATGTATGATCCATAAGAAGCAATTTTGCCTGAATTTTAAATAACCTACTCTGAAACCCGAACCCCATAGAAACAGCTAACAAACAATTTGCCCAATCCACAAAATATTCCGAGTCCCATAGAATAATATGATCCATAAAAAACATTTTGCTTGAATCAACAAAATAACATATCCAGAAGTCCAAACTCCGTGGGAGCCATCAACGAACGATTTTTGCTTGATCGACAAAAAGCAACGCGATCATGGGCGGCCAACTAAGCAGGCGAGGTATGGTGTGTATGAGAAATCTGAAGAAGAGTCAGAAGTGAATGTGAGCTCGTCTCGGGTCCTACGTAATTAAATTAAAAGTAAATGTTCAAGGAAATTTTAAGTCAAAGTTGCAACGGAACGTTTAGTTAAATTGAAAGTGAATCTTCAAGGAAATTTTAAGTCAAAGTTGCAAAGAACGTTTAATTAAATTAAAGATATTCAAGAAAGTTTTAAATCAAAGTTGCAACGGAACGTTTAGTTAAATTGAAAGTGAATTTTCAAGGAAATTTTAAGTCAAAGTTGCAAAAGAACGTTTAATTAAATTAAAGCTGAATATTCAAGAAAATTGTAAGTAAATAAGCAAATTAGATTGACATTAGTAAATTTGAACAATGTGATTGTAATTAATTATGTCAATGTAATCAATTAATAAATAAGTGAATAAGTAAAATTGTAATTAATTATATCAGTTAACAATAGGAGTGTAATCAATTAATAAATAAGTCAATAAGTAAAATAGTAATTATATCAATTAATAAATAAGACTGTAAATGAATGTTTGTAAATTAATCAGATCGATAAAATTGTTATTAAGAATATGAAATAAGACTGTAAATTAATGATTGTAAAATAATCAGGTTCATAAGATTGTAATTAATTTTTAATTGTTTAATTAAGCTAAGTTAAGGTTAAGGTAATCGTTGTTTAAAAAAAAAAAAAAAAAAAAAAACGGGACTTCACGCAGCAGCACTTCCTTGGTTCCAGTCTCCGCCCTCCTTGTCCAACGGAAACGCCGGAGGTTCACCCACGGACCGCATCTGGCCTGCGGACTAAGTGGTGCAGAAATATTATCTGATGTGTATAGCCTACCCAGGCATAACTATATATATATATATAATATATATATGTATATATATATATATATGTATATATATATATATATATATATATATATATATATATATATATATATATATATATATATATATATATATATATATATATTGTTATGGATGCTGCGAATCCATCAGCGAAAATCCTATTTTGAAACTTTAACCCTATATCCATCCATAAGAAATATTTGCATAATTCACAAAATATCCCAAGTCCCATAATATGATATCCATCCATAAAGAAACAATTTTGCCTAACTCACATAATATTGCATGTACCCCACACAGATATCCACAACATACCAAAAACGCTGAAACTTATGTAAACTACAACCAACACCTATGAAAATCCATCAAACCACCATATAGAGAATCTTGTTCTGCGATCTGTGAGAAATGTATTTTTTGTAATCCTATTTCTTAAGTTAGTTCGTAAGTTTTTTTTTTTTTTGTTTACTTTTAATTTCTTTTTCTTTTTTTTTTCTCAAACGCTTGTACTAAGTGTAATAAACGAGGGTTCTGCTCTCACTAAACAACAATAAATGGATTAATGTAAATGTTAACAATCAATTTATCAATAAATTATAAATCTGAAAGTTGAATCTTCATAAAACTTCACATCGGCGATCAGTCACTGTTGAATCCACAGAAAACAAGCCCAAAACATTCGCTCTATCTTTTGAGTTGGGGGCTAGTGTCCTGCTACCCCGCTACGGAGAAAAAGAGGAGGATCTGAAGTTATTGCTTATAGACTTTGTCATTGACCAAAAGGAATGAGAACCACATGAGAATTCAAGCAGTTTGTGAACAACATACTTCGCAGTCTCATTCGTTTGGTTACAAGCGTTTCTGATTCTGACTAAATTCATTGTGTTGATCTCTCTAGGATGAGAGCGTTATCTTTTAAAAGCCCTTGTTGCAAAACGCAACATGATACACCTAAACATAAAATGTATGACGCAAGAAATCATTAAAGTGTATCACGTAAAATTCATTTTATGTTTCAATTACGTAATCACGTAAAATCACGATCATGGATCCCCTTATGCGCAGGCCATAGGACACGCGTTCGACCGACCTCGCTGACGCCGGCAAAATACTTTTAAGGTCGACCAAGGCGGAGACCAAAAGAACGTGTGGAACAAATGAAGGAAATTATGATCCACACGTTCACATATTTTCCACAAGCAACAGCCAATAGAAAGGTCGACTCGAATTTAGGTCAACGAGAGAGATATGGGATGGAGAATTATCGGAGAGGGATTGCAGGTCAGTGGCAGAGAAATCAAGGCCATCGTGAAACTATTGCATATGGACAAAGGGATAAAGAAAAACAAGTTTTTTTTGGGCAGTCGATTTTTATAGACTTCGTCTGCCGTGGTATATGATGAATGATATCATTCAATATTGGTATTTTTTTTCTTCTTTTTTCTTTAAATATAATTAATCAAACGGTCTGCCAGACGTTGTAGTGCTATATTGTTGGGAACAAACAACTTAAAACCGAAGACATTAAGTGGTTGTGTTCTATTTATATGGTTACTAACTTTGCCAGCAACTTGCGATAGGTCAGTGCGCAGCAAAAATTCTTCGTCGGTGTTTTATAAAACAAGAATTAATTTAAACAATTTTGTTCGTAATAAACCATTTCGATAGTATAGTAAGTGAGTTGTGTTTTCATTTGTGGCAAAACGAAAATTTCGATACGGGAATTGCTATACGTGCGCTCTTTACCTGTACCTTCACTTTCAACCCGGGACAAATTACGGTCATAGTGGGTCTTCGAGTTTTATTTTTGCTAGTTTCCGACGCGAAACAGCCCTATTTTTAGACGTTGTAATCTTTCTGTATTTTTTATCAAAGTAAAATTTATCAGACGAATTACGTTCGAAAGTTTCCATATCAAGAAGTGTTACATAATTAACAAGCGTTAATTATCACCCAAATCATTAAGAAAATACAGCTAATTCGTGTCCGTGTCCCAAAAAAAAAAAAAAAAAAAAAAAAAAAAAAAAAAAAAAAAAAAAAAAAAAAAAAAAAAAAAAAAACACATCACATTCCTAAAAACAACATTTTCCTACATTCAATAGTAACATTTTTAAAATCCCTTACAACACAAAATAATGATAATTGTGGTCAAAACTGTTGTGGAGTGGCCCTAAGCTGCGTGCTCTATGGGATTGCAGCGCCGGACCGAGCGTTGCGAGCAATAGGAGAACGAATGCAAAAAGTACTTCTGTCAGAAGAGATAGAAACAACGTGGGACGGCGCTCGATATTGTTTTTTGCTTTTGACTGTATTGCACATTGTTCTAATAAATAAACCATTTTAGGCGAGGAGCCGCAAATTTGTTTACCACACTGCGACAACAAAAACTTTGAATCGTATTTTACATGCACAAACTGTCCACCCTTTTCATCCATAAATTCGCACGTGGCTGTAATACCTACCCAACGGTGTTGTTGTTAATAATGACACAAATAAAGCAAATATTATCGGAGAGACCTTTGAAAATAATCACAGGATTACTCTCCAGGATGGGGACCCGGATACTAATGCAATCATTAATTCAGAGGTCCAAAATAAAGTAGACAACTTTAACGAGCCAATTGTTGTCTTTAACTCATCTAGCAGTGCATACGTCGATGACACACGTGATAATGGTCACGGTTTTTACACACCAAATACCCTACAAAATCTAGTTAAATCTCGAAACCCCAAGAAGTCACCCGGCATCGACAGCATGCCGTACCACTCGTTGCGAAGGCTTTTTGCTTTATTCTTTATAAAGCGTTCCATTCTGTTCAACCATGGGGTACTTTCCCCAAGCCTGGAAGCATGCTGTTGTCTCCCCAATAGCAAAAGCTGGGAAACCAATATACCACCCCTAAAGCTTTCGTCCATTTCGCTCCTCTCACCAGCATCAGCAAAATATATGAACAGTTCATATACGAGAAGCTAAATAAGTTTATCAGTGCCAGGAGCCTAATACCACCACAGAGCGCACAGCACCACCATGGCTCTCAACATATTTCAAAACCACGTCTGCGTGCGCCTCTTTAATAGGCAACCTACAATACCCCAAAAATGAATTTCATCAAACATGTGGCCCGCATTCTTCAAAGGGACATCGGTCGGCCTAAGCAACTGCACAACATCTTGAAGTGGAGCAACAAAGTTGACACCAAAGTTAAGCTTCTCTGCTATAAGCAGCTAATCTGATTTGGAATATCATACGCCTTTCCCATATGGTCCTGCATATCTTCGGCTCAAATGGAAAGACTTCGAGTTTTCGAAAGAAAACTTACTGACGAAGCATTGACTCACCAACCCGAAGCAAAGCAAAGCACACTAGATCACCAGCGGGGAAGGTATGGGGTTGGGGTATTGCACCGAGCACGGGCACTGTTTTACCTCATTCCCCAACGAAAGAGTTGTCTATTAAATACACCGAAAAAGACAATGCGTCAGTTGATCCCAAACTATGGAGCGGACACGGCACAGCAAAGACGAATACTCCGATGTAGTTTGTTTTTAAATTTGACTTTATTTATTGTTCCTTTTTTTATTTTTATATATAAACACGAATGTATTTTATTTAAACATTCCTTTTCTATTGGTAGTGAGAAACATAAGTTTTTACAAGGACGAAAACTTCACAAATTTTATCTCACGATAATGCTTTTATTGTTTTTAATTAAAACATAAATGATAGTCTCCGGTGACATTTATTGTAGGAGTTCAAGCAGTTGCTAAATTAATTTATTTAGTTAAGACTGAATTTGAAAGGCACTTGACTATTTAACACACTCGACCGCACGATAATTGCTGGTGACCCGACTCAAGTGTTCTCTACGTGGAACGAAATCTGACTGGGCATTAACTGCCCACCAAAGAAGAGGGACACCACCAAGCAAACCGCTAAAGGGGAGGAGCTGCACGATTAACTCGAGATAGTTAATCGTGATTGGACCGGGGAATACGGCATACATTTCGTATGTCTGTGTATGCGTCGCCTACAATCGTCCGGTGGTGGTGGTGGTTGCGAACATCGCAACAGCATCTCCTACGAATACCAACAAAGCATGGCCTGCGCTGTGTACACAATTAATTGTGCTATACTTGCCGGCAACAAGGAACATCTGGGGTAAAAACAACACGAGCCGAAGATCTGGTCATCCTAGGAGAGGCCATAAATCAACATTTAGGTTGATGGGTGTGAATTTTCCTAGGTCCGCCGACGGTTGGCGGCCGTTAATAGGAAATTGTATATACAATAACAATCTGTGGTGCAAATGCACTGTTTAGATATTGCAACGAATATAGGGTGCAGCCATTGCCAGATGTTAAAAGTAAACACTTGCTGGCTGCATCCAATTCGTTGCTTGTTTGCGGTCCCTGATCGGTGGAGACCGATAATAGGAAACCAGCTATTGCTGCTAATTAGGGAAATGTTTGGTTTGCATCAGCCGAAACCTTGTCGGCGGTGGCAAACCGATGGGACCTAATAGCCGCATGCTAGGGGTGCCATGGACAAACAAAAACAACGAGTAATCAATGAACTCTTTGTTGATTTTGTTTCCATGGCATAAGGCTATGGAAACGAAATGCCCTGGGTGCAATGCATGCCCGAGGATGAGATTTCCAATGCCACGGCTATGTGATAATCTTTGCCGTGGACTTAATGTTTTCAGATATTAATGCCAGCCCGAGGATGAATTTTCGATGCCACGGCTAAATGATAAGCTTTGCCGTGGACTTAATGTTTTCAGATAGTAATGCCTGCCCGAGGATGAATTTTCGATGCCACGGCTAAGTGATAAGCTTTGCCGTGGACTTAATGTTTTCAGGGATGGTGATGGAGAAAAAGGGGTTTGGAAGGAAAACCCCCACTGAAAAGGTAAGCTGCCTAACAGATATTCATGACAGTTATCCGATTGGGTAACTGTATTAATTCCAGCGATTTGGCTGGCGGTAAATGCCGTAGCAAGGTTACGCAACCTTGCTGAAGTTCGACTTAGAGGTAAGTTGCTTCGCCTGGAATAGTGGGGATCGAATGATGTTTGGCTCTTCGGGCCCTGAAAAGCCCCACAAAGGTATGCAATGAAGAGCTGGCTTTATCAAGATTGCGGTCCAGACTAAGTTGCTTATGTCAGCCTTCCAATTCACCCGACATAAGGTGTGCTCTGAGGCAACGGCCGAGCAATGAAGTGGTGGAACCGTTTGCGAGCCCAGTAATTCCTCTTCGCCGTGACGACGGCTGTTAACCCACACACTCAACTTGAATACCCTAAATATAAATAATAATACGTGAAAAAACGTTGACAAAAGGTTTTTCAGTAGATAAAAAGTCGCAAAATAAACTCGTACAAGTCCCAAATTAAACTCGTACGCATAAAGTCGAACATTGGACTCGTATACAGAGAGACGATAAATAAACGCGTGCGCGTAAAGTGGAATTTACATAAAACAAAAAGAAAAATTAAACAGGGGGCTCAAGAACCCACCAACGCCCTGCAACCAGAAGAGCAGAAGCGTCGACCGAGACGGTCCGACGACACATACAAGTCTTTTTAATTTAGTCTACTCTTTATTTTTAATTATACTAACATGGCCACGGGTCTTTTCAGTCAGGACCCGCTGCTGCAACCGTTGGCTCAGCATCGAGGAAGTATATACAATAATTGAATTCACAACCATGAACATTTCACTCGCCTTTCTTGTCTTCCAGACATTGTAATAAATTTAAAGTCATTAAAAATCCACCAATTGTGTACACTGTAATAAATTTAAAGTAATTAAAACCACCCACTGTGGACATAAAATAAATTTAAAGGTAATTAAAACGGACATCTGTGTACATGTTTTTTTGGCTAGTATCTAAGCGATACAGATTCACATACACTGTTTTCTACAAAACATTAAAGAAACAGAAATAAATAAAAAAACACAGACAATAGCAAACGAAATCATCAGCAAGGTCACAGTTACCCCAGCTTACAGAAAGAAAAAACAATAGAGTTACATATAAAAATAAAAAGATCACCAGCAGGACCCCAGTGGAAAATTCATCAACTCCAGTAGAAACGCAGTCATATAATACCACAAAAGAACATTCAATATCACCAATAATTCCATCAAATAGAGAAAGGCAGGTTATTGTAAATAAAAAAAAAAGTTATAATGTAATCTAAATATTTATCCAATTTTAAATAATATTGTAACAAAATAATTTTGTTTTTTCTCTTGCTACAATTTATATATATTTAAAATCTTAAACTTATTAAACTTTTCCACATTAATTATTTTTTAAATTAAACAATTTATTCAACAATATACATAAATAACTATATAATTCATAAAACAATATTTAACGGCATATCTGTTTCGTATGTCACCATTTGTAGTTTTGTCTTCTCGATTATTTCAAGTAATATAGTTGGTGCTATTTGGTGGAATCTTTTTACAACAGGATTCTGGTTCTTACTTTCTGGTCTCTTTGTTTGTTTGGTTATATCTTGCAATGTTACTACAGGTAGACTTCGTCGTTCTTCATTGTTCCGTTTGGCTTCATTGTTGTTCATTTTAGAGTTGTCGGTTTTTGACCCAACCCTCTTATAGGGTTTTCACATTTCTTTCGGTCGAAAGAAACATTTCGTTGTCAATCTATCTTTGTTCAATTAGCATCAGGTCTAATTCTCCTTTCAGTAAGGTTTTATTTTTTGTTTTTACCGAGTGTGTGACGGTTCCATTGAACGCCACTACTTACCTCCCCATCAATCAGTAAGAAAGTGCTTCCTGGAGCACTAAAAACCTTTAAAAAAAAATATTATGGCAGTTCCATTTGAACGCCATTACTTACCTTGCAATTAAGCATGCAAAAACTTCAAACTAAAACACATAAACCCCGGAAAGCATTTACTCACCTTTCAGTTATCTGCTTAAAATGTCTCCTAACCACCTAAGCCATATTTTCGCTAATTCAATAGCATTAGCATCAAGATACATTTTCCCCAGGGGCATGATTGCATGAAACGCATCATGTGCCTTAAAAGCAATTCGGTCGTAACACCAAAAAACCTACATAAATCCCCGAACATGTCAATGCACATAACGAACAAAGTATTTTGCCGCACACCTGCATGGCATGTTCACCTTGTTTTACTCCACAGACCCATCGGTCGATCTTTCGAACGAGAATGCACACCATACCAGCGATATGTGCACGATCAACGTAAATGCTGTACGCAGTTATTGGTCGGGTAAACACCCCAAGTATCGTCTCCATGATACTTGCCCAGATGCAAACACGTCTTGTAACATTTCCTTTTATGGCATTCGAATATCCACGGTTCGCATGCTCATGGACACACAGCATGAGCGTACGAAGCAACCATATCTGTGTGCGTGCACATCCTCACCGTGACCAATGTATGGAAATTCATCCCCTATTGGTCACTGAAACGATGGAATTAGTATTCTGTCGTTTCGAAGGAATTTCTTCAATCTCGGTTTAGATTTCGTGGAGGCGAGTCGGGCCCTCCACGTAAAAAGTAAAATATCAGTCAGACAGAAATCAACCGCCATCAGAGTCGGAGTCAAGGTCGCCACTGCGCTATTCTTACATCTCAAGTTAAGTATGAATCTAACAATTATGAACTATTCTTACATTTCAAATTAAGTGTGAATCTAACAATGTAAATATACAAATACGGACCATTCTTAACTATTCTTACGTTTTAAATTAAGTGAAATTAAAACCAGTATGAACCCTTCTGAACTATTCTTACATTGTAAATCAAGTGTGAAGCTAACAGTATGAATCTGACAGTATCTAAATAGGTATAAATAAATAAAGTCAACGAACTAGAGTGATTCATTTGGCGCACCTTTGGTTGCGAACATTCAAGTTTGGAAGAGTAGTGAACCTGTGCCCCAGTGGCACATTACTAGAAGCAGAACAACAACAACGAGATCATAAATCCCACAAATGTCCCTCTTTAATGAAAACGAGGCAGCACAAGAAAGTAAACCCGATGCCAACCTCCCCTGATACTTCGCTCGAAGAACTGCATTCTTCTTCAGAAATACCGGTCACCAGGAAAGAAATTTAAACATCTCCTTCCAACTCAGCCCAACCCACAAGTACCATGTTGGGAACTGATAAAGTTCTGGACTAAGTCAACAGAAAAGCAGTTAAAAAGTGTTCGAAAAAGAGTGTGTGAAAACTATTCCTAACTAGAAAAATGTATTAAGTTTAATAATAATATAAACAAAAGAAGAGACAATTTAAATTAAATATTAACTAGAAAAATGTGTTAAGTTATCTACATTAAAGTCGTCAAGAACAACAACTTCAGAAGCTGGGTGGTTGATTTGTATCCAGTGGACGGTGTGTGAAATATATTCGAAGAGTAGCTAATCGATTTTCATTTGGATTGCGGTAGATACAACAAAGAAATTTGACAGAGTTCCTCGATACAACTGTGGCGACATCATGGTGTCCTTCCCCACAAATCGACCCACGGAAAAAAGAATACAGATCTATCAAATGGATGCCAAATCCCAAAGCACCTTTGTATAAGTCACACAAGACAAAAAAACAAAATTGCCATCAACAGACGAATGAGGTCGAACGGCGTCGTATCGCAAAGAAAGTCTTAAACTACATTTCCGGGAATCGGTACACCCATGCCAACCTCTGGTAACAAAACTATTCATACGAACATAATTCCACGTATGAAATTCCTGCTTGCCATCAGTAAAAATTGTTGCACTATAAATTTGCGTGTAAAAACAAAATATAAAAGACAACTTGCGTTTTTGTTTTCATTTGTAGCAGTTTTTGTTTTCGTCTCCTGAGTTGGGTGATTTGCCGTCGTGGGTTTGGCTTGTCGGGTTGTTCTGTTTTTACAGTTGTGATGTTGTAGTGCTCCACGAAGCCCTACTACTTCCCTCCCCCATACATTAAGCATCTTGTTACTATAACTCCATCCATATTCCCAAATCAACATTGAATCCAATGTTGAACAAATTGAATCAAACGTTCAATTGTCGCTTTGATTCAATTCCCAGAAATCCTTCAATCCTTAAATCATATGCATTGTATTTTCAATTATTATTTCCAAAATCCCTAAATTAAATGTGCGGACTAGACGCCCCATTTCCGAACAAATATTATTGAGAATCATAAAATGCGCGTCTGAAATTTTATGATCCTCTAAGAATTTGCACAAATTTGGTCCTACAAATCTGAATATCCATTCACATCTTTCAAATTCAAATACAAACAAATTGCGCCATAAAACGAACCACATGTTCTTTTTATCGTGCATCAACATCTAAGATAATATATGCGCATCCGCAAGATCCTTTATCTATTGTTTCCTACCGAAGTGCATTTATGACCTTTGTTCCTTTCTTTTGTTATATCGAAGTTTGACCTCCGATACAAACATTTAAATATTTGGTTATCTGAAGGTTAATTGGGTTATGTTTGTTTAGGATTATTGTGTTATCAATATTTGCTTATTATTACTGTAATGAAATATCTGAGCGTAACCCCAGATATTGTCATTAATTATTTAATTATTAAAATGTAACACCTGAGCGTAACCCCAGATGTTATCATTTGTTATTTAGTTATAGGAGAGTGGTTGCTTTTTAGTATTTACTTTTGTTATTACCCCACGTTGGGTGCCAAAAGGTTATATAGGATTTTATTTAGCTTTGTCAGTCATTTAGATTTACTTATTCGTATATGGTTTTAGTATTTGCGTATGAATTAAAGGATGCTTACTGTGTCTCGGGCCTGTGGCTGAAATCGGGACTTGCCTTCCCTGGTTGTGGTTTATTCCTTGTTTCCCTCTGGTTTGGAGTAAAACATCACGTTTTCCTTACTTGTACTTTTATTTAGATTTTAGGTTTAAACCAATACTTCTAATTTTTACACAAGTTTGCTTAAACACGACCCTAGAGAAATCTAATTGCAAGAAGACCCGCTCTACTTACGGGTGGCCGCAGTCTTCTTGCTTTCAATTTCTGAGTGACTTACAACTCACTTGCAGCCACTTTATATACCAATTGGCTATCAATTATTTCCGCCTATGATGCATCTTTGCCCAAACGAATAACCTATTCAACGGTCATTCGCCTGTCATTCTTCATTCGTTTAATTGTGCTGCAAAAACTGCAGCGATATAGGTTTTACCAATTTCTTAATTGGTTTACCTGCGAAAATTGCAACCGCATCAACTCATTCGTTTAAACGATGTACGAAAGCATTGACCGATCTAATTTCAGTCCATTACCCCGTACGATGAGTTCCGTAATTTGATTCCTATTTCGCATATGTTGGCAGTCCGCTGCCATTGAGCCGATCTTCAAAGAAAACCGACTTATGTTTACACTTGTAAACATATGTTATTGAAATATGAGGCCGCGCCGACGCGAACAGGTGTCCGTCTGTTTTTTGTCAACGCAGCGGAATCTACGGTGAAACGATTTAATGGTAATTATCGTTTATTCTGCGATATGACTCATTTTGAAGGCTTTACTTTTGAATGAATTTAATGTTGCATTGATTGCAGAATATGATTTTGATATGAGGCATTGAATGCAGAATTGGAAGTTATATTTGGGATATTGCTTTGTAAGCAGAGTGCGGATTTGAATGGATAGTTGGATTTTAATGAGAGGAAATCTTATTGATATTAGATGGATGGTGAATAATGCATCACTCGGGTGATGTAAAGATATAGGGGTCGGTAATGAAATGTAACACTTTTCCTTTTTGTTATCCTATTTCCAAAAGTAAAATAAAACAATTGAATGTCGGCAAGCAATTCAGGCAGTTTAAATTTGATGTTGTGCGACTGGGGACTCGAGTTCGTGGTTTCGGTTTAGTGTCGGCGATATACAATAATTAATATTAAAATGTTTTAAATTAAAAAAATGAATTAAAAATTAAAATATGACTTTTGAATAAAAACAAAACGGTAGCCCACTCTTCCCGGGGAACCGGAAGCACGGCGGTGCACCAAAAAATATTATATAAATTTGGTGGCAGCGGTGGGATTTGTGTATATGTGGGAGGAAAATGTAATGTGGGAGAAAATGTAATGTGGGAGGAGAAAGGGTAGGGCTTCTTGAAGCACTACAATGTAACAGAGTAATCAGATGCGTTTTTGGATGACTAGTTCGAAAGTGGGAGTGTTGCGGGGGAGAGCCCACGGAAGAGAATGTAGTTCCCAAACAACTAGGTTTTGACATAACGAGAAACCGATGAGAAATAAAAGAAGGGAACACTGAGGAACAGAGGAAGGATCCCGAAGAAAAAAAATATGCATACATACACGTATTCATCGATAACAGTAAGTAACCTTTCCCCTTTATTAACCAAAATAAGTGCGAGTAGTCCACCGTCCAAAAATACATGCAATAATCCCCGGCGGTCGGCATTGCCATTCGTCCCCGGTTCAAAAATACACCACCGGACCCACGGGAAGCCCACAGGCGAAAATATTAGCACGTAACAAGGATGTAACAGTAAATTGTTCGAGAGTGGATCGACGGTAGGAATCAGCCGAAAAACAATCGACAGAGGATACGCTGCTAACGATGGGCGTGTGTGGGAAGTTTCAACAACTATTCTGTGGGGGACGAGAAGTATTGCACCAGACGCTGGCGCGCGGTTCACTTCTTTCCCACTAACAACTGCGGCACCGAGGGGAAACCAAACACAGAAACACCAACTGGTACCGATAGAGACTAATTTTATTTTCTTTCTTTTAAAAGTTTTTATATAAATCTTGTACAAGTGAAACACTTCTTTCTCGACACTGCGACGAATTAAAATTTTTACCCAAATGCATGTGTGCACTTTTGTGTTGCGACGTGACTCGCGCAACGACTATATTCGACTGGCTAAAAATCGAAGCAATTAAATTTAGCTCCGAGCGGCGACGTGACCGACCGCGGTTGTGACTGTGTAACGACTGATCCCAATTAGGGATGAAATTTTGATTTTGCAATACGCACGGCTATTAGCCAATCATCATTGCGCTCTTCTCATGAATCTTCTCATTTGCAAGTCTCAGTGAGATGAATAATACTCGCACATCATGTTACGTGAGTAGCCTCTGTGCCGTGGTTTGTTTCGACCTACTCAGCTGCATTAAAATTAAGGTATAAACAATATATATATATATATTGTTATGGATGCTGCGAATCCATCATGGAAAAACCTATTTGAAATCTCAACCCTAAAATCAGAAAGAAAGAATTTTGCCTGACTCACAAAATATTCCAAGTCCCATGGTCACATGATTTATAAGAAGCAATTCTGCCTAGATTGCAAATAACCCACTCTGAAATACGAATCCCATAGAAACCACTAACAGACACTTTGCTCAGTTTACAAAATACAAAGTATTCCAAGTCCCATAGTCACATGATCCATGAGAAACAATTTGCTTGATCTGCAAGTAACTGATGCGGAATGCGGCTGAGTTGGGGGCAGTTGATATGTAAACCCGGTTTTTTTTCGGCGGTGGTGGCTTTCGCTAGTTTCAAAGTCCACCGTCGTCGAAATTGAATTGTTGCTGAGGAGAGAGAGGGGGGGGGGGCGAGGGTTTAATGGGAATTTTTGATCTGGACCGTTGTGAGCGGTTGCAGAAAAGAAGAAAAGAGGTTGAGTGGAGATAGCTGAACAAAAAACAGCAATTTTTATCCGTTTTCAATTGAAAAAATTAAATGAGATGATTATTCTTGCCTCGGGTGTGAGCAGTGGAAAGGGAAGGCAGGAGTTGAGTGCGATTAGCGGAAAAAACAGCAATGTCCACGTTTTGATTGTAAAATTAAATTTAAAAAAAAAAAGAATTTAATCGTTATTAGTGGAGTAATAGTACGGCTTTGTGTTTCTTGCATAAATAAAACATTATAACGTTCACAACATCGATTGAGTATTTTATTTGCTGGAGTTTTCACCGGGCCCTGCAGAAGCAGGTGAGGCAATTTGTGGCGCCAACAAGTGGAGGCATTAGTACACCTGGAGCAAACCATCGCCACTGGAGGTAACCGAGTGGAGACACGTGAGTACCTAGGGGGGTACTACCCAGGTACGTCTTGCATGAATCTATTGATATATGGATATTCAATTTACAATTGGAAAGTGATAGTTTATTAAAGGAAGATATAGGCGGCCGCACACCTCTTCAATTCCATTTTTCATCTGCCTTTAACAACCAGCAATATAATATATATATGTGTATTCAATTTACAATTGGAAAGTGATAGTGCACCCAAAGGTATACGGTAGCCAATTCTACATGTGACAGCGAATCAAATATTAAACCCCTGCGAGTTTATTAAAGGAAGATATAGACTGCACACCTCTTCAATTCCATTCTTCATCTGCCTTTAACAACCAGCAATATAATATATATATATATATATATATATATATATATATATATATATATATATATATATATATATATATATATATATATACACATATATATATATATATATATATATATATATATATATATATATATATATATATATATATATATATATATATATATATCCAAATTCCTGTGACAGAATACGTTACAGTGGCGCAGCCGGTGCCCATTAGTTGGCTCTGCATTGGCATTTTGCCCTAAATCCTTGAGCACGCTTTGCTCGGAGGTGTAAGACCATCGGTGAGTGGAGCCCTGAGGCCCCATACGTCCCTACACTTGCACAGGAACGACTGCCGGGAGAGAAATTTCTGGAGGAGGTTCGACGCAGTGGCATGAACGAAGCGGAGACTGGAGGTCGTACACTGGCGGATCGAATTTTTAGCAACAGTCGGCGAAGACCCAGCATGACGGGAGAGCGGCGAGGATATTTTTTTTAAATATAATTAAAAGGTTCATTGTTGATGGTTGTAAAATTTGGTTTTGCGTCTGTGTGATTATGATTTTATTTATTACTTGTTTTTGGATGAATTATTGTCATTGTTTCTTAGTTATATTTACATCAATTATGAATTTTTGTTAGAGACATTTCTGTCAAAAGATTGTGATTTTTTTTTGTTATTCTAATTAATTCCTACCTTTATATTTGGAACAGTGATTCTTCTTTTCTTTCCCGAGCTTCCGGGTGACGAGGTGGATTCGGAGGCCTTCCACGATTCGCGCGACGAATTCCTGGACGAACGCCCCCCCCCCCCCCCCCCCCCCTCCAGCGTTGGCAAACAAGCTGTTGAAAGTATGGAGGACACACCGATGCTTTCCTATTTTAAATTGGGTCCGCAGCCATGTTCTGTACGGACTATGTTGGGCACGGACAGGTTCTTCGACCTCGTCTCAAAGGCGATCCCCATGTTTTCGGGGCAGGAAGGTCCAGATGCAGCCGAGAAACTATCTTTGTTTCTCAAGGGCTGCAGGAGAACCTTGGATGGTCTGGCGGTGGAAGAGGAACATACCTTCCTTCGGTGGCTACCCTCTAGACTGACCGGCGAAGCTTATCGTATGTTCGAGGAGCAACCACCCGCGACCTTTTTTGAAGCGGAACAGCGTCTCAGAGAGGCCTTTGAACCCAGAGTGTTGTATGAGCAGTTGTGCGCACAACTTTCCAAAATGCGACAGCTTTCCGCCGAGGATGCCACGAGTTTCATTTCCCGAGTAAAGCGGGCCGTGGTACGGTGCGAGGAGGCCGCTGAACGTTACTATGGTCGGCAGGGTAGGTCCGTCTTCCCCAGCCAGCTCGAGGGAATGGCCAAGCCGGTATTGGTAAGGGGCATAAGGGGGGACGGACTAAGACACTTCCTCCTCACGTTGGGTGATGTCCCGTTTCATAGTATGGTGGACCACCTGACCGGCATTGAGCGTGCTAGAAGAGAGATGCTCCGGCAGGATGGGGACCTGTTTGTGGATGCGCGGCCCGGGATTGCCGATCGGACGCCGGGATCATTGGCTTAAGGACCGGACAACTCCTCGACTTTTATAGATGGCCCTTCCTCCACTTTTAGGGAGTACCCCGCGGCCCCGGCGCCGGTTTTGTAGGACCTTAACCCCCGGGCGGTGTCATTCGTGTTGCCTGCCGCCGAAGAGCAATACAGTCGTCGGTGGGAGGAGGATAGTTTCACTCAGAAGCGGTCGTACGGGCCCCAGGATTATCGAAGGGATGCTGGTGCCTATGCTCCGGCCTCCTCTGGCGAGGGAGCGTGGTCAACCACAATGCCTTCCTCGAGCAGGAGTGGAGAGCCACAGAGCTTGGAGCAGGGGGCGTATGTGCCTCAAGATCGATCGGGTCGGGCCAATCAGGCCCGGGATCTGGTCGGTCGATCGACGCACCCCCTGGAATCCCAGACAACCTGCAGTTTTTGCAGAATAATGGGCCATATATGTGAAACACGCCTTTCTGTCGCGAGTGCTGGCGGTATGGCCACGATATAGTGGACTGCCCGGATTGTCCGACACGGACGCGCGAACCCTGGACTCCATAGAGGGGCAGAGGGCTGCAGGGCGGAGTCGCGCGGCATGGGTCACCCCATCAGCGACCGCAAGCCCAGAGGAGAGCCCTACCGGAGCCGTAGTCCGCTGCGGATGGCGGGTCGGCGACATCGGGTCCCAGTGTTCAGCGTCCGGTGCTGTTGCGAGTTGTGTGGCCGACAAGGTCATAACTTGCGCGGATGCGAACATAAACAGAAGTTGGAACAGCAACAGGGTTCTCGAGTCCCTCCCCGCGAGCGGCACGCCGGAGCAACACAGACTGCGCGCGAATGGCAGGAGCCCCAGGTGGAGACTCGGGGGAGCGCAAGGAAGAGGCGCGGAAAGCACCGAAGGCAGCGCCGACGGAATCGTGGGGCCGGTAGAAGTCACGCGGTGGATTCGGACTCTCGGGACGTGATTGGAGGTAGTGGGCGAAGGTCGCCCGTGTCGAGCGATGGCGGGAGAAGACCCGACTCCATGGACTCTGAGTACGCGAAGGCGGATGCGAGGCGTGAGGCCACATCAAGGGATACTGGGAACCGGAAAACCAGTCAGTCACTATCCAACTACAATCGCGCGCAGTCACGCTGCCGCTCAAACACAAAGGCCGCTTCCTTTAAAGTGGGTCGGTGCAATGTACGCACCATGAGTGAGTATTCGCATGACCTGGGGTGCGTTGTGCTCTATCCGGGGCAATTAAGAAATGTATTAACCGCTGACGGATGGCGGTACACTGCACCATATCTAGGGCAATGCAGTTAATGGTTTATCGATTAAGCAAATAAGAAAAAGGTTTTTGACAAAGTAGAAAGAAAAAAGGATTTTGTTCGCTGCGGAAGTCTATCAAGTTTTGAAATGTCAAACCAGAGACCGCATATTTAAAAATCACAAGAAAAGAAATAAAACAATATTTATTACAAAAAAGTAGAAAAAGAAAAGGATCTCAACCGGGGATTCAAACGACCCTCGTCGCAGTAGAAACGTGAGTACCTTTACTTTCTATTTCACATTATTTGAATGTAAACTAATTATATAACAAATTTAATAAGAATAAATTGCTAAAATAAAAGTGAATTTGTGTTGTTGCAAGATAAGAAAACCCCCTTAAGGGCATATTAAACAGATATACAACAATCGCGACAAGACCCAGCAGTCTTATGACGAAGTAACAATAGCTACAGCAACTATTAGCAATGAAAACAATTCATCTTTAGGTTCAGATCAATCGTCTAACAACGAATATTCGCCCTCATATCATCATTGGCAATTGGGGGCTCAAGGTTTAACGCCCAGCAACCGGACCAGCTGTAACCAGCAAAGATAAAGTATAACACGCTTTAACCAGAAAGGTTAACAACAGAAGAAAGTATCAGGTTGACAACTAAGTAATTGCAATTTCACACACACAGATGTCGTTGGCCATATTTTTTAATGGCTTCTGTCAATGACATTATTTTTCCCTTTGACAATTGTTATTTGTCAGTCTTACTTTGCTTTAGACGCAAATTGCTCGTGTTTTGTTACGTAAGTAACCCGTCCGTCGCCCTTGTTTAGACGAAACACAAACTCGCTACAGAAAAAAATAATATTTAAACAGTTCGCGTGTAATAAATGAACACAATATTAAAAATATATAACAATCGAATCGATTGAATGTGGCCGAGTTTTGGTTCGGGTTGAGAGTAACGGGTGTGTAAACCCAGGTCCTTTTTGGCGATGGTGTCTTCGGTTAGTTTCGAAGATTAGCCGTCGTCGAGGCGAGATGGTGTTCGAATGTGGTAAAAAGGAAAAGAGCGAAGGAAGAGCGACAAGAAGTAGTCTATGAAGAACTGTCACAAAAAGAAGTGTTCGAGGAGCCACCGTGTGAAAAAGTCTTGTTATGTCGCGTTGTCGAAGCGCGGAAAAAACCATAAAATTAAGAGAAAAAAAGGGGGGGGGGGGTTATAATTATACGAACTTACATAACTTATATAACACGCCGTAGCGCAGGTAAAAAAAACCTATTTCCATGTTTCCTTTAATTACCCCAAATCCACTTGTTACGTCCAAAACCACCCACATATAAATACATACCACTTTGGAGCCAGTCTCCACTAATGAATTGCGGTGCACGCAAAATCATCCACTAAAAGGATGAAGCACTCCCCAAGCCCTAGCATTGCCCCATACACTAAACGGGCCAATACCAAAATTGATATCAAAGAAATTGAACTAAACGTTCAATTTGTCCATATGGAATACAATATAAATCCAAAACGTGATATACGAACCAGATGTTCAACACGTAAATTCCCCCGGTTCCAAATCTGCGGACCAGATGACCAACTCTCAAGTAAAGTTGGTAAAAAGCATAAAATGCACGGCGACACCGTCCCCTTAAATCCTATTCAAGAAAACATTTCCTATACGGAACAAAGGACGGCGATCGTAAAAACACTCGCTGAACAACAATACCCATAAGATACAAAATATCTTTGACTCCGATGTTCACTAAAAATGAAATTGCCAAGTCTGGGCACTGTGAGAAATCCCAGGTAATACTTAAGGGATTCCAGACGGTTGCCGATTCAAGGAAAAATACCTTGGGATCAGACAAAGGATGCGCGGGCTCACAAAAGATATCCTAATACAAAGGATCTCGAGTGCGATCATCGCAACACGTTGCGTTGTGTTAGCGAACAAGAAAAAAAGATTTTCCTGCGATCAAACGCTCGGAAAAGGAGTTGAGTTGGTTTTGAATACTTGGGCGAGACGGTCATAGGAGTTGGTTCTAGTCAATTGCCCGAGATGGTCACGGGGTTTTTGCTTAAAAGATAGTGTGTTGGTCGACAGTGTAATAAACTAAAAGTTTTAATAAAATATAGTTTTGCTTAAAATATAGTGTGTTGGCCGACAGTGTAATAAACTATAAAGTTTTTAATAAAATATTACTTTGAAAATAAATATAGTGAAATGCACGACATTGCAATAAACCGAAAGAGGTTTAAATAAAAATAGTTTTAAACACCTTAAAGGTAAATCGTTGTTTTTGTGGTCCCCCTCGTCAGAAAACCACCAAGGAAGATCAAGGAGGACGTGTACCAAGCCACCCTAAAGGGGTACGAAATTTCAACGTCAGAATCAGCAAGGTAAGAGACCATTGTAAACACTTTATAAATAAAATAGCCAACAACTACCACAAACCTACGTAACTGAGTTCTAAGTAGATAACAAAATAAAACACAAAGAATATAACTAATACAACACATTAGAGAATTTAATTACCCAAAATCCATTAAAGAAAAGGATGGTGCACCGAAGTTTCATTTTTTGTCGATGGTTGTTAAGTTCCAGTGTTGTGTAGAACGTCCAGAGGAATGGTCATATGTTTTAAAATAAAAATGTTATAAAAGTAATAAAAACCTTTTTTTTATTAAACAAAACTCTGTGAACGCGACTCTTCCCTCAATTCACGAGGTAGCACGGCGCGGCACGACACCTTTTCCTTTAATCCTATTCAAGGAAGCATTTCCTAAACGGAACAACGGACGGCACATTTGCTGGACAACCACTAAGATATACAAAATATCGTTGGCGCCGTTGTCCAGTAAAATATAATTAACAAGTCTAAACATTACTGAAAATCCCAGGTAATGTTTAAGGGTTTTGTTGACAATTACCGATCCAAGATAAATTACCTAAGGATCAAACAAGGGATGCGCTGGCTCACAAAAGAGATCCTAATACAAAGTATTTATGTGAGATCAGCGCAAAAGGAAAATAACACGTTGCCTTTGGTTAACGTGGAAAAAGGGTTTCCTCCGATCGAACGATCGCAAAAGAAGGAGAGTGTATTGTAAGATTTCGTCCAGAACGGACACAGTGAGTTGTGTTACCGAGTGGCCAAGAAGGTCAGACAATCGCAAGTGAACCTGGTGTAATGCCGCACGCGTGGTGTTCAATGAAGAAAGTGGTTGCATCCAAAAAGTCGCGTAATAGGAAGAAACGTTGTTAAATCCAGAAGTTGTGTAATAAGAAATGTTGTTCCATCCAAAAAATGGTGTAATAAGAAACGTTGTTAAACCCGAAGAAATGTTGTTTAACTAGAAAAGTTAAACAGAATTATAAATGCAATAAATAAACTGGAAACAGAAGATTGTTTTATGGTTCTCCGTTGCAAAGCAATACCGCTCTGGGCGACATACACCTCGGCGTGTGCAGCCCAGTGCAATCTTTAAAGCGGCCAGGACCAAATGCAGCGCAGCGTAGATACTAGAGGGCAAGGAAATTAGTCTCCAGGTACGGTAGTGCGGTTAACACTAGCGACAGATCCCAGGGACTGAAACAGGGGCTGGTTACTATACATTACCAGCCGGTAGGATTCTTAGCAGTCATAAGGATCCTTTGCATGTAAGTAATATATAAAAAAATAAAACAATATTTTATAACTTAACAGATAGCAAAAGAGCAAAATGTGTCACATACAGCGATTGAGAAACATTTAAATCGTTGAAATTCGTTAAAAAGCTTGATGTTTGGATTTCACATGATTTGAAAGAAATTCTTTTAACGAAACGCATCAACGCTTGCTATTTGCATCTTAGACCCAATGAATCCGACCCAGGCGTGGTGCATTTTGAGTTGCTTCCAAGGAATCAAACGATCAATTCGGACGTGTATTGTCAACAACTGGACAGCGACCATGCATAATCCAGTTCTATCCCCGGCGATTCCATCTCAAATAATTCGAAATCGATAATCGCCGTATTTCTTTCGTTGGGATAACGGCGAGGAATAAGAGAAAGAAAAAACGGAAAAATAAATAACAACGGACGCCAAAGACGGAAGTATGGTGGTAAAAGTGTCTGGGTAGCTGCGTTGCCCAGATTCCTCTTCCGCCACCACTAGTATTGCACCTCAATTCCTCGAAGGTAGGAACGAACTCCTAGTAAAGAAATACTCAAGGTCTATTGTCGATACCAACAAAAAAAAGCTTTTATTTCTGGTTATTAATTTATCACACTAAAGGTCCAAATCTGGTTTGTCTGTGTGGGTTCGATACCCGGTATACATAATTTAGATTAAATGAATGGCTCGCATTAATTGTTAGTCCAGGTTCAACATAATATAATAATTTAAATTAAACTAAACATTCGACTTCTATTGTGGTTTATAGTTGATACACAATGTATACAATTCGGGGTAAACTAACGCTCACAATATTATTAATTCAGGTTAGAGGTTTAACACATGATATAAACGATTAAAATTAAACAAACATTCAATTCTATTGTGGTTTATAGTTGATACACAATGTATACAATTTGGGGTAAACTAACGCTCACAATATTTGTACCCTTCGGCAATCACCAGCTAACTGACTCTCTCCTCGACGGATGTGCGCTTGTCCCTCAAGTGTTGATTTGGCACACCAACACATCAACAGCCGTCTCTCCGCAGGCCAGTTCATGCGGAGATCATTACTCTTCCTTCCTACATGTCTCACACAGCCAAGGATGTGATCACACCGTTGCCTTGGGCTGTGTAAGTCATCACAAGGGGGCGACACACCATGATGCTGCCAGTTGCAATGCCATCGCTGAGTCCGGCATCAACGTTGGTCGCCACACCGTACCCTTGCCTGTGTGTACTTTGTTCATATATACACAGTGGTGGGCGCTATGTGTGTGGTTCGACCGTGGATACGTATTTGCATCATGAGCGGTCGCCCGTATAGCCGATTCGCGCGACTTGGTGTGTCCTTTTATGGGCATGCGTTGTATATCGCATGGCTTGGTTCGCCTGGTTGGTATTTCTTGTGATGTGTCGCAATCTTGTGCAACAAGACGATATGTTCGTTGACGGTTCCGAGTTTTCGGATCGCTACATGTTATCTTCATGGGGGCGTCCTGCAGGTGTCCTACGCTTGCTTATTTATTATTTTTCACGCGTTTGCAACTACGTTGCCCGTTGAATTGGTGCTAATATACTTGTATTTGTTGATGTCGCCTGCATGTTATATGGTGGTGAGTTTGACAGCCTCGAATAGAATTGCAATCAACTTGCAAGGGGAACTGGAAAAGGCGACCGTCGTATTGTCTTGAAGTACGCACCTGTTAATGTGGCTTTTTTTTACAGGTTAAACGTATGCCCCTTGGTTACACCTGTGTACCCCGTCTAGTGTGCCTTTTGCTAAATTATTTTTTTAGGTATAGTGGTTCTGAGGTGGAGTATTAATCGGTGGGGTTCTGCCTGAACCGCCACAGAAGTCTTGCGTCGCACGTTTGAGGGAAACGTGTGTAAAATAAAGATATAATTAAATAATGTATAGGAAACCTTAAATAACAATTGACCTAAAGTTAGATCAAATTAAAATGAAGTAGGAACTAGTGCGTTTTATTTGACTTTGTGTGATGTGTGTGCAAGTGTGTAGATAAAGATTTTTATATAAATTTTGTGTAACACAAGGCACTTCCCCACATCAGTGATATGGGATGCTCGAAGCATATTCCTCTTCTCCTTTTGTTTAGCTTTACGAAAGGCGTTTTCCCACCACCCGTAAAAACAGACGCCTCGCGAGGGAAAAAAAAAGAAAATAGATTGCCACGACACATATAGCCGATGGCATGCGGTAGAATCGCCGCTAGTGCATTCAAGAGAAGGCGTTCCTCTACATTTGGGGGTTTTCTTTTGAGATATCCTTTTGACCAGCTGGCGCTGGGAGAAATAAATACAGTCTACTACGTTGTTAAGGGTTTTGCGGATCCCGTGAGAGCCAGCCGCCCATTTTTAACGTTAAGCAGCTGTCATCAACATATACATCGGCTGCGACAACTGCATTTTCGAGCACCCAAAACATCGATTTGATGGGTCATCCGCCGTATAGTCCTGACTTGGCACCGAATGACTTCTTTTTATTCCCGTACGTAAAAAACAAACTGAGAGGTCAACGTTTTTCGACACCTGAAGAAGCGGTTGCTGCATTCAGAATGCATGTGTTGGAGATACCTCAATCAGAGTGGCAAAAGTGCTTCGACAATTGGTTCAAACGCATGCAAAAGTGTATAGATCTTCATAGGGAATATTTTGAAAAACAATAAAGTGATTTTCGATGATCAATATTTGTTTTTGTTCTCTAATCCCGAAATATAAAAGGCAACCCTCGTATGGTCCTTCGAGTCGGTTCATGAACAAATAATATCGACACACGGCAGCAACAATACAATATGAAAATTAATTCAGTTTTCCAATTGAAATCATTGTCATCAATTGTGCAAATGTGTAGCGAAATTTCATAACTGCGGTGAATCGGTCAACAGTCCACTCATCCAACACAATAAAAAAAAAAAACATATTTAATGGTTCGATCACGTGTGTCATCAAACAAGCAACAATTAAAATTTAAAATTCTGCGAAAACATCAACAAAAAAAAACAGTGAAGCACTGACCATTAACGAAGGTCAGGGCATAGCTAAAAAGAAGCTGAAGGATTCGACCCTCAACCGAATTTAACCGGCAAAAGGCACAAATCAGATGCGAACGAGGACCGTGAAATACACAAAAATTATGAAAATTTGTATCCCAGTGATCCTGTTACATAAAAACCAATTCGTTGTGTGGAAATAAAAAAGCAAACGTCGTGCGACGCAGAGATAGTGTATGTAGATTTATGTGAAAACTAAAAATAAAATTGAAAGTTAGAAAAGGAATGTGAAATCAATTTAATTACATTTAAACAAAAAAGAACTTAAGTGAAAGGTATGAATAAAATTGAATGTAAAGTAAATTAAATGAAGTCAAAAATAGATAAGTAAAAAAAAGAGACAAAACACAAATTTCCGTATCTTTTAATTTTTAATAAAGAGTGCAAAGGACGTTAAGGATCCTCTTAGACCAGGAATCACCATCGACATGTGACATAAACGTATAGTCATTACAGATTTAGCAATCAAATCCCTTTACTTATCAAAACTCCCTTGTTCTTATAGATTTCACTCAGCCATGAGCAAATCACGAACAGTTCAATCTCAACATAATTTAATAAATCAGGCACTCGAAGAAACAAAATCTAGGGTTATTGAAGAACTTGGAATCGATAACCCCACATCCATAAAAGTTAAAACTATTACTACCAAGGACATCCTATCAACAAAGCGTATCAAATCAAACTCGAGCTTTGACAAAATTAAGAAGGTTATCGCTGAATATATCGAGCTCCTAGTTAAGGAATCTAGTAATCCAGAAAGGGAGGATCCGATGGACACATACCAGGAAGCTGGAGATATAGCTGAGGAGTTAAGAAGAGCAAGCAACAAGTTCAAAGCATCCCCCAACTCCAGCTCAACCTCAATAGATCAAGAACCGCCCACTGGAAGCGTACCTCAAGTCCTCCCAGAGTATGATTCAAGTGATGATGAAGGAACTGAGGATGTGACTGACCATCCAATTGGGGGCCCCTACGCTCATCTCCCAAAAGGTGGCTGCCCTGGAACACTCTTTATAAGTACCTTGAAGCCTCAATATCTCAATTGCCTCTACATCTCCGATCGCACCTCTTATCCACGAGACTGGGATAGACTAATTGAACAAGGATCTGAGCCAGCCTGGCATTCTTTAAACCAGACTATGATTCCTTATTTGAACAAGCGATGGGGATCTCAAGGTCTTAATATCTCCCCACAAGCTGGAGGGGACTCAGACACTTTAGAGTGGGAGAGTCTTTCAAATAAAATCACATCCACCATTCGTGAGGAGATCAATGCCCTCCGTGGGGACTTGCCAAATACCAAATTTACCGAAATTGAACATAGACTTGAACCACGCTTGGTTCAATTCGGAAAGACAGTTGATGAGGCTATCAAGATGGTGCAATCATGTGTAGCAAGCAACCTAGGAAGAGAAATGAATTCTCCGGCTACTTCCTCTATTCCGGTTCCAAGCCTAATAACTAATCTAGCGAACGTGTCTACAGGAACAATACAGAGGCGTGAGACACCTATGGAAGATAATGAAGGAGAAGTAGGCATCTGGGATTGCTTTCCTGATAGCGAATAAATAGGAAATTCCTCAAAACTCTAATTCAACATTTTACCCTCCAGACACGGGTACTGAACCTATTCCCAGTTTAGAAAAACCCCGACACACGACATAAAGACGTAAGTAAGACCATATATATCCCGTTCACCCGCATTCCCCTCGAAACTAAAATGAGGACAGTAATCCTTATTTTGGGAATTTTGACATACCGCGTGTTCTCTTATTCTGACAGTGATCGAGTCCTTATCACAAACAAATCACCAATACTAAAAGGTGCTCTTGTAGACCAAGCCAAGCCTTTATCGTTAAGATCAAATCGCCCTCTGACTTGATTAAAGATGTTCATAAAACCTTTGATTATACAGGAATGGGCGAAGAACTGTCCTCAAGTTTTAATAGGATATTAGGGAACTTAGAAATGCACTACCAGAAACAATTCAACGATCTTCTTTCACTCCATGAAGAAATGATCGCAACCCCATACCCCATTGAGTCAAGAGTGTGGACAGGACAAATCCTTGATATTACAGAATACCGTAGAAGAGAAAAGAGAAACGTACTTACAAGGATTATTGGGTTTCTTAGGACTGTTAGACCTGCAGCTCGAGTTGCTGGAAAGTTAACCAGATATGGGAAATTGGTCAAAGGTGCTCGCTGTGCTGGTTATGCTGCATCAGCTGCTGTATTTGCATATGAAATGGCTGACCTATTCGGTGCTGTTCCAGATAAAAAATATGAACAATTGTCTTTGCAAGTACAAGCTCTCCATGATGAGGGTCTTCAGAATCTAGAGATTATGCAGAACATCTCCTTAATATCGACCGGCCTACACGATGGAGTCTTAGAGATGAAGAGTCAAATGATGTCTGCCATCTCTGAGTCAGAAAATAAGTATGAAATCTACATTAAACTATC
The DNA here is from genome assembly GCA_963931805.1 of Microdon myrmicae. Taxonomy (NCBI): domain Eukaryota; kingdom Metazoa; phylum Arthropoda; class Insecta; order Diptera; family Syrphidae; genus Microdon; species Microdon myrmicae. The sequence continues at coordinate 129,389,780 of OZ007500.1, read as the reverse complement.
ACAGATTCTATCATCATACATTCAGCATCTTGGTAATAGTTTAATCATTGTACAGACAGGAAGCATCCCATCAAGTCTGATTGATTTAGAAACCCAGCAGAGATGGCTTGAAAACAAACTCTAGGGACCGCTCGTCAACGATATACGATCAATTACTCCCCATCTAAAACCATTACGCCGAGATCAAACATCGCCACTCCATCCAACTGCAGTCGAACAATTGTAAGTAGCTTAATGCATTTTTTTTTGTGTACAAGTAAAATATAACAATGCTCACTATTCTGGAACAAATACAAAGATCTGGCCATTAAAGAGCCAGCGGAAAATAAGTCCGATGGACACCTCAACATTATCGCCGAGCTTATAAAAAAAAAAAAGATATGAGCTGTGCAGAGAAGTAAAAGCAGATCTGGAAGAAGGGAATAAAAACAACAACAATAATAACAGCACCACCCGCAGCAGCACGAAAAACAGAAACGGAAACAAGAAACCAATAAGAAGAAAGTATCTCACATCATTGTGAGCCATATGGAAACTAAGGACGTAATAAAAGTCGGTAAGTTAACATGCAAGAACTTTAAAACCATACGCATCAATAATGCAAAAATTAGTATAAAGTGTACTGATTTAGAGGACTACGATACACTCTTAAATGCTACCACTCTTAAACAAATATTGATTTCATGTACACTGGTGAGCTTGTGGCGGTTCTTGCGAACGCCACAACTCACCTGTCCATACACGCCAGGTAACTCCCTTTGCATAGGCATCCTGTGTTCAATAGAGCAGGTACTTACCTGCATTGGTTATACCAATAACCACCTAAAATCTGTGGAGCACAATGTCTGCTGATACGAAAAATACATCAGCAACAACAGACATTGCCTACACCAAGCATAATAGTGCGAATGGCACCATGTACCACAAAGGCAAATCCGGTTGCAAACGCCGCAATCAACACTGCCCAAAGGTACTAGTGTAATGCCCCTAAAATACAACTCGGTACATATACGTAACCGACGAAAATCACCAAGCGTTGTCCAAGCACACAAGAGGAAAGGATTTTTCCCATACACGTGCATGGCAATTAATATAAGCGGACGCCAGCAACGCGCGAACCGATCAGCACCAATGTGCCACACAGTGCTGGTCGAATAAACACATCCTACCATGGAAATGCGATGTACACGATCAGCAATAATGCTATACTCAGTCACTGATCGTATAAACAGTTAACCCTGTTCAGAACAACTCGCCCCAGCTGCGAATGTGTTTATGTTTATTTTGATTCAAAGTCTATGGTTCGCACGCTGTGCGGCACATGCGATGAGCACAAAAGGGGACCATGGTGTGTGTGCGTGCAAACCTTCTGTGGTGGCACACCGATGCGAAAAAGAAAATTACCAAATATGGTCATCGGGACATGGATGGAGTTTGGGAAGTCGGTCGCTTCAAGGCAGTAGACATTGGTGGAGGATACTATTAGACGGGCAGCGCTTGATAACGAATTAATTAAAATCCCTCATGGGATGTCCCAAGAGATCGCGGCGTACGTGTCGGAATAGACAAGTTCTTGGCGTAATTGATGCGAACTTCATTGTAAAATACATTGTGTGCGGCGTACGTAAAAATCAAATTAATCTAACTATAAACAAACAGTTCGCGTAGTTTAAAATCAAATTAGCCTATATATAAACTAAGAGTTCGCGTAGTTTAAAGATCAAATTAATCTAACTATAAACCAAGAGTTGGCGTATGTTAAAATCGAATTAATTTAAATATAAACTAAGAGTTCGCGTAGTTTAAAATCAAATTAACCTAACTATAAACTAAGAAGCAGCGTATGTTAAAGTCAAATTAATCTAACTATCAACTAAGAACTAGTGTATGTTAAAATCATATTAATCTAACTACAAACTAAGAAGCAGCGTATATTAAAATCAAATTAACCTAACTATAAACTAAGAACTAGCGTATGTTAAAATTGAATTAATCTCATGGAGTCGGATTATCAAATATCTTTTCTTTTTAATATTTGAAATAAAGAACCTTTTGTTTTGCGTTACCAAGTAACCAAGTGTTTTTCTTCAGCGGCGAAAATTCACTGGCAGCGGCCGGACTGGCTTGGCGTTCCGCTACTACCACTAAAAAAACATTAACGCTACTACTAACTACACTTAAACCCCGCAAGCTAATAATAACTGAGGATAACGTCCAAGTTCTATTACCAACAACACGTATCTTGCAAATCCAATCTGTTGCCGACGGCTGCTGTAAATTTGAGTGATATTAATTGCCTAGGCATTTGGAAATTCGCAGATATCCACTCCTGCAAAGAACTCCAAACCCGATCACGCCAATGGGCTTTACAAAACTTTCAGGATGTCATTGGAGCAGAGGAGGTTTTCTTATTATGATTTGATGAGCTCAAAGATTTGATATCTACTAACCAATTGAATAGTTCCGAGAACGACGTTTTCGTCGCTGTACTTAGTTGGGTGAAGCACAATCTAGATGAGAGACACAAATATATCGGCGAGCTAATGACCCATGTGCGATTACCTATGATTCGATGTGATTTTTTGACAAATCTTGTTGAATCAGAGAGCTTGGTAGAGCAGAATTCACAATGTAAAGATCTAGTTATTGAAGCGTTGAAATTTCAATTCATGCCGAAGCAGAGAACTTTGCTGGCTAATCAGCGGACCATTGAACGTCGTCCTGATGGCATGGAAACTTTCAGCGTGGGCGGCCAAGACGGGGACGTCGCATATAGTGACCAAACGCATCAATAATGCAAAAATTAGTATTATATGTAGTGATATAGAGGACTACCATAAAATTAAATCTGCTTTGGGTAGGGCAACTAACGAGTACTACACGAACAGTCCAAAAGCCAAGAAACGTGTCTCCATGCTCCTGAAAGGAGTTGATCCTTCTTTTTACCAAAAAGAATTACTTGAGGAATTAAAAACTGTTGAAACTGACCCTTTAAAGTTTACAGGGGTGAAATGTTCTCCACCGCAAGCTCTAGAAATCGAAACCGCAAGTTGCCTTTCTTTATTGTGTCACAAAGTATCGACAGTTAAGTTGATGGGCTTAGGTATATTGAATATCTAACACACCAAACAATAAGTTGGTAGATGTTGCAGCACAAGCAGCAACATTTAAAAAAAAAAACAAGGAATTAATCGATCTCTCAGCAATACAACAAAGGAGAACGAATCAGGCGAATATTCAAAAATTCAATCCACCTAACCTCAGAATAGACAAAATCCACCACGAAATATGTAGATTACGACCTAAAGGTATGCACGAGAAATCGCACCATAGGTTGTCATCTACACTCAAGGTGGTATGATCACTGGATCAACGGTGACTGGCAAAAGCGCTGATTCCTTAGAACAGTTTATTTTGTTCTACGATAATTCCCTTTTGTGATACGGTGCTTTTGTTGGTCGAGATCTGATGATCCCAACGGCCAAAGAGGAAAACCGTTCAAAGTAAATGCAAGACAGCATATAAGAGGGCGCAGGTATGTGGTAAAGCCTCTTGTTTAGATTTTCGGCTGGTGATAGCAATGCCAAGTGGCAGTTAGAGCGTAATTGAATTATTGTTTAAATTACACAGTGAAAGAATAAAGAACCAAAAATACCTCAACTTTGCCATCTTTTGATTTGTGTCTAAAGTCTGTTGCTGGCGTTTTGGCAAGAACATCGAAGATTACGAAGTACACAAATTCTGGTCCGAAAGAGAAGCGAATCCAGATCTCAATTGGATATTCCCAGTTGGCGAACCACAACTGGCAAAGTAACATTCCGGATCTCAATTGAATATTCCCAGTTCGTGAACCACAACTGGCAGAGTAACATTCTGGATCTAAATTGGCTATTCCCAGTTGGCGAACCACAACGGGCGAAGTAACAGTAGAAAACAAGGAAGTTCGAACGCGTATTGCAATATATGCGCTGTCAACGGTTCGGCCATGTGGCATCAAATTACAATATGCAACCTAGATGTGTAAAGTGTCTAAACGAACCCCTTATTGGGGAATGGCATGGGAGTAAGTTATCCTGCGCCCTCTGCAAGAATACAGGTCATCCTGCTAAGTTTAGAGGTTGTCCTAAATACCAACAACTAAAAGTAAAGTTGGAAGCTAGGAAAAAGAAAGTTGAAGAAGAGAATGAAAACTCGTTCTTACAACAACTTCGTGGCATCTAGTGTGTCATACGTACAAATGACAGATGGTAAAAAGCATGTACCAATCATGGAACAAGCACGAAACATCATTAAAACGCCTGAATCGAAGGCACAAACAAACATAAAAGCAGTTATACTGTCCTTGCAAGGACAGTTTGCTGCGTTTAGGAACAAAATCGAAATAAATGAAATAACAAAAAGTCATGGGACAGGTGGGCCGGATAGATATTATCTATTCAACCATGTTTGCAGATACCTCCACACCATAGACTCAATGTTCTCTTCAGCTGAGTTAAATATTAAAACTTTTGCTGTGAATGTTAATTCACTAATCCGCTTAGAAATAGGGGATAATCTGAACAATCTGTTGGAAGCCGAATGGCCTGATGTGCTTTTGGCTGGCGAAACTAAGCTAATGTTACACGCAAAGCCTACCCTCCGCTAATACTCACCCCCATATCCAATCCAGTGAGTACCTGTAAAAGTGCATTAGATACAAAATACAAGGTTCTAGAATTGTATAAGTTAACACGTGGCACACAACATATTACAAACCAATGACACATAAGCTAATAAGACGTGTGTTACGTACGTCGGCCACCACCATCATTTGATAATTTGTGTTTAATATAATTTTGTTTTAAAATAGTACGATGGTAAGGTGGTGGAAGAATTGCACGATCCAGAAGTGAGTTTTTGAACCCGCCCCGATTCGGGTGTGGATCGTGCAGTTCTTCGAGTTCGAATTTGTTTTTCGAAGTGGACGTGAATGGAGAGCGAGAGAGATGGAGGGTTAACCTTTTTCAAGAATACGGTTTTTCTGGATTCCGTTGATGACAGTTGATTTTCCGCGCAGTTGGTCAGCAGCAAAGGAAAAAATATAGAAAGAGCCCGTTCCTTTTTGTTTTTTTTTTTTGGTAAAAAGTAAAGTTTAAAACATTGTTGTAAAAATAAGAGTTTGGAAAGTAAACGTGAATCTAAGAGTAAATAAAAGTTAAAGTTGGCAATTAAATTAAAACTAAAGATCTGTCCAACATACTCTTGTTTTAATCCGTCAAAGGCGGAAGCCGGAGGTGAACAACCACATTCGATTTCTCTTTAAAATCACCATTTGGCGGTGGCCGCCCTGAAGAACCTGAGGAAGAACCTGGAGAGGAACCACAGAACAGGTAACCACTATAATTCATCGCTAAATATAGAAATTTTTTGTGGTTGTACACACGACAAACTTTTATGGTCGCCAGGGTAGGTCCGTCTTCGCCAGCCAGCTTGAGGGCATGGCCAAACCGGTGTTGGTAAGGGGTCTGAGGGAGGAAGGACTAAAGCACTTCCTTCTCACGTTGGGTAATGTCCCTTTTTTTTTTTTTTAAATTCCAGGAAGGAATGTTCAGTTGTGTTATTGAATAGTGTCTTATAAATTGTTTTATTTTTAATTGGTCCACGAAGGACTCCCGTTTATGTTGTTAAAGTAAAATTAAAGTTTTAGTTGATCGAAGTTATGCATGTGTTTCATGTTTGAACGAGGACTTGCATGTATTTGGTAACCTCGATTTGGAGATCACTGTTGCTGGAATTGGGGGTAAGATTTGTGCACATACCGCAATTACATTGAGATGGGTTGTTCTACTGCGAGAAGTGGCCCCGTTACCCGTGGTCACAGATAACAGCTATCGAATCTGGATCTAATAATATTAAAACTGGTACTGCAGTCTTTCCGCCACATAGCATTCTTATTTAGCAGACTTACAACACAAATAACAAACTGGCGCTGCGGACAGGATTCGAGGAAGCCGGAGGTTTAAAACTCGTAAGCGCTTGAAAAGCCCGAATCCAGGAACCTGATAAGGCATCTTAAGACAACAGTGCATTGAGTGGAACACTAAGATATCGCTACGCACCGGTGCATGACATTGGAGAATATCATACGATCGTGAGCAGAGAGAGAGACCGGCATATAAGGGAAAAGCAAGATTTTTTTTTTTTTTTTTTTGACTTTTGTGATAATGTTTTTTGCTGATGCTAAGATGTACAAACTTTAAATTTTGTTAATTAATGATTGTAGGATTGTTTTGGTTTTAGTCTTAAGCTGTTGTTTTGATGTTATTTATTGATCACTTGTTACTGCGTTTAATTTCTTGTTATCTAACTTATTTATTTATTTATTTATTAATTTATTTAATCATCCTGTGTAACAGATGCCAATAGGAGGATTTATTTTTTTTTCTCTCGGTTACAAACTGTGATATTTAAATTGTTTATTATTATTTATTGTTGACCTTAATCGATCTTTGAAATTTTTTAATGTGATTCTGCTTTTCTTCCTTTTCGGCTGCGCGTTTGGTTTTCGTTTAAATTTTTTTTTTTTGTGTTACAAAAGTGACCCAAAAGTGGTCATTATATTTGCTTACCCCTTTCTCTCTCTCCAATTCTCGCCCGCTGAGGACTGCGTTTGTTAGTAGAATAGTATTTTTGTTTGTTTGTTGTGACCGACGGGTGTAGTGTGTGTTTTTTTTTTTTTGTTCTCTTTGCACGACCGTTTGTTTTGTCGATTAGTGCACCGTTTTCAGTCCCAAACATTATTGAATTTTTGATTACGGGCTGACCTCCTCTGATGTTCCGGGTTTCCTTGTTACGCATCAGGCCCCTATAGTGATTGCGAGGGAGGAAGGTTCGTCGGCCGGCGTCTTGTTGTATATTGGGAGCGTGCTTGTTTTTGTTTTTCGCACCCTTTCTGTTGGTGGATACTGTCGGCGACGAGGTTGTTTTTTCTTTTCTCCGCGGGGTATCCGGGATTGACTTTGGTGTAGGTGACCTTGAGATCTAGTTAGACGGCCGGCAGATGCAGACAAGGCAACGTCAAAGAGATGTCCGAGAGGGCACCCCTGCCCGGGCACGACCCGAGGCATTTCCCGAGCCGCCGGTTGACGAGGTGGATCCGGAGGCGTTCCATGATTCGAGGGACGAATTTGTGGACGACCGATCGCCAACACGCCCCCCTCCCACCGTCGGTAAACAGCCTGTCGGGAGCATGGGGGACACGCCGACGCCCTCGTATTTCAAACTGGGCCCACAACCATGTCCTGTACGGACCATGCTGGGCACAGATAGGGTTTTCGACCTTGTGTCGAAGGCGGTCCCCATGTTTTCGGGACAGGAAGGACCGGATACGGCCGAGAGACTCTCGTCGTTTCTCAAGGGCTGTAGAAGGACCTTGGATGGGCTGGCGGTGGAGGAGGAACATACCTTCCTCCGGTGGCTGCCCTCTAGGCTGAGCGGCGAGGCCTATCGGATGTTCGAGGAGAGACCACCCACGACATTCCTTGAAGCGGAACAGCGTCTTAGAGAGGCCTACGAACCCCGGGTGTCGTATGAGGAGTTGTGTGCGCAACTTTCCAAAATGCGACAACTTCCTTCCGAGGATGCCACAGGCTTCGTTTCCCGAGTGAAGCGGGCCGTGGTACGGTGCGAGGAGGCAGCTGAGCGCTTTTATGGTCGCCAGGGTAGGTCCGTCTTCGCCAGCCAGCTTGAGGGCATGGCCAAACCGGTGTTGGTAAGGGGTCTGAGGGAGGAAGGACTAAAGCACTTCCTTCTCACGTTGGGTAATGTCCCTTTTCGTAGCCTGGTGGACCACCTAACCGGGTTTGAGCGAGCTCGTAGGGAAATGCTGAGGCAGGACGACCTGTTTGTAGATGCGCGGCACGGGATCGCCGAGCGAGCGTCGGAAACACTAGAGTTAGGACCGGGAAGTTGCTTGACCCTTTTGGAAAATTTATCCTCCACCTCTAGGGATTACACCGCGGCGCCGGCGCCGGTGTTATCGAATTTAAATCCGCGGGCGGTGTCATTCGTGTTGCCGGCCGAAGAGCCTGATAGTCGTCGACGGGGGGAGGATGGTTTCGTTCGGGAGCAGTCGTGCGGACCTCTCAATTATCGACGGGATGCTGGTGCCTATGCTCCGGCCTCCTCTGGCGAGGGAGCGTGGTCAAATACCATGCCGAGCCAGAGTGGAGAGTCGCAGAGCTTGGCTCAGGGGACGTATGTGCCACAGGATCGATCGGGTCGGGACAATCCGTTCAGGGATCCGGTTGGTCGGTCGGCGCACCCCCTGGAATCCCAGACAATATGCAATTTTTGCCATCTGAGGGGTCACGTGTACGACGAGTGTCTACAAAGACGAAACACTCCCTTCTGTCGCGAGTGTTGGCGGTATGGCCACGACATAGTGGACTGCCCGGATCGTCCGACGAGGACGCGCGGTCCCCGGACTACATACAGGGGTAGAGGTCAGCAGGGCGGTTTCGCACGGCAAGAACCGCCTAATCAGCGACCGCAGTTTCAAAGGAGAGCCCTGCCGGAGCCGCAGCCCCCGTCTACGGGCGGCGGGCCGGCGACATCAGGCAGTATTCAGCGTCCGGTGCTGTTGCGAGTTTTGTGGCCGCCAAGGTCATAGCTTGCACGGGTGCGAATACAGGCAAAGGTGGGAACAACAACAGAGTTCCCAGGGTTCTCCCCACAAGCGGCACGGCGGAACAGCACCTGTTGCGAGCCGAGAGCAAGACACCCGTGTGGAGACTGGGGGAAGCGCGAGAAATAGGCGCAGAAGGCGTCGGAGGCAACGTCGGCGAAGTCGAAGCGCCGGTAATGGTAGCGCGGAGAGTAGGAATTCCCGGAAAGCAGGCGGAGATGATGGGCGACGATTGTCCGTGTCGAGCGGTGGCGGTAAGCGACCTGACTCCATAGATTCGAAATCCTCAAGGACGGATGCGAGACATGATGCCGCATCAGGCAGCGCGGGGAGCCGGGAATGGCAGCCCCGGCGCATTGGGCCCAAAGTGGGCAGAAAGAATAGCTCCAGTTCCGCTAGTTCGGTGTCCAGTGGGACTCCCGAGCGGAATATTCCTGAACGGAGGAGCGGATCATTGTGCGAGTTTTGCGGTCGACACACTCACAAGGCGGCAGAGTGTCGACATAGGGCGAAATGGGAGAGTTCGGGAAACTCCCCAAGGTCGGGTCGGCAAGATCCTACCCGACCGCACTAAAAACGAAACCCAGCTCCAGCTGTTCTCAGTTTTCGCCGACTCGAGTCCCGATTGTCGCTCTCCCTCTAGACATTGGCCGTAGGAACCCTACGCGCCTAATCGTGGACACCGGCGCTGAGATCAGCCTGTTGAAGCTGAAGGCACTCCATCCTAGATATGGCATGGATGTGGATAAATCTACAACGCTCCAAGCGCTGTTTGTCAAGGGCAAGTCGAGGGGATGCTGCACTGGGAATTTCAAGTTGCACCATGAGATTCCCTGCAGTTTCCAAGTAGTAGACTCCTTGCCGGGTTTGGAGGAAGACGGATTGTTGGGGTACGACTTCCTGTCTCGGAATTGTAAGGTAGACGGGCCGGGTGGTTGTTTGGTTTTTCCCCGAACGACCGTAAATCCCGTGCCATTCTCCATTCAATTTGTCAACTATGGGACGGGAAGGGTTGAGCGTGTGGCAGCCAAACGGGGAGACGTGCCAAAGGGACCTGTTAAGGTCGATACTGCGGCAGGTACTCGCCCGGAGACCCTACCCATACAGGGGAGGGCTGCGAAAAGCTGTTCAACCACGTGCTACCCACGTGGTCATCCGGATGAACCCCAAACAGTGCGCGTTAATAACATATAGTTATAGACAACGTTTTTTTTTATAAAAGAACAATTACGGAAAGGTTAAGCCTTCCGGTAACTAGGAGCCCCTGATCCTAGCTGGCCAGACTCTGGTTACCCTCCGGAATCTTCGTCCTTGTAAAGGACCTTCGTCGAGGGATACCAACTTGAGAGTCTGACGAAAAGTCTTTAAGGCCAGGCCTAATGCTGCAGGCGCAGTCCCAGCGCAGACTGCAGAGGCAAACCCCAGTGCTAGGGGTTGGATCGCATATATGAAAGTGCGAAAGCGCACTATAATGTCGGGTGATGGTAGGTTTTGCCGCCGAAACGGGAAACCCCCCCGATCTACCAACCCATGGACCGGGGCAAGTACCGAGTCCAGAAGAGGAGGACTAAATTAAATATATAGGAGCGGGACGCTTTCGCCGGCCGGGTGACATTTCGGAGGGTGAACGAGAGGGGATCGCCTCGCCTTAGCGAGGGGGTCCTAACCGGATCGTGTGGGCGGTCGGGCTTTCGGTCGGACCGTCGTTTCAGTGTCGGGCCCGCCGCGATAGATGGGAATCTGTGTAGTTAGTGTTTCCCTATTAAATGTTATTTATTTATTTATTTATTGTTACTAACCCTAGTATATAGGTAGCCTAAAATCCTTACTAACATTAACACTTAAGCATGTCGACTAATTTATTTATTTATTTATTTGTTGATTGGTTTGCTGATTGTTTGTTTGTTTTCTCTCCGCCGTCCACTCTCCGGCGTGACATTCCTCTCCTAAGAATGCCACGCAGTCTTGTGGAGGGGGGAGGTGTGTTACGTACGTCGGCCACCACCATCATTTGATAATTTGTGTTTAATATAATTTTGTTTTAAAATAGTACGATGGTAAGGTGGTGGAAGAATTGCACGATCCAGAAGTGAGTTTTTGAACCCGCCCCGATTCGGGTGTGGATCGTGCAGTTCTTCGAGTTCGAATTTGTTTTTCGAAGTGGACGTGAATGGAGAGCGAGAGAGATGGAGGGTTAACCTTTTTCAAGAATACGGTTTTTCTGGATTCCGTTGATGACAGTTGATTTTCCGCGCAGTTGGTCAGCAGCAAAGGAAAAAATATAGAAAGAGCCCGTTCCTTTTTGTTTTTTTTTTTGGTAAAAAGTAAAGTTTAAAACATTGTTGTAAAAATAAGAGTTTGGAAAGTAAACGTGAATCTAAGAGTAAATAAAAGTTAAAGTTGGCAATTAAATTAAAACTAAAGATCTGTCCAACATACTCGTGTTTTAATCCGTCAAAGGCGGAAGCCGGAGGTGAACAACCACATTCGATTTCTCTTTAAAATCACCATTTGGCGGTGGCCGCCCTGAAGAACCTGAGGAAGAACCTGGAGAGGAACCACAGAACAGGTAACCACTATAATTCATCGCTAAATATAGAAATTTTTGTGGTTGTACACACGACACGTGTCACACAACACATTATAAACCGATGACAAATATCATGATCCGCATAGGCATTCGTTCGGCATACGCACTTCATACAAAGTACCACTTGCCCCATAAACAAATCTGCGTACGTATTCATGCGTATCATCGCTGGCGCAAGTACTCCACATAAAGCACAAACTAGTACGTGCGCCATAGATCAATCTATGCACGCATTCATGCGTATCACCAGCCATAAATTTATCTGCGCACCCGTTCGTGCGTATCACCATGGAACCACAGGTCCTGGCCCATCACGCTAGCCATTGTCACACTAGCCTCTATGACACATCCAATCATCACAGCTTCCACGACAGCAACAATGTTGCACCCAGCATCCGTCGCTTAGCTATAAATACAATATTGTCACTTAGTCTGTAAGTTAGTTATCACTAAGCAACTCAATTCACTAATAAAGTTTGTCTTTTTAAAAAACCAAAAGTTCTCTTTTAACTTTAACTTATACACGCATCCACACAATCAGATCTCGCGGATCAGGAAATGCACTGCGAAGCATACCTCATGTGTATCTGTGGGGAGGAAGTCGTGGCGCCGGCGTACGGCACGGGGTTCCCAAACTTCCCCATCATACGCCGATAGTTCCGCCGTAAACTAAACTGTTTGCCGAGAAAAAAGAAGCACACACAAACATTCAGGAACTGCAGCCGGGAAAGTAAATGCTAGTGCATGTTGTTCAAAAAGAGCTCTTTATTTAAACTGTCATTTATATGTACTTGAATATCATACTGTGTATGTGACTCGTCATCAGAAGGATGCACGGCAACACCAAAAGTTTAACTTCACAAAAAGACAATGACTGGTGATTGGAATTTTGAGTCTCCATAACGAAAAACAGCTGAGTTTTAAATTGGAAGTTTATTTCAGAATACATTAGTACTTGAAGACAATTGTCCCGAACTATAAATATCGACGGGCTTTCAAAAGTGGTTGCAACACTCCACTGTATACGATCAACTTCCGCACTTCTAAACTTTATCCAAAATTCGACTTCAGGACATTTATTTACGCGTCTCCGCTCCCCGCGGAGGGCGGGAGCGACGCGTGACCAGCGTGGTCAACGGATGTAATAAGACTCCCCGAGGATAGAACTCTGACATGAGTTCCATCCTAGGTTAGAGTTAAGGAAAAGGAAGAGAGAGAAAAACGTTTCTCTTAAGGGTGTGGCTGCCACAGAGATGCACTCTTTACGTGCAGTGGTGTGTGTGCCTAGAACAAAGAATGGCATAAAGTGCAGTCCTAGGATACAATTTCGGTAAAGCAAATAAAACCGGAATCGTCGGATCCTAATGGGATCTTTGTTAGAACATGTGCGGCTAAGCAAAGAGACGACGATCCGATGTGAAAATGTGCTTATTGTTTGGTGGACGAAACAAATCCCTTGCTTGCATTTGTATATGCAGGGAAATTCGTTGGTGGCAAACGGATTCTATGTTTTAATTGCTTATGCTTTGTATTCAATTGATGCCAAGAGACGGGGAATGCGTATTTGCTTTGGTTTGCACATTGTGCGAATCAGAGAATTTTATTGCTGGGAGAAAAAGGTCGGCGGCCAATGTGTACATAAAGAAATTTATCGTGCACATGGCGAAGTTGGAAAATAGACGGCGCAATATTTATGATCCCTGGTGAAGGTTACAAAGTATGTAATTCAAATCATTTGTTTACAGGAATTCGGATAAGGGAATTTGTCTGGCAATGTAGATGCCGAAATCGGTTTGAAATTCCTGATAAGCAAATAAAGAAATCTTACAGAGGATTGGTATGCAAAGAGAATGCATGAAAGGTAAGTTTTCTTTCGCAGGGACTTTTTAGATTGTAGATTTGATTTATATAGAGCGTGAAGCATTTAAGATGCTAATGCGAATTGCATTAGCGAAAGCTTATGCAGACAGGGTTGTGGTTATGGGGGTTTTTAAGGTAAGTGTACCGTGGAGTTTGGCGGCACCGCCACAGATGTATTGTGGGTAAACAATGGATGCAGCTTTCGGGTCTGCAAGACCGAAAGAGAGATAAGGGTGTGCGTGTATGAACGTCGCCCGGTTTTGGAGATTCGATCAGTAGAGTCTGATACCAATCGTTGTCCAAAACGGACATCAAATATAAAGCCCGCCGCGCGTGAAAATTTCATATAGATAAATTAAACGAAGTCGTTTAAAACCGGCACCCAAGACGGTTGAACTCGTAAGTCGTGCGGTACGGAACAAATATAAATAGAGTCATGAAGAAACCATCATCTTCGCAAGACGGTAGAGTCTTAAAAGTGTTTTAACTAATAACGTTTAAATGTGAAATATGTACGTGTGTTTGTGAACTAAATGAGTGTAGTGATCCTAAATCACTACCCTTTTCCAATTACCCATCATCCTAATCCAATTCCCATAGTGAATCATATGAGCGACAAGTTAATCCAAAAGTTAATTTGTCGCACATTGATTCGATTCCCAAGTACCCCACATCCCAATCCAATTGAATCATATGCACTACAAATTTAAACGAAAGTCCATTTGTCGTGCATTAATTCAATTCCCTATAATTTGAAATTATGAAATGCGTAATACTAAATGCATTTCATGATTTCTCCTTCCGGGAATTTGTTCAAATAAATTCATATCAACTTCCCGGAATCCTATTCCAATTGAAGCACACAAAATCTTGTTTGTGCTTATTGGAATTTTTAAATAAAATTTGACAAATCCCGATGACCCAGAGTATAAAAGGGCGGCACATTTTGGATTCGAGATGAGTAAGGTTCCAGGTGCCAAGGCAACGGCCACAACAATTGACTAATTCAAAATACAAATAAAATAAATCAAATAAATAAAAACAAACTTAAAACCCTTTTAATTAAGGAGGTAAGAAACACAAATCTAAAAAAATATAAGCCTACAATGGCAAGTGTGTGTTTTTGGTACCTTTCGAGCGTAATAAAGATTAAATTTAATATAAAAATTCAAGAGTGTGTTTTATTTTCATCGTGTGTAACAAAGTGTAAGTGGTTAAATCATGTGGTGGATGTGCAGGTGCCGTCTGAACACATTGTAACACTAAACCAAAGACACAAATTGGGCTACAAAAATTCTAAAGTTATAAAACGACATTGTCCAAACTCCACTCAAAGAGGAGGAATCGCCGTCTTAATAAAAAATGAGCGGTGAATGTTGTTCCTAATAAATATCCCTGTGAATTGATTTTAATTTATCATTTATTTTCATGCTGTTAATATTCATTGGCTTGACGTTACCGGCGGTCTTCATTTTGAGTTTGGGATTTACTGGAATTTGCTGGGTTGAGGATCATTCACCTGCTAAGTTGACCAAAACAAGGATACAGTCCTGTGATTAATAACCTGCTGAAGTGAAAGACATTCCACACAATCAATGCAATTGCATAAGAACAGTTAAAGTGAATTCTAATTGTAATAAATTTCATTTGCGTTATAATGGGTATACCAACCTTTGATTTAATTTCATTCAATCATTAATATTTCATAAGAACAGTGAAATGAACTCAAATTGAGATAAGTTTCAGATAAGCTATAATGTGCATAAGAACGTTTGATGTAATAAATTTCATTCTATCAAGAGAGCATAAGTCCAACGAGTAGGAATTCTAATTTTGAATCAGTTTCAACCTATAACCGAATAAAGAAATAAATGTAGTGGGGAGAGAAGACTGGTGTGTTTTTTTGTGTTGGTATAACCTGTCCGATAGGGAAGACTCCTCAGGGACTTAAAGGAACATAAAAAATAACCACAATAGCAACTGCTCAAAGTGACGATTCCGAAATCAAAGCGAGCAAGCAGCAGCTATTAAGAATAACCAATCTTTGCACCCAAAGCCAAAGACCAAAAGCGAGCAACCAGCAACTTCTAAGAATAACATACCCTTCCATCACAAGCCCAAAACCAATATCAACCAACCGGGGCAGCTGCTCGATTATGATTGGCCAAAAAACGCTCATGTGTTTCGGATCTCAGGAACCAAAAGGAAAAGACGACCTTTTTCCAGGTTCGACTTCGTTCATTCAAAAATTTAATAAAGAAAATCTCAGAGATTGTAGTTTTGCACGGACTACGAGCAGTAGCCTGCGAGCAGAGGAATTCATTCCAGTTTTACACACGGCATCGTAAGGTCGAACGTCGCGACGAATGGAAAGAGTTTGTTTTTTCTAAATTTAATAGAAAGAGTTTGTTTTCAAAAACTAATAAATGAATTTCAAAAGGAAAAGGGTGCTTTTTAAACCCGTACATAAAATTGTCCACGATCTTCCCGCATCGCAACGAGGAAGCACGGCTCGCGGATGTTAACATCGTGGTAAAAACCGATTGGAATGTTCAACATCAACAGCAACTACCAGTACAAAATCGACCACCGAAACCGCAAGCAACACAGCAGCGGCAAAGCAACAAAAACAACGACAAAAAAATGTCACCAATCAACACCATAGATATCGAGTGTAAGGAATTGGTAAGTTTCTGTAAGCTAGCTATAGGAAACAATTTTGTAGTTAAAAGACTGGCAGGTAACAGGCACGCCATTCAAACATATACGGTGGCAGACCACGACAAAATTAAAGAGGTCTTAAAAAGAGCCACCGCGGAATTTTACTCGTTCACGGCGAAGCAAACGAAGAGCCTAACGGTTCTATTAAAGGGTGTCGCACCTGAAATGGAACCGGAGGCTCTGCTCGAAATGCTGCAAAAGAAGCACGAAGATCTCGAATTTACCGCCGTAGAACCCTTCAGCACAATGAAGGCAAGAAGGGAAAACCGCAAGCTACAGTTCTTTTTAGTTTAACTAACACCCAGCAGCAGAATTGGTGGTCTAAGAAAAATTACAGTCTTGGATCATCAAATTGTCACATGGGACAAATTAAAAAAAAGACAGAGACATCCTGAAATGTGTCCGCTGCCAAAGGTTTGGTCACGCAGCGGCGAACTGTGAAATGCAGTACCGTTTCGTAAAATGCTGAAAGGACCATAAGGCAGAAGAATGCCCTCTGGAAAAAGAAAGGGTAGAAGACAAAGACCTTCTAAAGTGCGCAGTGTGGCGGAATGAGGGTCATCCCGCGAATTATCGAGGATGTCCTAAATTCCGAGAAATAATGGCAAGAACTGAGTCGGCAAAAAAACACAGAGCCAGCTCGTACTACAACAATGCCCGTAACATCTCAGCGGTCGTACGCACAAGTTGCTTCAGGTGGGAGAACACCAAATCAGGCTACATCACAGGTAGCCACAAATACTCCCACACGGACGGAAACAACATCGCAAGCAGACGTGGTCACGGTTCTGCTTAATCTGCAGAGACAGATGACACAGCTGCAAAATCAAATAAACGAGATCTACTCATACTTGCCCAATCTAAACAAAAAGTCAATATAAACCCTCTAACCACAACATCAATAAAAGCTCTTGTCGTGAATGTAAACTCACTAATAAGAACTGAGAGAAGAGCCAATCTTTTTAACATGTTGCAAGAGGAACAACCTGATGTACTTCTGGCGGGGGAAACAAAGTTAAACCAGAGACATAAGACAGGACATAAAAACTACGATATTATACGAAGAGACCGACCTAACTCCACTCAAGGAGGGGGTGTCGCAATCTTTATTAGAAAAGGAATCCATCATAAAGTAATATGTAGTGGAGAAGTGCGCAGGTTCCGGGTGCTGGAAGCCTGTATCGTACGCATACCCCTTCAGCAAGGAAAGGGTTTGTATGCGATTGCGGTCTATGCACCTGAGGAGCACCAACATAATCTATTTATAGCAGAGGTCGAGACACTTTTTCGATGCTTACAATTGCACCGGCACAAAAACTACTTTATCGTAGGGGGAGATATAAACGCCAAGCATAGAAATTGGGGAAATTATATATCTAATGCCAGAGGAAATCAGTTGGCTGGTTGGTTGGATCAGTATCATATTGAATATAGAACTGACCTGCTAGCTACCGACTATCCATCGTTCCCTAGAGGTTGATCGTTTTTAGATATCTTGCTAATTGACTCATGACTGAGACTACTTAACACCAACACACGAAACAGAAAATGTTTACGGACGATTGAATACGACAGTGACCACTGTACATTCACGGCAGTAATAGAGCTTCCGAGCGATCTCGCAGATCTGGAGGAATTCGTGAGCCCGCAACCCTACAACTACGGGGCAATGTGAGGGCCGCAGTTCATCAGATCTTTAACAAGAGAACTTCGTTCGAACGACTTTAATCTGCCAGTAAACGGAAACCTGACAAATGACGAAATCGACAAATACATTCAACAAATGGACGAAACCGTAAAACGAACAATGGACAAAACAATTCCCAAAACAACAGTTACAGATCAAATAAACATGTACAGAAACACAACAATAAACGCACTCCACAAGGAAAAGGGCAGACTGCTATCGAAACTAAAACAACTTCACAGACAGTTCACAGACAGACAAGGCCACGAGATAATACCACTGAAATCCCGATTAAAAAACTTCCAACAATTACTTAAAGCTAATTATAGATTAGCAACAAATTTGTATTGGAATAACAGAATTCGGGCTATAAAAACTAATAACCCGAATATGTTCCCACAAATAAATAAAATATTCAGGAGAAATAATCAAAACGAGATTCAGTGTCTCCAAATTCCACGTACTGAGGTAAACAAGCAGCTGCTAACCAACATTGGCATAGATACAGAGAACGCTATCCTCAATAGTGAGCTCTTCGTGATCGAAGATCCTTTGGAAAAGGTGAACGCTGTGGGAGCTGTCTTTCAGAAAATGTACAAGGTGAATGAAAGCATTCACCGAAATCACGACCTGGAGGACAGAATTCTACTGAATCACCTGCACCTCCGAAATGAAATTTCACTTTGGCGATCGGAGAATCCGGGTTTTACCGAATTCAGTGACGATAATCTGTCAATTGACATTAATGCCAATGGTGGGGCTAATAGCCTTTTAATCACAAGAGAAGGAATCCAGAGTATCTTCGACTCATTAAGAAGCAAAAAGTCAGTGGGAATAGATGGAGTACCTAACATCGTACTCAAGAACCTGACCCCAATGGCAATAGATATATACACTGTCCTGTTTAACAATGCGTTGAATAATGCATATTATCCCGCGCGTTGGAAAACGGCTATCATTCAGCCCATCGCAAAAAAGGACAAAGACTGTACAAACCCAATGAACATGCGTTCGATAAGTTTACTCCCAAGCATCAGTAAAGCATTTGAAAAGACTATTAACAAAGCTCTGCTAAAATGGGTAGATGACAACAACATTATTCTAAATAACCAGTTTGGCTTTAAGGCGGGTCATGAAACCACACATGCCGCAGCTAAACTGGTCTCTGACATACAATGGAATAAATGTAGGAACCAATGCACAGGGACCTGTCTGATCGACTTGGAAAAAGCCTTTGATACCGTCTGGATCGAAGGGTTATATTACAAACTTGTCAGACATGGCACACATAAGCCTTTACTATATATACTTTACGATATGTTAAAGGACAGGAGGTGCGTGGTCAAAAATGGTAATGTGACCTCTAATAAAACGTATAATATCAAGAATGGCTTGCAACAGGGAGCGGTACTCTCTCCGATTCTTTTTAACATTTACATTAGCGACTTATTAGATACACTTCCGCAGGCTATTGCGTACGCAGATCATCTCATAATTTACAGAACAGCTCCGAAAGTTGAGCTCATAAATAGTTTAATACAGCGAGACTTTAACAACGTGCAGCGGTATTGCTATGACTGGAAACTTAAGGTCAACTTCCAGAAATGTGAAGCCATCCTATTTAGAACTCCATTATATAAAGCCACGAACGACACAAGGAAAAACTGGCGAAAGCTAGTGGGACCGCATGGAGATAAACTGGAAACCAAGAGTTTAGTCATCTAGTTTAGGTCATCTGGCTAGACCAATATCTGTATTTCAACAGACATGTAGAGGCGGCTTTGGTCAAGGCTAGAAAAACGTTTGCTATGACAAGGAGGCTATTTCACAGTAGCCAACTTGACAGCAGGGTAAAAGTCATATGCTACATGACGCTAATCAGGCCAATGCTCATATATGGTTGCCCAGTATGGTTCAACATAGGTCCAAATTTGATGGAAAAGATTCGGGTGTTCGAAAGAAAGTGTCTCAGAAGTTGTCTCAGATTATAGCGGACACCGGAATCGGAATACAAAAAGTACTACTAAAAATGAGACTTTATATAATGAAGCCTGCATAAATAGGGTGGATAATTTTATGATTAAATTAATCAGAGGACATATTGCGAGAGCAATAAGCTCGTCCAACGACCCAATTTTCGGGGCGTATAATCCAAACACTCTGTACTATGAGAGCGTGCGTCGCAACGGCTTTGTTCCACCAGAGGCGTTCCTTGACTTGGACATGAAAGGGTTATACAGGATAGATCCGGAATTCCGTTGATCTATCATGTAAGTAGATCACCCGTAGACGGGCGATTGTGCTACGGCCGGGAACTAACCCGCACCGAAGAAGAGCTCTTGCGCTTCAGTAGGGCTATCTCCCACATAGACCGGGACGATAGTATTGGACAGCGTCAACAGTTCTGGTGGTTGCATGGCATATAAAGACCTGGATACCAATGTCGGTATAGAATCACACTATCATCAGCCAGCTTACATAGACTTAGCTTTTCTAGAATTAGGGTAGTATAAGATTTAAGTTAAGTTAAGTGCTTTTAAATAAAATTAAAATTAAAAAAATAATAATAATAATAATAATAACAAGTGTTAAATTTTAAGAAAAAAAAAAACAAAAAAGAATTCGACAGTTTTTCAAATTTTTCTTTGTCTTTCAAATAATCCTAAGTACTGCCACAAAGTTCTGTCGCCGAAAGGCAAATTATACAATTGTTAAGTAATGTTTAGCTTAGAGAGTCTGCGAAGGACCAGTAAGTTATAATATAAGATGATTAAGCTAGAAACTAAGCATTTTTTGTCTAGCATATAAATTAGAAAATAAGAATATAAAACGAAATAAAAAATGTTGTAAAAATGAAAATGAACCGATTGGAATGAAATAAAAAGTTATACAAGTTTAGAAATAAAGAGCGCACTACGCCAAAGTTCAAACATTATCTTTCGTTTGTTTCGTATTTATGATCTCATGTCAATGTAGACTGATCACCGAACATCTCGTAGAAGATCTGACTTCAGCTCACGTGGAGTGTTCCCAGTGTAGAAAGTGATTCATTGAATAGTTAATATTAAATGTTAAATATGGAAAACATTTGAAATTTAATGTAACACAGCAAAATACACAGTTACTGTAAATCCATAATAAAATATTTGATATCATTTATATAAGACATGATACTGGTCCCACACCCAAAATCCCCATCTCTACTCTCTATGCAAATATAATCGCTCCAAATACTTAATTTGCATTAACTAATTTATGTAAATTTACATAAACTACTTGGCAATAATCAAAATAAATAAGTTGGTGTCGAACATCAAGGGAAGACGTCGGAAAACTTAGCAGAAAAGTTTTCAATTTCGAAAAAAACTCCGCGCATAAAGGATAATAGAAAACCATGTGTAAACGATAATCGAGTGAAAAAGTGAACAAACTACCGCAACGGTACAACCACAAACCTACAAACTACAAACGACAAACCTGTGGGGCTCTTCAGGGCCCGAAGAACCTCGCATCATTTTTAACCCCATAAAAATCCTTTAAACCCCATATCTACCCTTAAGTTGAATCACTGGCAAGATCACACAACCTTGCCATAGTATTCACCACTGTCGTAAAATGGCTGAAAACAATTCGGTTATCCCCTTGGATAACCATCATAAATATCCCATCATAACCGAGGAGCTTTCCTCTATACCCGACCGACGAAATGATACATTCTTGGCAGAATCAAAGTGTACACAAACACTGTCGCCATGCCCATTTAGTGTCCAGAAATACATGCCGGGCTATTTGCTGGCTATATATGTTACATCACAGAAGACCTAATTGCCGCCGCCAGCATTGTTCCCTTATGCTACACGAAACACTTCTGTCTATCCGACGTAGACAAAAGAAAACATTTTCGTCCAGGCGGCAATTTCCTACATAAACAATGTAGTCAAAAAGATTCATGCTCTCGGGCAGCCTTGGGTGTTTGCCGATATTTATCACCATCATGGGAAAACCATTCTCATGATTTATGACTGCATTTTCTGCCAGTTTCAATACCCGTCGCTCTAATTGACCAGATGTGTATTGGAATTTCCCTGGTACGCCAGAGGTATCCGATACTACATGGGAAGTTGAGGACGATTTCTACAAGGAGTCTGATAATAGCCTTTACGGTAGGCATTTCTTCTTGGAGTCAGATTTCATCGCCCGAAGCGTGCACAAGGAGTCAAGTTCGCTCCTAGGCGAATACGTATGTGAAGTTCTGTCGCGTCTTTACAGAATCGAAGAGTTCGTGTGCGCGTGATAAAAATAATTATTGCCGATTTAGAATGCGACGTTGTGTTATAAAGTCGTGTACATACGTTATATACCAAGTGCACCGTCTAAGTTTAAAAATTAAGCAATAGAACGAATAAAGCCAACAACAAACAATATCGTTTAATCGTAAGGATTTTTTTTTACCGAAATAAAAGAAACATTAAAATAAATTCAGTGCGTTTGATTTTACACCGTGGAACAATTTCAGCAGCAGATATCGGTGGTGTTTTTGTGCAACCTGCATCCTTGCCAATGCCATCATAAAAAATATCCACAAACCTACTGGACACTAGGAACACCACAGATAACAGGGGATTCAAGAGAACATCAACACCTGCAACCTGCAGAGCGGAATCGCCGACCGAGAACCGGTCTGACAACGACCTCACGTAAGTCCGTTTTGGTTAGTCTTAATTGATAAAAATACATACATAACATACATGAAAAATCGTCATTAGCTAAGGAGGACGACCTGAATTACATCGCAAAGGGATTCAAGGAGAGAAAGGCTGTTACAGTCAGTTGTGGTGTGTCATTTGTCTGTTGTGTTTGATCGACTAGTGGTTTTAAAATCGTTTTGCGACGTCCTGTTTTCGTCAGGTGGAGTATAGAAAGAGAGAAAGTTAAGTTTAGATTAAAATATAAACTATTAGACTTAAAAGAATAAAATATATATATATATATATATATATATATATATATATATATATATATATATATATATATATATTGTTATGGATGCTGCGAATCCATAGGAGAAAAACCTATCAGGAGTCCTAACCCTATATCCATCCAAAAGAAACAATTTTGCCTAATCCACAAAATAATCCAAATCACATAATATGATATGATCAAAAGAAACAATTTTGCCTAATCCACAAAATAATCCAAATCCCATAATATGATATGATCAAAAGACACAATTTTGCTTAATTCACAAAATAATCCAAGTCCCATAATATGATACCCATCCAAAAGAAACAATTTTGCCTAATCCACAAAATAATCCAAGTCCCACAGTCATATGACCCATGGGAAATATTCGCTTGATCTGCAGATTGTCCCATAGCATAACCCATAAGATACAAAGTAGCTTATACAGAAATATGAACCCCATGGGAGCCCCTAACAAACGTTTTTGCATGATCGACAAAAAGCAATGCGATCACGGGCAGCCGACGAGGCAAGGAAGATTGGGAAATGAAGAGAGTTCGTCTGGAGTCTTTCGAGAAGTCAGTGGTCGTGGTCTCGTCCTTCCGCTCTTGGAAAAACTATAGGAAATTAACGTTAACAAAGTGTATAAATTGCAAGTAAAAACTATAGGAAATTAACGTTAACAAAGTGTATAAATTGCAAGTAAAAACTATAGGAAATTAACGTTAACAAAGTGTATAAATTGCAAGTAAAAACTATAGGAAATTAACGTTAACAAAGTGTATAAATTGCAAGTAAAAACTATAGGAAATTAACGTTAACAAAGTGTATAAATTGCAAGTAAAAACTATAGGAAATTAACGTTAACAAAGTGTATAAATTGCAAGTAAAAACTATAGGAAATTAACGTTAACAAAGTGTATAAATTGCAAGTAAAAACTATAGGAAATTAACGTTAACAAAGTGTATAAATTGCAAGTAAAAACTATAGGAAATTAACGTTAACTAAGTGTATAAATTGCAAGTAAAAACTATAGGAAATTAACGTTAACAAAGTGTATAAATTGCAAGTAAAAACTATAGGAAATTAACGTTAACAAAGTGTATAAATTGCAAGTAAAAACTATAGGAAATTAACGTTAACAAAGTGTATAAATTGCAAGTAAAAACTATAGGAAATTAACGTTAACAAAGTGTATAAAGCGCAAGTAAAAACTATAGGAAATTAAAGTTAGCAAAGTGTATAAAGCGCAAGTAAAAACTATAGGACCATATTGTGTAAATATTGTAACTTAGAAATAAAATAAAATAAAATAAGATTTAAATGTTGTAACTTAAAAATAAGATTGAAAATAAGATTGAGATTTATTAATTATTGTAACTTAGAAATAAAATAAAATAAAATAAGATTTAAATGTTGTAACTTAAAATTAAGATTGAAAATAAGATTGAAATTTATTAATTATTGTAACTTAGAAATAAAATAAAATAAAATAAGATTTAAATGTTGTAACTTAAAAATAAGATTGAAAATAAGATTGAGATTTATTAATTATTGTAACTTAGAAATAAAATAAAATAAAATAAGATTTAAATGTTGTAACTTAAAAATAAGATTGAAAATAAGATTGAGATTTATTAATTATTGTAACTTAGAAATAAAATCAAAAATAAGATTGAAATTTATTAATTATTGTAACTTAGAAATAAAATAAAATAAAATAAGATTTAAATGTTGTAACTTAAAAATAAAATTAAAAATAAGATTGAGATTTATTAATTATTGTAACTTAGAAATAAAATTGAAAATAAGATTGAAAATATTGTAACTGTAAATAAGATTGAAAGTAATTAGAGGAAAATCAAGATTGTAATTGTAATTAATAAAGTTAAGTTAAGCGTCTTAAAAAAAAAAAGAGGTGAATCCACGCGGTAACATATTCCTTGGTTCCAGCATCCGCCCCCTAATCCAACGGAAAAGCCGGAGGTTCCTCCCACGAACCGTATCTGGCCTGCGGACTTAGTTGGTGCAAAACATATTACTTGGTGTGCAGCCTAACCAGGCATAACATACCAAATTTTTGGTGGCAGCGGTGGGATCCAGCACTTCAACTGCGGCGGACACATGGAGTTGTTCCTGGGATTGTTCCTGTAAGTGGTTCTTTTATTTTATTGCCCTATAGATTTTAGAATTTTTTGCGCTGTTGATTTTATTTGCTGTTATTGTTGAATTGTTGCCCTATGAGAAAGGAAAAAGGAAACTCTTTATTTGATTAAGAGAGAGACGAGGGACGAGATCCGGCGACTAGAGAGAAGAGACCATTCATGTTCTCGAATCTACGAGCTTCAATAGGTGCCCTGAACAAACCCTTAGCTAACGATAACGACACCGGTGCGGGTGGGGATTCTGATTCGGACGACGGTAGCAATTGTGGCGATTCGCGGGTCGAGGGTAATTCCACTTGCGACATGACGGAGGTTGCCATCAACGTGTTGATCTCGTTCATCCCTACCTTCAATGGTACCAGCGATGAAGTTTTCACCTTTATCGATTCGTGCGATGATGCCATCGAACTGGCATCTGATGCGCAGAAAAATGTACTCTTCAAGTATATCAAAACCAAAGTTCGTGGCAATGCCGCAACGATTCTGATGAATAAGGAGATCACGGACTGGCAGGCATTGAAAAGGGAACTGATAGCAGTGTTTAGGGAACCTCACAGCGCACTACAGCTGCACAGGGAGTTGATTTCGATCCGACAGGGTAGGGACGAGTCTGTGGTGCACTATTTGCAGCGAGTTGAGACTTTGCAGAGACGACTCCTCCAGAGCAAGCTCTCCGGCGTAAAACGTGAACACAGGGAAGGCCAAATCGAATATATTCAGAATGAGAGCCTTTCAGTCTTTGTGAATGGTCTCCAGGAGCGATTATCAATGTATGTTGTGACGCAGCGACCTAGAAGTCTTGCGGAGGCAAGCAGGTTCGCTTGTGAAGAAGAACAGCGCATTAACCTGTTCAGATCAAATACGCAAAAGGATTATACCTCGAAAAATTTGGCAAAGATTAACTTCCAGCAGATTAAGTGTTATAATTGTGGCAAGTTGGGTCACATCGCAAGGAATTGTAGACTTCCGAGGAAGCAGGACGGTCGACCCGTTGGGAACTACTATGGGCGGAGTAATAAATTCAGTGGAAACCCCTTTAGGCAGGATGAAAAACCACCTTCGGGCCCGAGCAAGGTGGACTTCAAGGAAAGAAATTTTCAATAGGCTGCATGAAGTATGGGGCACTCATGCAGGTCAGAGTCTCGGATAAATCGGAGAGTCCCCACATTTTGGGTACAATCAACGGGGACGTAAGGAGGTTCATGATAGATACGGGGGCTGAAATATCACTCATCAAAGCAAATTGTGTCTACAAGGATGAGGTGGATGTCGAAAGGGTTTTGAGATTTAGTGGGATAGGTGGCAGAATGTGTGCCACATTAGGAGTGGTTAAACAGAGAGTTGAATTCGGCCAAAATAATGGCAGCATCAGGACGGATATGATGGAGTTCCACGTGGTCGCAAACACCCTTTTGGGAGATTATGACGGATTGATTGGAAACCATTTCCTACGAGAGGGCGGTTTCACGATCGACTATAAGAATGATGTAATAGCGGGACATTTTGGTGAGATACCGCTAAGGTATCTCAATGAATTACGGTCTGTCATGGCCAGATCCGAGGTTTTTAGGAAAGTCCAAGTCCAAGGAAACTTAGACGAAGAAATAATAATACCTAGACAGGAAATTACCGAAGGTATTGTTGTCCCCAGTTGCATCACCAGGAATAGGAATGGCCAATGTCTGGTTTCAGTTTTGAACACTACAGATAAGCCATTTGACTTGAAGGGAGTATCCGTCAGGGGTTCAAATCTGAGTGACTTTAACGTCGCAGGAAACAGAGCCAAGAAGGTTTCAGGGAACGTGCGAACCGATCACTTAAATAAGGAAGAAAAAGAGAGCCTCCTGGAAATTGTTCAGGAATTCAGTGACATATTTAGCGTCGAGGGTGAAAAGTTGTCAACAACTCCCATCATTAAGCATAAGATTAGAACGAGGGACTTCTCAGAGCCCATCTTTACAAAAACTTATAGGTACCCCAAGGTCCACGAAGAAGAGGTCCGCGAGCAAATTAAGAAGCTTAAGGACGAGGGGATCGTGCGTGACAGTAGCTCACCATGGAGCTCCCCGTTGTGGGTGGTGCCGAAAAAGGCCGATGCGAGCGGCAAGAGGAAGTGGCGTATGGTTATCGACTACCGTAAGTTAAACGAGATAACGATTGCGGACAACTACCCCTTGCCTAACATAGGCGAAATCCTCGATCAATTAGGAAAAGCTAAATACTTTTCCACTTTGGACTTAACGTCCGGATTTCATCAAATTCCAATGGATGAGGAGGACATCGAGAAGACGGCCTTCAGCACACCTTATGGTCACTTCGAATATACCAGAATGCCATTTGGATTGAAAAACGCTCCTGCCTGCTTTCAGAGGCTGATGAACACCGTCTTGGCTGGATTGCAGGGAATCAAATGCTTCGTCTATTTGGACGACATCGTCGTCTATGGACGAAGCCTGTCGGAGCACAATAAGAAGCTCATCGAGGTGTTCGAGCAACTTAGGAGTGCGAATCTCAAACTGCAGCCCGATAAATGTGAATTTCTGCGGAAGGAGGTCTCCTACTTGGGGCATGTCATTACGGACAGGGGTGTTAGACCGGATCCAGGGAAGATCGAGAGCATCCTGCGGATGGAGGAACCCAGGAACCCCAAAGGTGTGAAATCATTCCTAGGAATGATAGGATATTATAGAAAGTTTATAAAGAACTTCAGTCAGGTGGCCGGGCCACTGAATAAACTTTTAAAGAAGGACGTGGAGTTTAAATGGGATACAGAGCAGCAACAGTCCTTTGACGCATTGAAACGAATTATCACAAGCCATCCCATCTTGCAGTATCCGGATTTCCAGAAAACCTTCATAGTGACTACCGACGCGTCTAATGGCGGCATAGGTGCTGTCTTAAGTCAGGAGCATAACGGTAAGGATCTACCAATACATTTCGCCAGTAGGACGCTTAATAAGGCCGAGACCAACTATAGCACGACAGAGAAGGAATGCTTGGCTATCGTTTGGGCTACGAAACAGTTTCGTCCATATATTTATGGGACTAAGTTCATCATTCAGACAGATCACAGACCATTGACATGGCTGTTCCACGTTAAGGATCCTGGCAGTCGGCTTGTGAGATGGCGCCTCAAGCTTGAGGAATTCGACTACGTTATAACCTATAAGAAAGGTAAGGAAAATGTGGTTGCCGACGAACTCAGCCGGAATGTTAGGATTGTCGAAGGGGAACAGGAGAATGTCGACAACGGTGACATCGGCATCGGCCCCAGCGATGAGATCGGTTCAGGTGTCGTAGCTGAACTCGCTGCTGACGATGAAAGTTCGAGCACGAAGAGTGGAGCGTCGGGCGGCAGGGAAGAAGTGATTGACACAGACAGAAGGTTGGCAATTATGAGGGAATACCATGAAGGCTTGATGGGCGGCCACACAGGGCAAAAGGCAACCTACGCTAGGATAAAAAGAAGGTATGGATGGAGGGGGATGCAGAAGGACATCGAGAATTTTGTCAGGAACTGTCCCCATTGCCAGACGGAAAAAGTTAACCGGGCACCGACCAGAAATCCTATGAAAATAGTTAGTTCAGCCGATAGGGCATTAGAGAAAATTATGATTGACATTATAGGACCGTTCCAGGAGACGGACGAGGGCTACAAATTCGGATTAACAATCCAAGATGACTTGTCGAAGTTTATTAAGTTCATACCCTTGAAGAACAAGGAAATGCAAACAGTGGCGCGAGCCCTGATGGAAGAGTGGATAATGAACTTCGGTATGCCTAAATTGATTCTCTCCGATAATGGCCTAGAATTCTGCAATGAACTCTTTAAAGAGTTTTGTGACCTGTTGGGAATGGAACATATAACAACCAGTGTTGCTTACCCACAGGCTAACGGTAGCGTGGAGCGAGCCCATTGTCGACTGCTGGAATACTTGAGATCCACAGGAAGGGAATTGGACCAGATAGAGGATTGGCACAAACGAATGCCGTATGCTGGATTTTGTTACAACAGTACAGTTCATAATGCGACGGGCTACACGCCCTATGAGATAGTTTTTGGTAACGAGGCCAACCGACCTAGCGCTGTGGACACCCATAACGAAAAAACGGTTTTCGACTATATCGACGAGCTTAGGTCCAACCTCTTCGAGACACGAGAGAATGTTAAAGGAAATGTCCGAGAATGTAGGAAGAGATCCAAGTTGAGGTATGACAAGAAAATAGGAAGGCCAATCGAGTATAGGGTTGGTCAAAGGGTCTTAATAAAAAATGAAGTGAAAGGCAAACTCCGAAGTACATATAAGGGCCCTTTTACTGTCCTCGAAGTTCATCAAAATCATTTGGTGATACAACTTCGGAATAAACAACAGAGATTCAATAAAGCTAACGTCAAACCTTACTTTGCAGGATCTCGTGCATCTGCACAATAAATGCGGGAAACGTGAACGTGCGGAGCCTGCGGGAACATTCGGGACTGTATTTCAACTATATCGGAGATGGAAAAGAGATGAACAGCAAATTGACGCTGGTTGCACACTTAGACATAACTATTCTAGAGCAAACAAGTTTAAATATTAGAAATATGATTAACGCAATAGACAAACTTTGCATACAAACCAAAACAGAATGTAGACAATTCCAAATTTTAGCAGAGCAAGAAGTAACTAAGGCAGATCATAGAATCAATATAATCTCTGGTATAGTGGGAAAATCGAAAAGAACAAAAAGAGGGCTGGCAAATGTGATAGGTTCGGGCTTTAAGGTTTTGTTTGGTACAATGGATAATGAGGATGCTGAATACTATTCGACAGCGATTCACAGTGTTTTGGAAAACGAGCACAGAATCAAGAACGGCATGGAAGAGAACATAAAGATAATGAGTCACTTAAATAAACAGGTACTTGAAAGCGTAAAGAACGCAAACGTTACATTGAAAAAGGTTAACGAAGTCATTGACGAAATTAACAGGGTCAATATAAGAGAGGATAATCTAAACAGAACTATCATCTTGGCCTCTTACTACGATGAAATATCCAGCAAAATTAATCACAAGATCATGCGACTCGAACTAGAAATAGAACAAATAATTGATAGCCTGTTGTTCATTCAGTCCGGAATTATACACCCAAGAATTATAGAACCAATCGACCTACTTAAGGAATTAAAGGAATTCGAACACAATAACTTACTGGCCATAGAACCAAATTTAGAAAATTACCCCGAAATCTTAAAATTGATCGAAATTAAAGCTTTCACCAAGGGTCGCACTATCATTTTCGTTATTCATATTCCGACAGTTACAAAAGAAACTTTTGATATATATGAGATAATCGCTCTCCCAAAGATCGTGGCCAATGGAGTCGTGGTGCTGGGATTGAGTAACGAATATCTAATTATAAACAAGAATAGAGAGGACTACGTGTTGAGGTCAAGACTGGATGATTGTAAGCTTTTCAATAAAATATACGTTTGTAAACCGCAACTTCTGCGCAGTACTTTAAGTGACTCAAACTGCGAAATAAACATCTTCATGAGAAACAGAGCCGAAAGATGCAATGCCAAAGTCATAAACTCGCAGGTTGAAATATTCCACAAAATTAAAGATGACTCTTTCCTGTATACAATAACAACGGAAACCAGTTTTGAATGTAAATGCCGGAATGGGACAGAAGTAGGAAAGCTCCTGGGTACAGGAGTTATTACAATTAATGGGTACTGCAGGCTGGAAACATATGACATGACTATAAACACGTTGGGAGTTGGCACCGAAAAATCGGTAAGAGATAGGCACTCGTATGGCGATTTGGAAAATTGTTGCGCTAACGCTAAGCTGCGCGAAATAGCAATCGAAAGGGAACCAATGTCCAAAATTTCAGCAAAAAGCATTCATGAGCTGCAAGACCTATCCCTGGAAATACAGAATCAGCAGACCTTCTGGTCAAGGGCTCTGCAAAAGATACCAGAACGAACACAAGGGATCCTGATGTCTGTAACTGGAGTCCTCAGTCTGGTGGGGATTGCCTGTGTCATCAGGAAATGTAACTGTGGACCTGTAAGAACAACTATAACCCTTTTTAACAGATGCTTTAACAGAAGGAACCGAGTTGACCCAGACGTGAGGTTGGAAGTGGCAAGAACACCAGAGCCACACAAGTTGGCGGAGGTTTTTGAGTTGAAAACACCTAAGTCCAATCTAAGGGTAAGGTACCCTTAGATGTGTCTGAAGGGGGGACGTGTTATGGATGCTGCGAATCCATAGGAGAAAAACCTATCAGGAGTCCTAACCCTATATCCATCCAAAAGAAACAATTTTGCCTAATCCACAAAATAATCCAAATCACATAATATGATATGATCAAAAGAAACAATTTTGCCTAATCCACAAAATAATCCAAATCCCATAATATGATATGATCAAAAGACACAATTTTGCTTAATTCACAAAATAATCCAAGTCCCATAATATGATACCCATCCAAAAGAAACAATTTTGCCTAATCCACAAAATAATCCAAGTCCCACAGTCATATGACCCATGGGAAATATTCGCTTGATCTGCAGATTGTCCCATAGCATAACCCATAAGATACAAAGTAGCTTATACAGAAATATGAACCCCATGGGAGCCCCTAACAAACGTTTTTGCATGATCGACAAAAAGCAATGCGATCACGGGCAGCCGACGAGGCAAGGAAGATTGGGAAATGAAGAGAGTTCGTCTGGAGTCTTTCGAGAAGTCAGTGGTCGTGGTCTCGTCCTTCCGCTCTTGGAAAAACTATAGGAAATTAACGTTAACAAAGTGTATAAATTGCAAGTAAAAACTATAGGAAATTAACGTTAACAAAGTGTATAAATTGCAAGTAAAAACTATAGGAAATTAACGTTAACAAAGTGTATAAATTGCAAGTAAAAACTATAGGAAATTAACGTTAACAAAGTGTATAAATTGCAAGTAAAAACTATAGGAAATTAACGTTAACAAAGTGTATAAATTGCAAGTAAAAACTATAGGAAATTAACGTTAACAAAGTGTATAAATTGCAAGTAAAAACTATAGGAAATTAACGTTAACAAAGTGTATAAATTGCAAGTAAAAACTATAGGAAATTAACGTTAACAAAGTGTATAAATTGCAAGTAAAAACTATAGGAAATTAACGTTAACTAAGTGTATAAATTGCAAGTAAAAACTATAGGAAATTAACGTTAACAAAGTGTATAAATTGCAAGTAAAAACTATAGGAAATTAACGTTAACAAAGTGTATAAATTGCAAGTAAAAACTATAGGAAATTAACGTTAACAAAGTGTATAAATTGCAAGTAAAAACTATAGGAAATTAACGTTAACAAAGTGTATAAAGCGCAAGTAAAAACTATAGGAAATTAAAGTTAGCAAAGTGTATAAAGCGCAAGTAAAAACTATAGGACCATATTGTGTAAATATTGTAACTTAGAAATAAAATAAAATAAAATAAGATTTAAATGTTGTAACTTAAAAATAAGATTGAAAATAAGATTGAGATTTATTAATTATTGTAACTTAGAAATAAAATAAAATAAAATAAGATTTAAATGTTGTAACTTAAAATTAAGATTGAAAATAAGATTGAAATTTATTAATTATTGTAACTTAGAAATAAAATAAAATAAAATAAGATTTAAATGTTGTAACTTAAAAATAAGATTGAAAATAAGATTGAGATTTATTAATTATTGTAACTTAGAAATAAAATAAAATAAAATAAGATTTAAATGTTGTAACTTAAAAATAAGATTGAAAATAAGATTGAGATTTATTAATTATTGTAACTTAGAAATAAAATCAAAAATAAGATTGAAATTTATTAATTATTGTAACTTAGAAATAAAATAAAATAAAATAAGATTTAAATGTTGTAACTTAAAAATAAAATTAAAAATAAGATTGAGATTTATT
Source organism: Microdon myrmicae (assembly GCA_963931805.1). Taxonomy (NCBI): domain Eukaryota; kingdom Metazoa; phylum Arthropoda; class Insecta; order Diptera; family Syrphidae; genus Microdon; species Microdon myrmicae. The sequence goes on along the minus strand of OZ007500.1, from coordinate 129,357,190 downwards.
AATTATTGTAACTTAGAAATAAAATTGAAAATAAGATTGAAAATATTGTAACTGTAAATAAGATTGAAAGTAATTAGAGGAAAATCAAGATTGTAATTGTAATTAATAAAGTTAAGTTAAGCGTCTTAAAAAAAAAAAGAGGTGAATCCACGCGGTAACATATTCCTTGGTTCCAGCATCCGCCCCCTAATCCAACGGAAAAGCCGGAGGTTCCTCCCACGAACCGTATCTGGCCTGCGGACTTAGTTGGTGCAAAACATATTACTTGGTGTGCAGCCTAACCAGGCATAACAATATATATATATATATATATATATATATATGTTAAATAAAAACAAAAAATAAAGAAATCAAAACAGCAAGTACTCTTTTTCTTTTGGTGGTGAAAAGTGCGAGTTTTTATAAAAGGGCCATCACATTCAACAGAAGAGCAGCACGAACCTTCCCCGTTGAGCCATTGCCGGGGGTACAGCAACCACGTAAGTTCCATTATTATATCAACCATATATATATTGTGTTTAAAAGTGCTGCAAATAAAAGTGTTACAAGGCACATCTTCCGGAGGTCATCACAAACCCCTGTGGGACATACCTGTAACACGAAAACCGTGAGTACCCCTCATATATTTATTTAACTCCTTGTGGAAAATACCTTATAACAAACCACAGGGCATATCTGCATATGCATCCTATGTCCAAACAAACCCATGTTAAACGAATCTAATGTCCATTTGGTTCATGTACACACAATTCCGGCAATCCAAACATCTCCATATGCATTGCAACCAGATGTGTTATTATGCATAAACAGACCCAAATTCCCGACCATATTCTCACCCATTTTCCGTAGACTTTGACCCCATTTGAAGTGCAATGTAAACTCTTTTTATTTACCAGACTCTCTAATGGATAACGAAAATAAAAAAAAATCTTAAAATACGATCTATAATAAGGGGCGTTGCGTCCAGGCTTTGATGAAGAATAAAAAGTAGATTAGACTTGTCACGTACGTCGGCCACCACCATCATTTGATAATTTGTATTTAATATAATTTTGTTTTAAGATAGTATGATGGTAAGGTGGTGGAGGAATTGCACGATCCAGAAGTGAGTTTTTGAACACGCCCCGATTCGGGTGTGGATCGTGCAGTTCTTCGAGTTCGAATTCGGTTTTCGAAGTGGACGTGAATGGAGAGCGAGAGAGACGGTGGGTAAATGTTTTTGGAATACGGTTTCGAGTGCCGTTGTGGACGTCCGTTGTCAGAGGAAGAAAAAACAGAGTCCCGTAAAGAAGAAGAAACGTTTCGTGTGCAGTAGCAAAAAAAAGGAAGAAAGTGAGATTGTCCCCGTTGTTGAAAAATTTGTATGTCGAAAGAAAAACAAAAGTAGAAAAAACAATTCGATTCTCAATTCGGAGCCACGGAAGCAGTTCAATTTTGCATTCAAATATATATTAAATTTTCTGTGGCTACATATTGCCACAGACTGCAGTCAGTGAGTAGCATGTCCAAGGAGAGGATTATTCGAAATAAATTAAACAATGAAAGAATCAGTTTTGGTTTTCGGCTGTGATACGGAGTTTTTGTCGCTGCGTCTCCGAAATCTTCTAGTACATCGTGAATTGATCGTTTTCTGCAGTTCGTCTTTTGATTACTGCCATCCGTAGTATCGATAGCTTCTTTTAGTGTGTGTACAATGACACTTGGGTGATATGGTCGAGCGGCGAATCCTTTGGATTATCTGGAAGGATTGAAGATACACGTCCACGTATTTATCATCGTGATATTGTAGCGCTTCAAAATCGCTACACTTTTCCACTTACTTAAAACCCCCCTAACCTATCCCATTCTTATACCTACAATACTTACCTGCCCCTCATCCACTCATCCATTCTCCCATAGCAAGCATATGAGCGACTGATGAAACCTAAAGTTGATCTGTCGCACATTAATTCAGTCCTCTAACCCTAATTCCCTTCTTAAAGCACAAACAATCGAGTTTGTGCTTGGCAAATTAATACATACTTGTAGACAAATCTCGATTTGTCACAGTATAAAAAGGCGCCGCATTTTGGTTTCGCGGCAGTCAGTGCCTGACCATCAAGTGGTCGCAGTACGAAAGCAGTCGTTATAGGAGACAGTCTTTAAAGTGAAATAATAAAAGAAATAATAAATAAAAGAAGACCTTTGTTTCGGCCCCAGGTGAAAGTATTAACACAATAACATAAAATTAAATATTGTTGGGTACCGATATATTCCGGGACACCTAACAATATCAAACGCCTTCCTTGCTGCTTCTGGAGTCCCTCAAGGTAGGCACTTGGGCCCTCTCCTATTTATACTAGCACAAGCATTCCCGCCTGTCTCTATACGCTAATGACACTAAGTTATATATATAAGATCGTCGAGTCTCCACATGACCGTGCACTGCTGCAAACAAGCTTGGACCCCACCACACAACGTATGGCTTAAACGAAGAACTTTCGTATATGCTGGGAAACGTCAACTGCACCTCGTTTGATTCCGACCCCACTAATCTCTCAAACACCATCTCCTAAACTATTTTCACTCTATCACACCCCCGATCCTAGGCGGTCCACCCATACATCCCACAATAACCTGCTCCCCCCTTCCGCGTATTATGCAGCGTTTTTGAACAAATTAAACAAAAAATCGCTGCATATGGCGAAGAAAAAAGTTCTGTACCATCACTATAACGCACCGTCACACATGTCCTTGAAAGCAATGGCCAAATTGGACCAATTACGATTTGAATTGGTTGCGCTCACACAGCCTATTTTCCAGACTTGGCCCCCAACGACTATTACCCCCAAGCGATGGCTCCAAGGAAATAGATTCAGATCGAATGAGGAAGTCGTCACAGAAACTGAGGCGTATTTCGAAGGCTTGAACGTTTCATACTACAGAAAGGACATCGGAATGTTGGAAAATTGCTATACCAAGTGTATCGTCCGCGAGGGGCAACTATGTTCAGGAATAAATATAACTTTGCACAAAAATCGCGTGTTTTCATTAAAAATCCCAGGACCATGTACTATGAGAGTGATTTCGGCAAATGAAGAAGTAACTTCTATGGAGTCATTAGAACATAAAAAAAGGAACACAAACTGATCGTGTGAGGGTGCAGAAACAAAAAAAATTATACTCAAACCCTTAAAAAGGATAAAAGAAATAGTGGTGGAAAAATATGTAACAGCAAACTCCAAAATCATTTTTCCCAAAATATGGCAGTTAAGTCTTGTTGTTTGAAAAATTGTGGAGATAAAATAAGTTCTTTTAACCGACAACTTACCTTTGATAAATTTTGGGAGCTAGCAAAATTAGTTTTTAAATATTATAGTTAAACGATAAATACCCAAGGGGAGAAGACCAAACAACTACAAATCAATTCCAATAGCGATGCCAATTTAAATATTATTTGACACATGGAAGTGTTGGCTTGTAAAAAATTCATTCTGGATACTTTCAACATTTGAGAAGGACGACTGGGGCTCTTGCTATTTAAAAATATGTTCCTGGAGAAGTATAATGAACACTTGTGTAAATGTCAAATCATTGTCTCAATTGTGCAAATGTGTAGTGAAATTTCATAACTGTGGTGAATCGGTCAACAGTCCACTCATCCAACACAATACAGAAAAAAAAACATATATCATAGTTCGATCCGTGTGTCATCAAACAAGCAACAAATAAAATTTGAAATTCCGCGAAGAACATAAAAAAAAGTGAAGCACTGACCATGAAGGAAGGTCAGGTCATAGCTAAAAAGAAGCTGAAGGAGAGGTTGAATCCTCAATCTAATTTAATCGGCAAAAGGCACAAATCAGATGCGAACGAGGACCGTGAAATACACGAAAATGATGAAAATTTGTATCCCAGTGATCCTGTTACATAAAAACCAATTCGTTGTGTGGAAATAAAAAAACCAAACGTCGTGCGACGCAGAGATAGTGTATGTGATTTATGTGAAAACTAAAAATAAAATTGAAAGTTAGAAAAGGAATGTGAAATCAATTTAATTACATTTAAACAAAAAAGAAGTTAGTGAAAACTAAGAATAAAATTGAATGTAAAGTAAATTAAATGAAGTAAAAAATAGATAAGTAAAAAAAGAGACAAAACACAAATATGCGTGTTTTAATTTTTAATAAATAGTGCAAAGGACGTTAAGGATCCTCTTAGACCAGGAATCACCATTACGCCGAGATCAATCATCGCCACTCCATCCAATTGCAGTCAAACAACTGTAAGTAGCTTAATAGATTTTTTTTTTGTGTACAAGTAAAATATAACGGGGCTTACTATTCTGGAGCAGGGAACAAATACAAAGATCTGGCCATTAAGGAGCCAGCGGAAAATAAGTCTGATGAAAACCTCGACATTATCGCCGAGCTTATCAAAAAAAAAAATACAAAAAGATGAGCTGTGCAGAGAAGTAAAAGCAGCTCTGGAAGAAAGTAATAAAAACAACAACAATAATAACAGCACCACCCGCAGCAGCACGAAAAACAGAAACGGAAACAAGAAATCAATAAGAAGAAAGTATCTCACATCATTGTGAGCCATATGGAAACTAAGGACGTAATAAAAGTCGGTAAGTTGACATGCAAGAACTTTAAAACCATACGCATCAATAATGCAAAAATTAGTATAATGTGTACTGATTTAGAGGACTACGATACACTCTTAAATGCTATCACTCTTAAACAAATAATTGATTTCATGTACATTGGATAACGTCCATGTTCTAATTACCGACACTTTAAAGTTTACAGGGGTGAAACGTTCTCCTCCGCAAGCTCTTGAAATCGAAACCGCAAGTTGCCTTTCTTTATTGTGTTACAAAGTATCGACAGTTAATTTGATGGGCTTAGGTATATTTGTGGGGATTAGGAGTATTGTGGCAAACACGGACACTCGGTTCACTCCTATCCCCATCCGATTGTCACTAAAGTTCCGCAGAGTAAAGGAACGAAACGCCACCACGTTTGTCCACAACCGGGAGTAAGGAAAACATTAACATGATCACCCAAGTAAATACAAGGAAAACACTCTCAGGAAAATTAAATGAAACGCACAGTTGTTTATTTGTATCCTTTTATTGTTATTTTGGTTTGTTTTGTGTTATGCCGAAAACTATATTTATGTCACATTAATACCGCACTGATTTGATGGAAACTTGATGATTTCTTCTATTGGTTTATAATGTTCACAAAAGGGTACACGCAATCTTAATTATCCAATGGAAACGATTTGGCAAGGAGCATTCCTCAAGTAAGTGGAATTTACACTTGAATATAACAGCGCGCGACACACAATACTAGAATAAGGGCACGTACCTCAGGGGATTAAACCCGCACGACTTTTGATGAACGCATCTCCGCCATGCGACGGAGAGCGGAAGTCAGCAACGACCACGGCGGTCGCCGGATGGAAATCGACTTCACGATAATCATCTCATGCCGATATGATTCGTTTCTGGGGTGAGTTTTGTGGTGTCGTGGTAGATATCCTCTCCACTAAGGATATGATTTACCTACGACAAGAGAGAACCAGATCTCGTAATGCAGATCATGGTGGTATGTGTGTGATCGTACCCATCACCGTGTTTATCGTTACATTTAGCAAAGGATAAACGAGAAAAAAAGGAACAAAGGGAGAAGCGACCAAATGCTTCGTCCGGTAATGAGGGTCGTGTTTACGCTGTGTATCGTCGCTATAATAGACGTTGGGAAGAAAAAAAGGTGCTAGTGGGATTGGTGGCAGAGACGAATCCCTTGCCTGGATTTGTATATGCAGGAAACTTAGTTTGTGGCGACGTACGAAATTTATGATTGTTTGTCTATTGATGGTGAATCGCCGGTCGGCTTGCTGCAGCTGTAATAACAAGCCGCCCGACGTTGCATTTCAATTGATAACAATGGGTGCCGAATGTTTTGTATTTATGGTGCACATGCACATTAAGGAACTGTTTTTAGGTGCTCACATGCATTTGAGTCAAATAATTAATTACCGCGGTCACAGTGTCGAGAAAAAAGTGTTTATACTTGGATTATATATATATAAACTATTTAATAGGATTATATTAATAAGTGAAATAAAAAAAAACGGATTAACCTCAAAACTACACCAGTGTGTTTTCAATCGTTCCTGTCTTCCTGGAGTTACAACATTTTCGTCGAAGCAACATCGTTGGGGAGTGAGTGAATACTTGCCATACGTTGGCATAATACTTCTACCCCCACACAAGCATTACCCTAAAATTCCTAAAAGGAATTTTTTATTCTCTACAAGGGCGTTCATATATTGCAAAGCATCTCTGCATTAGCGACCCAAAAACCGAATTTCCAATTAGTGTAAATATTCACACTATAATTCGATCCAGCCGTCGCCATAGATGCCATGCATAATTGACGCAGATGGTATACACAACCGTCATTGTGTACCCATCTAAATTGCTTTCGGAAGACTTGCAATTCTGGATTCAATTGCAAGCACTTCACCAGGAAATATTGCTTTGTTTGAATTTTCAAACAATCACGACGCCACGTTGTACCGTCGGATCGGATTCAATAGCATAAACATATGCGAACAAAATAATCCGATTCTCCCAGTCGGCAAAGAGACGATATACGATCTCTATTGTACGAAATATCGCAAATCCCTTTTAGCATCTAATGAGTGGCTGTTATTTAGACAGCCAACCCTCATTACGGAAAGATGCTGTAGGTCGTCTCACCATACGTTAAATTCGGAGTCGCGAGTATCTTAGTGGTATTCCAATCACAGGACTGATCGGTCGCGCCGTCCATCATCCCTTGTAGGGTGTGCTCGGAGTGCACACCCTAGTGAGTCGTAAATTTAAACCCCCAAGACTGTTTGTCTAGTTCGAGTAATTTATCCGGAACAAAAATCAATTGCAAAGAGTCGCGATATTTTCCTGTGTCATTCGTGTGTGTTCTATAGTTAGTGAATTCGCAATCATTGTCAACCTTAAAAATGCCATCTAGCTAAAATTGAAATTGCATGGAACGTCATATCCAACATGCAATTAATGTAAAATTTATAACTCGTTAACATTCAACAATCAATAAAAAAATTAAAATTGCATCCTATAGCGATATGTGTGTATTCTTTACGCTGTTGTGATGCTTCGCTCAGTGGTTTGTGTCTATCGAACTCATGATGGGGATAGGAGTTAACCGAGCGCCATACGCCGGCGCAAAATGCTTCTTACCCCAGAAGACTTCCAACAAGGGAAGGTTGTTTGGTTTTGAAATTAAAGAAATAAAAAAAATAAAAAAACACAGACTTGTGCGGGGGTCTTGTGTTCGGTACAAAAAGAACAGTTTAGTTTTATTTCAATTTTAAGAAGTTTTTAAAATAAATTACACGCTCTTCCCTCGGTCGTGACGAGGAAGCACGGCGATGGAATACAACACAACCTAATAGATAACAGACGAATTGATATGACACCCCAATGGTCATTACAACCTATGACTCATGAACCCTCGTAGATTAAGAACACAAGTTAATGATAAGAATACTTGTATAAATACTATCGAAACAAACAGTCAGTCCCGAATTAGAAATCTAAATGACCAGACGTTCCAGAAAATGTTGTAAAAAGTTTAGTTGAATAAAGGAGGCTTCTCCAAATAAAATAAAAAATATATTTTTTTATTTTCTAAAACTGAATAACTATTAACTCGCGCGTTAGTGTAAAAAAAAACATCGTATTCGGATGATAATCAGGAGTCACAGTCTGAAAAGCTCAGCAATTAGAGTCTGTTGAAGATAGTAGAAGAAGTGAACACATCATTTGTACAGTAAAATTAAAAGAAGTGGACACATGTTTTGTATGGTGAAATTGTGGGGCTTTTCAGGGCCCGAGGAGCCACGCATCGCTCGATCCCCACCATTCCCAGCATTGCGACTTAGTTGGAATTCGAATCCTCAGCAAGATAATACAACCTTGCTACGGCCTTAACCGCTAACCAAATTGCTGGAATTAATTCAGTTATCCCAAAGGATAACTGACATAAATACCTTTTAGGCAGCTTACCTTTCCTTGGGGGGGTTTTCCAAACCCCTTTCTCCACGATCTATTCCTGAAAACATTAAGTCCACGGCAAGTATTATCACCTAGCCGTGGCATCGAAAATTTCACCCTCGGGCATGCATTGCACCCTGTGCATCACGTTCCTATTATCTTATGCCATGGAAACAAAATCAACACGGAGTTCCAAATTTACTCGTTTTTGTTTGTCCATGTCACCCCTAAGAGTGCGGCTACCAGGTCTCACCAGTTTGCCACCGTCGACAAGGTTTCGGCTGACGCAAAGCAAACATTCCCCGCATTTTCAGCAATAGCTGGTTTTCTATTATCGGTTCCCACCGATCATGGACCGCAAACAAGCAACGAATTGGATGTGGCCATCAAGTGTTTACTTTTAACAACTGGCAATGGCTGCACCCTATATTCGGTTGCAATACCTAAACACCGCATTCATATCTGCCGGATTGTTTATGGTATACCAATTCCCTATTAACGGCCGCCAGCCGTCAGCGGACCTGGGAAATTGCATGTCCATCAACCAAATGTTGATTTATGGCCTCTCCTAGGGTTTGTTTTGTTTTTACACCAGAAGGTTCGGTTGCCGACAAGCATTACACAATCAATTGTGTACACAGCCGCAGGCCCATGCAATGTTTGCATACCCATTACCAGGAGATGCAATTCCGACGCTCGCATCCATCCTCGTTCACCGGACGATCGTATGCGACGCATACACATGCATGCGAAATGTATACCATATTTCCCGGTCCAATCACGATTGACTGCCTCGAGTTGATCGTGTGGCTCCTCCCCTTTTATGGTTTTTCTTTGCGATGTCATTCTGATGGTGGCGAATGGAGACCAGTCAGATTACATCATTCGAAGTGCGTACAGGCCTTACGAACCTAGAGTCCTTATTCGCGTTACCGGGGTTGAGTTATTTGTCCCATCAGTTAACGAATTGTTGAAGCAAGATTAATTATCAAGTGTTAATAAGTTCGTTTTAGTACATGATAACATTCATATTGTAAGCATCATAACGTTGTGCTACACTAGTGTAGTCACCATCAGTTAACGAATTGCTGAAGCAAGATTAATTATCAAGTGTTAATAAGTTCGTTTTAGTACATGATAACATTCATATTGTAAGCGTCATAACGTTGTGCTACACTGGTATAGTCACCATCAGTTAACGAATTGTTGAAGCAAGATTAATTATCAAGTGTTAATAAAGGATAAACAGAAAAACAACTCCATCGTTTTATTTGACGGAAGTTGGTGATCGTGTGTTTTTTTTTGTGTCACCGGGTGAGCAGCCATAGTGAACGATTTCGTCGGACAACGTCGGGGTGTTTAGTTAACCAGTGTCATACGTTGACGCACTTACAATTACACCCCTACAAAATTCAACATAGTAACCACATAATTTGTGTAGTAAAATTCGAATAAGCTAACATACATTTTGTGTAGCAAAGGAGGAAGAAGGGATACCCATTTTGTATTGCCAAATTTGAAGAAGTGAACACATATGTTTTATAGTACAATTCGAAGAAGCAACCCTACAATTTGTATAGTAAACTTAGAAAAAAACAGACATATTTCGCATAGAAAAATTTTGTATAGTAAAATTCAAACTATAGTAAAGGAAGAAGAAGTGAACACATATTTTGTATAGTAAAGTTAGAAGAAGTGAATAAGTAGAGGATTTCGACAACGATAACCCATCAATTCTTTTCTATAACAACGATGGATATGAAAACATAACTAATAAAGTATATTAAATGAAAAAAAATAAACTACTGACAAAAAAAATTGAGTACGCACGGAAAATTATTTAATTGAATAAATGAAAATCAATAAAGAAAATTGTCACTCTTCGACGAACGCAACCGTCACATCGCACAAATTAAATAATTATAGAAGAAAATAAGAAAAAAGAACGGAAATCAATTACAAGAAAGAACAAGAATAAAAGTAAAAATACAAACAAAACTAGAAGTAACAACCAAAAGGAAAAATTAGATAAAATTAAGAAATAGAAGCAAGAGAAAAACAACACCCGGTATTTCCTCATATACCATATATATGGTGGTATTGTGCAAAGACGAGCTGAGCGATCAATTGTATGTACAATATCTGATCGCGTTCTATCGCTGGAAGGACTCACAAATAATATTGGAGGACCAGCTACGTGTAGTAAGTTTCGCTAACAGGTTTATGCAACCACTAGACACACTAAAAGAAAAACAGCACGTTAGTACCCATTTTATTATGTATATTTTTTTTGCAACAAATAATTTGCAACAAATTGGCGCAGCCGCTGCCCACTAGTTGGTTCTGCACCGGTGTTGTTTAATACCTTACTCCGAGAATAAGTTACAACCCGGAGGTATATGGGGTTAATGGTTGTGGCACCGTCATGGGTGCGGGTTCTGCCACCAACCCGCAAAGCTAAATCGAAGTTCCGCTGACACAATTTCACAACTGCTACAAGGTCCACCGATGATAGTTCGCGAAATACCCAAAGGGAGAGATAGACGTAACCAGAATACCACGGCACAGAAATTAAACACACTGGGTTAACGTTCGAATGATTTTTTTATTGAGATTATAGTTTATTTTTATTTATTTTACGGTAGCACTACGCGAAGGTTACTATGTGGAGTTAATAAAAACACAATCTTCGAAGACAATATAAAATTCGACATGGCTGCTATAAGAAGACGACTCCCCGAGTATAGAACTCTGACATGAATTCCATCCTAGGTTAGGGTTAAGGAAAGGGAAGAGAGAGAAAAACTTTTCTCTTAAGGGTTTGGCCACCACAGAGATGCACTCTTTTTGTGCAGTGGCGTGTGTGTCTAGAACAAAGAAAGGCATAAAGTGCATTGCTAGGATACGATTTCGGGAAAGCAAATAAAACTGAAATCGTCGGATGCTAATGGGATCTTTGTTGGGACATGTGCGGCTAAACAAAGAAACAACGATGTGTTACGTGAGATTTCCGCCGCCACCATCATTTAATAATTTATAATTTTAATATAATTTGTTTTAATGTGGTGTGATGGTAAGGTGGTGGAAGAAGTGCATGATCCACTTGTGAGTGTTCGAACACGCCGCGATTCGAGTGTGGATCGTGGGCGGGTTCGAGTTCGATTTTTGGAGATTGAGAGAGGGAGAGTTTTTCGAAGCAGTCGTGTGCTAGAATTAAAGAAGAGCAGTTGCGGCTGAGTGGGCAGTGAATGAAGAAAGTAAAGCGAGGCGCGGAAATAATTAAAGGAATATATAAGAAAAATTAACACGAAAGAAGAAAAACGCGATGCGAGAAGTTAGCTGTAATAAAAACGCGAATGGTTGTTGACGAATTAAAGCATTGTAATTAAAACGTCTCGTGTAAATGTGTATTCTAATACGGAAAGTAAAAAATCAAACACAGTTGACCGTATATTAACCGTGCAATAGAACGGAAAATGATATTAGAGATGAACGGTATGATAAGCAGCAGAAAAACGAGATTGGAAGACCGTACTGTAAAAGAACAATAGGTGTAATTGCATGACGAACGTACTATTAAAATAAAACTTGTTTGTGCCTTATAATACTCCGACACATGTCTTTCAATTATCCTAATACCAAAGTTGGAACGGGGAGCCGATAGATCGTGGCTCAACAACGGGACGTCAAGAGGAACAACTAGGTAACCACACCTGGGAGAACCGTTGGCGTAGCCGACACCTACTGGAGATAGTTACCTGAGTGGCCGATATTTATAAGCCATATACGTGCTTGATTAGCAGGTAACAAAGCACAACCGGAACGGCAAACCGTACGACAATTTGATTTTCGATATACCAAACGTGTAATACAATATACTACAATGTGTTGTGATTCGTAATCAGAACTATCACAACTCCTTTACCTACCACCTATCCCGAATAACCACTTACCTAAAACCCCCTAACCCATCCCATTCTATACTTACCTTTTCCATCCACTCATCCATCCTCCCATAGCGGGGCATATGTGCGACGGGTGAAACCTAAACCTAATTTGCCGCACATTGACCTAATCGCTAACCTTTTATTAGTACAAAGATCGGGTTTGTACTCCAATATTAAATGCATACTTGTGTGCAAACCTCGATCTGAAATAATATGAAAAGGGCGGCCCATCTTGGCTTCGGCGCAGTCTATAACCAGCGGCCAACCTCCCAACACTGATAGCCAATAATTGAATACCGGTTAAATAAAAAGAGTTAAACCAAATTGAAAAGAGATCTTTTGTTCGGACCCGAAGATGAGTAGGTAACCCAAATAAATATTGTTGGGTACCGGCACCACGCCCGGTCGAAATGTGCTAATTGGTTGGTGGGCGAAACAAATCCCTTGCTTGCAACTGTATATGCAGGGAAATCCGTTTGCGGGAAACGGATTCTATATTTGCATTGTTTAGGCTTTGAATTCAATTGATGCCAAGAGACGGAGAATGCGTATTTGCTTTGGTTTGCACATTGTGCGAGTCAGAGAATTTTATTGCTGGGAGAAAAAGGTCGCCGGCCAATGTGTACGTAAAGAAATTGATCGTGCACATGGCGAAGTTGGAAAATAGACGGCGCAATATTTATGATCCCTGGTGAAGGTTACAAAGTATGTAATCAAATCATTTGTTTACAGTAATTCGTCTAGCAGATTGTCTGGCAACGTAGAAGCCGAAATTGGTTTGAAATTCCTGATAACTCAATAAAGGAATCTTACAGAGGATTGATATGCAAAGAGAATGCATGAAAGGTAAGTTTTCTTTACAGGGACTTAAAGATCATAGATTTGATCTCTTTAATGCGTGAAGCATTTTCAGGTGCCTAATGGGATTGCATTGGCGAAAACTTATGCGCCTGGATGAGGTAATGGGTCACGTCCCAACACAACACAGGCAACCAACTCCTACATATAAATGCGTCAAAGAATGCGATCAAATATGTTACGGACCTACCCAAAAAAAAAGACTGAAACAATATTCTTGTGTTACAACAATAACCCCTTTGGATACGTAATCCATAACAGCATACAAACCATCCATTAAAATCAATGTGCAAAACGAACCAAGTAAACAATAAAATCAAATTACAATAAACAATACCAGTGTTTCATTTGTCCTTTTGTGAACGGCTGTCGGCGGAACTATCGCGGTTGTGAACAATAACAGACAGTGGAATCTTAGTGGACCCGTTCCGTGCCGGCACAAGACTAAGAATAACACCCCACAGAGGTTACTAAGGAAATAAAGAAACTAGGCTCCTGAGATATAGAAAATAAATCATTTTCAATTAAGAGTTTGAATCAAAACGTCGCACATGTTAAGTACATTAATGTCGAGCTAAATAAAGGTGTCGACCAAAATGTCATTGATGCACTTAAACCGGAAACATGCAATCGATCCTGAACTTAATGCAATTAATTCGCCCCACATTTCGTCGCAATCGGTAAAGCAAAGAAAAATGTAATTGCGCATAAAATGTATTGGGTCACTTTGCAAATTGCGGAAATTAAATTGTGACGCAAACCGATGGATGTATATCGGCTGACGTTGCATTTCAACGCAATTGCAAATCGGAAGTTGGGTCGATGGTGAACGAACTTGTATTGCCGTCATCGGGAAGTGTTGACCCCAAGGTAAGAATAAGGGGTAAAAACAGAATGAAAGGGAGTCTAGAATTGAAGGTCTGTAATTGAGGATCGGTGTTTTAAAAGAAAATCGATTACAAGTAGACAAAAAAAAAAAAAAAAAAGGTGTTATAAATAATTCAGAGACAATAGTTCTAAAGATTGATACTGACTTTTTGTCGTTTATACTTGAGTAAAAAAGAGAATATTGTGTTTGGGCTATACGTCTTGAGATATTGTGTGGTTAAAATTGTTAGATAAATTCCATCAAATACATGTTGGTATATTGATGATTGACGAATTCGAGGAATACGAAAGTTCAAGAGACGAATTCGAGAATTCTTATTATTCAACGTTTACAAATGCGCAAATGTTTCTTACAGAAAATAAAAAATCAATTCAATCTAACATTAACTTGCCATCGGGATAGCGGAATATAGATTTAGATGAATGTAGTGCTAGATAAGCTACCCAGGATTGATTTGACTACCGTTAGTGGAGCGGGGAGCGAAGTATCTTCGCAGTATAATGGAAGAAACTCCACAATCGCGAATTGGAAGAACTATACCTTACAAACCTACAATAGTGAGAATAATCAGGTCGCGAAGATTAAGATGAGCCGGGCATGTAGCGAGAATGGGCAACGACAGCACCGTACGTAGAATTCTTGACGGAAGACCAATGGGTAAGAGACCAGTGGGAAGACCGCCACGAAGATGGGAAGACAATGTAAGACGCGAACTTGAGGAGTACGTAAGTACGTATGGAAATCTCATTTTGTTGAACATTTCAAATACATCCTTTGGCGCAAACTATTTGCCCTAAAATCAATACTAATATTATTACTGAACAGAACATTCTTTTTGTTGACCAAACTAAAATACAATAAAATACAACATTTATTATCGAACATTTACTTTGTTGTACAATTTTAAAAATACAACATTGATTATTGAAAATATATTGTGTTACACAACATTTTTAAAATACAACAATCGGATCAGAGGGCGAAACGTGGAAAGAGCATGCACAGGACAGGAAACGATGGCGTAGTCGAGTTAGTGAGGTCATAAATTTCCGAGTATTCAGGCCAATAAATAGTAATAATAATAACCTTTACTGGGGCATACCATAAACGGCGCTGTTTTTATGATAGGTACAAGACAGTGGTAAATGTCAAAACCAATACATCTGTATAGTTGATGTTGTTATTGATCTTACCCTGTATGTTAACCCCTATGCGACTAACTTTAGAGAACCAACGAATTGTGAGTGTGTGGAGCAGGGAATTGCGTTCTTCGAACTGCAAATAGTCTGTCTGGCGATGGGGTGGAAATTACAAAGTAGATCCAGGATCTACAAGTAGAAACATACTCCCGGCTGTCGCAAGGGTGTGGGACTTTCTTCGATGCCATCTGTCTGCCCTGATATGCGAATGGATCAACTCTAACTCTAACGACTTGTCAACACAATGATTATAACATAGATTCCCTTTCAAGTGTAGCGATTCAAAATCGCTACATTTTTCCACTTACCTAAAACCTACCCCTTCCTATACCTAAAATCCGTACTTACCTTTACTAAAACATAATCCATTTCCATTCACCAATTCCCAAAACCTAATTATATTTGAAGCACAACAATTCAATCGTTTGTGCAAACATTACGTGCGTTAATATCATTTGGAGTTTTATACAGTGCACTCGTTTGTGCAAACATTACGTGCGTTAATATCATTTAGAATTTTATACAGTGCACGCGTTTATGCAAACATTACGGCGTTAATATCATTTAGAATTTTATACAGTGCACTCGAGTTTGTGCAAACATTACGTGCGTAATATCATTTGGAATTTTATACAGTGCGCGCGTTTGTGTGAACATTACGTGCGTTAAACGAATTTGGAATTTTATACCGTGCTTAAATTCAATATATAAAAATATATAAAATACATATTATACTTAATTTCAATTTATTAAATATATATAAAATAATTGCACTTAAATTCAATATATAAAATACCTAGTGTACTTAGAAGTCAAATATTAAATATTACCGTAAGGCCTTTGTTCAATAAAGAAAATAGCCTTAAGGATCAGCCGTTGTTTATTTTGAGCTCCGAAACACCGTGGTCAAACACACAGTGGGGACGTCTCGGTGAACCAGTGTCGGGCGGACACCCTACCGAGACAAGGGAGAGACCCATCATAAAACTTACATATATAATCCACCACGCTTCAACAATTAATTAACACTTGTGTGCAAATCTCGATTTGCCACAACATAAAAGGCCGGCACATTTTGGTTTCGCGGCAGTCAATCACAGTCAGCCGCGACTGACCACCAGGCAATTAATCACAAGAAGTCATTGGCGGCAGTCAGTCGCAAGTAGTAATTGAAAAGCAAAGAGCAAATGACAGATGTAATAAAATAAAACCATTAAACTAAATCAAATCAATTTTTACCAATCGGCCCGGAGGTAAGTACCCAAAATAAAATATCAACTAAATTAAATATTGGTGGGTACCGGTATCAACCGGTATACCCAACACAAGGTATTACAAAAACGTGACCGAAGAAATGAAAATTCATAGGGATTACAAAATAAACAATAAAAGAAATTCATGGGAATGGTCCATTGCTGTGATGCAGTTGCATCGGCACTGCTGGTTGATCAATGTTCTTTCAACAACATCAAACATAGAGAAGTTTTTAAAAACACAGAGATCGTAATATACTATTTACGATAATGATCGTAACGATCATAATATCGGATGGACTTCCGGTTCGGTTAAGTGGTGTTTGGGATACTAAGCATACAGAAAAGAAGTCTAAAAGATTCACCACGAAACGCATCAACGATGAAGGTTAAAAGAGTTCAATATTAAGTGTGCGTCATCGATGAGCAATACATAACAAATAACAAAAGTCTTGAATTGCGAGTCCTTTCGATTCTTTACACACTTACACTTAAACACTTCAACCAAAATTAAGGGGGGAAAAGCAGTTTGCGAATCACATTAAAATCAGAAACACAAATTGAATCGGATATTAATCTAATTAGGCCACACAATTAAATAAAAGAGAAGAATTAAAATAAAAATAAATATAACGACGGTAACGGGAGCGGCGCCCCAAACAGCAGTACCTGATCGTTATTATCACCGTTCTAGCATTAATAGTACGATCAACAACAGAAGCGATACCGGAAACAACAATCAAATAAGTTGAATGCCAGATAGACGTGGGCCCTGTGCCGATCGTAACGATTGCCGAAAACCACTACATCAAAAACTGCGTCATTAGCGGTGGAAAACCATACCAGCAATTTCAAGATTATAGACAGAAAGCTTAACAACCAAAAAAATAGGATAAGACCGCTACTCACAAAAGCCTCATTTAACAGCTGTGATACAACTTCCCCTGAATGCAAGAAAGACTAGGATCGAGTGCTGGGTTACTGCTATTTAACAGTTATAAAGCAAAAGTGTAAAAAGTAAAAGGCGAAAGATTTATTCGACAGTGAAGAGAAACCAGAGTCAGAGACCATCCCTCTATAAAAGTAGTTAGAGAACACTTGGACTAACACTGTCCACACTATCCTTGGATACCACCCCTTTTTTTTTCTTTTCTTTTCAGATGCCGCGAAACCGAGCCCAACATCCTCGCGGATGTGGGTGATTCTGGTTATCGCAAGATGACCAGAAGTCAGAGACAAGATGAAGGACACATATGTCCTGTCTCGCTAAATTCGGCCTTCTAGCCACCAGTTTTTTTTTTTTTTTTTTTGTTTTTTTTTTTTTTTTTAGTGTAAAAAGTAAAGAACCTTTTAGAATTATAAAATAAAAGTGGACAAAGTAAAGAACCCTTAGAATTGTACTTGTTGCAGTATGTTGCGAGAACACATCAGCAAAGAAAACAACTCAAGCCAAACACCCCTTGATAAAAGACACTCGTTAATATAACGACCAAGGGTAGGCAACAGAAAGATGACTCTGGCAATCATGAAGTCAAAATCGACTTTCCTAAAGTCATATAAAATGAAGTGTGCTATTAGGAGGCTGAAGGGAAATCAAATCAACTTTCAACTTGAAACATTGCCAGTTGAGAAACTGTTTGGCGAATAACAAATATCGGTTACGCACGATGACCTACTACAGCAGTTAGGTAGCATAACGAGTATTGGAGGACGGCTGTTACTGGTTGGCGGTGAATTCAGAAAACTTCAGTTGTTGCATCGCGCTGTTCCAAGAGAGGCAACGGGCGAGTGCTGTTACCAGCGGTAATATTTTTAGGTTGAAAGTATAAAACTAATGAAGGAGTGTATTTTTATTGGCATTACAATGGTAACATACAAATAGAAAAATTAAAATTTGGTTACATTAAATTAATCTACATTTTTGTCTTTTCTTTCCGTCTTTAACGTGAAACGAAACACAGTACAACAACAAAACACCAAGAATCCTAAATGTCATCCGGAAACGCCAGCTGTGATTCGAAACGGCAAATTGATCTGAGGTTCACTGCACGGCACAATAACAATCA
The DNA here is from genome assembly GCA_963931805.1 of Microdon myrmicae. NCBI lineage: Eukaryota > Metazoa > Arthropoda > Insecta > Diptera > Syrphidae > Microdon > Microdon myrmicae. The sequence continues at coordinate 129,338,907 of OZ007500.1, read as the reverse complement.
ATTTGTCACAGTTTCTTTCATGTATTAAGCGCCAGTTAACGCCCCAATCACTTTCCCATCCAAACCAATGTTAACAATCACTTTCCCATCCAAACCAATGTTAACAATCACTTTCCCATTCAAACCAATGTTAACAATCACTTTCCCATCCAAACCAATGTTAACAATCACTTTCCCATTCAAACCAATGTTAACAATCACTTTTCCATTCAAACCAATTCAAACCAATCTAAAGATAATGCATGACTCACTCTCTCATAAGAATATTCAAAGATAATGCATGACTCAGTTTTCCATAAGAATATTCAATCCAGTCTCAGGATAACACAATACCAACAGATAAGGAATACATTTCGAAAATCACTGATAGATGAACAAAACAAATATAAGATAAGTACTTTCAGAACCTAATATAAATAGCTGTAAGACTTTGTACAAAACCAGTTCATAGTAAACTCAAAATAAAGACGGTAAGACGTAGTCTCACCACGAAAAGTAATAATTGTTTTTTTCTCAAATCTTGGGACGAAAAACATAACTGGCGATCCTGCCAATCGTTTTTTGATACGAAAAAATTCGATGAGTGTGGCGGACCAACACTGTGGAGTGTTCAAAAAAAACCAAAAGGTATCCATAGGAAGACCCCAGCGTTCAGGAAGGAATCAGTGCAAGGACTTCTTCAAAGAACAACGTCCAGCGAAGGGGACGATAAAATAAATAATAGAGAAATCAAGCCAAGAGACGATAAAATTATTCAGTGAATAAATAATAGAGAAATCAAGCAGCAGATGAAAATAAAACACCTACGAGGTAAGAGAAAAATTAACCCCTTAACAAAACTTACAGAAGAAACATCCAGCGACTCTGATACCGAAAAAATGCCAAACATGGAGGCAGACAACATCACAATGAAGGCAGAACTAACCCTCATGAAACAACAAATCCAGATGATGGCTAGTTTAATAAACCAGCAGGCACAGGAAATCAACAAAATAAAACCCACAATAACATTAGAGGAACATCAAGACTTAGTATTCAGGTACAGCCGCCCGGAAGACATCAACCTGGACGCATTTAAAACACTACCAAGTTTCAGTGGAACAGAAGGAGAATACACCACTTGGAGGAAAGCAGCTACAACACTAATGGAAGCATGTGAGACCCACAAAGGACACACGAAGTACTGCGAAGCCCTACTCATCATCAGAAACAAGATTGTTGGGGAAGCGGCACTAGCCCTAGTGAATAACAACACCAAATTTAACTTCGACGCAATCCTAGACCGTCTAGACTTCACATACAACGATAACAGACCTTTGTACGTATTGAAGGCAGAGATGGCACAAATAAAACAAGGAGGCAAAAACCTAACCCAATACTACGATGAGGTAAACAGAGCCCAAAACCTGATCATCGCAAAAATCCAAACACAGCACCGAAACGAAGACACCAGAAAAGCGTTTCTAGGAGATGCCGAACAAGAAGCTGTAAGAATTTTTTCAAATGGACTAAATAATGGGACGGCCAGGCAAACATTGTACGCACATAAATGCAACACCTTAGCAGAAGCATATGGAATAGCTCTCACAGTACAGCACGATTCACGGTACAACAACATTGCCCCAAATCTCCGAGTACGAGAGTGGAACTCCTCATACAAACAACAACACCAGGATAGACTATACCAGCCCAGGAAATACCAACAAGATCCAAGAGGTTACAACAGGCAACAATCCCAAAGGAACTCACGCCAATATTTCGGATCATACAAACAGAATCAACAGTACACAAATTTCCCGAAACCAGAACCAATGGAAGTAGACAGTTCTATACACAACACGACAAGACATGCAAACCCATTCAGGAGTCAATACCAACAGCCCCAACAGATGAACAACGTGGAACCCGAAGCAACAGCCAGTTCCCTGAAAAACAATGTAAGTCAAACAAACATTATTAAGGAATCTTTTTTAGTCTAAGATACGGGTTGCCTAGTTTAAGTTTAAGAAATCCAGAAAATAATAAAACATATAATGTATTAATAGATTCGGGAGCAACCCAAAATTATTGTATTAAGAATATAGACTTAAGCAAACCGATAGAAATTTTGCCAATCCATTCGAAAACGATCCACGGTAGAAGTGTTATAGAAAACAAACGATATATACACATATTAGGTAAAAGATTACAGTTTTTTGAATTACAGGAATTAAAAGAGTTCGATCTTTTAATTGGTTTAGAGGGATTAAAAGAATTAAACGCAACAATAGATTTTAACACAATGATACTAAAAACCGGGTATGAAAACAATATAAGTCAGAAAATTAACTACTCAATCGAAGGTCAGGAATTTAAAGAAGAAATAGACGAGTTTATGAAAAGAAATAGACGAGTAGATAGGAACCTCCCTTACACCACGAATATAGTAGCAAACATAAGAACAAAAATGGAAGAACCAATTTGGTCCAAACAATACCCGTACCGTATTGCTGACCAAGACTTCGTGAACAAAGAAATCGAAGAGTTGCTAAAACGGGATATAATTCGCCCATCCAGATCCCCATACTGCTCACCTGTTTGGATAGTACCAAAAAAAGGCCTCAATGCAGATGGCATGCCCAAACGCAGACTGGTGAATGACTATAGAAAGCTAAACGAGCAAACAATCAGCGACAGGTACCCTATGCCTAATATATCCCACACTATACAGAATCTAGGCGAGGCTAAAATATTCTCGACGATCGACTTAGAATCTGGCTTCCATCAAATCCTAATAGACGAGAAGGACAAAGAAAAAACGGCTTTTGCTGTAAATGGAGCTCTCTATGAGTATAATAGGTTAGCATTTGGTTTAAAGAATGCTCCCGCCATCTTTCAGCGCTGCGTGGATGATATTCTACGACCATTTGTCGCTAAATTCTGTTACATATATATCGATGACATAATCGTGTACTCTAAAGACAAAAATGAGCATATGGAGCATCTCCGACAAATTTTTGATGCATTATACAACGCAAATTTAACTATTTCTGAAGAGAAATCACATTTTTTCAAGTCATATGTGAAGTTTCTGGGCTATATAATCAGCCATAAGTCAATAAAAACGGACCCCGAAAAGATTGAAAGTATAAGGAAATACCCCGAACCAACGAACTTAAAGGAATTACGTGCTTTCCTCGGACTAGCCGGATTTTATAGAAAATTCGTTAGGAACTTTGCGGTGATAGCAAAACCACTCACGAATCTATTAAAAACAGATCAGATAGTATCAAAAAAAGCAAGTTCTGGCTATAAACTTAGTTTTAATGAGGACGAAAGAAAATCTTTTAATGAATTGAAACAGCATCTAGAAGAATGTTTGGAATTATCCCAACCCGATTACTCAAAGCCTTTTGAATTAACCACTGACGCTTCTAATATCGCGATTGGTGCAGTTTTGTCACAGGGAAATAAACCTATCACGTTCGTGTCTAGATCCCTAAACGAAACGGAACAAAACTATGCAACCAACGAGAAGGATCTGTTGGCTATAATATTTGCTCTGGATAAACTCCGACTTTATATACAAGGCGTATCGGATCTAACAATATATACAGACCACCAATCTCTAATTTATGCTATTTCCGATAAAAATACAAATACAAAGATTAAAAGATGGAAAAATAGGATCGAGGAATATGGAGCCAAGATAATCTATAAACCTGGCAAGGAGAACGTTGTTGCAGATGCACTCAGCAGGCAACAACTCAATAATTCAAACACTTCCTCCATTCACTCTGTAGAAAGTTCCCCAACCTATAAAATAAAAAGCACATATAAACCAGTAAACCACTTTAAGAACCAAATTTATATCGAGTTCTCAAAGGAAGACAACATAGAGAGTAAAAGTGTATTTGAGGGATTTAGGAGATCACACATCAAGATTAGTGATTTAGCCGAAATTATCAATATTTTAAAAAGGGTTATAAATCCGAACCACACTAACGCGATACACTGCGATGAAGTGACATTGCACGAGATACGAGAAATATTAGAGTCAAATTTAGAATGCAGGAACATAGTCCACGCCCCTAATGCTGTCATAGATATCACAGACGAAGACGAACAATTAAAACTGATACAGGAAGTTCACCGAAGAGCTCACCGAAGCCACAGAAATAACGCCACCGAACTATCTGAAAAATATTTTTGGCCTAACTTCAGGCAGATGTGTAAAAAAGAAGTAAGAAATTGTGAAATATGTAACACGTGTAAATACGACAGACACCCCACAAAACAAATTATCAAGCCCACACCCATACCTACAAATGCAGGAAAGCATATTCAAATGGACACATTTTACTTAGAAAAGAAGGTATACATTACAACAATAGATACATACAGCAAATACCTGTACATACGCAATGTCCCAAATGAGATAGGAACGACCATAGTTATTGACGAGATCATATCACAAGTATTCCCACTAACAGAAAGTTTAATGACTGATAATGCCCCCATATTTAAAGGAACAAAGACAGCATTTTTATTAAAACAAAGAGGAATAACACACTCATTTGCGCCAGTAGCACATTCAACAACAAATGCGAACATAGAACGTGCCCATTCTACACTCTTAGAAATCAGTAGAAGTTTAGCAGTCGAAAAGACGAGCACGGTCTCTGACGAAATATTCAACGCAGTGAAACAATATAACTGTACAGTACATTCGACAACAGGCCAGAAACCAATCAATCTATTCTTCGGCATCATAAAAAAAGACATCCAAACGGAACTAAAGAAAGCACAAGACAAACAAAATAAGTGTCAAAATAAGAACCGTAAAGAAAAAACATATACGCCGGGAGAAGTCATCTACGTAAAAAAGAACCGTCGCGGTAAAGAAACTACACGTTACACGAAACAAACAGTCAAAGAAGATAAAGGCACCCTAGTAATCACAAATGGAGGCGACAAAGTTCATAAAGATCGTATACGTTCTAATACCAATTAAACTTGCCATAGGAGGAACACAGATAACATCCTTAACAGAGAAGAGAGCCGTATCAACGAGGATAGCGGACGCATATATTTACGAAAGCACAGGGATTTTGATACACCCATTTAATATTACCAGAATCATGAAGCCATTCAGAGAAGTGATAAAAAAGAAAAACAAAAACATAAGAGGTCAGGAAAATATCATGATACACCAGATAGAAAATCTATACGCCCAATTAGAAGATCAACATTTCCATAGAGACAAAAGATCATTAGACTTTATGGGTTCCGCCTTAAAATGGATGATTGGAACACCCGATCATGAGGATTTAGTCCAGATACAAACTGCAATAAACGAGTTAGTTAATAATAACAACAAGCAAGTGTTAACAAATAAAAAACTACTAGAGTTACCCGAAGAAGCATCATTACAAAATGATCATGCAGAATTTTTATTATCAGAAACACGCCATATTTTAGAAATTCTACTCAACACACTAGCAGCAGCAAAATCCGGAACATACCACGCAGGTGCCTTAGATATACACGAACTCAAGGAACTAATAAGTCACGAAACAACAGAGATCCCCTTAATCAATGTCTTAACTTATGCAGACGTTTTCGTTTACAGGGAGAACAACGTAATTTTTGTAATTTATAAATACCCCAAAATAATAAATAAGTGTATTCGATACAAGAACTTAGCGCTGGACACTTTCCATGGTTTGGCAAAAATAATGACGGAAACTATCATTTGTAATAATCATTTGTATGGGACAGATAAATGTAACAATAAATTAACGCACCCTATCTGTAAAAAAATAAATATCGATAATTGTACAAAACATTTATTAACTAAAAGTTTTACGAAATGTAACATGACATATGAAAGAAACGAAGAAATTGTGAAATTAGCAGACGATACAATAGTAATAACTGGAAAACACAAGGTTAACTTTAAAATATATGAAGGAATCTACCTAATCAAATTCCTTAATAATGTAACTATCGATGATACAGAATACATAAATCTACAAGAAAAAATACATGAATATGTAATTAATGACAACAAAATCGAAATCGAAATCGATAAAATACTATATTCCAACTCTGACAAAGCATTTTCAAATATTGAAACACTAAAAAATATACTAATCCCAATAGAAAGAAAACCAATTCTAAGTACAATTATAACTATAGTTATACTATTTTCATGCGTAACTATCATAATGTTAATCAATAAACTTTGTAAAAGATACAACGAATACAAGTTAAGAAAAATGAAGGAAAAGTCCCAGAAACTATTTAATGAAAAACTAAACGAATTACAAGAAATAAACAATGGGGACATTGTAGTTTAAGCAGGGGGGGAGTTAACGCCCCAATCACTTTCCCATCCAAACCAATGTTAACAATCACTTTCCCATCCAAACCAATGTTAACAATCACTTTCCCATTCAAACCAATGTTAACAATCACTTTCCCATCCAAACCAATGTTAACAATCACTTTCCCATCCAAACCAATGTTAACAATCACTTTCCCATTCAAACCAATGTTAACAATCACTTTTCCATTCAAACCAATTCAAACCAATCTAAAGATAATGCATGACTCACTCTCTCATAAGAATATTCAAAGATAATGCATGACTCAGTTTTCCATAAGAATATTCAATCCAGTCTCAGGATAACACAATACCAACAGATAAGGAATACATTTCGAAAATCACTGATAGATGAACAAAACAAATATAAGATAAGTACTTTCAGAACCTAATATAAATAGCTGTAAGACTTTGTACAAAACCAGTTCATAGTAAACTCAAAATAAAGACGGTAAGACGTAGTCTCACCACGAAAAGTAATAATTGTTTTTTTCTCAAATCTTGGGACGAAAAACATAACTCGCCTGAGCTTATACTTCGAAAGAAATATAACTATGAGCTGACAACATAAATTTCTAGTGGCACTGAACGCCACCAATTGCTGAATAAAAAGAGAAGGAAAAAATGACATGTCACTTAACCATTGAATTGTTACTGTTTTGATAGTTTTTTGATTTTCTGTTGTACTGTTTCTGACATGTTTTTACGTTTTTGATTAAGAGGTTTTTATACGGTGCATTCAGCACCAGTTCTGTACTTTGTTTGACACTGTAAAAACTAACTACAAGTTCGTTCGTGAAATAAAGGTTTAATTTGTATGTTCTTAAAAAATGAGTTTAAATTTGTATAACTTTCGATGTGAAGTTAATCTTCTACCAGCGGCAGTAATTTTGATATGTCCATGGCGACACATGTTTTTAATCGATTCGAGGGAAGCTCGAACCAGGTCAGATTTTGCTGTCTCGTCGAGGAACTATTCGACGCAGAAACATGGTACTTCGAGCCGGATTTGAACCAGCGACCTATGGATGTCGCTGGCCCGGGAAGATGTTGCAGACGCAACAGCCGATCGAACAATTTAAACGATTGCCAACTTATGACGCCTCAGATTATGCAACGATAAAGGTTGCCGCATAAAATTCTGTAGTGGCTCTGAATGCTGCTGGTTGCTGAATAGACGAAAAGGAAAATTGTCTATTCATTAACGGTTTCATTGTTACTGTTTCGACGCAGTTTTTGATTTTTGTTGTACTGTTTCTGACAGTATATTTTTAACGTTTTGTTGAATCGAAATTGTATACGGTGCCTTCAGCACCTGTTTTATGAGTGTGAACCTTTTTAATGTAAAATAAAGTTAAAATTAGTGCGTTAAAAATGTTTTTCATTTCTGCCCAATGCGGCAGTCATTTGCGATTTCCATGGTGACATCACATCATCCATTTTGCTGGGCTATAACGCCAAAATTATTTGCTACAACGCCACACTCTTTCTGCTGTTCTCATCGAGGATGAACTCGAAGCAGAACAAACAGTACTTATAACAATAAAGTTGTATAGAGACCCTAGGGTGGACAAAAAAAAAGAGAACCGGACTTTTAATTTTTTTCTTTTTTGACATCATCAATCACTCCACTCCAACTTCCAATAATCCTCATAGAACAAAGTAAGAGAAATTAAAACAAAATAATAAAAAAGCGAATGTAACAATATGTTGCGGATTCGCACTGGATACAACCAGCGAATTCGCAACTGAATGCTACCCTTGGCAACAAAATAACAAATGTCAGCAACCAGCTGACATAAAGAAATAATTTGGTTGTCAAGGAAAAAGTCAATAACAATCTCTCTTACACTTTACCTGTTGGTGAGCACGGAGTTATTATCTTATTACATCCAGTAATCAATTAAATAAAAGTAACCTTAAAGTGAATTAAACCAACCATTGTTATTATTGCCGTCTGGAGAACGAGTACTTCCGGGATTGCGGATTCAACATAGGTATTCTTTACTCTTTTCACAGTATTACTTTCAAGATTATTTCAGTACGACCGCCAACATCATTGCACGCCAGGAGACACCATTGTTCCTGATCATCCCCACGGCCCACCAAAAGATACCGTTGTTGGTGGAAGTTGCGTACGGGTTTGTAGAACGCACAGATTTGTATTACGCAGAAATTTACGTGTTGGCCGAACGAGTGCCCACACACAATAACAACAATATCCTCTAAGAATTAAAAGGAAATAAAAAAAAATATATATATTGTTATGGATGCTGCGAATCCATCGCAGAACAAAATAATATCATCCATAGGAAATATCCGATTGGTGTTGCAGTTCCGCAACAACACGAATTAGACCAGTCGGAAAACATACCACACTGAACGCCACCTATAGCTGAATAGACGAAAAGCAAAATTGTCCATTCATCTGACGTTTTACATGTTACTGTTTTCACACAGTTCTTGGTTGTACTGTTCTTCTAAAAGTATATTTTTTCACGCGTTTTTTGAGGCGATGTTATTTTGTATACGGTGCTTTCAGCACCTGTTCTTCTTTGACACGGTTTTCTGTAAAATTCAATCGTCAAATAAATGTACAAAGAGCATGATTGTGACCTGCGGTGTAATTCTTTTGTTTTGAGTTTGAATTGTGTTGCAGTTCCGCAACATTATACATTATACCAGTCGGAAAAAACATACCACGCGGAGCGCCACCTATTGCCGAATAGACAAAGCAAAATGGTCTATTCATGTGACGTTTTCCATGGTACTGTTTTTACGCGGTGCTGGTTTTACTGTTTCCATCGACAGTATGGGTTTTAAAGTTAGAATGTTATGTTGTTTACGGTGCCTTCAGCACCTGTTCTTTTTTCTTTTATGTCTGAACCGTTTATGTGAAATAAAGGTTAATTCAGTGTGTGGTTAAAAACGTCAATTGATTCATTTCTTTTTTGCTATTACCGGGCTATAACGCCACAAGGATTTTGCTGTCACGTCGAGGAACCTATCTCGACGCTGAACATTATGGTCCTTCGAGCCGGATGTCCAACATCCGTGCAAGAAGTCGGCGCCACAACCAAGGGATTTTGCATACGTATCAGGGACAAGTCAAGGCGCCACACATCGGAGTTGCGGTTCCCAGCTGGCGAAACAAATTGGTTTTTTTTGTGTATATTTGTTTGTTGTTTGGTTCGGTCGTTAAAGTTATTTTGCCCAGGGCGGCATTATTCAAATACCATACAGAGGTGTGCTGAAGTTGAGATCCAAATATCCAGCTTTGGTCCAACGGTGAATTCAAGATTTTTGCTTTATCCAGAGCGATAACATGGTCCTTCGAGCCGGATCTCACTTGCCAAGTGAGCGGCTTTTCGCATCAACCAAGCCGCCGGATTTCATCTGCCAACAAGTTTCAAGACCAGAGGCAAGAAGTCAGCGCAGCAACTCAAAACAGAGTCCAACATCCGAGGGACAACAGCTGGATTTACGATCCGAGGAACAACTGTTAGCAGATCAGTAACCAAGGTAGATGGCAATCAATATAATTTTCATATAAATTAATTATTTAACCAAAAATCCAAGTGATATAACTAAAAGGTGTTGCGTGATGTGTTACAAAAGTGTTCAATTTCATCAACATTCTACCGGCGGGTAGCGATAAAACGTTCCAAATCGTAACCCTGTATCCATCCATAAGAAATATCCGCTTAATTCACAAAATATTCTCATGATAAAATATGATCCACAAGAAATATCCGCTTGGTCATAAAACGTTCGAAATCCTAACCCTGTATCCATCCATAAGAAATATTCGCTTAGTTCACAAAATATGCCCATGGTATAATACGATCCGTGGGAAACATTTGCTTAATCCACAAAAATATTACAGGGCCCATAGTTTACGCGATCCATAGGAGACATTCCGCTTGGCTCACAAAAATGACCAGTCATGCGATCAGTTTGTGAAGCCCGAATCCCATGGAACCGAATAACGATTTCCGTTTTACACATTGTACAGGCGTAACGTATGCTGAAACCCGAGCCCCATGAGAGTTGGCTACGACGTGTTTCTGCATGCTAAGCAAGAAAAGTAGCGCTGAAATAGTCAGCTAGAGAAGAGAAACCAGGTGGAGTCGAAATAGAATTCTGAATAAGATTAACAGACGGAGTTTGATCGCCGATCGTGCAGTACTGGATTAAGTAAAATATATTGAGATTAAAAGACAATGTAAATAAAATTTTAAAAGACAACTTAGGATTACGGTTTAATATATAAAGGAAAACTATTAAGTGTAAATAAAAGATATTAAGAGACAAGTTCCGATTACGGTTTAATATATATAGAGGAAAACTATTAAGTGTAAATAAAAGATATATTAATATATTAATTAATTAATATATTAAAATAAAAGATATATTAATATATTAATATATATAGAGGAAAACTATTAAGTGTAACTAAAAGATATGTTGCAGCACAAAGCAACAACAAACCACAATAAGCGATGGATCGGTTCCTCAAAAATATAACAAGAAGAACCACGTCGATATAAACTCAAATAGTCAAGTAACCAACCATCGAAGTAACAAGATTGACTACGATAATGCCCGCACCAAAAGCTATACTCCGTTCTTGGCAAATTATTGGGTGCCGGCAGTACAACTGGAAAAGCATTCATGCAATATAACCGTTGACACGCTAATATACTGTTCAATAGCACGGCGCTTTCGAAATCGGATGACATTAACGGAAAACTAAATGGTACGAGGTATGTCAACGGGCGCATAAAGTAAAGCTTCTCTTCTTCGTTATCTTCTGCTGGTGCGGTATATTCTGTCGACCTGTCTGGTGCTCTAGAAAGTGTGTGGTAGTGTTATGTAGTGTGTCTGGCACGACACGGATTCACTTAACACCCACTACTCTATAACGTTGTAACAAAAAAACAAACACCCCGAATCAATCCTTCACAAGCTTTACGACCGATGAAAATGACTCTGCTGGGTCCAATAATGAAGAAAAATGAAACGCTGGAGGTACCTTGTCAATTAAAGTTTTATTCCCGTTTATGGTAATTATTATGGATTACAAACACTTTTGGACTTTATTGCAAAAAAAGGAGTAAAATTTATTACAAGGGACTATGCCTTAACTTGTTAATTGTTCGTTAACTAATAGGCCTTAACTTGTTAATTGTTCGTTATAACTTTCCGCGCACAACCTTTTAATTAAAAACGAATCAAAACGTCTCGACTCAAGAGAATGGAGCTTTCCGCGCACAGCTCCTTGTATAAGAAAAAAATGTATTTCCTACTTCGCGAACTCTTGTACGTCTTCGCTGGTGGTAACAATCTGACTAACTATTCGCTGCCGACGAAAAAAAAGACACCGCAAAGAAAACCGCAAAAGGGGAGGAGCTGCACGATTAACTCGAGGTAGTCAATCGTGATTGGACCGGGGAATAGGCATACATTTCGCATGTGTGTGTATGCATCGCATACGATCGTCCGGTGACCGAGGATGGATGCCAGCGTCGCAACTGCATCTTCCACGAATGCAAACAATGCATGGCCTGCGGCTGTGTACACAATTGATTGTGCAATACATGCCAGCAACAGAACCATCTGGGGTAAAAACAACACGAGCCGAAGATCTGGTCATCCTAGGAGAGGCCATAAATCAACATTTGGGTTGATGGGTGTGAATTTTCCTAGGTCCGCCGACGGTTGGCGGCCGTTAATAGGGAATTGGATATACCGTAAAACATCTGAGATGCAATGCAATGTTTAGGTATTGCAACGAATATGGGGTGCAGCCATTGCCAGATGTTAAAAGTAAACACTTGATGGCTGCATCCAATTCGTTGCTTGTTTGCGGTCCCTGATCGGTGGAGACCGATAATAGGAAACCAGCTATTGCTGGTAATTAGGGAAATGTTTGGTTTGCATCAGCCGAAACCTTGTCGGCGGTGGCAAACTGATGGGACCTGATAGCCGCGTGCTAGGGGTGCCATGGACAAACAAAAACAACGAGTAATCAATGAACTCCTTGTTGATTTTGTTTCCATGGCATAAGGCTATGGAAACGAGATGCACTGGGTGCAATGCATGCCCGAGGATGAAATTTTCAATGCCACGGCTAGGTGATAATCTTTGCCGTGGACTTAATGTTTTCAGATATGTTAATGCATGCCCGAGGTTGAAATTTCCGATGCCACGGCTAGGTGATAATCTTTGCCGTGGACTTAATGTTTTCAGATATGGTAATGCATGCCCGAGGATGAAATTTTCGATGCCACGGCTAGGTGATAATCTTTGCCGTGGACTTAATGTTTTCAGGGATGGTGATGGAGAAAAAGGGGTTTGTAAGAAAAACCCCCAAAGAAAGGTAAGCTGCCTAAAAGATATTCATGTCAGTTATCCTATTGGGTAACTGAATTAATTCCAGCGATTTGGCTGGCGGTAAATGCCGTAGCAAGGTTACGCAACCTTGCTGAAGGTTCGACTTAGAGGTAAGTCGCTTCGCCTGGAATAGTGGGGATCGAGTGATGTATGGCTCTTCGGGCCCTGAAAAGCCCCACAAGTGTTTTTTTGAATCCTATTTGAAGTAAACGTTAAAGTGGCAATAATAAGTACTAGTGAGAATAAATGAATATTTGAATTATATAAGAGTTTTTTTGTGACAGCATAAAATCATTGTAAGAGGCCGCCACAGCCAACTATTGGAGTTGGCCTTGTTCTAATTGCTGGGCGCCAGCCAACTATTGGAGTTGGCTTCTGGATACATCACTGCGCGCAAACCAACTATTGGAGTTGGCTGTTGGAGCGATATCTTTGCCTGCAACACAGCGTTTTTTACTTTTTCCCTCATTCTCCGTGGCCCCTCCGAATAATTGACCCGAAGGTAACGCTAGAGGGTTTTCCCGCAACCTATATCTGGCCTGAGGGTCCATCTGTGCCTAATACGAAGGTGTATTGCCGGTCCAGGCATAACAATATATATATATATATATATATATATATATATATATATATATATATATATATATATATATATATATATATTATATATATATATATATATATTGTTATGAATGCTTCAAATTCATTGCAAATGATGGATTAAAAGACACATAAAATCGCCTAATCCACAAAAATGCCAATAATCGCCTAATCCATAAAAATATCAATACGGCTGAAATCAGAAAAAAAAATTCCATGAAGACCCAACTCATGAAAAGAAATTTTAGAACCTAAAATTCAAGAATATATTGAACCTCCCCATGATAATCGCAAGATTGCGAAAAGCACCCGAGCCACGTCCTACCCGCATTAAATAAAATAAAATCCGAAACCCATAGGTGAGTAGTCTACACAAATGCCCATGACGATCGAAAATCGCCTAAGCCCACGTAACCCGAAACTTACGAGAAACACAAAATTTGAGGGTTCCCATACACCCTGCTGCAATAGGCGTCGAGTTGTAACAATATCCGAAATTTCAAATTCGAATGGAAGGCACAAAACGCAGACAAAAAAAATGCAACACGATCACAGGTAGCCGAACAAATGAGGTTAAGTGAAAGTGTAGAGGAAACATTTAATTGAGTTAGGAGTCAGAAGAAAGTATGTCGCAAAGTGAGACACCTTATCTCTCTCTCTTGTCCCGTTGTAAAATTGCTTAAATGGTGCAATTGAAAAAGTTATTAACAACTTAATAGTCAAAACTGTATAGACATCCCGTTGTAAGATTGTTTAAAAGGTGCAATTGAAAAAGTCATTAACAACTTAATAATCAAAAGTTTATAGATATCCCGTTGTATAAGCATATTACAATAACAAGAGAAAAATTTTAATCATTGTTTAACCATATTAAAATAAGAAAAGAATATTGCTCCAAAGACTAGACGAGGTAGTAAAATCTGCTGAGGTGGTAAACACAGCCTCCGAACTCAGCGCCAACTTGGTTAAAATCCACTCCAAACGCGTCGAAGATCCAATTCGATCAAACTGCGAATTACCAGTTAAGTTGAAAAAAAAACAGTTTTAATTCTTATACTTGACCCTCTCTTTTTCAAAATTTTTGCAATTTTCCAGAACGGTTTGCTTGCTTTGTCAAGAGAGGAAAGATGGTTATTCCAGCACTTGTCCCTGAAGGCTGTGATTTCGCTTCTAATAGTACTATTTAAGAATTTAACATTATATAGAAATCGGTCGATCCTGTAACGAGGCCATTTTCTTCTCTCAGAGTTTCGTAGCCTAATCAGATGTAAGATATTTTCAGGAAGTGGTGCCTCATCGATTGGAGCTAAAGTGTCGTTGAATAAACCATTTAAAATTTATAAATTGAAATTAAAAAAAAAAAGGAATACAAAAAATCTGAATATAAAATAGGTGATAAAAGGAATGTGAATATAAACTAATGAAAAAAAAAGAATGTGTCGTTGAACAAACCATTTAAAATATATAAATTGAAACTAAACGTTCAATTTGCTTATACTGAATTCAACTTAAAAGTCCAATACGTGATAAAGGAACTGTAGTGATCGTAAATCACTACCCCCATCCAAATCCCCAATATTACCTATAATCCCAACCTTATTCCCATAGTGAATCATATGAGCGACAAGTTAAACCAAAAGTTAATTTGTCGCACATTGAATCAATTTAAAATTGGCTTACATCCCAATCCAATTGAATCATATGCAAGATAAATTTAAACCAAAGTCATGGATTCAATTCCTAATAATCCTAACATCATGAAATGCTTAACTCTAAATGCATTTCATGATTTCACCTTCCGGGAATTTAGTTAAGTAAATTCCTATACACTTCCCAGAATCCTATTCCAATTGAAGCACACAAAATCTTGTTTGTGCTTCTTGGAATTTTTAAATAAAATTTTTAACAAATCTCTGTTGCCACAGAGTATAAAAGGGCGGCACATTTTGGATTCGAGATCAGTTTGGATCCGGAGGCCAAAACGGCCACAATTACCAAAAGTAAAAATAAATAAAATTGCATGAATAAAACCTAATCGACTATTAATTTGACCATCCTGTCATTAAAGACAAGCGGGTCAGAGCGACACCGTCTCCCCCAATCCGGGTAAGAAAAAGGTAACAAATAATATTATGACCTTACAGAACCATATGTTCAACACGCAAATCCCCTGGATCCAAATGTGCGGACGAGATGACCAACTTTCAAACAAAATTGTTGAGAATCATAAAATGCGCGTCTTCAATTGTATTTTATTTATTGGCCTGTAGGAACCCGGAAGTTCATGACCTCACCGACTCGGCTTCGCCATCCTTCCCTGTCCTGGGCACTCTCCTTCCACGCTTGACCATTCGATCCGATCTCCTCAAGGTCAAACCTAACATTGTCCTCCCATCTCCGTCGCGGCCGTCCTACCGGTCTCTTTCCCGTTGGTCTACCGTCAAGAATTCTATGCACGGTCCTATCGTTCCCCATTCGCGCCACGTGTCCGGCCCATCTTAATCTCCGCGACTTGATTACTCTCACTATTGTAGGTTTGCGATATAGTTCTTCCAATTCGTGGTTATGGAGTCTCCTCCATTGTCCTGCCTCCTCGTCATATTTACCTCCAAAGATGCCTCTCAAAACTTTATTCTCGAATAGACGGAATTTGTTTTCTTCCCGTTTTGTGAGAGCCCATGTTTCGCATCCATATAGAACAATTGGCATGATTATGGTTCTGTAGACACGGAGCTTTATGTTACGTGATAGCAGTCTGGATTTCAGCAGTTTACTGACTGCGTGCCAACTCGCAATTGTATGAGCCTTTAAAATGTTATTTACCCAAATCATTTCCCGCAATCAACATCCTTGTCCATTCTCGTTTCTCAAGTTAAAACAAACAACTTGCGCCATAAAACGAACCACATGTTCGTTTTATCGCCCACCGACATTGAGGATCGTGAATGCTCATCAGCAAGATCCTTTGTGGATTGATCCTTTGTGTTTTTCCCTTTTGATCCCAATCCAGGAAAGGTAAAGAAAGGAAATGGCGGGTGGTAAAAGGGCCATGCAAACAAGAGGGTATCCTTCGATCTGCATGATCGAAGGAAAGAGTTTTCGTCGGTCAGACGAGGAGGAAAACAGGGAGTTGGTTCTAGACGATTGACCGAGACTGTCAGGTGTTGCATAATAAACCCCAGTTAAACTTTGGAGGAATGTTATTGAAATAAAAAATTACAAGTATAAATATTAATTGGGATACGCATTCCATTGTGAACTTACACTCGAATGTTAGCAATGCATTGTTGGGTTGCCACTCGTCGAAGACACAGTAATGACGAAGATTGTGTCCGAAGGTTGACGAAGAGCGAGGAATAGGGAGAGAGAGAGTGGATCTGAAGAAGAGTCTGAATTCTGATCTCCTCAAGGCAGGAGCCTTTTTCTGTTTGATCGATAATTTTTGTCGCACGAAGCGAAATAATCATTTTTAACTTTTTCTTTTGTTAATTTTTAATTGTAAAAGTGTGTCAAGTTTAATAACCTGTGTATTAAAATCAAAGTTAAAATCTATGTAAAGCTAAAATTGCTCAAAGTGAGAAAATAAAGGAATACACGCCCGTTGTGTGTGAAAGAGTATCCCGTTTAATTTGAGTTAATTAACTGGATAAACCACAGAAATTGTAGCAACGAAACAATCAACAAAAAAATATTGTAACAAGAATCCTTTATGTCACAACTAAGACAAGATTGGATGCGATTCCGCAGACGAGTACAACTTTAAATCAACCTGTGTTGTGTTGTTTCTTTTTTCTTTTTGTTAATTTATTTATTTTTTCTCTCCTTTTGAGAGAATGTCCTTAAGGAAACCGTGAGTACCCCTGGAACAAAAATATCTTTTAATTGTGTGCAAAAATTCATATGAAACATACCGAAAAATTAGTGAATAAAGTATGATTTGTCACTGTTTCTGTAGCCAAGTCAATACCACTCCATTCGAAAAAGCCAATATCCATGGACCCTTGTCAGTTTCTGGGGCAAACCTCAGATAATGGAAGTTAAGCACAGATGCCACATATTATTCAACTCCAGGGCGATTGTTAGGATTTTTGGACCCTATTAATAAGAGTGGAGCATCGAATAGTGCCATCTGAGTATGATAGGCAAACAATGATGTTGTCAGAAAATTGTCCCACAGAAGTTCAGCAACTAAGTCGACATTTCTTAACCATTTTCATTGTAGTCGGAGAGGTGAGTGATGCTAACAGCGATGTCGTACACGAATTCTTGATAATATACGAAGAACGCGAAACTAGTACGTTACTAAAAAATGCCGAACAAGAAGATTCAAATTTTCTTTATACGGCAACCTATGATCGAGCTCCAAGCGGCTGTGCACCTTTGGGAGTGAAGAGGAATGAAAGGATCCAATTTTTCTGTAGAATATTTCCAATATTTTTAATGCTCGCTGCAATATAATGCCATTCGACAGCATCATAGGAAACGATTTTTTATTCAATATAGATGCGTAATCGATTATAAGGAACACATCCTGCAGATTCCAATGGCCAATAGTAATTTGAATCATATGGAGGAACGGGAGTCATTGCCCTCGGGTAATGATAGTGAGCATCGAGGAAAGCCATACAGCTCTATGAGCGGGGCACCGAGCCTAATCCGTAATAAGTCAGTATGTGAATCACGATCCACCTGCCCAGACCCTCTGTTCGATTCAAACGAAAAACAAAGAGTAAAAAGCAATAAACGTAAACAGAACAGAAAGCGAAAACAAAGAAAAATTTGTGACAAAGTTTCAGCAGCAAAGACTGAAGAACAAAATGTTCCAGCAGCATATAAGACTGAAGGAACAACTCTCACTTTAAAACCCCGAAGCCAACAAGTTATAGACTTTCCTTTGAATAGTAAACACCAGGACATATCCGGCGATATAATCATTCAAAAAAAAAAAAAACCAATTATGCCAGGAGTATACGTGGGCGAAACCGTAACCAGTCCCAAGAACTCCAAATTAAAGGTGTTAATGATGAACACTTCAGAAACCGAGCAAACGGTGAATACCAAAGACGTAGACTTCATATGGGACAAGCTAGGTGATTTCAACCTGATCTCTAATCAATCAGACAACTTAATCAAAGGCAGGCTAAATAAGTTAAAGTCAATAATCGATATCAGTCACTGTAATGGTGAAGAAAAACAATCAATTCTCCAAATCTGTAGAGAATACAATGATTTATTTTTTCTCGAAGGTGACAACCTCACGTTTACAGAAGCGCTGAAACATAGAATCATTACTGACCCAAAGAAACCACCCTTATTTACCAGACCTTACAGGCTCTCAGACACACATACTCGTGCGTATCACCATCGGCATACGCACTCGCACCACATAGAGCACCATAAAACCAATCCACATATGCATTCATGCGTATCATCAGTCATAAACTTATCTGCGCACCCGTTCGTGCGTATCACCACTCACGCTGGACATTGTCACACACTAGCCTTTATGACGCATCCGATCTTCACAGCTTCCATGACAGCAACAATGTTGCACCCATCATCTCCCAGCACATTATCCCCAGCACACCAATGTAATGACCTATGTCATCGGGACTTTACGACCGATTATCCGCGACAACGTTGCATGGCAGATAATATAAAAACGATATTGTAACTTAGTCTGTAAGTTAGTTGCTCAGCAAGAGCTTGAGAATAAAGTGTGTTGTTTTTTAAAAACTCAAAAAGAGTCTTTTAATTGTAACTTACATACCGGGTAAATGACATGCTACAAAGTGGCATTATCCAACCCAGTGCTAGTCCTTGGAACTCCCCCTTGCTCTTGGTACCAAAAAATCTGACAAGGAAGGTAATAAGAGATGGAGAGTTGTGGTCGATTTCCGTAGGCTAAACGAATTAACTGTTGCCGATGCATACCCGTTACCAAATATTACGGACATACTGGATCAGGTAGGGAGGGCAACTTACTTTAGCACCCTCGACCTGGGAAGCGGATTTCATCAAATCCTCATGGACGATGAGATAGGTGCAAAACCGGGTTCAGCACCCCACATGGACATTATGAATATAACCGTATGCCGTTTGGTCTCCGCAACGCTCCCGCAACTTTTCAACGTTTAATGAACAACGTTTTGATTGGATTACAAGGATTTGACTGCTTCGTATACATCGATGACATAGTCCTTTACGGGTATAACCTGCAAGAACATAACTCCAAGCTTATACGAATATTCAATTGTTTACGTCAGAATAACCTAAAGCTCCAACCAGATAAATTTAATTTTCTGAAGAAGGAACTAATGTAACTTGGTCATATAATTTCCGAACACGGTCTTAAACCAGACCCCGAAAAGATAAAAGCTGCTAAAACATACCCCACGCCCAAAAACGCAAAGGGAGTAAAATCATTCCTCGGATTCATAGGATACTACCGGCGGTTTATAGATAATTTCTCAACCATAGCAAAGCCACTAACGAAGTTACTAAAAAAACCGAGGCATTTAAATGGGATCTTTTCTGTGATGAAGCATTCCATACTCTTAAAAATAAACTTATAGAACCCCCCATATTAACATACCCAGACTTCAGTACAGACTTTATAGTAACAACGGACGCTACCGACTTCAGTACAGACTTTATAGTAACAATGGACGCTACCGACGTTGGAATAGGCGCGGTCTTATGGCAGGGGGAAATTGGCCAGAACAAAGCAATCTGTTATGCTAGTCGCATCCTTAACGACGCCGAAACTCGGTACAGCACTACAGAAAAGGAACTGCAGGCAATTATCTACGCCTTCAAACAATTTCGCCCCTATATCTATCGACGAAGGTTCACAATATGCACAGACCACAAGCCACTACAGTGGCTTATGAATCTGAAGGACCCGACATCAAGATTGGCTCGTTGGAGAATATTGTTAGACGAATATGAATACCAAATCATTTACAAAGCAGGAAAATACAACTCCAACGCAGATGCACTTAGCCGCATCCCTATTAACCTCCAAGACACACAAGAGGTAGGCAAGATACTAGTTACCACTAGAAGCAAAACGAGAGGTCAAGGTGTTACGTGCGGCTTCCACCACCCCCATCATTTAGTTGTTTTTAATATAATTTGGTTTTAGTATAATTTGATGGTAAGCTCCTCGATAGTATACTGGTTAGTATACCCGCCTGTCACGCGGGAGACCGGGGTTCGATTCCCCGTCGGGGAGCCTTTGGCGCGAGACTAATGACCTTGCCCGAAAAAAAAACAAATCATTATGGAAAATTAAACAAGCCTCAGGACTTGCTAAATAAGGCCAAGACCGGTTCCCGGTTGTAGTGCCGATGATGATGATGATGAAGGTGGTGGAAAAAACGCACGATCCACATGTTGAGTGTGCGAACGTACCCCTATTCGAGTGTGGATCGTGTGCAAGTTCGAATTCTGTTTTCGGAGTGGATGTTGAGGGAGAGCGAGAGAGAGGTCTTTTGTGTACCTGGGTAAGGAACACCAGGTTAATATGATGTTGAATACGGTTTTTGAATCCCAGTTAGTTGATTCTTTAACGAGTTGAATACTGTTTTTGCAAAAATTCCGTTGATCGATTTTTTGCAGTAGAGTGGATTCGGAAGTGAGAAGAAGAAGAGAAGAAGCCCGTTCCTAGTTTTAGTCAAATTAAAAGTAAAGTTAAAGAATTAAAAGTAAGGTTAAAGAGTTAAAAGTAAAGTTAAAGAATTAAAAGTGGCACGGTTGTGTTTTGAAGAAATAAAGAGAACCATTTATAACGTGAATTGGACTATTTTTTGACTGCTGAACTTCGGGGAGGTCTCTGTGGACTGTGCGCAGCTGGAAGCCGGCGGAGTTGGATTGAACAAAGAGTACTCAAGTTGGTTCGGGCTTTTCTGCCGCCCATCACAGTTTCTAGAACCAAGGGTCGCCTGGTACAAGCCCTGGTTAATTTCCTCGAGCAGGAATCACGACCGCCTGCTGATCCGGAGTTACGAGGAGTTGATGACCACCGCTGGGAGAGCTGCCGAGCGAATTCACCTGAACTACAGGTAGTTTGGTTATGTAAATACAATTAATTTTCTGTGACAAAAAACAACGTCATAAAGGCACCGATGAAACATTAGTA
Source organism: Microdon myrmicae (assembly GCA_963931805.1). NCBI lineage: Eukaryota > Metazoa > Arthropoda > Insecta > Diptera > Syrphidae > Microdon > Microdon myrmicae. The sequence continues at coordinate 129,317,401 of OZ007500.1, read as the reverse complement.
GCTGCTAGTGAGGAAATTACTCCCCGACCTACCGAATGTAACATAATTCAAATTTCTAAGCCCATAGAGTATGCCAAAACCCGTTCACCTATTCAGATCTTTATACTACCTGATGAAGAATGCCAAGCCGAAAAATCACTTAAAACCATTGTGGGGTTCTTCATGGTGCCCGAAGAACCAACCATCGCTTTACCCAACCAAGCATGGTCTCGGCACCTATTTAGGCATCCCTTAAATGTAGGTTTGTAGGGGTTTCTCTATCCTATAGGAGAAACAGCCTACAATTCCAACCACAATACCTACCCATTTCCTTGATAAGTTATTTACCTGTAGAACATGTCAAAGGGACGCATAGCTAAACTCATTATTCTATGCAGATAATGCATAATTGAGTTTAGCTACAATCAACGACATACGGCAACACTATTGCGCTAACCATGGGATTTCCAGTGGAAATTCCATTCGTATTGGTTAGCAAAAACCAAGTCAAACCAGGCGACGCGGTTGTGTCATAGTCCATAGGCTTGGGTATTTATCGAACATTCCACAGAATGGTATTATATCCCCAGCCGACGCGGCGTCCTATTGACTTTTCCCAGATCACCCATTCGCTTGGGATCAATGATCTCTTTTTGCTGGTGAATAACCTTAGCTAGGTTTCCCCCTCATTTGTATTTCTTTCCACGGTTCAATGAGCTCCGACTACACCATAGCCGTACCACTGGGTCACCAGGTCATGTCAGTAGCTGCATCTGATACCAACACACACAACCAAAGCTACCCCGAGATCACAGCATATCATGTTTTCTGTTCTCTCATTCTTCATGTCCGTCAATTACCCTATTAACAAACGTTACTCACACTTTGAAGGGCGTGAGGTTGAGAGAGCAGAGGCGTGGTCTCTTTTGGTTGTCCTGTGTCTGATACCAACACACACAACCAAAGCTACCCCGAGATCACAGCATATCGTGTTTTCTGTTCTCTCATCCTTCATGTCCGTCAATTACCCTATTAACAAACGTTACTCACACTTTGACGGGCGTGAGGTTGAGAGAGCAGAGGCGTGGTCTCTTTTGGTTGTCCTGTGTCTGGAATGAAATATGAATTTCATCCCTAATTCACATCAGTTACTATCGAATAATTGCGACGGTCAGTCGCGTCGCCGCTCGCCTACGTAACAAAAGCGAAAATTGCAAAATTTCGTCTCTCTCGGCAAGGTTTCTAAGAAGTTATTATTGTCCGTTAACCACCAGTGTATTGTAATTATTAAGTGATTATAGAATTAATAAAAAAAAACAACAAATAAAACAGTGCGTCTGTATTTATTCAATCGCTTTGAGGGACGATTTTCTTCGGACAAGTAAGTACGCGGACAAGTGTGGGGAGAAAAGTGAATCCTGTGCCATACGTTGGCAACCAACACTTTGAAACCCCATAGGTTCATGACAAGATTACCACCTTGCCATGACATTAAGCTTTCAACATCATCCAACAAACCCGACAATCTGCCAGGAGACGTCGGAATTCTACCTACATAATTATTGTTGCTGATACGATCGGAAACCCAATTTGGTTATCCTTCAGACAACCGGCATAACATGGAACATGTCAATATGCAGAGTCGTGGAGCATTTCCTCACATACTGCATGATTTGTTCACCCTTGTCATCGGTCGACCTTTAACTGAACAATACAAGTGTAGGCATAGCTACCTACCTACTTTCGATCGAGTGTTGTTTCGAGTAAACATGCACCCGACCCACCGACCGATGATAAGCTATATGTAGGGATCTGTTAAATGACGCTGTACGCGTCGGCAATGGGTAAACAGATCCTTGTCTTCATAAACATGTCCAGCTGCAGCTAATTTTCACTTATCGGTTACCACCGATCATAGGCCGCAAACAAGCAACGAATTGATTATGACCGTCAAGTGTTTACTTTAAACATTCCTCCTTGCGGCAAGAGTTTTATTGACTTATGTCAATCAAGGGATCTATCCCTGGCAGTTGGCGACAGTATACCCTGCCCACACAAGGATCAACAGATGTTCACCACCGAACGCAGCAGAAGATTCCGAATTTGTCTCCTGTCGGGATTACACACGCGTTGGAGAATCTTAATGGAGTCAGATGTCAATGTCCAGAGCATATGGTTGTGTCGTTGAATTTATTTTGGAGTCCCTGTGTGTTTCACCAAGAACAAACTATAGTGTCATTTTGATTTTAAAAACAGTTTACAAGTGTAACTATTTGCCCCTTAAATTAAGTTCTTAACTACCGTGCAAACAAATTAAGAAGTGTGAACAATAGTAATTACCATAAATAAAAAAACATTAACGTTAAAAATACACAAAGTGTGCTTTTATTTTTATTTGTTTGGTTTCTGTGTCCGCTGGGTATTCTGAAACATCGGAGTTTTGTGAACAATTTTTGGTGTATTCGGTGGGTTATCCTACCCACATTAGTGACACCGAAAAAGGACACGCAACCTGATTAATGTGATCGACGCACGTAACCTGTTGTGCAGTCACAGTGCCAGAACAGATCCGTGTGCAATTGTGGCGGTAATTGCCGTAAGGCAGTGGCGACTTCATAGTGTTTTTGTTAAAAAAAAAAAAAAAAAAAAAAAAAAAAAAAAAAAAAAAAAAAAAAAACCGCAATCATCCCATGGAGTCAGATGGAAACAGTGTCTTACCAAAAAAACAAAAAAAAAAAACAAAAACAGTGACTTTTGGTGACCTAGTGACTATTCGCTGCAAGTGTCAACAACAAACAATGGCGGCAATTGTGGCGGCAATGGCTGGTCTCCGATAGACAAACAGACACTTGTGCAAGTGACAGTCGGATGGGGGATAGGAGTGAACGGAGTGCGCATGCCTGGCACAATACCCCTACACCCCACACCATCCCTAACTATACACGTCCGAACTCAAACGAAATAAAAATATACCCAAACACGATAAAATCCGCCTTGTATATTGTCATTACTTTGCCGCTAGACATAGGAGACGAATCCATCCTTGAACGAACACTTATAAAAATTCGTACCTATTGTATAAAAGAAAAGGTAAACCACATCGATATTTCTATCCCAAAACAAGAGCCAATAAACCCTCGCCCCAAAATGCCATTATACAAACATTCGCCCAAACCAAGATCATCTTGTATCTCTACTCAGATAAAAGAATATATATCAAAGACCGGCAGGATATCGATAAAATTCTCCGTGACTTCCACAATTCACCTTTTGGAGGGCGCCAGGGAATCTCCCGCACAATTAAACGTCTTAGAAAGGGGTACTTTTGGCCAACCCTCGTAAAAGATACGAAAGAATTCATACGCAAATGCGAATCATGCCAAAGAAATAAACTAACACTAAATAGAAAAATCCCCATGAAAATCACTACAACAAGTACAACCCCCTTCGAACGCGTGGCTTTGGATATTGTCGGCCCACTCTCAACTAGTTACGAAAATAATAAGTACATCTTAACTTTTCAAGATGATTTAACAAAGTTCACTGAAGCTATGCCGCTACCTAATGCGGAAGCACCCACCATAGCTCATAGTTTCGTGGAGAAAATTATATGTCGTTTTGGAATACCCGACGCGGTATTAACTGACCAAGGCACCAACTTCCTGAGCCACCTTTTTAAGGAGATATGTAAGATTCTGAAAGACAAAAAGATACAGACAACACCATATCATCCCCAAACAAATGGAGCCTTAGAACGTAGTCACCGGACGTTGGCCGAATATCTCAGACACTACGTTAACAATGACCAACTTTCATGGGACACCTGGATACCATATTCAATGTTTGTTTATAATACCACACCTCATAGTAGTACGGCATTTAGCCTAAATTTTCCTCTCCTCTGAAATTCTGTCTTTACATGGTTCAATGCGCTCTGACTACACCATAGCCGTACCACTGGGTCAGTAGCTGCATTTGTTACCAACACACACAACCAAAGCTACCCCGAGATCACCGCACATCATGTTTCTGTTCTCTCATTCTCCATGTCCGTCAATTACCCAATTAACAAAAGTTACCCACACTTCGACGAGCGTGAGGTTGAGAGAGCAGAGGCGTGGTCTCTTTCGGTTGTTCTGTGTGTGGAATGAAATACGAATTTCACCCCAGATTCAAGTCAGTCACTATTGAATCATCACAGCGGACGGTCGCGCCGCCGCTCGTCACATTAAATTCGCGAATTTTATACTAGTCAGATCTCAACCACTATCGCGTGAAGTCACGTCGCTCGCGCTAAACTTTAATTTAAACATTCGTAAGTTTATTCTAGATAAAAAACTTATCTTTCAAAAACACGTCACTACCACAATTGACAAAATAAATAATGTCGTAACAGTTCTGTATCCATTAGTGTGTAGAAAGTCAAAGCTTAGCATCGAAAATAAAATAATAATTTTTAAAACCATTTTTCAAGCTATACTCCTGTACGGCGCCCCTGTATGATGTAATTGTGCTCGCACACACAAAATAAAATTGCAAAGGTGTCAAAATACAATATTGAAAATGTTGCTAAATTTGCCACATGAACTACATGAAAACGCTAACGTTAAACCGGTAGAGTTCCTTATCGACAAAATCAATCGAAACTTCTTCGTCAATTGTTCTTTTTCTGACAATGTTCTCGTTTGCCGTCTTGCGTTATCCTAAATCACTACATATGTACTCTGTCTATGAAAATTATATCGAGGTCATTACTATATAAAATAACCGAAAGCCAGTGCAATATTAGTCTTAAGATTCAAATAAAGGTTTTTTATTGTTAGTTTTCCCTTAATTTATTATTTGTTATTCATTAAAATTGTGCTCTTGTCATTATATAGATTTAAGATTATAGTTGTTAAGGAATTGCTATCCTAAATCTCTGAAATACTAGTTGTAAAATATACCGTAAATGTAATTATCTACCAAATAAAATTGAATTGAATTGAAAATAAACATTCGTAAAATTACAGTCCGGGATCAATGCAGAAAATTTTATCTTGCGCGTAAAGTTTGATGTTTGCCACGAATAGTCGGTTTAATTGTCCTCCCGAAAATAGTTAAATTTGATCACGTTAGTTGTGCGCGTGAAATCCTTGAATGATAAGTGGAGAATAAACTCTAATGTGTAAATTGTATATCAAACGAGAACAATAAAAATGATAGTACAGTGGAACGACCTCTGAGTGTTTTCTCTAATTGCATTTACCAGGATTTTTGTGGATATTTACCGGAGCAACAACGCGGGGAAGAATTTGAATCTGTGCCCATGATCGGTACCCTACTTCTTCACCCCCACAACACAACAAAGACAAGATTGGAGGCGATTCCGGAGACGAGTACAACTTTAAATCAGCCTGTGTTGTTTTGTTTCTTTTTTCTTTTTGTTAATTTATTTATTTTTTGTCTCCTTTTGAGTTCTGTTCAATGTAGAGTGTTAGTACATTTTGGTTAAATCGCTTCTCAAATCATGTTTGGCAATTAGAACAAATTTTCTATATAATGTTAAATTATTATTTTTGTGCATAAGTGAACAATTCATTCTATCTTATGTTAAAGTCTCAGAGATGAATTCTCATACAAGTTGTTCGAGAAATTAATGTAAAATTTTTAGTAGCGTTATTTAGTCACTGAATATCGTATTCTATGAAGGACGGCCCTAGCACGTAGGCGAACATTGGGTTCCATATGACCCAATGTCCTTAAGGAAACCTTGAGTACCCCTGTAACAAAAATATCTTTTAATTGTATCCAAAAATTTATATGAACCATAACGAAAAATTAGCGAATAAAGTATCGAACTCGTGCCGTTGGCCGGAAAAAAATAATTTGTTTGTAAAATTCATGGAAGTCAAACTTAACTCGGGCTTGGCTCCAAAATTATTGTAAACTGTAGGAATTGCAGCGATCATTCTATAAACAGTTGCCCATTAATTAATGATCGTGTGTATGAAGTTAACATGCGTATGATTTTTGCAATGGGTTTGGTATTGGAATCAATGGCATTGAAAGGTTCTGCGCTTTCATGGACCCTCCAAAGCCAGATTTTCAACTTGTTACATAATTAACAATGCTAATTTCCATCCCCACGTTCCGTCTAAATCAATACGCAAATTCGCGTCCTTATTACCTAATCACACACATATCATACCCAAAAACAACATTGTCCTACACTTTATTAGCTCCTTTTAATTTTCCGTAACGAAATATAATCCCAAAAGCAGTTTTCATGGTCAAACTTTCCATCACGTAGGGTAGTCTATTCAACCATGAATAGTCATAAACACAAACGGAAATTGTACATACAAACATTTTCCACCCTTTCCATCCCCTAACTTCCAAATGTCGTAATTCTCCCCCAAATGAATTACAAAATTCTCTTAACGAGGGCATGAAATAATGTTTACACATATTTTTAGGTACATTGACCCTTCCCAGCAAATTTCCCAGTACATTGCCATTATATACTTATGTAACTGATGATTCATTGGAAGGGGTTTGAGGCCGGCAAGAGCCGAAACCAAATTTCAGTTAATCAATAAATGGTAAGGTGGGGGCAAATTTGTGCCCTCGTATAAAAGGACGCGAGAGAGGGGGATTCGCGTTATTTTTTTGGAAACTAAATTGTTGTGTTTTAAAAATCGCCATAGCGTGTCGTCGGTTTTGAAAGTTGCTGACAGTGTGAGACAATATAGTCGAGAGTCAGGAGTCGGTTGTCGTAATTAATGTGTCGAGAAGTGGTTGGTAAGAAGTCGAGTCAGAAAGTCGCACAAGTGAAAGCTAATTTAATTAAAAGAAAAAAGAAGGAAAACGGGCAAGGAAACGTGGAAGTCAAGGAAAACAAATAAAACGTAAAAAGGACTGTTAAATTGTGTTAAAATAATAAAATAACAAAAAAGTGCGAAAAGCAAAAATAAAAATATTGTTTTTATTACTGCAAATAAAGTGGAACACAGAGAACTAGGTCAAAAGTAATACTTAAAAATTGATATTGCTTGTATTTGCAACATAGAGAAGTAACTCAAAAGTAATAATTAAAAACTAATGATATTGTTTGTTTTTGCAACATAGAGATTTAACTAAACATAAAGATATTGTTTGTATTTGCAACAAACAGAGAATTAACTAAACATTAATAATTAAAAACTAAATAAAAAAAAATATTGTATGGAAATAAAAAGACTAAAATTAAACTGCAACATAGTGAATTTGTTCAGGGGTGTTATATATATACACCGTTCAACGAACCCCACGGATCTAAGTAAGGTCGAGAAGCAGCATTAACCCCATCGAGTCAAACACCGGGCAGCACTGTGAGTACCATTCCTATCTTATTTTAATTGTGCACAAAATTTTGCAACAAAGTAGCGTACGATAAGATTATTTCTAATATTGCGATTGCTAACGAACGCGTGCAAACTTTGTTTGAAAATTGCAGATGAAAAAAAAAAGTATTGTCTGTAAAGGACAATAATAGCGATGGGCTTACAGTATCTGGCGATGGTTCGTGAAGAAAGCAAGGTTTTTCTTCTCTTTTCGGGCTCGTTACGCTAATTGGTTGGTATACTGGTAAAGTGTTGGGTGTTTGTGTCAAATCAAAGTATTGTAAAGTGTGTGAATATTGGAAGAAAAAAGATGAACTGCAGAATATGACGGTTTTACTAACCATGAATTGCATTGCAAAGCAAATCATGAGGGTCCAGTGGGCAAGATGGAGGTCGACGCCATCGTTGACATGTTCCAGTGTTCCGAATCACTTCATAATGTGAAATACGTCAACTACATTGGCGATGGGGTTATTATATAATTAAGTTCATTTAATTATCAGCCCCCTATTGCAATCTCGTGTCGGCACATGAATATCCTTTACCAATATCAACATATCACATACTAATGCAATAGAATATTCCCACATACAATAGATAAATAATTTAAATAAATTAAAACCCCTATTTCAAAATCACTAATATACCGCACACAGCCATAGTCTCCTAATTCCGTTTCCACAAAATAACAATCGCCTAAAAGGATATTGAATGGAACGGCACGAGACTTCCTTCTTCTGAATCAATTCGTGTACGCGTGTGTTAAGTGTGATGATGTAATAGATAAAGAGGACATACAAAAGATCATTGACACCCCTCAACCAAAAAACGCCATCCGATTTTAAACTCAGGTGACCCCCCCGGGCAATAAAACTATTAATCGCATATTTTAAAGTCAATAACCAAATAATACAAAAGCAATTGATTGCATATGTCAAAAGCAATTGCCCAATAACGCAAAAGCTATTAATTGCGTATTCCGGGGCAATTAACAAACCACGGGAAGGCAATTAATTGAAGTCAAGCACAAAATAATTAATCGTGTCAGTTCGCAACGACGGATATTGAACTGTGGCGTAAGGCGATGAAGAGATATCGGCTGACGCCGCAGTAAAACAAATTATGTTAAAATCCGGAAATCGGGTCGATGAAAATGTAATTGCATGATCGTCAAACTTGGAGCCCGAAGTGTTGTGAAACGATTAGGAGGAAATTAGCAGGTAGTCAGTGGTTGGTCGACTGCTAGGTAGATCGCGGAAGGAATTGGCGTCGTTGATTGGTAAGAAGATCTCGAAAGTGAATGTGCCGGGAGAGCCGAACAGATAATTGCGTTTGAGGGAGTGTAGATAGATAGTGCAGTTTCGGGATACTTTGAAAGTTTAAAAATAAGAAAGTCGCGAAAGATGGAAATAAGACGTGATATAAACAAAGAGTAGAAAGACAAATAAAGTACATGTAAATATCTTTCATGAAGAACATTGGAAAGTAGAATCGTAAAATTAATAAGAAGTTAAAACAATAAGACATCCAGTGTATAATAAAGTTAAGACTAAAGGAGATCGAGATTAGTGAGTGGAATAAATAAACATTGAAACTGGAAGACGAGCAAAGTATCTTTAACTTCTATAAATGATCAAAATGTGAAACTAGTAAATAGTGAAATTGTACGGTTAATAAAGTGTGCAATAGACCTGTGGGGGTCGGTGGTTGCTGGTGCGCCAACGTATGGCGCTATTTCACTACCGCCCTACTTACGTGTTCATCGCAACCGTCGTTGGAAATTCGTGGTGCCAAGGGAAATGAAAATACCTGTTTTATTTGTAGACGTTCCTTTAAATGTGTTCTTTATTCTGCTCCCGCACAGTTCGGCTTAACTTTATACAATTAATTCACGCACTTAATCGTAAAGATCGCAACCTTGTCACTTGAATCTACTTAATTACCACCACTCGGCCATGTCATAAGATCTTATTCTCTCCACACTCTCGATACTAGAAGCACTTAATGGATAATCCAAATGATCAGTTATTTTGCTTCAGTGCGTGGCACTTTTCACTTTGCCAACTACTTTTTACTACTCAAAAGCGGTTTAAACCAACGGTGAGAACCGACCCTCCGATCGCATATCTACGCAGCTTGAGGGTTCAGAAAGAAGGCGGACTCCCGGTCGATTCGGGTGAAGGTAACACGCGACTGTGTGCACTCGGTGGTACTTGGATTGCGACTCTTTGTTGTGGACGCTACGGTGGATAAATTGCGACTGACTCATGGAGTTGAAAATCCATTGCGTTGTGGTAGTGGCATCGTAAACTCATTGTCACTTCCTAAGAATCTAGTGGAAGAGTTGCTATGCCTATGCATATGAGTTTAGTTCCAGCGAATCCTTGCCGTATAAGCTAAGTTGGATTCGTTGGTTGTGTATACCAGGAAATTGAAATTGCTTGGCTGCAAGAAAGGAAATGTTAACCGAGATAATTTCGGGGGGAATGTGCGCGGCTTGGTATACTTGCTAATGTTCCGTTGAGGATTTGAATATACGCTTTGTTAAGGCATATGAACTTCGGAGAAATGTGTGCGGCTTGGTATACTTGCTAATGTTCCGTTGAGGATTTGATTTTTGCATGTTTGCAGGTTAGGGTTGTGGGTTGGTTCTCCGTGTGATGTAGAGAACCCCCACAGACCCATGCTAGGAGAAAATAATAAAGTAACAGTGACATGCTAATAATCCGTAAGACGGAAGGTTAATTAAAGTGTGTATTAGAACTATACATATATAGATATATATATATATATATATATATAGATAAAATATTGTGAAATCATTGTGTGAGTTTAACCAATAATATTAAGGACCTATACATGGTAATAATCCCTTTTGTAAAAATTGTTAAGACTAGCATAAGAAAAACTATAAAGATAAACAATAGAAATCGAATAAAAGTAGATGTGAATCAAATAAAGGTTCGGAGTTTCAATCCTTTCAAGGTTTGGCGTAAAAAGAAGATTTGGTCGCGTTTCATTTTTTATCGTGATTCTGCCAACGGTGGTTACCCAAAGACATAACTCGTGCGGTTGTGCTCTCCGTGGATTTAAAACCGGAGAAAAAATCAGGTTGTCAAATTGTAAAAACAATAGAATTAAAAGAAAAAAAAAAGTATAAAAAATATGAATAAAATAAGAGTGAGAGTGTTCTTTTGTGTCCTGTTTGTGCTGCAGTTTCCGTTAGCTTCCAGGTCAGGGTGAGTTTGGTGACATGTAAATATACTAAATAATTGTTAAACTATCTTTAACACTAGGTTTACGGGACGCGTCATTTTGACGCATTTCAAATTTTATAAGGAAATGTACAAACACCGTTTGCATTTTTATCTTATCTCTTGTATTGACTTTTGTCCAGTGGTCGAGATAAATATATATTGTGGTCTACTTTTTTCAAAAGTGTTGAAATATTGTAATTCTTTATGTGGTATACCTATCTCTACGGATATGCGTCAATTTGACGTTATACAAAGACAAAGCGATAAACAACTTTTGCGCAATAAGAGAAAGAAGGGAATGCAGAATGTCAGTTGATGTTAGAGTGCGAAGAGATTTAGAAGGTTTCAGTTGCTTAGTTCGAGTATTGAAAAATAAAGTACTTTTTTGAATTAGTGATATTATTGTGAACCTCAATTTTATAATATTTTGATAAAAAGCCCTTCTGTATCATCTAAGTATGTCTAGAAGAGGAAATAAAATTTTACAAAACATAGTTAGTATTTGTGAAGAATGTTCTGGCTCTGATGAGGATGAAAATGAAGTGATTCAAGACGAGGATAAAATCGAGATTTTGGAATCTGATGAAAGTATGCAAACAGGGGACTCATCAGACATTGAAAAAGAAAATCATCAGAAATTTGGTCTTTGCAGAAAAAGGATGCGTATCCTATCCGATTCTGAATCCGAGAATGAGACAAATATTAGGAGATCGTTCCAAAATTCGGAGGCACTCTGTGATACAGAAATAGCGGTCGATGGAACCACTTGGACGAAATTGAAAGTGGGCGGATCTAGTGGTCGCTATCCTTTCCACACAATCTTCAAATACATCGCTGGGCCTACTGGCTACGCAAAACGCAATGTGATGGAAGGTAACGTAAGCAGTGCTTTTCATTTGATTATAACCAAAAAGATGATAGAACATATAAAAAGTTGTACTGAAGAAGAAGCAGGTCGTGTTTTGAAAGGAGATTGGAAGATTTCAACCACAAAGTTGCTTGCATTTATTGGGATTTTGTACGCTAGGGGAGCGTATGAAGCAAATTCGCTGAATGCTTTTTATTTGTGGTCCAAAGAATGGGGACCTGCTTTTTTTTCTAATACAATGTCCAGAGATGATTTCATGCAAATTCTTCGATTTGTCCGATTTGATAAAAAAACGGAACGATCTAGACGTTTACGCACCGACAAATTTGCAATGATATCCGAAATATGGAATCAATTTATACACAATAGCCAATGCTGTTATAAACCTCACGAAAATATTTCAATAGACGAGCAACTGTTTCCTACTACAGCCCGCTGCAAATTTACCCAATACATGCCAAATAAGCCTTACAAATTTGGTATAAAATTTTGGTTGGCAGTAGATGTGCAATCTAAATACGTTATGAATGGGATCCCTTACCTAGGGAAGGATGAAACGCGAAATTCAACACCGTTGGGCGAATTTGTAGTTATGAAGTTAGCGGAACCATATCTTCATCACGGAAGAAATATAACTACGGATAATTTTTTCACCAGTATTCCTCTAGCTGAAAAATTAGTTGCAAAAGGAACCAGTTTCGTTGGAACTATTCGAGCCAACAAAAGAGAACTGCCAAAGCCAGCAAAAAGCAAGAAAGATAAAATGAAGTTGTATTCTTCAGAACATTATAAATCAGGAAACTGCATACTTACTATATATAAAAGTAAGCCAAATCTAAAGGTGCTGTTACTAAGTACTAAGCATACTTTTATAAAAATAAAAGACAATAAAAAACATACCCCGGAAACAATAGCATATTACAATGGTACAAAGTTTGGAGTCGACGTAGTAGACCAAATGGCTCGCAAATATACTAGCAAATCAGCATCTTTTCGATGGCCTCTCCAGGTGTTCTTCAACATTATAGATTTAGCGGCAATAAACGCATGGATATTATACACAGAGTGTACTGGGTCAAAATTATCCAGAAAGGAGTTTCTATTTCAGTTGGCCAAAGAACTTACAGAAGAAGAAAAGAAAAAATCCAACAACATAGATTATAATCACCCGTTACCTAGTACTTCGGGAGAACGTAGGACTTGCCAAATTGGCTTTTGTAAAAGAAACAGGAGCAATAATATCTGTAAAATATGTCAAAAGGTTGTATGCGGAAAATGTAGAAACAAAATTGAGTATTTGTGTAAAAAATGTGCGTAATAAATGTCAAATATTGAAATAATCTGTAATAAAACTATTGAATAATAAAACCTTTCCATAAATATATATCTCACATTTTCATTTTTTTTCTTATAGTATATAATTACATTATTTTCTAAGTGTTGTTATATGTATTCGTCTCTGCGTCAAATTGACGCGTGTTCGTAGAGATAGGTATATCAGAAACGTCAGTAAACCTAGTGTTAATAGGGTGTTACGGACTCCACGTCCAAGGCCTTACCCAAAATCTCCAAATTTCTCCCCTCTACTCTACTTCTTCATTTATAATTGCGCCAAGTAGTAAATTTGCATAAACGACTATTTGCAAATTTACATAAAAATTACTTGGCATAAAATAAAAAATAAGGGCGTTGGCGTCGTAATAAAATTAAGACGTCAAAGCGAAAAAAAAAAAAAAAAGAAGAGTTCAGTTGTGAAAAAGAATTTGAGAATCGACGACACGAATAACGGGAGTAACTACACCGCCAGTACCCGAAGCGAGTGTTAATAAGTCAAGATAACCGCCGGAGTAACAAGGGTATCAAGAATCCTACGCCCCCTGCAACTAGAAATCAGAAGTGTCGACCTACGAAGAGGTCTGACATCACCTCCACGTAAATCATTTTAATATTACAATATATTCATTGATAATTTCATTTACAACATTGTTACGGGTAACTCCCACACCGCCCTTGTCGAGGCGAGAAAAGTATTCAAAACGAACAGCCATACATAACATGTAAACGTTAAACAGTTTCAAATTAAACTTAAATACGATTAAACCAACACTAAATGAATACAAAACACAACGTACATTGTGATTTATCACATAAATTAAACATATCCATTTAAACAATGTACATTTCACATTTTAAATACACATAAAGTATACATTACATTTGGTATAAAAACTATAAAAAACAAAAACAACTGGTGCACAAACCTGCATAAGCTAAATTCGACAATGACGTCTTCGATCAGTCTCGGGACAGTCATGACCAAGTTTCTTCGCTGAGGCAACGGTGTCCAGGAAACAAAGAGGTAACGGAGGCAGAGATACCGCAGACAGTTTTGGTTTTGGCTTTTAAAAAGTGTAAAGAAACAGTTTTTGTGTGGTCTTTGTCTTTTGCCGTCAGAGAGTTTTTTGGTGACATCGGACCGTCCTACATAGGACACGCATTCGACCAACTAACTGCCGTCGACATAATACTTGCAATGTCGACCAAAGCAGATACCGAAGGAACGTGTGCAGCGAATGGAGAAAATTATGATCCAAACGTTCACATAGCTTCCACAAACAACGGCCAATAGAAAGGGCGGCTTGAATTCCAAAATCGTCATTAAATCTACATAGCAGCTGCAATAGCGGTTGTCCAATATAACGATTCCAGAATCGTCACCAAGCAAAAATAGCAAATGCTCAAAGTGACGATTCGGAAATCAGCAACCAGCTGCTGCTAAGAATGTTGCATAATAAGCCCCACGGCTAAACTTTGGAGTATACATATAATATAATACATACAATTGTGTATACATATAATATAATACAATAATATACTTAGATACATCCCATAACATAACGTTATCAATTCAATTCATGTTTGAACAGCTGCAGGTTTCTGCTTCTATCCTCTCTTCAACGCGCGTTCGTTGTCCTTCCTTCCAAAAGGAAGACATTCATTTTTCCAGTAGCAACGATATCTATAAAGAACCTTGTGGCAGCTCTTGCAAACGCCACTACTCACCTCCCTACCTACCACCAGGTAACCCCTTTTTTATAAGCCTTCGGCGCCAATAAATCGTGTAGTTACCTGCATTAGCATTTCGAATAACCGCAATGCCTGCTGATACGGAAAGTGTATCAGCAATAACAGGCATTCCCCAAAATAGAAACGCTTAAAATATCTAAGAGTATAACATGGGCATTTTAAAACCTGAAAAGTATGACTTACCTGCCCATACGACCAACCACCAGCTGCAATATTTAACTGCGCTGTTTAAACATCACCAAAACCCAAGCATAGCCATAGGAAGTGCAAATTGGTCGCACATCTAGCAACCAACATTGCATTATTTCCTACCAAGAAATTGGTCATAAGAAGCGGCGACAATGCAACAAGAGATGTTTATATTTCTCTTGATTCGTACACGAAATGCCAACATCGGCCGCTAACTCGAGCCACACACAGGGAAACTCGCATCTGACGGCAAACTGGCAATATAGAACTCACCGGTGTAAATACACGTACGCCGGTGCGTCTTTGTCAATGCCAACATCCAACATGCGCACGATCGGCAATCATGCTACAATGTAGGCGCTGATCGTGCAAATACAATGATCGGTTCAGAACAACTCGTCCCCGGCTGCGAATGTGTTATTTTTCATGTATACGCGATGTCTATGGTTCGCATGCTGGCCGACACAACATGAAGACCAACAAGGGATCATGATGTGTGTTCAACCCTTCGATGGTAGGGAAAACGTAAAAAGAAAAATGACCAAATATGGTCATCGAGGCGATAGATAGATTTTTGGTATCCTGTCGCTTGGAGAGCAATGGGTAGCGTTGTGGATATAACATAGACCAGTATCGATCGAATAGTTGCGACAAGCAGATCACGAACGACACCTCGTTCCGCTGCCGGTGGTTTAAATACAGTTACAACGTGCGCTTATTGAACATGAAATTCGATACATTTAACGCAGTGCACTCTTGGTTTTAAAAACGATTGTATACGGTGGTTTAAATACAGTTACAACGTGCGCTTATTGAACATAAAATTCGATACATTTAACGCAGTGCACTCTTGGTTTTAAAAACGATTGTATACGGTGATAAATACAGCACAACGTGCACTTATTGAACATAAAATTCAATACATTAAATACTTGTGTGCGTGAATACAATACATAAAATTCAATACATTAAATACTTATTGTGCTTAGATTTAATACATTAAATACTTATTGTGCTTAGATTTAATACATTAAATATTATACATTAAATACTTTGTGTGCGTGAATACAATATATAAAATTCAATACATTAAATACTTTATGTGCTTAGATTTAATACATTAAATACATATTGTGCTTAGATTTAATACATTAAATACTTTGTGTGCGTGAATACAATACATAAAATTCAATACATTAAATACTTTATGTGCTTAGATTTAATACATTAAATACTTATTGTGCTTAGATTTAATACAGTGGTGCCTCGCATAACGAACGCCTCGCACAGCGAACGCTGCACACAACGAACTTCCTTTTCGTTCATTTCACGATTCATACAACGAACTTCGCTGCACACAACGAACTTCGCTTCACACAACGAAGTCGCCCACTTCACACGATCACTGCCGATTTATTGCATCCTTCCGCGCAGGCAGTCGTTAGTCACTGAGCAGTACGCTTAACTTACGCACGTGTCGCAGCAATCGTTCATCATTACGAATTAAATCGCACACGTATCACGGCAGTCGTCCTTTTAAGATAAACTCAACATTTTTTTTATATGATGGGTTCTAAAAAAAGCAGGAAGGTGATTTCTCTTGAAATGAAACAGGAAATAATTAGAAGGAGTGAATGTGGGGTAAAACAGTGTGACCTCGTCAAAGAGTTTGGCCTCAACAAGACCACCATTTTCACCATTTTGACAAACAAGGATGCAATAAAATCAGCCAAAGTAGCCAAAGGAGTATCAAAACTATTTAATGAAAAACATAGATCTTCAATCCACGAGGAAATGGAGAGGCTATTAGCGATTTGGATTAAGGACAGGCAGGTGAAAGGTGACGTAACAACCCAAGATATTATCTGTCACAAGGCCAAGATAATTTATGAAGATCTAAAGAAAAACATCCCTGGAAGTAGCAGCAATCCAGATAATAAAGAAGATTTCAAAGCCAGCAGGGGGTGGTTTTTTAGATTTAAGAAAAGGTATGAAATCCACAGCGTTAATATGCATGGTGAGGCTTTCGGCGCTGATAAAAAAGAAGCAGAAAAGTTCTCTATTAATTTTCAAAAATTTATTATGGATGAAGGATACTGCCCACAACAAGTGTTCAATGCCGATGAAACGGGTCTTTTCTGGAAAAGAATGCCGAGCAGAACCGAGCAGAAGAAAAGAGAGAAACAAACGACTTTGGACAGGTTTTTCACTGCACCATCGGCCAAAAAGCGGAAAATGGATGAATTCGATTATTTCTTAAAATTAAAAAATGTGTGTTTTTTTCATTATGTTTTTAGATGTATCTAAATAAAAATAATAACAAAAAATTTATCTTTTTTTTATGTCATCTTACCATATTTTATGCTACAGAACGAATTATTTTTTTTAACATGTATTGTTATGGGAAAACGCGTTTCACATAACGAACTTGCTCCTGGAACGAATTAAGTTCGTTGTGTGAGGCACCACTGTACATTAAATATTATACCTTAAATACTTTATAAACTTAAATTTAGTACATTAAATACTTTATGTGCTTAAGTTCAATACATCAAATGTAATACATTAAATACTTTGTACAATAAAGAAAATAGACTTAAGGAACCAGCCGTTGTTTATATAGAGCGCCGAAACACCACGATCGAACAAGCAGTTGGGACGTCTCGGTGAACCAGTGTCGGACGGACACCCTACCGAGACAAGGCTAAGAGACACCTCATAATTCCACTATAGAACCCATAACCTTCCAATGGGACGCGGGTGGTTTCCCATTGGTCACGAATGGCCGAAGGGTTGTTTCTCCTGCGATGGTGTGCGTGGAAACGCATCGCAGGCATTGAGGCTGGGTCAATTTCTTTTAGCTAAAGTCGAGTCAGATTTGAACCGCTGAAGGAGATCCTCATGTCGAGACCGTTGCATGTCACAGTTTATAATTTC
Source organism: Microdon myrmicae (assembly GCA_963931805.1). Classification (NCBI taxonomy): domain Eukaryota; kingdom Metazoa; phylum Arthropoda; class Insecta; order Diptera; family Syrphidae; genus Microdon; species Microdon myrmicae. The sequence goes on along the minus strand of OZ007500.1, from coordinate 129,299,720 downwards.
TTGAACTATCCTATCAATGTTGTGAATATTAATGTGCATTACAGTAACTTTAACTTGTACGTCAGCGTCTTGAACTATCCTATTAATTCTGTGAATACTTATATTGCCTTCAGGAACTTGTACGTCAGTTCCTTGAACAATCCTTCTAATTCTGTGAATACTTATGTTGCCTTCAGGAACTTGTACATCAGTGCCTTGAACTGTCCTATCAATGTTGTGAATATGAATGTGCATTACAGTAACTTTAACTTGTACGTCAGTGCCTTGAACTATCCTAATAATGTAGTGAATACTAATGTTGCCTTACAGTAACTTTAACTTTAACTTGTATGTCAGTGCCACGAACAATTCCATTAATTTTTGTGTAAATTAGACCTTTTTGACTGTTGATGCAAATAAACGAAAAATCGAGAAAACCCATGTCAAGTGTTCTATTTGGTTTTTCTCTCCTTCATGGTGAACAGTTTTCTGTGGACAAGTGTTGAGAACCAGTGTTATGGAACACAATTAAACTTATTTCTGCCTCAATATAACAACTGTTAACACAACATTCCAACTGGAAACCAGCATAAAGTTACAACAGGCCAACGAATATATATATCACAACTCCATAAATATATGCAACAACTGGCGCATGAACTACTTCATGCAACGACTTACTTCATGCAACAACTGGCGTTGGGGAATCCTTCATGTAACAACCTCACCTCAATTGATATAACAAACTGGCGAAATACTTTATGCCACAATTGGCACGGCGGACTTCCCCCTCTCCCAACTTATTATATGACAACTGGCCGGCCGAAGGCGCCCCCCAAATTATACATCCACTGGCGCTGTGGAAAGTATATTTTCTGTTTTTATTTAATACTCCACATTAATTTAATAATCTGCATGAGTAAAAGATTGTACAAGTACCTTTAATCGCCATCGCCATTGCCCCATCGAGGAGTAAAGAATATAAATTCTATTTTTATTTAATACTCCACATTAATTTAATACTCTAAATTATTATTGATTATTGATTGTATTCTTGAATCCTTTTATATGGTCTAGAATTAAATACGAGCTGAGGCACGAACCTGCATCGTGTTGATTTTGAAAGGTCGGTTAGGTAGGGTTTCTTTTCGGCGAGATGGCAAGAGATGGAGGGATGTTACGTGCGCCTCCCGCCGCCCCCATCATTTAATAGCTTTTAATATAATTTGGTTTTTAATATAATTTGATGGTAAGGTGGTGGGAAAAGCACACGATCCACATGTTGAGTGTGCGAACATACTCCTGTTCGAGTGTGGATCGTGTGCAAGATCGGAGTGGATGTTGATGGAGAGGGAGAGAAAGGAACAACAAGTTTATTTTGATTCCGTTGTTGACTGTTGTTTTTAAGATACGGTTTTACGAGTTCAGTTGGTCAGCAGCAGAAAAAGAGATAAGAGAAGAAGGAACGCCCGTTCCTATGATTGAATTGTGTTAAAGTAAAGTTTAAGGAATTAAAAGGAGAATGAATAAATTATTTCAATCCTAAAGTTTACAAGCGGTGTGCAATCCAACGAATTGGAGATCGAGGGAGAGAGGGGTATTTTCCCTGTCCAGAGTGAGTAAAATAAATTGAACTGGTCACCAAGAAGGAAGAATCAGGAACCGAGGAAAGTGTAAAACCGTGCGATACGAGCTCAATGCGCAATGGAAAAAACTAGCTGCTGACCCGGAGGTGTGGAGAATTATATCGAGTGCCTTGGAAATTACCTCCAACTTAGTTCACGGGGAATCGAGGACCACAGCCAAAGGGAAGACTGCTGCACAGACCGGAGCCGATCACGGCAGGATTGATGAACTAGTCACCAAGAAGGAAGAATCAGGTAACCAATTTATACTATTATCAAATATCAAAATTTTTGTGGCTTTATACACCACAACTGGCGCTGCGGACAGAATCTGTCCGAGAGACCACAGCAGTTGTAGCAGCAACGCGTACGATCTTCGAACAATTGGTTCTATATATATCACAAGTGGAGCAGCCACGTATTTTAAATACATTTATATCAAATTTTCTGTGGCAAAAATACCACAGGGAGAGAGAGTAGTCTTTTTCTTTGTAGTTCTTTTTTGATCTGTTCTGAAGTTGAAAGTCAAAAAACCCGTCCCTGGAGGACGTATTTGAATTATTGAATTTTTTTGTCTAAACTAAGATGTGTTTTTAAATAATATTAAATAACAGTCAAAGTCGTCCACGAAGGACTATAATTAAGTTTAGTTTCTTTTGTTTTGTGTTTAATTGGAAATAATATGAGACAGTGATGAACCACTGAAGCTGCTGGTTGCGGAAGAGTTTGATGCCCAGGCGGACGGTGCTGAACTTGTTTTTTGTTGCTTGGAACTGGAGGGAATCCAGCGGTGGATCATAATTGGGTATATCGGTAAGCCCACTTACAAATTTTAAAGTAGTTTCTTGCTGCAGCGGAGGCGACGTAACTGGTTCGGGGCGACACAGTTGTTCCCCGTATCTCTTACCGCTGCTGCGGTACGTAGAATTCCCGAAACCGAACTGAGGTTTCCCTAAAGGTGATTCAGATGCCTTCATACTGAATGCAAGTTTGGTCAATATATAACCCCTCGGCACATTGACAACAGGAAAATATAGGGAATAATGATACAATACATAACGACACGACATCAAGAACAAAGAAATAGACTACCCGAGACAGATCTGTAACCACTACGGTAACAGTTGGCGTTGCGAACAGTATATGTGTATAATGCATATCAATTTGTTTTATAATTATAATTTATATATATATTGTTATGGATGCTGCAAATCCATCGGAGAAAATCTTATTTGATATTCTAACCCTATATCCATCCATAAGAAATATTTGCATAATTCACAAAATATTCCAAGTCCCATAATATGATATCCATCCAAAGGAAACAATTTTGCATAATTCACAAAATACTCCAAATATGATCCATAAGATACAAAGTAACCTATACAGAAATACGAACCCCATGGAAGCCGCTAACAAACGTTTTTGCATGATCGACAAAAAGCAATACGATTACGGGCAGCCGACGAGGCAGACAGAGTCGGAAATGAATGTGAGTTCGTTTTGAGTCTTGGAGAACGTCCGATCTCGTGTTTATATTCTAGATAAATCGAATTAACAAAGTAAAGTGTAAATAGAAATTAAAGACACATAGTTAAATAACTGTGTAAAAATTAAAGAGAATAAAGTTTAAATTGTAGAATAAAAAGAAAACAAAGTTAAATTGTAGAATAAAGTTAAATTGTAAAATAAAGTTAGATTGTAAAATAAGAGAATAAAATTAAATTGAAGTTAAATTGTAGAATAAAGTTAAATTGTAAAATAAAGTTAGATTGTAAAATAAAGTTAAATTGTAAAATAAAGTTAGATTGAAAAATAAAGTTAGATTGTAAAATAAAGTTAGATTGTAGAATAAGAGAATAAAGTGTAAATACAGTTTAAATCTGTTATGAAATATTCGAGTTAAAATAAGATTGTAATCAATTAAATATTGTAAATTATACTAATTAGTGACTAGTAATTAATAAAGTTAGGTTTAAGGTGAATGAAAATAATCGTCTTTTGAAAAAAAAAAAGTGACTCCACGCCGTAACACTTCCTTGGCTCCAGCATCCACCCCCCTAGTCCAACGGAAAAGCCAGAGGCGAACTGTGTCGCATCTCGCTTCACAAACTAGCGTAGCCAACGTCAAAATTGTATTGACACCTTAACTGTCAAAAGTACGTCGCATCATTCGTCCAGTTTCGTTTAGTTATCGTTCTGCAAGGCATAGCCCCGCCTACTTCCGTTCATCAAAGGACTTTCGTTAAGATGGCGGCCATTAAAGATTTCAATGGTGAAGATCCTTTCACAACCCGTTCACTTTTTTCGTCGTACCAAAGCGTAGCAGTCGCTTCTTTCGTAGCATCTATTCGAATAACCTTTGCAGCCATATTGTGTTTTTGTTTCTTACAATATGCGCAATTTAATTTCGTGTCGTTTGGCTAATAATATTAATTGATCAATTCGTGTCGTATGTACAATTTATATGTACTAAAGTGAATCTGTTAGTTACAAATGATCTAATAAAATAAAGAAATTAACAAATATTTTATGCGTCTGTTATAATCCAGCGCCGTGCTTCCTCGTTAGAGGGAAGAGCGTGGACCTTTTATTTTTTCTTTATTTAATATTCTTTCAACAATTCGCGTTTCAATGTTTATTCGCTCCGATTGAAAATATGTTTGTGCGGAAATTTATTGCAATTCATAATCAATTATCAAAGAAAAAACTATTCACTATGTTTTTCGTCTCTTCGATATTATTTAATTTTTTTTTTTTCTATTTTCGTCTCCTCAGTTTATTCTCGTCTCTCTTTTTATTCTTACTCGTCTTTAATCTGTATCTCTTCTTACTCTAATCTCAACTCTTTTCTCAAACTAACTTCCAATCTCAACTCCTTCTTAACTTCTCTCTCAACTGATATCTTTTTCTCAAACCCTTAATCTCAACTCTTTTCTCAAACTAACTTTACAATGAATTTTTCCCTCTTCTTATATAACTTTGTGTTGTAATTTACTGTAAATTATAACTTGAACAAAAACAATTTTATCAAAGTATTACTTAATCTACTGTGACTTTTAATTTTGAACAAACTTTGAACGAAACTCAAAGAGCTATGTTTCGAATGAAAAAAGGGGCATGTATGAAGTGTACTGAAACTGATTTGATATAGAATATAGTGGATGTTTATTTATGATATATATTAAATGAGAATGTTAGATATGTTAAGAGAATGTTTTAAGGATGTGTTAGATAAATAATGAGATTCAGTGTTAAAGTTAATAATCATAAGGACAGTAGTATTCTGGAATACTACACGTCGTTTTTATTTGAATCGGCTTTCGTTTTTCGTTTTTTACAAATTTATAAATTACACGGTAAACGCACCGTGCTAAAACATTGGTCCTTCGAGCCGGATCGGTTTTAAATGAAAGAATCAGTGCATTTTATGTTAAAGCGGTCTTGTGAAACAATTTAAATCAGTTGAACACGTGAAACTCGGTGCTATTTTAATCGGTCCTTTTGAAAACTGAACTCGTAAATCAGTGATTAATTGTGTGAACACTATCGTGCGGTTTATTCGAAAACCATTTAAATAAAATATTGGCATTCCCCACGTGATTAAAAAACAACGTTGGAAACAGTCCTGACCAGCGACACCAAGCCCAGGAGCGTCGAGATCCAGGAGAAGACAACCAACGTGGAAACACCAACGTGGGAAGAATTGCGACACCAGAGCGTTTGGCCAGAACCAAGAATGCCAATAACTTTAGGTGAGTCACTTAGTGCTAAGGTTTTAAAGAGCTACCTACGAGTAATCATAAAAAAAAAATAAAGTTTTTCCGTATTATTCTTTTATTATTGCATAACTTGCGCCCACAAATTAGTGTCAGTGTCTTATTTCCCCTTCTTGTGCATTCCTCTTCTTTAACTTTCGAAAAAATTCCTTCTACTTGCGTATAACTTGTGTTTACATCATCTTGTCGTGATATCAATTTTACAAAATGGCCGAAGCTCAAAGTAAGGCATTAATCAGCAAACGGGCTGGTGCCAAACGATCCCTGACCAACTGCATGAACTTCTTAGACAAGTTCAACCCCGAAACTGATTTTCCCGCGCTCAAAAAGCGGTTCTCGGACATGGGAGGGATTCGCGAGAAGTTTTTGTCGTGTCAGGAAGCTCTGGAAGGCTTGCTAGAGCCTTCTGACGAACTTTTGGAACATAACAACGCCTTTGAGGATTCATACTACAAGGCGTATGGTATTGCAGCAGAACTTTTAGCCGATCACACAAGAAAGTCTGTTCCGGAATCTGTTGTATTGATTGAGCCAAGAGATGCTGCCGAGGTTGATAACAAGGATATCACCCACGACCACGACTCTCTCGGTCCTCCACCTGTTCCATCGAATTCCTCATTTTCATCCAGTTCCGGTGCCCCTGGCTTACCAGAAAGCCCAAAACCAACGGTGGATAAGGCACAAGACATGGAAAGCCTAAGTCAGCAATTAATCTCGAAATTGTCCCACAACCTTATCGAAAACTTTCAATCCTCCCAGTTGCCAACCATATCGTTGCCGTCGTTTGAAGGTTCGTATGAATCCTGGCTAGGATTCTATGATCTGTTCAATGCGTTGGTCCACCAGGATATCAAAATCGCGCCGGTCAAAAAATTATTTTATCTCAAAGGCTGCCTGAAGGGGGAAGCGGCTAAGGTTATCGCATCCATCGAGTCCTCCGATTCTAACTATCAGGTCGCTTGGGAGCTCTTAAAAGAGAGGTACGATAACCGAAAAAACATTAGCGAATGTCACATTAAGGCTATTATCGATATGCCTTCAATAAATAGGGAGTTCTCTTTCCAATCTCTCGTGGATGATTTACAAAAACACTTGCGCGCATTACAAGCTCTAAATGAACCCGTTGAGTATTCGGACGCCATATTAATCGTACTCCTTCGCGAAAAGCTTAATCCCTCTGCCCGGGAGCGATGGGAAGACTGTAGCAGCAGTATAGCTAAACCCACCTTAAAAAACTTTATTGATTTCATCAAAAGTAGAGGGCTCTCGAGCAAAACCCAATTCTAGCTTACCATCGGAAAGGTCCTGTATTCGTCGCAACCAGAGATCGCAACAGACATTCGTGGCTACGACTCGGGGTTGTGTTCTCTGCAATGACACTAGTCATCAAATCTACGCTTGTGACAAGTTTATGTCGCTAACTCCGCAAGCGCGTTTCGAAGCCGCCAAGACCGCCCAGTGGTGCATACAATGTCTAAGGAAAGGATATCGAGTGTCGGGCTGTAAGGCGCAGCCATGCAACAAGTGCAATCAACGTCACCCCGCGTTGTTACATTTTGAAAAGATAAATAGGATAAACACGGTTGCGTCACATTTCGCAGTTGACGACACGAGCAGGCAGGCTCAAAGCGCAACTCATGGAGTGTTAGCCACTGCCCTAGTTGACATTATTAATAGTCAAGGCAGGAGCCAGTTACACCGCATATTCCTGGATGCAGGTTTGTAGGGGTTTCTCTATCCTATAGGAGAAACAGCCCACAATTCCAACCACAATACCTACCCATTTCCTTGATAGGTATTTACCTGTAAAACATGTCAAAGGGACGCATAGCTAAACTCATTATTCTATGCAAATAATGCTTAATTGAGTTTAGCTACAATCAACAACAAACGGCAACATGGGATTTCCACCGGAAATTCCATTCGTATTGGTTAGCAACAACCAAGTCAAACCAAGCGACGCGGTTGCGTCATAGTCCATAGGCTTGGGTATTATTGAACATTCCACAAAATGGAATTATATCCCCAGCCGATGCGGCGTCCTATCGACTTTTCCCAGATCACCCATTCGCTTGGGATCAATGATCTCTTTTTGCTGGTGAATAACCTTAGCTATGTTTGCCCTCTCTCTCGTATTTCTGTCTTGCTATAGTGCGTTGACCTAAGAGATTGTCACTAGGTCGGTAGACCAGCCGTATACACGGCATTGACGCACACACACCTAGCCAGATCCACCCTGCGTTATTGTGCTTTCCCTTTTGATTTCTCCATTCTGGCTACGCCCATCGACGTCGAACGAATACACAAGTACGTTTCGACCTGGATGAGTGTGGTGAGTTGGGGAACACACAAGAGAGCATGATTACCATTGGCAGATCAATGTGTAAAAAGCAGAAATTATGATTTCTACCCAAAATAGGGCCAGTCGCTTGTCGTTTATCATCACGGGTAGTCACGCTGCCGCGCGAAATAAAGATTAAATCCTCTCCGCATAAGTCGCTATTCAATCACGAGGACGAAAGGTCGCGTCGCGTCGAGTTACAAAGAGAAATAAAACACATGAATAAGAAAAGAAAAAATGAGGAGCTGTAAATAAAAAAAAAAAAAAAAGAAACTTTAAATAAATAAAAAGACATTTTTCATTTCTTCCTTCGGAGTAACAAGAGTCGGGGGTGTACAGTGAATCCTATGCCATACGGTGGCAACCTACCAACAACCCCCACAGGTAAGTGCATTTTATAAACTTTATCTGGCCTGTGGACTTAGTTGGTGCAGATTATATTATATGGTGTGCAGCCTATCCAGGCATAACAATATATATAGAGCGCAGCGATAATATATAACAACTGGCGCTGAGGACAGCATTTATATCTATAACAAACGATTATATATAACAAACTGGTGCTACAACAAGCACAAGAACAATTATATATATATAACACGGCGGTGAAGACGGATACAACAAGAGTAAAGCCGATACGGCCGAACTTGCATCTCATGTTTTTTAGGCAGATATTTATGGCATTCGTGCCCTGCCCTTCGAATACACTCATATTTTCTGGCAGAAACCTATGGCATTCGTGCTCTGCCAAATAGTCAAGCGGAGATCTCTCTCTCATAAGACACTCTACCCCTGTTAGCACTGTTTGGACCAATAGGATCCGGCTCGACATTACGTTTACCTTTTCAAAGAGCACTTTACGCTTTACCTTTACATCGGATTTTATAATATTTTTCATGGCAATCTTGACTTTACTTAACACTAGGAATAACGGTTGGACGTACATTATTCGTCTTTTGCATGGAATCGAAGAGACAAGAGCTGGAGGACCAGAATACGACTTTGAAAGGGCAATTATACGATGCAAGGACAGTAGACTAAAGGTAAAAAAATTATAATGAACCATATTATTATGATTTCGAAAGGTGGGAGCGTTTTTAACTTTAAATGCGTTTTTCTCAAAACCATGATTTTGAAGTCGGCACGCAACAGAACTCAAAGAGTTTTCATCCGATTGACTTGAAATTTTAACTGTAGCTTCTTCATACGATTATCTAGTGAAGTACACACTAGATTTTTAACGATTGGTAACTAAGTAATAAAAAGAAAAACAATGTAATTCGATTTTTTTCGTCGAAAACGCAATTTTTTGTTTAAACATTCGCCATTTTGCGAAAAAAGTCCTATAACTAAGCTCTGTGTATTTCACTTGCAAAACGTATGTGGTTTATGAAAAAAATATTTTGCTTCCAGATGGTGATCCAAGGAACTTCTACTGTGTGCGGCTGATATACTTTTTTAAATGTTGTTTTTAGTTTATTGACTAACAGCCGCCATTTTGCAAATTTATGTCAAGAACATTTTTTTAATATTTCTGAAGAGTTCCCTAATCGATTCATATATTATTTGTTTATGATTTTTTAAAATCGAGCTCATAAAAAATGAAAAAGGCCTTGTGGCGGTTCTACGAACCCCACAAAACACCTTAAGGTAAATCGATTAGTTCGCCCATTGTTGGCGATGCGGTTTCCCAGGGAAAGCACTCAGCACAACGATCGCCCGCAAAACCACTCGAGGGAAGAGCGCGACAATCAGCTGTATGCCGATCGCGACAAATCACTCAGAAGGAAACGAGTGATTAAGAAAACCAAAGGGAACGAGGAGAAGGCTGCGGGCTATAAAAGGAGAGTGCAGCGGTGAAGCAGCAGGAGGAAGATGCAACAACCACTCTAGGCCTGACGGTCACAATTACCCGAACTCTCACCTATACGAAGGTGCCTCCATTACCCCTATCGACGAGTACTTGCTACAATTAGCATACAAGTACCTCGAAAGCATTCAGAACAGCGAGAACCTACTTGTACGGGAGTCTTGCGTTCTCGACCCTTCTCTCTCTCGATCTCTTCGGATCAGGCCACCACAATTTCTTCAGTATAAAACTGAAGAAAGAACCCTTTAATTGCAGGCAAGTACTATGGCTTTGTATGGAAAGAGGAAGGTGGTTAATTTAAGGGGATGGGCGGTTCTTTGGGAATGTATTAAAGAACCGCCACAATACCAGCCAGGAATACACAATAAACCTAAAAAATTAAAAAACGGGGTAAGTTTTGTGCAAAAATACAAACTCCTAAAATAATTGTTAAATAATCATTAACAAGGGCGGCACATTTTGGTTCCGAGAGAGTCAGAATCAGAACGCCGACAAGGGCACATTATCAGCAGTTGATATCAGTTAAATAAAAAAAAAAAAAAAAAAAAAACAATTAAAGAAAAAGACAAAAAGAAGTTCTTATTAAAACTACCTACAGGCAGCAGCAGGAAGCCGACCAAGCCGTAAGTAATCCAGCAAAGAAAATACAAATAACAAAATAATAAGCGCTGTATAAAAAAAAACTATACAACATTTTGGCGCCCGGACGTTAACTAGCAAGAACTTGAAAATCCCTGGTTACCCCGCAAATAACACAAATCCAATCGTACTAGGCAAGACGCCCTTACCCTGCGTCCGGAGCTGAGTCTGGATTCGGAGATACTAATTGGAGAAAAAAACAAAAAAAACATAACAAAAGCGTACCGGGCTAGAACACCAGTGGAAAAAAAAATATATATAAGTTAACACACAAGTCACGGCCTGTTTTAATATGGCAAATATGTCATAAATCCATTCACACATGCACTCGTGCGTATCACCATCGGCATACGCACTCGCACCGCATAGAGTACCACTTGCCCTATAAAATCCACATAAAACTAGTACGTGCCTCATAGACCAACTTATGCACGCAGTCATGCATAACATTAGTCATAAACATATCCGCAGACCCGTTCGTGCGTATCACCACTCACGCTGGACATTGTCACACACTAGCCTTTGTGACGCATCCGATCTTTGCAGCCTCCACGACAGCAACAATGTTGCACCCATCATCTCCCAGCTAATTATCTCCAGCACACCAATGTTATGACCCAGCATCCGGGACAACGTCGCATGGCAAATCATATAAAAACAAAATTGTAACGTAGTCTGTAAGTTAGTTGCCTAGTGCCAATCATAAAATAAAGTTCGTTTTTAAAAATTCAAAGATATTAGTTTAACTTTAACTTATATATATCAAGGCTTACTTTATGTAAATTTACATAAGCTACTTGGCAATAATCGAAATAAATAAGTTGGTGTTGTTGTGATTCGAAATCACAACGCCTTTACCTACCACCTATCCCGAATATCCATACTTACCTTTTCCATCCTACATTCATTCCCCTCCGAGAGGATCGCATGTACAACGGAATAAGTCTAAACGTAATCTGTCGCACATTGACCTAACTACCAACCTATTTATTAGCACAAAGATCGGGTTTGTGCTCATTTAACAAATGTATAATTGTGTGCAATTCTCGATTGGCCACAATATAAAAGGGGCGGTTCATCTTGGTTTCAGGGCAGTCAATCGGAAGCAGTCTGTAGTCGACAGTCAGTCAGCAGTTGGAAACCGACCACGAGTGAGGTAACATCCAGTAAACTGTAAGACCATACAATAAAACAAATAAAGATTGGAAAGTTCAAGGAAAGTGTTTTTACTCGGACCGGAGGTGAGTACCTAATTGCAATAATTATAAAATTAAATATTGTTGTGTATTGTACCGATATATTCCGGTACACCCAACATTATTTTGGCGCCCGAGCAGGGACCGAGGAAGACACAGTTAACACTAGTTAACTGATAAGAGCTTGAAAACCCTCGGTTAAATAACCCAACAACAACCGATCGTACTGGGGCAAGACACCTTTCCCCGTTGGCCCGGAGCTGAGTCTGGTTCCGGAGGTACGCACCGTAAAAAAAAACAAAAAACCCTCCCGGGCCGAACATTATAATAAAAGCGTACCTGGGACTGCAACACCAGGGAGTTAACAAAAAAAAAAAAAACAAATTTATCAGCAAAACAAAAACAGACCAAACACACCAACATCAGCACGAACAAACACCCGAGGACTGGATACCAAGAAGAACCCGGCCAATACAACAACAACGAGCACGCAGTAACAGTAGATCAACAATCAACATAGCCGAAAAGGAGTATCACGTCGCTACATAGCAGTCAGCCAGGGTATGTCACGTTATCTTTACTTTTTTGGTACACCAATTTCAGTGACCCAAAAGTGCTCCCATGTGAATAAGGTGCGAACAAGTTTTTTTAGTTTTGTTTTCTTTCCTTTTTCTTTCTTTCGTTCTTCTTCCTTTTGAAGTATGGAAGCAAATTTTTTTTTATTATCACAGTGAAATTTACCGTGTACCTGGTGTTAGATCTTCAATTCAATTAATAGTTTGGGAGATTTAAATACATAATATTGCTAAATTGGTTTAATTAAAACATAAAATATAAATTATATATATAACACAATGAATTGATATATTGAATTACATAATTGGGTTTAATTTTGGTTCAATTCGAATATAAAATATTACATATAAAACACTGTGAAAGTTATCGCCTACCTTGTGTTACATTTTCAATTTAATTAATAGTTTTGAGATATTTAAATACATAGTATTGCTAAATTGGGTTTGTTACAGCACAAAGCAAAAACAAACAACAATAAGGGATGGATCGGTTCCTCAAAAATATAACAAGGAGAACCGATTCGATATAAACTCAAATAGTCAAGTCACCCACCATCGAAGTAACAAGATTGACTACGACAATGCCTTCACCGAAAGGTATACTCCGTTTTTGGCAAATTATTGGGTACCGGCAGTACAACTGAAAAAGCATTCATGCGATACAACCGTTGACACGGTTGTGTACTGTTCAATAGCACGGCGCTTTCGAAATCGGATGACATTAACGGAAAACTAAAAATGGTACGAGGTATATCAACGGGCGCATAGAGAAAAAGCTGTTCTTCGTTATCTTCTGCTTGCGCTGCCTAATTCGATTTGTCTAGTGATCTAGAAGGTTTTTTTTGAATTTCTAAGTGAACGTTAAAAAGTGGCAATTATAAGTGCTATTAAGAATAAAATAATATTTTGAATTATCTAAGAGTTTGTTTGACACCATAAAACCCTTGTAATTCATTGCTGCGCCCAAACCAACTATTGGAGTTGGCTCTTGGTTTAATTGCTGTGCCCCAGCCAACTATTGGAGTTGGCTTTTGGATTTATTGCTGCGCCCAAACCAACTATTGGAGTTGGCTGTTGGAGGGATATCTTTGCCTACACCACAGCGTGTTTCAGGGTTAATTAAAATATTACATACAAACTATATATAAAACACAGTGAATTGATATACTGAATTACATTTAATCTTTTCGCGTCCTTCTTCAAACTATTCTTCACGGACGACTCGTTCGAGCCTAACCCCTCCTACTTTACTGGCATGTTTCAATTCTCCCTTGGCCCGCTCATCCCTCTGCACATACAACAACACCAAGTTAAAGAAAAACTTGAACAACTTAAAGACGATTTCAGTCCCGGCCCAGACGGACTCCCTGCTATCTTCTTAAAAAAATGCTCCTCTCCTCTCTCTCTCCCGCTCGCGTCAATCTTCAATCTATCCCTTGCACAAAGTCTATTTCCCGACTTTTGGAAATCCTCCTACATAACCCCCATACATAAAAAGGGGCCTAAAATCGATATATCCAATTATCGTCCCATTGCTAAGCTTCCGCACATTCCTAAACTATTCGAAGGCCTTCTATACGAAGCGTTACGTTTTCGCTGCACCCCCATCATCTCTCCTAACCAGCACGGCTTCCTCTCCGGCAGGTCCACTACTACCAACCTTGTAGAATTCACATCTCACACACTCCTTGCCCTAGAGAACGGCGATGAGGTTGATGTAGCCACTACCGACTTTAGCAAGGCCTTCGACAAGATATCCCATAACCTCATTCTCTTTAAATTATCTTCCCTTGGTTTTGAACCGCTGTTGATTAAGTGGATCTCATCCTACCTTAACTCTCGAACCTGTCGGGTGCGATTTAGATCCACCCTCTCCGATCCTTTCTCTCCAACCTCAGGTGTCCCCCGGGGCAGTCACCTCGGCCCCCTACTATTTATCCTTACCATAAACGACATAGGTTCGAGCATCAATCACTCCCTCATCTCGCTTTACGCGGATGATACCAAAATCTTCAAGACAATCCGCTCTCCCCTTGAATCCTCACTTCTCCAATCGGATCTTGACAGCTTTTCGACATGGTGCCAAAATAACTGCCTAGATTTGAATATCGCCAAATGTCACACAATCACCTTCTCTCGGAAACGCTCCCCCTCCCAGCCACGTTCCTATCTCTTGCTAGGCCAACCGATAACATCGGTTGAATCAATCTGCGACCTGGGCGTCCTATGTGACAAGGAACTTAGATTTACCGCACATATCGATAACACAATCCTAAAAGCCAACGCCGCCCTTGGCTTTGTAAAACGCTGGTCGAAGGAATTCCTAAACCCCTACGTCACCCGATCCCTCTACACAACTTTTGTCCGGCCACTACTCGAATATGCCAGTCAGGTCTGGTCCCCGTATCAACAGTCTCACATTCGTAGGATCGAGGACGTTCAACGTCGTTTTTTGCGCTTCGCCCTCCGTGGACTGAACTGGGAAAACCCACTCATTCTCCCACCATACACAGACCGGCTCCTTCTAATCAATCTTAACACGCTTGAAGAGCGCAGAATCCATGCTGACATCATCTTTATCCATCGCCTTCTGTCAGGTTCAATCAATTGCCCATGCTTGCTCTCCTCTTTATCATTTTATACAAACCCCCGTAATGTCCGGAACCCTCGTCTGTTTTACGTGCCCACTCATCACACGTCTTACGGCGTTAACGAGCCCATCTCGCGTATGCTACGACATGCCAACTTTTTCCCCACCTCCTTTGATTTCAACCTCTCCACTCCTGCCCTCAAACGACGTCTCAGAATAAACCCGTCCTAACCCCACCCACCTCAATTTCAAATCTCTCCCCCAGCTCTCCAGCACCGCCCCTTACCCCTGTGTAGACGTACCCCTCACTGTCACACCTCAAGCCCTCTTCTCCTTCCGTGTTTTTTTTTTGTCTTCTTTTTTCTTCTTTTGTTTTTTTTATTGGATATATATATACATTTTTTTTTGTTGTTTATTTACTTTTTTTTTTTAACTACTCGTACTACTTTAGTTTTTAAGTTAGTCTGTAAGTTGTTATATTATATTAGCTTAAGTTGCTTGGATTAAGCCTAAATAAAATAAAATAAAATAAAATACATACTTTGGTTTAATTTTGAACAATTCCAATATAAATTACTACATATAGAACACAGTGAAATTTATCGTGTACCATGCGTTACATTTTGAATTTAATTAATAGTTTTGAGATATTTAAACACATAGTATTGCTTAATTGGCTCAATTAAAATACAATATATATATATATATATATATAAAACACAGTGAATTGATATATCCAAATAAACAATTCGGCTTAATTCCAATATAAAATATTACATATAAAACGCTGTGAAAGTCATCGTGTACCATGTGTTACATATTCAATTTAATTAATAGTCTTAAGATATTTGAATACATAGTTTAGATTAATTGGCTCAATTAAAATATAAAATACAATATATATATAAACATAATTTTTTATATACAACACTGGCTTGCTGCCCAACATATTATTGGCACCAACCTTATTTTTGGCAGCAACCAACCTAATTAACGTCCGAACTAGAACATCGATAGCCTAATCCAAATCCAAACACCATTGCATGCCAACAAGCGGTACTACACCACCAACCCCTGGGGAGACCACAGATAAGGAAGCTTGTGGGGCTTTTCAGGGCCCGAAGAGCCATGCATCGCTCGATCCCCACTATTCCAGGCGAACGACTTACCTCTCGGTCGAACTTCAGCAAGGTTGCGTAACCTTGCTACGGCATTTACCCCCAGCCAAATCGCTGGAATTAATACGGTTACCCAATCGGATAACTGTTTTGAATTTCTGTTAGGCAGCTTACCTATTCTGTGGGGGGTTTTCCTTCCAAACCCCTTTTTCTCCAACACCACCCCTGAAAGACATTAAGTCCACGGCAAAGCTTATCACCTTGCCGTGGCATCGAAAACTCACCCTCGGGCAGGCATTAATTCCTAAAGAAACATTAAATCCACGGCAAAGCTTATCACCTTGCCGTGGCATCGAAAATCCACCCCCGGGCATACATTATTTCCTAAAAAAGCATAAGTCCACGGCAAAATCATCACATTGCCGTGGCATTTGAAATCCTATCTTTAGGCATACGTTCTGCCAGGGCAGCTTGTTTCCATAGCCTTATGCTATGGAAACAACATCAACAAAGAGTTCCTTGTTGACTCGTTTTATTTGTTTGCCCATGGCATTTCTTGCGTGCGGCTATTTGGTCCCATTGGTTTGCTACCGCCGACAAGGTTTCGGCTGACGCAAACCAAACATGTCCCTGATTACCAGCAATCGCTGGCTTCCAATTATCGGTCCCCACGTTCAGGGATCGCAACCAAGCAACGAACATGATGCAGCCAGAAAATGTTTACTTTCAACATCTGGCAATGGCTGCACCCTATGTTCGTTGCAATGTTTAATCATCGGCAACCGAAATGATGATTTATGGCCTCCCATTAGGATGACCAAATCTTCGGTTTGGGTCTTTCGCACCCCAGATGCTAGTGTTTACATTCTTGGAAAATGCACTAGCGATGTTGCCCTCCATCCACGGTCGCCGAACGATCGTATGCATGGCATACGCACACATGCGTAATGTATGCCTATCCCGTCCGGTCCAATCACGATTAACTACCTCGAGTTAATCGTGTAACTCCTCCTCCTTTTCAGTTTCTTTTGAGGTTCCCTTTTCTTTAATGAGTTCCAATGGAGTCAGTCAGATTTTATCCCCCGTGGAGTGTGTACACACAACAGAAGTCGCGTAATAATCATCACCAGTGTCAGTCATCAAATCGAGTGTGCGTCCGAGGTAGTCCATACCAGTTGATAACGTTTTGTTGTGTCAGTCGTCAAATAGTGTGATAGTTTTGCAACTTTAATGAGACGCTTTGTGTAGTGTGTTTTAACCCAAGAACCATTCTTTACAATTATCTCTGTTTAGTGTACTTATCGGGACCATTAAATCTTTATCCAAAAAAGTTAAAATAAATCAAAATAACTGTAATACAATAAAAAAGACCACCCAAGGAAAATTAATAAAAGAACTTTCATCGAAACAACAACCGTGTGTTTTTTATTTCCTTCTGTTCGCTCCGTTTGGGAAGTGTTTCATCCGAAGAACTTTGTTTCCTTTTCGCGTCTTTTCGTCGGTGTTTTTTTTTTATCTAACCTGCATTTCTGTCAATGCCATAGTAACTAACCCCACATTGGTGAACCCGTAAAAAAACGCGCAACCTTCGAACATTAGTGACCGGAGAACAAACCAATTCCGAGTGAAATCCGGCAAAGATTTTCTATTCGAAAGTGAAGCAACACAGCTGTATCTAACAACACCTGGGCTAGGAGCAACAGCCCCAACACCACATCACCAGGCACCCCATACGAGGACAAGGTTTATTTTCTTGTTTCTTTACTTTACGTTCTTTTAATATTTTTCAAAATTTGTTAATTCCTTTTCGGCGAGCTCCTTCTGAGCCACCATATATAAATTTAAAAACAAACACTCGTTTTCCTTTATTATTCACGTTTACTATTTTTACAATTACATAAACAGTTTTAAGTACCGTAAGGCAAAATTAAATATTCAAAATAATTAACAAATAACACCTAAAACAACAAGACCCATAGTTAATAGACAACTGACAGAACAAGGTCAATTAATTATTAAGTAAAGCTAAAACAAAATAGATATACTCCTTCACTTAGCACCTAATAGTAACACATCCAATTTGGCAGGCATAGAATGTTAAGAACCCGAATCAGATCGCAATTCGCGGTTCAATGTAAAACAACACGGAACTACTATTAATTCTAAAGAACTACACTTACGATCATGTACAAGTTACGCATAAACACCAAATTACAAAATTTACATATTTAACCGAAAATTATCGCCCAACAAACATATGCAATTAACATTCCAAAAATAGTACATACCATTCCCTTTAAAACAAAGCAAACGTTTGCACCTCATACACTAAGTCATAATCACATTAGGATTGTTTCGAATGTACTCGACCAAATAAATTTTTAACTCCAAACCAACTTGAATAGAGACGAATGTTGCCAAATTCTATAAAGTATAAAAACAAAATTTAACTAAAACCATTTGTAAGCCCCTTCAGGGTATAGATAACACGCAACTCCCGGTAAAAGCACACTCATATCACGACTCCCCACGACCACCTATTCGCCTCTCGAAGCAAACCACGGTTCTGCACGAACCCCTTTTAACTCCACTCTCGACTCCCTGCGACTCCTTTTAACTCGTTGGCCTTTTCCTCACGCCTCGTGTCCTCTGGCGATCGACTACTATTTCCTTCGTAAAAACCACGACTCAACTCTGCTCCTTAGGTTTCAAAGATATAGATAAAGGTTAATTATTGCAGGATTAAGCGTTATATCAATACAGTGCCTTCCGTTTATTCGCGACCAACCAACCACTATCAACTTGCTGCGACTTCTTTTGGCTAATTGGCCCCCTTTACCTTTCTTCGCGTTCTCTTACGCCTTTGACTCCCGTTTCGCGTCACTATCCATAATAGTCAACACGCGAAACACCATGGCCAAAAAGGCTCAGGACCAACCCGAGTCCCTTGAATTTCACGACGCCTCCAGCGTCGATTTCCCTGCTGAGCAAGTCAATGCTGACCAAGACTTGCCGGCACAATCTACTCCTCTGGCACCACCCGTTGCCCCCAGTGTCGTTAACCGACCCCAACCTTCTAACGCTCTCCCAACCTCTTCTAACACCCCTAGTGCCGGCCAATTGATGGATTCTGGCATTATAATGCCCACATCTCGTGCCGGCACCTCACAACAAATCCATAGACCTTCAGAGTCCCAAGAATTCCACGATGCTTCCAGCCTCGGGAATGGGACTCGTCCTGCTAATATAGGGCTTCCCCCCTTCGATGAGGAGGACCCAGACCTTTGGTTTGCAGTGGCAGACCGCATCTTCCAGGCCTCAGCCTTGCACGACGAACAACTTCGTGCAGTCGAGCTGTTGAAAGTGCTTGACCGCACTCAGCGACCGCATGTTGCCCACATTATGAGGTCGGCCGGCCGCAACCCATATAGCAACATGCGTGAAGCTCTGCTCGACGCTTTGGACGAGCCTGGAAGTGTGCGGCAACAACGTTTAGCCGCTGTAACCAACCTTTCTGGGATGAGACCATCTCTTTTCCTGACCCATTTACGCTCTATAGCGGGGACCAGGATTGGGGACGACCTAATAAAGCCTCACTTTTTGAGGTGTCTTCCCCAGCATGCCCGTTCGGCACTTATAGCCCAACCCAATCAGAGTTTGGGCTATTTATCCAAAATTGCGGACGCAATCATGGAAAGCTCAGATCAGTATTCTGAGCCTCCAGCGTACCAGGTAGCGGCGGTTTCTCAACACGCCGCCCAGCCTGCACGGCACCCTCGTCTGCCTTTCACAGCCCCTCAATTGGTCCCGACTCCCCATTCTCCTCAAGCTCAATTACCTCTTAGAAGGCCCGCCTCAACCAATTTCCCTCAGGGGAATCCAGAGGCAGGCCTCAACGTATTTAACCAGAGAGGTCCGCCACCACAATTAACCCCCGCTGACCTTCGGGCGCTCCAAACCTCACTCCTCCGCGAGATAACTCAATTGCGTGCGGAGGTGAGGAACAATCCTCGAAGCGCCCAGAATCGAGCCATGCCGAGCCGTCCTATTAATCGGCAAAATTTCTCCCAAAATGCCCCACGGAGGGCCAATCCCACCCAAAATGGCCCTCACCGGGCCAATCCCCAGCGAGCTCCGGCTCGACCTCCCCGTAACGGCAATACTAATAGGCAGAATATACCTGATAATGCCGTTACTCTGCCTTGGTGCGCCAATCACCAACGATATGGTGATCGCGCATTTAACTGCAAGGCGCCTTGTGGTTGGACGCAACCTTCCACCAACCAAAGGCGCTCTTTAAACTAATTTTGCCGACCGACACCCTCGCGCAATCGGCCGGCACCCATACGATAAGTCGCCTAACCATCCGGGATTCAAAACTGAATATCGCTTTTACTGTCGATACCGGCGCCGATATTTCAGTCCTCCCGCGATCGTTTGCTCCCCGTAACCGCGTGCCAGCCGCACTTAAATTGTCAGCTGCAAATAATACGCCGATACTTACGTACGGACGTAAAAAGCTGACACTTCAATTGGGTCTTTGTCGTCCGATCACTTGGCGTTTCGTCATTGCGGACGTAAATGAACCCCTGATAGGTTCCGACCTATTAGGCGCACATAATCTGTTGGTCGATTCGACCCATAACAGACTTGTGGCTCCAACCGCACCCCCCTTGCCCATGACGGCATCACCAGCGGCAACTTCAGGGGCCACAGAGTGCTTAGACCCATTCCAGGTTATGGTACAGGAATTTGTGAGTACAACAATTCCTCTACCTAACCAACGCCGACATAAAGCCACGGTGTTTCATCATATAGAAACACGTGGTCCCCCGGTGAGCCAGCGTCCACGTCGACTGGCTCCGGAAAAATTACGTGCGGCGCGCGCGGAGTTCGAGCATATGATCGAACTAGGTATCTGCCAACCGTCGGACAGTCCCTGGGCAAGCCCACTCCACTTAGTGAAGAAACGTTCTGGTGAGTGGCGCCCATGTGGCGATTACAGGCTGTTGAACGCAGCAACTGTCCCGGACAGATACCCTATTGCACACCTCTACGATTTTTCGTACAAGTTACGAGGGTGCAATGTCTTCACTACCCTGGATCTCACCAGGGCATACCATCAAATTCCGGTGGCACCAGAAGACATCCCCAAGACCGCAGTCATTACACCTTTCGGACTCTTCGAGTTCAAAGTGATGACTTTCGGCCTCAGGAATGCCGCACAGACATTCCAGCGATATATCGACACGGCTTTACGTGGTCTTAATTGCTGCCATGCTTATCTTGATGATATTCTCATCGCCTCCAAAGACCACGCCGAACATAAGCGTCACTTACGTCAGGTCCTAGAGCGCCTCCGCGAATTCGGTCTTGTCATCAACCCAGATAAGTGTCAATACGCCAAGGAGCAAATCACCTATCTGGGTTATGTCGTTGACAACCAGGGCATTCGCCCACTACCAGACCGTGTGGAGGCCCTCATGAAGTATCCCCGGCCTACTAACGTGAGTGAGCTTCGTCGATTTTTGGGCATGCTGAACTTCTACCGTCCGACCCTGAAGAATGCCGCCCAGATTCAAGCTCCCCTAAATGACTTCTTAAAAGGAGCTAAGCGCAATGATAAGCGCCCCATTAATTGGACAGAAGTCTCAGATCGAGCATTTCAACTGTCCAAAGAACAATTGGCAAATGCCACCTTACTCCGATACCCTCTCGAGGGAGCGGCACTTTCTATCCAATGCGACGCATCGGATACCGCAATCGGAGCCGTCCTTGAACAGGACATTGAAGGCCGTCCGGAACCACTTGGTTTCTTTTCAAGGAAACTGAGTCCCACTGAGCGACGTTACAGCGCCTACGACCGTGAATTGCTCGCGATCTACAGCGCTGTTAAGTACTTCCGTCATATGATAGAAGGTCGCTCACTCTCCATCTTAACAGACCATAAGCCATTGGTCTATGCGTTCCGGAAGAAGTCGGGAAATGCCTCCCCCCGACAAGAGCGTCAATTAGACCTCATTGGGCAATATTCTACGGAGATAAGGCATATCTCCGGTAAACAGAATGTCACGGCGGACGCCCTTTCTCGAATCGATACGATTCATTTGCGTACCGCCTTGAATAACACTGACCTCGCCCTAGCTCAAGAGGAGGACGAACAGCTCAAGTCCCTCCTAACTGCCGATACGGCACTAGAGCTTAAGAAAATTACCCTTCGCGACCCTTTGGGCGAAATCTGGTGTGATGTTTCCACTGGAACCGCTAGACCTTACATTCCCGAGAAACTTCGTAAGGGCGTGTTCCAGGTTTACCACAACCCAGCCCACCCCAGCGGCCGAGCAACAGCCGCTGCTGTCCGTCGCAAATTCATTTGGCCCCGGATGAATAAAGATCTCACCGGTTGGGCCCGTGCTTGTCTCCAGTGCCAGCGCTGCAAAGTAGCGCGGCATAATGTACTGGAGCCAGCGCAATTCAAGCTTCCCACGGCACGCTTCGCCCATGTCCACATAGACATAGTGGGACCGCTTACTCCATCAAGAGGATTTTCTTATATCCTCACTATGATGGATCGCTGCACGCGATGGCCAGAGGCGACACCTCTCCGGGCAGTTACTGCCGAATCAGTCGCCAAGGCCTTTTATACAACTTGGGTCACACGCTTCGGTGTACCAACCACCATAACTTCGGACCGAGGTCCACAATTTGAGGCGACAATTTTTAGGCAGCTAACAAATCTTCTCGGCTGCCAAAGAAGTCGTACCACCGCCTACCACCCGCAATCAAATGGGATGATAGAGCGCTGGCACAGATCTCTAAAAGCCTCACTCATGTGTCATAATGACACACAATGGTTTGACGCCCTACCAACCGTCCTCCTCGGCCTGAGGACAAGTATTAAGGAGGACCTGGGTGCTTCGGCAGCAGAGCTTACCTACGGTACCAACCTCCTTCTTCCAGGAGAACTTTTCCTGAATGGCGAAACACCGCGTGACCAACTTCGCGAATTGGGACATCTCCGTGACCTGCTACGTAAGGTTAGGGCAACCCCTGTAACCAGGCACGGCTCCAAAAAACTTTTCGTCCACCCTGAACTGCACAGCTGCACGCACGTCTTTGTCAGGGTGGATAAGGTCAAAAAACCCCTCGACCCACCTTATGATGGCCCATTCAAAGTCTTCCGCCGCATCAGTGACCGCGTCTTCGAGATCGACATTAGAGGCAAGCGATCCACGGTCAGCGTCGAAAGGCTTAAGCCCTGTTTTCTGGAAGCTTCCGCTCCAGAACCACCCCCATCTGCTGATACCACTCCTACACCACCGGCACAACCTCCCCGTACTCGCGCTCAAACGCGCGACCATAACCAACTTACCACCCCCTAACCTGCCTTACCTGTTTCGTGACTACGTCACTGGGGAGGGAGTGATGTGGGGCTTTTCAGGGCCCGAAGAGCCATGCATCGCTCGATCCCCACTATTCCAGGCGAACGACTTACCTCTCGGTCGAACTTCAGCAAGGTTGCGTAACCTTGCTACGGCATTTACCCCCAGCCAAATCGCTGGAATTAATACGGTTACCCAATCGGATAACTGTTTTGAATTTCTGTTAGGCAGCTTACCTATTCTGTGGGGGGTTTTCCTTCCAAACCCCTTTTTCTCCAACACCACCCCTGAAAGACATTAAGTCCACGGCAAAGCTTATCACCTTGCCGTGGCATCGAAAACTCACCCTCGGGCAGGCATTAATTCCTAAAGAAACATTAAATCCACGGCAAAGCTTATCACCTTGCCGTGGCATCGAAAATCCACCCCCGGGCATACATTATTTCCTAAAAAAGCATAAGTCCACGGCAAAATCATCACATTGCCGTGGCATTTGAAATCCTATCTTTAGGCATACGTTCTGCCAGGGCAGCTTGTTTCCATAGCCTTATGCTATGGAAACAACATCAACAAAGAGTTCCTTGTTGACTCGTTTTATTTGTTTGCCCATGGCACTTCTTGCGTGCGGCTATTTGGTCCCATTGGTTTGCTACCGCCGACAAGGTTTCGGCTGACGCAAACCAAACATGTCCCTGATTACCAGCAATCGCTGGCTTCCAATTATCGGTCCCCACGTTCAGGGATCGCAACCAAGCAACGAACATGATGCAGCCAGAAAATGTTTACTTTCAACATCTGGCAATGGCTGCACCCTATGTTCGTTGCAATGTTTAATCATCGGCAACCGAAATGATGATTTATGGCCTCCCATTAGGATGACCAAATCTTCGGTTTGGGTCTTTCGCACCCCAGATGCTAGTGTTTACATTCTTGGAAAATGCACTAGCGATGTTGCCCTCCATCCACGGTCGCCGAACGATCGTATGCATGGCATACGCACACATGCGTAATGTATGCCTATCCCGTCCGGTCCAATCACGATTAACTACCTCGAGTTAATCGTGTAACTCCTCCTCCTTTTCAGTTTCTTTTGAGGTTCCCTTTTCTTTAATGAGTTCCAATGGAGTCAGTCAGATTTTATCCCCCGTGGAGTGTGTACACACAACAGAAGTCGCGTAATAATCATCACCAGTGTCAGTCATCAAATCGAGTGTGCGTCCGAGGTAGTCCATACCAGTTGATAACGTTTTGTTGTGTCAGTCGTCAAATAGTGTGATAGTTTTGCAACTTTAATGAGACGCTTTTGTAGTGTGTTTTAACCCAAGAACCATTCTTTACAATTATCTCTGTTTAGTGTACTTATCGGGACCATTAAATCTTTATCCAAAAAAGTTAAAATAAATCAAAATAACTGTAATACAATAAAAAAGACCACCCAAGGAAAATTAATAAAAGAACTTTCATCGAAACAACAACCGTGTGTTTTTTATTTCCTTCTGTTCGCTCCGTTTGGGAAGTGTTTCATCCGAAGAACTTTGTTTCCTTTTCGCGTCTTTTCGTCGGTGTTTTTTTTTATCTAACCTGCATTTCTGTCAATGCCATAGTAACTAACACCACAAGCTCACCCGTCCC
Source organism: Microdon myrmicae (assembly GCA_963931805.1). Lineage (NCBI taxonomy): Eukaryota > Metazoa > Arthropoda > Insecta > Diptera > Syrphidae > Microdon > Microdon myrmicae. Next base: position 129,274,994 of record OZ007500.1, on the reverse strand, counting down.
CAAAGAGGCTACGTAGCGGTACCATTCTTGACAGCGCAACGAGTTTTTGGACCACTTGCAGCGGGTGTGCGAAACGGCGAAGGAGCGCGAAAGTCTATCGTTGAGGCAGTGTGACAACGAACAACTAGAAACGACCCGGGAGTTACGACTCGCCGATCTAGACAAGCTAAAGATGGCCACCGAACAGTTTAGGCACGAGCTGAAAAGCTACCGGGACCTATCAGTCGTAATACCAGCCAGTTTACAGTAAAGAGCCCAAGCAGGGCAAATAATACCATCGGTCCCATTCTAAACTGGTTAGACAGCCCCCTCGGATTAGATACTACTCAGAACCAACGTGCCGAATACAAAATAATGAGTACAGAGATAGATTTTTGTAAAATCGCCAGGCTGATGTCCCAAATGTCTTCAAACGTTCCTGGGTTGTTGCAAGAAGGTTATGCAATGTTTGACCACGGAGGAACAACAAGCGTTTCTAAAGATATTTTCCACGAGGTTGGGTGGCGAGGCATATCTACTAGTGGCATCCAACCCGCTGACCAGTTTTGAAGATGCTGAAAACCTCCTCAACCGGACGTACCTCCCGAAGGAAACATACGAGGACTTGGTAAATCGGCTAATAACGACAAGACAACACCCCTTGGAAGCACTCATCACCTTCACCACCAGGATCAAACAAATGTTGATGCTATGCAAAGAAGCAGCCGACCACAAATATGGAATTACGGCAGCCTCAACTGTACAAGTACAGTTAGAGGATTTTGCGAAGAACGCTCTGAAAAGTGGAGTGAATAACACCCACCTCAGCCAATATTTGTTGACCCTGGGGGGGGGGGGGGGGATAAACTGGAAGGTCTAATACAAAAGGCCCTGGACATGGAAAAATTACAAAAATCAGCATTTCATAACCAACATAATAATTTAATAACGGGTACACAAATGCAAGCATCAGAACAATTAATTCCACAAGCTATACCGTACAGTACACAACCCCAACCATTTTCAGATTTTCAAGTACCCAAACGACCAATTCCACAAGCTATACCGTACAGTACACCACCCCAACCAGTTCCAGATTTTCAGATACAAAAACAATTTAACCCACAAGCTGAGCGCTACAGTCGACCAGTAACATTTTCCGACTCTAACAGTTACGCACTCAATCAGCCGCGGGACGAACCTGGCATGACAAAACAGTCGTACCCAGATCAACGCCAAGCAAGGGCTGAGATAAACTGCAGTTTTTGCCAACAACGGGGACACACTTATAGTGAGTGTCTAAAGAGGAAGAACACCCCGTTATGCGCAAACTGTAGGAAATATGGGCATGACATAGGCGACTGCCGAAACTGGCAGCCCCGCCAGGACCGTATCGAAACGGGCCAGCATAGGAACCCGTTTAGAGAACAAACACCCTCCAGACAGCCCCCTCCCAAGGCCTCTGGCATTAGGCAACAAGAAAACCCGAACAGACTATACGCTGTAAAAAGAGGCTGTAATTTCTGTGGTCGATGAAGTCACGACATACAGGAATGCCGGCAAAAGATAAGGTGGGAAAACCAGGATCAAGGAAACGAAACACGGTCGAGCCAAAAAACTTTGGCTTGTTACGTACGTCGGCCACCACCATCCTTTGATAATTTGTGTTTAACATAATTTTGTTTTAAAATAGTACGATGGTAAGGTGGTGGAAGAATTGTACGATCCTGAAGTGAGTTTTTGAACCCACCCTGATTCGGGTGTGGATCGTGCAGTTCTTCGAGTTCGAATTTGTTTTTCGAAGTGGACGTGAGTGGAGAGCGAAATGAGAGAGACAGGAGGTGGTAAAAGTTCGGTTTTGTTATGGTTCCGTTGGTGACGGAGGAAAGAAAAAAAAAAACGTTGTGGTTAACGGAAAAAGAACAAAAAAAAAAAGAAAAAAGAAAAAAGCAATTGTCCGGTCTTGATTTTTGTGTTTTATGAAAAAAGAAAAAGAAAGGAAAGGAAAGAAAGGGTTAAAGTAAAAAAGAGATTCAGTCACGGCTGAGGAAGAAAAGTTTAAATTTATTAAAGCTGAAATTGTACAAGAAGAAGAACAAAAGAGTTGTTAAAATTGGAATCGTAATAAATAAGGCTGGAATAAAGTATCAACCAAATTTGTGCACCCAATTATTTGGAAGTCAACAAAATTGTATGCACCATCAACTTGGAAGGATATTAGAGAAGCTCATAACCGATTGACTGGGAGTGGAAATCTCGCAGGGCGGCACGCAGCGAAGACGTTCCTGATCGGCGTTTCCCCGGATCTAAGGTAACAAATTAATCATTAATTAGTTTTCGGTGGCAAAACCAGAAAAAGAACTGCCACAACTGGCGCTGCGGACAAACACACCGGGGAAACCTCAGCAGGCATAGAGATACGTTGCAATTAAGGAGGGAGATTTCTGGAAGGTGTTCGGCAGGATAGCGATCGGCGGAGCGAAGACTGGAGGCGGTGCGCTGTTGATGGAGCTTGTTATCGGCAGGAGAGCGGCGAAAGTATTTTTTTTATTTTTGTATTTTTTTTTGTAGTTCAAGAATCTATTGTCGATAATTGTGGAATTGTTTTGCCGAGAGTTTTGGTTGGAGTTAATTGTTGTTAAGGAATATTTATGGTAATTGCATGTTTTGATTTTATGTAATTTTTATTGTAACTGAGGACTATTGAGTTTCCTCAGATCTTCGTCCGGACTGTATTTTCCTTTTCATATTAATTTATTGAGGCAAACAATTTTTTTTTTACTATTAAGCTTTTTCAGCATTCCATTCAAAATTTTGGTGCACTTTCAGTTTTTCTTTTCCTTTCAGAAAATTTCGTTTATTGTAGTGTTAATGTAATTTGGGACTGTCCAGTTTTCGGAATTATCTTCAAACGTTGGTTTGGTCTCGTGTCGTGGAACTTTTGTTGCGATTTAGTTTGGATTTGCGTTTAATTGATCGAACTTTGCTCGATTCTCTCTCTCCATTTCTCGCCCACTGAGGACGGCGATTGTTAGTTAAATTGTGGTTTTTCGTTTTGACTGACAGGTGCGGTGTGTATTTTTCCCTTATTTTTCCTTCTCTTCCCCTTTGAGAGTATTTGTTTGGTGCTTTTGTGATTGTGTGAATCCGTTGGCAGCCCATCCTGTGTTCCCGCTGAATGTTGGTGAATTGTGTTCTTGGGGTTTTCGACTGTCGTTTTGTTTTCGAACTGTTGTTTGCGGGCTGATCTTCTCTGTTGTTCCGGGTCTCCTTGTTGTGTATTAGGCCCATTTAGTATTTGCGAGAGGGGAAAGCTCGTCGGACGGTGTCCTGTTGTATCTTGGGAGCGTGCTTGTTTTTGTTTTTCGCACCCTTTCTGTTGGTGGATACTGTCGGCGACGAGGTTGTTTTTTCTTTTCTCCGCGGGGTATCCGGGATTGACTTTGGTGTAGGTGACCTTGAGATTTAGTTAGACGGCCGGCAGATGCAGACAAGGCAACGTCAAAGAGATGTCCGAGAGGGCACCCCTGCCCGGGCACGACCCGAGGCATTTCCCGAGCCGCCGGTTGACGAGGTGGATCCGGAGGCATTCCACGATTCGAGGGACGAGTTTGTGGAAGACCGATCGCCGGCGCGCCCCCCTCCCACCGTCGGTAAACAGCCTGTCGGGAGCATGGAGGACACGCCGATGCCCTCGTATTTTAAACTGGGCCCACAACCATGTCCTGTACGGACCATGTTGGGCACAGATAGGGTTTTCGACCTGGTGTCGAAGGCAGTCCCCATGTTTTCGGGACAGGAAGGACCGGATACGGCCGAGAGACTCTCTTCGTTTCTCAAGGGCTGTAGAAGGACCTTGGATGGGCTGGCGGTGGAGGAGGAACATACCTTCCTCCGGTGGCTGCCCTCTAGGCTGAGCGGCGAGGCCTATCGGATGTTCGAGGAGAGACCACCCACGACATTCCTTGAAGCGGAACAGCGTCTTAGAGAGGCCTACGAACCCCGGGTGTCGTATGAGGAGTTGTGCGCACAACTTTCCAAAATGCGACAACTTCCTTCCGAGGATGCCACAGGTTTCGTTTCCCGGGTGAAGCGGGCCGTGGTACGGTGCGAGGAGGCAGCTGAGCGCTTTTATGGTCGCCAGGGTAGGTCCGTCTTCGCCAGCCAGCTTGAGGGCATGGCCAAACCGGTGTTGGTGAGGGGTCTGAGGGAGGAAGGACTAAAACACTTCCTCCTCACGTTGGGTAATGTCCCTTTTCGTAGCCTGGTGGACCACCTAACCGGATTCGAGCGAGCTCGAAGGGAAATGCTGAGGCAGGACGACCTGTTTGTGGATGCGCGGCACGGAATCGCCGAACGAGCGTCGGAAACATTGGAGTCGGGACCGGGAAGTTGCTCGACCCTTTTAGAAAACACATCCTCCACTTCTAGGGATTACGCCGCGGCGCCGGCGCCGGTGTTGTCGAATTTAAATCCCCGGGCGGTGTCATTCGTGTTGCCGGCCGAAGAGCCTGATAGTCGTCGACGGGGAGAGGGTGATTTCGTTCGGGAGCAGTCGTGCGGGCCTCTCAATTATAGACGGGATGCTGGTGCCTATGCTCCGGCCTCCTCTGGCGAGGGAGCGTGGTCAAATACCGTGCCTTCCTCGAGTCAGAGTGAAGGGTCGCAGGGTTTGGCTCGAGGGGCGTATGTGCCGGGAGATCGATCGGGTCGGGACAATCCGGTCCGGGATTCGGTTGGTCGATCGGCTCGCCCCCTGGAATCCCAGACAACATGCAGTTTCTGCAAAGTGAGGGGTCACGTGTACGACGAGTGCCTGAGGAGAAGGAACACTCCTTTCTGTCGCGAGTGCTGGCGGTATGGCCACGACCGAGACAGACGCGCCAAGCCCAGGCTCCATACAGGGGTGGTGGTCAGCAGAGCGGAACCGCGCGGCATGGGCCACAACATCAGCGGCCGCAGGCTCAGCGGAGAGCCCTACCAGAGCCGCAGCCCCCGTCTACGGGCGGTGGGCCGGCAACATCAGGCCCAAGAGTATTCAGCGTCCGGTGCTGTTGCGAGTTTTGTGGCCGACAAGGTCATAGCTTGCGCGGGTGCGAATACAGGCAAAGGTGGGAACAACAACAGGGTTCCCAGGGTTCTCCCCACAAGCGGCACGCCGGAACAGCACCTGCTGCGAGTCAAGAGCAGGACACCCGTGTGGAGAGTAGGGCAGGCGCGAGTAATAGACGCAGACTGCGTCGGCGAAATCGGAAGGCCGGTAATAGTCGCGCGGAGAGTGTGGTTTACCGGAAAGTGGATGGAGTTGATGGGCGACGATCGCCCGCGTCGGTCGATGACGAGAGACGAGCCGACTCCGTGGACTCGGAGTCCTCAGAAGCGGGTGCGAGGCGTGGCACCTCACCAAGGGATAAAAGAAATAGGAGGGAGCGACCTCAGCACCGTGGGCCCACGTTGGGCCAAGGCCAGTCTAGTCCCGCTGGTTCGGAGTCTATTGAGACTTCCAAGCGGGATAGTCCTGAACGGAAGGACAAGGCACGGTGCGAATCTTGCAGCCGACGCACTTATGCGGCGACGGTGCGTCGGCGGGAGACATCTAATCAGAGGTCGGAAAACTCCCGGAGGTCGGGTCGGGAGACCGTAACCCGACCGCACTGAACACGTTGTTTGGCCAATACTGTCCTCAGCTTTTGCCAGTAGAGGTCCCCATGGTCCAGCTTCCTTTGGACATTGGCCGTAGGAATACTACGCGTCTCATGGTGGACACTGGCGCTGAGGTCAGTCTTTTGAAGCGAAGGGCCCTTCACCGGGGCCAGGCGGTGGACGTTCGGCAATCCACACCATTGCAAACCATATTTGGCAACGGCAAGTCGAGTGGGTCCTGCCATGGGACTCTCAAGTTGCACCATGAGATTCCCTGCAGTTTCCACGTAGTAGACTCCATGCCGGGGTTGGAAGCAGATGGCTTGTTGGGTAATGACTTCCTGTCCAGACATTGCAACATCAACGGACCGGGTGGATGTTTGGAATTTCCCCGAACAACCATAAACCCCGAATTCTTCTCCGTTGGTTTTGTAAATGGTGGGACAAAGGGGCTGAAGCATAAGGTAACCAAACGGGGAGTTGGGACACGGGGACCTGTCAGGGTCGATACCGAGGTCCACACTCCACCGGAGACCCCACCCACACGGGGAAGGGACACGAAAAAATGCTCAGCCAGGTCACCCCAGCGAGAGGAAACATCGTGGATGGATGAACGTGAGCCGCCGAGGATCGAAGTAGCCCTGAGTAGGCCGGTGGAAGTGCCGGCACGCTCCCAAATGGAGGTGGCTATTCCCATTGACATCCGGGAAAAGGCCATTCTGGTGCCGCAAGACGCGCGAGGGAAGATTTTATTCTCGCACTGCGTTACTGGTAGGGCAAGGAGTGCCAGGTTATTGGCACTTAATACCCAGAGTGGTCCTCAAAGGATCGATCAGCTTACGGTGAAGGTATACCCTACCAAGGACTATAACACCATCCCCTTGGTCAAGCGTAAAGAAACGTCGCCGGTAACCGACTCTGACGACGAGTCAAGCGGACCCGTGCCCGAGAACCAATCTTCGGAGGGACGATCCCTTCACCTCATTCGACACCTGTTCTCGGATGGTCAGTCGCCTGATGAACCCGATTTGAGCTCCAGGTTGGCACAATTGCACGGGGAACTTCGTTTAGGGGATACCCTGAACACACCCGAGTGCCAATCGATAACGGAGTTATGTCGCGAGTTCAACGACATATTTCATTTACAGGGCGACTACCTGACGTACACCAGTGCAATCTCGCACGAAATACCTTTGGTACGGGATCAGGCACCCATTAACCAAAGAATGTACCGATTGCCCGAAAGCAAAAGGCAGGTTATAAACGAGCAAATTCGGGAAATGTTGGATAACGACATTATCCAACCAAGCAAAAGCCCGTGGAATTCCCCCCTTCTAGTGGTTCCCAAGAAAGCGGGCCCCGACGGAGAAGCCCGATGGAGAGTTGTGGTGGACTTTCGTAAACTAAACGAAAAAACCATCGGGGACGCGTATCCTATTCCCCGTATAGAGGACATTTTAGACCAGCTCGGTCGCTCGCGTTACTTCTCCACGCTCGATTTGGCCAGTGGCTATCACCAAGTTTTGGTAGATCTAAACGATCGGAATAAAACCGCCTTTAGCACCAACTATGGGCATTATGAGTTTCGACGTATGCCGTTCGGGTTAAAAGGAGCCCCGGCTACGTTTCAGAGACTAATGAACCATGTCCTTACTGGTCTGCAAGGGGTCGAATGCTTTGTGTATCTGGATGACATCGTCATATATGGTAAGAACCTGGCTGACCATAATGACAAGCTCCGGAGGGTGTTCGACCGGTTGAGATACCACAACCTCAAACTTCAGCCGGAAAAGTGTAGATTCCTGCAAAGGGAAGTGGTCTACCTGGGACATGTTTGTTCAGAAAAAGGGGCTTCGCCAAATCCTGACACGACAGCTAGTGTCAGAGATTTCCCCATTCCGAAGACGGTACGTCACGTCCAGTCATTCATAGGGTTGGCGAACTATTACCGGAAATTTGTGCCAAATTTTTCCCGGATAGTGCGCCCCTTAACGAACTTATTAAGGAAGGACGTGAAGTTCACGTGGTCGTCCAAATGTCAACAGGCATTTGAAGAGATAAAGGGGAAGTTAATTTCGCCACCACTATTGGTTTACCCCGACTTCACTAAACCCTTTAATCTAACCACGGATGCGAGTAATGAGGCACTTGGAGCGGTGTTATCCCAAGGTGAGATAGGCAAAGACCAGCCTATTGCTTATGCCAGCCGCACCCTGAATGGGGCCGAGCGTAGATATAGCACAATCGAGAAGGAGTTGTTGGCCATTGTATGGGCGGCGACGAATTTTCGGTGCTATTTGTTGGGTAGACGTTTCACCGTGTACACGGACCACAAACCGTTGAAGGGAGTGTTCGGCGTGAAAGAACCCACCTCACGCCTTACCAGATTTCGTCATAAACTATCGGAGTTTGACTACTCAATCGAGTACAAACCCGGTAAATACAACACCAATGCGGATGCGCTAAGCCGTATTCCCCATTCTGTAGACGAAACCCCTTCACCACCGCGATGCAATGTAGTGACTCGCGCCCAGGCAAAGGCCCAACGGGACAGCGAGGGATCCCCGGGACGCCCAAGTGACGAAGAGTCACCTTCTGAAGAGGACGCCATTCCTTCCTGCACGGAAAAAGGAATGGAAATAACTAATCCCGAGGAGATCCAACACTTATTACGGGATTACCATGATCACCCTTTAGGTGGGCACCAAGGGGTGATCAAGACGTATAAGAAGATACGCAGGCACTACTGGTGGAAGAATATGATGCGCGATATCAAGCAATATATTAAAGTATGCAAGATTTGTCAGCGCATGAAGTCTTCCCCAAATTTACGAATGCCGATGGTAATCACCGACATTGCCAAGAGGCCTTTCGAATAGGTTTATTTAGATATCGTGGGCCCCCTGGACCGTACTCCTGAAGGCAATCTATATATACTTACGTTCCAAGATAATTTATCGAAGTATATAGATTGCTATGCCCTGCCCAATGCAGAGGCTGAGACGGTGGCTTCGGTCTTTTTCGACCAAATAGTTGCAAGGTATGGTGTACCTACACAACTGGTCACCGATCAGGGCAGCAATTTCCTGAGCAGCCTGTTTAAAAGCGTGTGCCGGCTGCTCCGCATCAAAAAACTGCAAACCTCAGCGTACCACCCACAATCGAATGGTGCCTTGGAACGAGCCCATCGACCGCTGGTAGAATACCTACGCAGCATTGTGGGCACAAATCCCCAAACCTGGGATCAGTACCTGAGGGCGGCCACTTTCGTGTACAACACCAGCGTGCACGAGAGTACCCGATTGACGCCGATGGACTGTCTCTTTGGTTTTACTCCGGAGGTTCCCTCGAACATCAAATTACCTCCGGAACCGGTTTACAACCACGAGAGCTTCCATAAGCTATTGAAGTACAAGCTTCAGAAAACGTACGAAATAGCTAGGCGAAATCTGTTGATCTCGAAAAGGAGGTCCAAAGGGTATCATGACCGCCAGTTACGCCCGTTCACGTTCCATGTGGGCGATAAAGTCTTGATGCGGGAAGAAAACAAAAAAGGAAAATTGGCGCCCCTATGGAGAGGTCCTTATGACGTGGTGGAGGTGAAAAGTGCGGTCAGCAGCGCGGTGAGGCAAGGCAAGAGAACGGTGGTTGTGCACAACAACCGTCTGAAGCCCTACTGGGAGTAGGGGAGTCGTGAGCTCGAGGATTAGATTAAATATATAAGAGCGGGACGTTTTCGCCGGCCGGGTGACATTTTGGAGTGGTTGAACTAGAGGGGATCAACTCGCCTTGGCGGGGGAGTCCTAACCGGATCGTGTGGGCGGTCGAGCCTTTGGTCGAACCATCGGATTGAGTGTCGGACCCGCCGCGGTCGTTTGTGTTGTCATTGGTTTTGTGGAGCGCTGGTCTGTTGTTCCCCCCTCTTATATTAATAACTACGTGTTAGTTAATTTATTTATTTATTTATTTATTTATTTGTACTAACCCTCATATAAAAGTAGTATAATCCCTACTAACATTAGCACTTAAGCATATAGACTAGTTAATTTATTTATTTATTTATTTATTTGTACTAACCCCCATATAAAAGTAGTATAATCCCTACTAACATTAGCACTTAAGCATGTAGACTAGTTAATTTATTTATTTATTTATTTATTTATTTATTTGTTGATTGGTCTGCTGGTTGTTTATTTGTTTGCTCTCCGCCGTCCACTCTCCGGCGTGACATTCCTCTCCCAAGAATGCCACGCAGTCTTGTGGAGGGGGGAGGTGTGTTACGTACGTCGGCCACCACCATCCTTTGATAATTTGTGTTTAACATAATTTTGTTTTAAAATAGTACGATGGTAAGGTGGTGGAAGAATTGTACGATCCTGAAGTGAGTTTTTGAACCCACCCTGATTCGGGTGTGGATCGTGCAGTTCTTCGAGTTCGAATTTGTTTTTCGAAGTGGACGTGAGTGGAGAGCGAAATGAGAGAGACAGGAGGTGGTAAAAGTTCGGTTTTGTTATGGTTCCGTTGGTGACGGAGGAAAGAAAAAAAAAAACGTTGTGGTTAACGGAAAAAGAACAAAAAAAAAAAGAAAAAAGAAAAAAGCAATTGTCCGGTCTTGATTTTTGTGTTTTATGAAAAAAGAAAAAGAAAGGAAAGGAAAGAAAGGGTTAAAGTAAAAAAGAGATTCAGTCACGGCTGAGGAAGAAAAGTTTAAATTTATTAAAGCTGAAATTGTACAAGAAGAAGAACAAAAGAGTTGTTAAAATTGGAATCGTAATAAATAAAGCTGGAATAAAGTATCAACCAAATTTGTGCACCCAATTATTTGGAAGTCAACAAAATTGTATGCACCATCAACTTGGAAGGATATTAGAGAAGCTCATAACCGATTGACTGGGAGTGGAAATCTCGCAGGGCGGCACGCAGCGAAGACGTTCCTGATCGGCGTTTCCCCGGATCTAAGGTAACAAATTAATCATTAATTAGTTTTCGGTGGCAAAACCAGAAAAAGAACTGCCACAACTGGCGCTGCGGACAAACACACCGGGGAAACCTCAGCAGGCATAGAGATACGTTGCAATTAAGGAGGGAGATTTCTGGAAGGTGTTCGGCAGGATAGCGATCGGCGGAGCGAAGACTGGAGGCGGTGCGCTGTTGATGGAGCTTGTTATCGGCAGGAGAGCGGCGAAAGTATTTTTTTTATTTTTGTATTTTTTTTTGTAGTTCAAGAATCTATTGTCGATAATTGTGGAATTGTTTTGCCGAGAGTTTTGGTTGGAGTTAATTGTTGTTAAGGAATATTTATGGTAATTGCATGTTTTGATTTTATGTAATTTTTATTGTAACTGAGGACTATTGAGTTTCCTCAGATCTTCGTCCGGACTGTATTTTCCTTTTCATATTAATTTATTGAGGCAAACAATTTTTTTTTTACTATTAAGCTTTTTCAGCATTCCATTCAAAATTTTGGTGCACTTTCAGTTTTTCTTTTCCTTTCAGAAAATTTCGTTTATTGTAGTGTTAATGTAATTTGGGACTGTCCAGTTTTCGGAATTATCTTCAAACGTTGGTTTGGTCTCGTGTCGTGGAACTTTTGTTGCGATTTAGTTTGGATTTGCGTTTAATTGATCGAACTTTGCTCGATTCTCTCTCTCCATTTCTCGCCCACTGAGGACGGCGATTGTTAGTTAAATTGTGGTTTTTCGTTTTGACTGACAGGTGCGGTGTGTATTTTTCCCTTATTTTTCCTTCTCTTCCCCTTTGAGAGTATTTGTTTGGTGCTTTTGTGATTGTGTGAATCCGTTGGCAGCCCATCCTGTGTTCCCGCTGAATGTTGGTGAATTGTGTTCTTGGGGTTTTCGACTGTCGTTTTGTTTTCGAACTGTTGTTTGCGGGCTGATCTTCTCTGTTGTTCCGGGTCTCCTTGTTGTGTATTAGGCCCATTTAGTATTTGCGAGAGGGGAAAGCTCGTCGGACGGTGTCCTGTTGTATCTTGGGAGCGTGCTTGTTTTTGTTTTTCGCACCCTTTCTGTTGGTGGATACTGTCGGCGACGAGGTTGTTTTTTCTTTTCTCCGCGGGGTATCCGGGATTGACTTTGGTGTAGGTGACCTTGAGATTTAGTTAGACGGCCGGCAGATGCAGACAAGGCAACGTCAAAGAGATGTCCGAGAGGGCACCCCTGCCCGGGCACGACCCGAGGCATTTCCCGAGCCGCCGGTTGACGAGGTGGATCCGGAGGCATTCCACGATTCGAGGGACGAGTTTGTGGAAGACCGATCGCCGGCGCGCCCCCCTCCCACCGTCGGTAAACAGCCTGTCGGGAGCATGGAGGACACGCCGATGCCCTCGTATTTTAAACTGGGCCCACAACCATGTCCTGTACGGACCATGTTGGGCACAGATAGGGTTTTCGACCTGGTGTCGAAGGCAGTCCCCATGTTTTCGGGACAGGAAGGACCGGATACGGCCGAGAGACTCTCTTCGTTTCTCAAGGGCTGTAGAAGGACCTTGGATGGGCTGGCGGTGGAGGAGGAACATACCTTCCTCCGGTGGCTGCCCTCTAGGCTGAGCGGCGAGGCCTATCGGATGTTCGAGGAGAGACCACCCACGACATTCCTTGAAGCGGAACAGCGTCTTAGAGAGGCCTACGAACCCCGGGTGTCGTATGAGGAGTTGTGCGCACAACTTTCCAAAATGCGACAACTTCCTTCCGAGGATGCCACAGGTTTCGTTTCCCGGGTGAAGCGGGCCGTGGTACGGTGCGAGGAGGCAGCTGAGCGCTTTTATGGTCGCCAGGGTAGGTCCGTCTTCGCCAGCCAGCTTGAGGGCATGGCCAAACCGGTGTTGGTGAGGGGTCTGAGGGAGGAAGGACTAAAACACTTCCTCCTCACGTTGGGTAATGTCCCTTTTCGTAGCCTGGTGGACCACCTAACCGGATTCGAGCGAGCTCGAAGGGAAATGCTGAGGCAGGACGACCTGTTTGTGGATGCGCGGCACGGAATCGCCGAACGAGCGTCGGAAACATTGGAGTCGGGACCGGGAAGTTGCTCGACCCTTTTAGAAAACACATCCTCCACTTCTAGGGATTACGCCGCGGCGCCGGCGCCGGTGTTGTCGAATTTAAATCCCCGGGCGGTGTCATTCGTGTTGCCGGCCGAAGAGCCTGATAGTCGTCGACGGGGAGAGGGTGATTTCGTTCGGGAGCAGTCGTGCGGGCCTCTCAATTATAGACGGGATGCTGGTGCCTATGCTCCGGCCTCCTCTGGCGAGGGAGCGTGGTCAAATACCGTGCCTTCCTCGAGTCAGAGTGAAGGGTCGCAGGGTTTGGCTCGAGGGGCGTATGTGCCGGGAGATCGATCGGGTCGGGACAATCCGGTCCGGGATTCGGTTGGTCGATCGGCTCGCCCCCTGGAATCCCAGACAACATGCAGTTTCTGCAAAGTGAGGGGTCACGTGTACGACGAGTGCCTGAGGAGAAGGAACACTCCTTTCTGTCGCGAGTGCTGGCGGTATGGCCACGACCGAGACAGACGCGCCAAGCCCAGGCTCCATACAGGGGTGGTGGTCAGCAGAGCGGAACCGCGCGGCATGGGCCACAACATCAGCGGCCGCAGGCTCAGCGGAGAGCCCTACCAGAGCCGCAGCCCCCGTCTACGGGCGGTGGGCCGGCAACATCAGGCCCAAGAGTATTCAGCGTCCGGTGCTGTTGCGAGTTTTGTGGCCGACAAGGTCATAGCTTGCGCGGGTGCGAATACAGGCAAAGGTGGGAACAACAACAGGGTTCCCAGGGTTCTCCCCACAAGCGGCACGCCGGAACAGCACCTGCTGCGAGTCAAGAGCAGGACACCCGTGTGGAGAGTAGGGCAGGCGCGAGTAATAGACGCAGACTGCGTCGGCGAAATCGGAAGGCCGGTAATAGTCGCGCGGAGAGTGTGGTTTACCGGAAAGTGGATGGAGTTGATGGGCGACGATCGCCCGCGTCGGTCGATGACGAGAGACGAGCCGACTCCGTGGACTCGGAGTCCTCAGAAGCGGGTGCGAGGCGTGGCACCTCACCAAGGGATAAAAGAAATAGGAGGGAGCGACCTCAGCACCGTGGGCCCACGTTGGGCCAAGGCCAGTCTAGTCCCGCTGGTTCGGAGTCTATTGAGACTTCCAAGCGGGATAGTCCTGAACGGAAGGACAAGGCACGGTGCGAATCTTGCAGCCGACGCACTTATGCGGCGACGGTGCGTCGGCGGGAGACATCTAATCAGAGGTCGGAACACTCCCGGAGGTCGGGTCGGGAGACCGTAACCCGACCGCACTGAACACGTTGTTTGGCCAATACTGTCCTCAGCTTTTGCCAGTAGAGGTCCCCATGGTCCAGCTTCCTTTGGACATTGGCCGTAGGAATACTACGCGTCTCATGGTGGACACTGGCGCTGAGGTCAGTCTTTTGAAGCGAAGGGCCCTTCACCGGGGCCAGGCGGTGGACGTTCGGCAATCCACACCATTGCAAACCATATTTGGCAACGGCAAGTCGAGTGGGTCCTGCCATGGGACTCTCAAGTTGCACCATGAGATTCCCTGCAGTTTCCACGTAGTAGACTCCATGCCGGGGTTGGAAGCAGATGGCTTGTTGGGTAATGACTTCCTGTCCAGACATTGCAACATCAACGGACCGGGTGGATGTTTGGAATTTCCCCGAACAACCATAAACCCCGAATTCTTCTCCGTTGGTTTTGTAAATGGTGGGACAAAGGGGCTGAAGCATAAGGTAACCAAACGGGGAGTTGGGACACGGGGACCTGTCAGGGTCGATACCGAGGTCCACACTCCACCGGAGACCCCACCCACACGGGGAAGGGACACGAAAAAATGCTCAGCCAGGTCACCCCAGCGAGAGGAAACATCGTGGATGGATGAACGTGAGCCGCCGAGGATCGAAGTAGCCCTGAGTAGGCCGGTGGAAGTGCCGGCACGCTCCCAAATGGAGGTGGCTATTCCCATTGACATCCGGGAAAAGGCCATTCTGGTGCCGCAAGACGCGCGAGGGAAGATTTTATTCTCGCACTGCGTTACTGGTAGGGCAAGGAGTGCCAGGTTATTGGCACTTAATACCCAGAGTGGTCCTCAAAGGATCGATCAGCTTACGGTGAAGGTATACCCTACCAAGGACTATAACACCATCCCCTTGGTCAAGCGTAAAGAAACGTCGCCGGTAACCGACTCTGACGACGAGTCAAGCGGACCCGTGCCCGAGAACCAATCTTCGGAGGGACGATCCCTTCACCTCATTCGACACCTGTTCTCGGATGGTCAGTCGCCTGATGAACCCGATTTGAGCTCCAGGTTGGCACAATTGCACGGGGAACTTCGTTTAGGGGATACCCTGAACACACCCGAGTGCCAATCGATAACGGAGTTATGTCGCGAGTTCAACGACATATTTCATTTACAGGGCGACTACCTGACGTACACCAGTGCAATCTCGCACGAAATACCTTTGGTACGGGATCAGGCACCCATTAACCAAAGAATGTACCGATTGCCCGAAAGCAAAAGGCAGGTTATAAACGAGCAAATTCGGGAAATGTTGGATAACGACATTATCCAACCAAGCAAAAGCCCGTGGAATTCCCCCCTTCTAGTGGTTCCCAAGAAAGCGGGCCCCGACGGAGAAGCCCGATGGAGAGTTGTGGTGGACTTTCGTAAACTAAACGAAAAAACCATCGGGGACGCGTATCCTATTCCCCGTATAGAGGACATTTTAGACCAGCTCGGTCGCTCGCGTTACTTCTCCACGCTCGATTTGGCCAGTGGCTATCACCAAGTTTTGGTAGATCTAAACGATCGGAATAAAACCGCCTTTAGCACCAACTATGGGCATTATGAGTTTCGACGTATGCCGTTCGGGTTAAAAGGAGCCCCGGCTACGTTTCAGAGACTAATGAACCATGTCCTTACTGGTCTGCAAGGGGTCGAATGCTTTGTGTATCTGGATGACATCGTCATATATGGTAAGAACCTGGCTGACCATAATGACAAGCTCCGGAGGGTGTTCGACCGGTTGAGATACCACAACCTCAAACTTCAGCCGGAAAAGTGTAGATTCCTGCAAAGGGAAGTGGTCTACCTGGGACATGTTTGTTCAGAAAAAGGGGCTTCGCCAAATCCTGACACGACAGCTAGTGTCAGAGATTTCCCCATTCCGAAGACGGTACGTCACGTCCAGTCATTCATAGGGTTGGCGAACTATTACCGGAAATTTGTGCCAAATTTTTCCCGGATAGTGCGCCCCTTAACGAACTTATTAAGGAAGGACGTGAAGTTCACGTGGTCGTCCAAATGTCAACAGGCATTTGAAGAGATAAAGGGGAAGTTAATTTCGCCACCACTATTGGTTTACCCCGACTTCACTAAACCCTTTAATCTAACCACGGATGCGAGTAATGAGGCACTTGGAGCGGTGTTATCCCAAGGTGAGATAGGCAAAGACCAGCCTATTGCTTATGCCAGCCGCACCCTGAATGGGGCCGAGCGTAGATATAGCACAATCGAGAAGGAGTTGTTGGCCATTGTATGGGCGGCGACGAATTTTCGGTGCTATTTGTTGGGTAGACGTTTCACCGTGTACACGGACCACAAACCGTTGAAGGGAGTGTTCGGCGTGAAAGAACCCACCTCACGCCTTACCAGATTTCGTCATAAACTATCGGAGTTTGACTACTCAATCGAGTACAAACCCGGTAAATACAACACCAATGCGGATGCGCTAAGCCGTATTCCCCATTCTGTAGACGAAACCCCTTCACCACCGCGATGCAATGTAGTGACTCGCGCCCAGGCAAAGGCCCAACGGGACAGCGAGGGATCCCCGGGACGCCCAAGTGACGAAGAGTCACCTTCTGAAGAGGACGCCATTCCTTCCTGCACGGAAAAAGGAATGGAAATAACTAATCCCGAGGAGATCCAACACTTATTACGGGATTACCATGATCACCCTTTAGGTGGGCACCAAGGGGTGATCAAGACGTATAAGAAGATACGCAGGCACTACTGGTGGAAGAATATGATGCGCGATATCAAGCAATATATTAAAGTATGCAAGATTTGTCAGCGCATGAAGTCTTCCCCAAATTTACGAATGCCGATGGTAATCACCGACATTGCCAAGAGGCCTTTCGAATAGGTTTATTTAGATATCGTGGGCCCCCTGGACCGTACTCCTGAAGGCAATCTATATATACTTACGTTCCAAGATAATTTATCGAAGTATATAGATTGCTATGCCCTGCCCAATGCAGAGGCTGAGACGGTGGCTTCGGTCTTTTTCGACCAAATAGTTGCAAGGTATGGTGTACCTACACAACTGGTCACCGATCAGGGCAGCAATTTCCTGAGCAGCCTGTTTAAAAGCGTGTGCCGGCTGCTCCGCATCAAAAAACTGCAAACCTCAGCGTACCACCCACAATCGAATGGTGCCTTGGAACGAGCCCATCGACCGCTGGTAGAATACCTACGCAGCATTGTGGGCACAAATCCCCAAACCTGGGATCAGTACCTGAGGGCGGCCACTTTCGTGTACAACACCAGCGTGCACGAGAGTACCCGATTGACGCCGATGGACTGTCTCTTTGGTTTTACTCCGGAGGTTCCCTCGAACATCAAATTACCTCCGGAACCGGTTTACAACCACGAGAGCTTCCATAAGCTATTGAAGTACAAGCTTCAGAAAACGTACGAAATAGCTAGGCGAAATCTGTTGATCTCGAAAAGGAGGTCCAAAGGGTATCATGACCGCCAGTTACGCCCGTTCACGTTCCATGTGGGCGATAAAGTCTTGATGCGGGAAGAAAACAAAAAAGGAAAATTGGCGCCCCTATGGAGAGGTCCTTATGACGTGGTGGAGGTGAAAAGTGCGGTCAGCAGCGCGGTGAGGCAAGGCAAGAGAACGGTGGTTGTGCACAACAACCGTCTGAAGCCCTACTGGGAGTAGGGGAGTCGTGAGCTCGAGGATTAGATTAAATATATAAGAGCGGGACGTTTTCGCCGGCCGGGTGACATTTTGGAGTGGTTGAACTAGAGGGGATCAACTCGCCTTGGCGGGGGAGTCCTAACCGGATCGTGTGGGCGGTCGAGCCTTTGGTCGAACCATCGGATTGAGTGTCGGACCCGCCGCGGTCGTTTGTGTTGTCATTGGTTTTGTGGAGCGCTGGTCTGTTGTTCCCCCCTCTTATATTAATAACTACGTGTTAGTTAATTTATTTATTTATTTATTTATTTATTTGTACTAACCCTCATATAAAAGTAGTATAATCCCTACTAACATTAGCACTTAAGCATATAGACTAGTTAATTTATTTATTTATTTATTTATTTGTACTAACCCCCATATAAAAGTAGTATAATCCCTACTAACATTAGCACTTAAGCATGTAGACTAGTTAATTTATTTATTTATTTATTTATTTATTTATTTATTTGTTGATTGGTCTGCTGGTTGTTTATTTGTTTGCTCTCCGCCGTCCACTCTCCGGCGTGACATTCCTCTCCCAAGAATGCCACGCAGTCTTGTGGAGGGGGGAGGTGTGTTACGTACGTCGGCCACCACCATCCTTTGATAATTTGTGTTTAACATAATTTTGTTTTAAAATAGTACGATGGTAAGGTGGTGGAAGAATTGTACGATCCTGAAGTGAGTTTTTGAACCCACCCTGATTCGGGTGTGGATCGTGCAGTTCTTCGAGTTCGAATTTGTTTTTCGAAGTGGACGTGAGTGGAGAGCGAAATGAGAGAGACAGGAGGTGGTAAAAGTTCGGTTTTGTTATGGTTCCGTTGGTGACGGAGGAAAAAAAAAAAAAAACGTTGTGGTTAACGGAAAAAGAACAAAAAAAAAAAGAAAAAAGAAAAAAGCAATTGTCCGGTCTTGATTTTTGTGTTTTATGAAAAAAGAAAAAGAAAGGAAAGGAAAGAAAGGGTTAAAGTAAAAAAGAGATTCAGTCACGGCTGAGGAAGAAAAGTTTAAATTTATTAAAGCTGAAATTGTACAAGAAGAAGAACAAAAGAGTTGTTAAAATTGGAATCGTAATAAATAAAGCTGGAATAAAGTATCAACCAAATTTGTGCACCCAATTATTTGGAAGTCAACAAAATTGTATGCACCATCAACTTGGAAGGATATTAGAGAAGCTCATAACCGATTGACTGGGAGTGGAAATCTCGCAGGGCGGCACGCAGCGAAGACGTTCCTGATCGGCGTTTCCCCGGATCTAAGGTAACAAATTAATCATTAATTAGTTTTCGGTGGCAAAACCAGAAAAAGAACTGCCAGGTTATAAACGAGCAAATTCGGGAAATGTTGGATAACGACATTATCCAACCAAGCAAAAGCCCGTGGAATTCCCCCCTTCTAGTGGTTCCCAAGAAAGCGGGCCCCGACGGAGAAGCCCGATGGAGAGTTGTGGTGGACTTTCGTAAACTAAACGAAAAAACCATCGGGGACGCGTATCCTATTCCCCGTATAGAGGACATTTTAGACCAGCTCGGTCGCTCGCGTTACTTCTCCACGCTCGATTTGGCCAGTGGCTATCACCAAGTTTTGGTAGATCTAAACGATCGGAATAAAACCGCCTTTAGCACCAACTATGGGCATTATGAGTTTCGACGTATGCCGTTCGGGTTAAAAGGAGCCCCGGCTACGTTTCAGAGACTAATGAACCATGTCCTTACTGGTCTGCAAGGGGTCGAATGCTTTGTGTATCTGGATGACATCGTCATATATGGTAAGAACCTGGCTGACCATAATGACAAGCTCCGGAGGGTGTTCGACCGGTTGAGATACCACAACCTCAAACTTCAGCCGGAAAAGTGTAGATTCCTGCAAAGGGAAGTGGTCTACCTGGGACATGTTTGTTCAGAAAAAGGGGCTTCGCCAAATCCTGACACGACAGCTAGTGTCAGAGATTTCCCCATTCCGAAGACGGTACGTCACGTCCAGTCATTCATAGGGTTGGCGAACTATTACCGGAAATTTGTGCCAAATTTTTCCCGGATAGTGCGCCCCTTAACGAACTTATTAAGGAAGGACGTGAAGTTCACGTGGTCGTCCAAATGTCAACAGGCATTTGAAGAGATAAAGGGGAAGTTAATTTCGCCACCACTATTGGTTTACCCCGACTTCACTAAACCCTTTAATCTAACCACGGATGCGAGTAATGAGGCACTTGGAGCGGTGTTATCCCAAGGTGAGATAGGCAAAGACCAGCCTATTGCTTATGCCAGCCGCACCCTGAATGGGGCCGAGCGTAGATATAGCACAATCGAGAAGGAGTTGTTGGCCATTGTATGGGCGGCGACGAATTTTCGGTGCTATTTGTTGGGTAGACGTTTCACCGTGTACACGGACCACAAACCGTTGAAGGGAGTGTTCGGCGTGAAAGAACCCACCTCACGCCTTACCAGATTTCGTCATAAACTATCGGAGTTTGACTACTCAATCGAGTACAAACCCGGTAAATACAACACCAATGCGGATGCGCTAAGCCGTATTCCCCATTCTGTAGACGAAACCCCTTCACCACCGCGATGCAATGTAGTGACTCGCGCCCAGGCAAAGGCCCAACGGGACAGCGAGGGATCCCCGGGACGCCCAAGTGACGAAGAGTCACCTTCTGAAGAGGACGCCATTCCTTCCTGCACGGAAAAAGGAATGGAAATAACTAATCCCGAGGAGATCCAACACTTATTACGGGATTACCATGATCACCCTTTAGGTGGGCACCAAGGGGTGATCAAGACGTATAAGAAGATACGCAGGCACTACTGGTGGAAGAATATGATGCGCGATATCAAGCAATATATTAAAGTATGCAAGATTTGTCAGCGCATGAAGTCTTCCCCAAATTTACGAATGCCGATGGTAATCACCGACATTGCCAAGAGGCCTTTCGAATAGGTTTATTTAGATATCGTGGGCCCCCTGGACCGTACTCCTGAAGGCAATCTATATATACTTACGTTCCAAGATAATTTATCGAAGTATATAGATTGCTATGCCCTGCCCAATGCAGAGGCTGAGACGGTGGCTTCGGTCTTTTTCGACCAAATAGTTGCAAGGTATGGTGTACCTACACAACTGGTCACCGATCAGGGCAGCAATTTCCTGAGCAGCCTGTTTAAAAGCGTGTGCCGGCTGCTCCGCATCAAAAAACTGCAAACCTCAGCGTACCACCCACAATCGAATGGTGCCTTGGAACGAGCCCATCGACCGCTGGTAGAATACCTACGCAGCATTGTGGGCACAAATCCCCAAACCTGGGATCAGTACCTGAGGGCGGCCACTTTCGTGTACAACACCAGCGTGCACGAGAGTACCCGATTGACGCCGATGGACTGTCTCTTTGGTTTTACTCCGGAGGTTCCCTCGAACATCAAATTACCTCCGGAACCGGTTTACAACCACGAGAGCTTCCATAAGCTATTGAAGTACAAGCTTCAGAAAACGTACGAAATAGCTAGGCGAAATCTGTTGATCTCGAAAAGGAGGTCCAAAGGGTATCATGACCGCCAGTTACGCCCGTTCACGTTCCATGTGGGCGATAAAGTCTTGATGCGGGAAGAAAACAAAAAAGGAAAATTGGCGCCCCTATGGAGAGGTCCTTATGACGTGGTGGAGGTGAAAAGTGCGGTCAGCAGCGCGGTGAGGCAAGGCAAGAGAACGGTGGTTGTGCACAACAACCGTCTGAAGCCCTACTGGGAGTAGGGGAGTCGTGAGCTCGAGGATTAGATTAAATATATAAGAGCGGGACGTTTTCGCCGGCCGGGTGACATTTTGGAGTGGTTGAACTAGAGGGGATCAACTCGCCTTGGCGGGGGAGTCCTAACCGGATCGTGTGGGCGGTCGAGCCTTTGGTCGAACCATCGGATTGAGTGTCGGACCCGCCGCGGTCGTTTGTGTTGTCATTGGTTTTGTGGAGCGCTGGTCTGTTGTTCCCCCCTCTTATATTAATAACTACGTGTTAGTTAATTTATTTATTTATTTATTTATTTATTTGTACTAACCCTCATATAAAAGTAGTATAATCCCTACTAACATTAGCACTTAAGCATATAGACTAGTTAATTTATTTATTTATTTATTTATTTGTACTAACCCCCATATAAAAGTAGTATAATCCCTACTAACATTAGCACTTAAGCATGTAGACTAGTTAATTTATTTATTTATTTATTTATTTATTTATTTGTTGATTGGTCTGCTGGTTGTTTATTTGTTTGCTCTCCGCCGTCCACTCTCCGGCGTGACATTCCTCTCCCAAGAATGCCACGCAGTCTTGTGGAGGGGGGAGGTGTGTTACGTACGTCGGCCACCACCATCCTTTGATAATTTGTGTTTAACATAATTTTGTTTTAAAATAGTACGATGGTAAGGTGGTGGAAGAATTGTACGATCCTGAAGTGAGTTTTTGAACCCACCCTGATTCGGGTGTGGATCGTGCAGTTCTTCGAGTTCGAATTTGTTTTTCGAAGTGGACGTGAGTGGAGAGCGAAATGAGAGAGACAGGAGGTGGTAAAAGTTCGGTTTTGTTATGGTTCCGTTGGTGACGGAGGAAAAAAAAAAAAAAACGTTGTGGTTAACGGAAAAAGAACAAAAAAAAAAAAGAAAAAAGAAAAAAGCAATTGTCCGGTCTTGATTTTTGTGTTTTATGAAAAAAGAAAAAGAAAGGAAAGGAAAGAAAGGGTTAAAGTAAAAAAGAGATTCAGTCACGGCTGAGGAAGAAAAGTTTAAATTTATTAAAGCTGAAATTGTACAAGAAGAAGAACAAAAGAGTTGTTAAAATTGGAATCGTAATAAATAAAGCTGGAATAAAGTATCAACCAAATTTGTGCACCCAATTATTTGGAAGTCAACAAAATTGTATGCACCATCAACTTGGAAGGATATTAGAGAAGCTCATAACCGATTGACTGGGAGTGGAAATCTCGCAGGGCGGCACGCAGCGAAGACGTTCCTGATCGGCGTTTCCCCGGATCTAAGGTAACAAATTAATCATTAATTAGTTTTCGGTGGCAAAACCAGAAAAAGAACTGCCAGGTTATAAACGAGCAAATTCGGGAAATGTTGGATAACGACATTATCCAACCAAGCAAAAGCCCGTGGAATTCCCCCCTTCTAGTGGTTCCCAAGAAAGCGGGCCCCGACGGAGAAGCCCGATGGAGAGTTGTGGTGGACTTTCGTAAACTAAACGAAAAAACCATCGGGGACGCGTATCCTATTCCCCGTATAGAGGACATTTTAGACCAGCTCGGTCGCTCGCGTTACTTCTCCACGCTCGATTTGGCCAGTGGCTATCACCAAGTTTTGGTAGATCTAAACGATCGGAATAAAACCGCCTTTAGCACCAACTATGGGCATTATGAGTTTCGACGTATGCCGTTCGGGTTAAAAGGAGCCCCGGCTACGTTTCAGAGACTAATGAACCATGTCCTTACTGGTCTGCAAGGGGTCGAATGCTTTGTGTATCTGGATGACATCGTCATATATGGTAAGAACCTGGCTGACCATAATGACAAGCTCCGGAGGGTGTTCGACCGGTTGAGATACCACAACCTCAAACTTCAGCCGGAAAAGTGTAGATTCCTGCAAAGGGAAGTGGTCTACCTGGGACATGTTTGTTCAGAAAAAGGGGCTTCGCCAAATCCTGACACGACAGCTAGTGTCAGAGATTTCCCCATTCCGAAGACGGTACGTCACGTCCAGTCATTCATAGGGTTGGCGAACTATTACCGGAAATTTGTGCCAAATTTTTCCCGGATAGTGCGCCCCTTAACGAACTTATTAAGGAAGGACGTGAAGTTCACGTGGTCGTCCAAATGTCAACAGGCATTTGAAGAGATAAAGGGGAAGTTAATTTCGCCACCACTATTGGTTTACCCCGACTTCACTAAACCCTTTAATCTAACCACGGATGCGAGTAATGAGGCACTTGGAGCGGTGTTATCCCAAGGTGAGATAGGCAAAGACCAGCCTATTGCTTATGCCAGCCGCACCCTGAATGGGGCCGAGCGTAGATATAGCACAATCGAGAAGGAGTTGTTGGCCATTGTATGGGCGGCGACGAATTTTCGGTGCTATTTGTTGGGTAGACGTTTCACCGTGTACACGGACCACAAACCGTTGAAGGGAGTGTTCGGCGTGAAAGAACCCACCTCACGCCTTACCAGATTTCGTCATAAACTATCGGAGTTTGACTACTCAATCGAGTACAAACCCGGTAAATACAACACCAATGCGGATGCGCTAAGCCGTATTCCCCATTCTGTAGACGAAACCCCTTCACCACCGCGATGCAATGTAGTGACTCGCGCCCAGGCAAAGGCCCAACGGGACAGCGAGGGATCCCCGGGACGCCCAAGTGACGAAGAGTCACCTTCTGAAGAGGACGCCATTCCTTCCTGCACGGAAAAAGGAATGGAAATAACTAATCCCGAGGAGATCCAACACTTATTACGGGATTACCATGATCACCCTTTAGGTGGGCACCAAGGGGTGATCAAGACGTATAAGAAGATACGCAGGCACTACTGGTGGAAGAATATGATGCGCGATATCAAGCAATATATTAAAGTATGCAAGATTTGTCAGCGCATGAAGTCTTCCCCAAATTTACGAATGCCGATGGTAATCACCGACATTGCCAAGAGGCCTTTCGAAAAGGTTTATTTAGATATCGTGGGCCCCCTGGACCGTACTCCTGAAGGCAATCTATATATACTTACGTTCCAAGATAATTTATCGAAGTATATAGATTGCTATGCCCTGCCCAATGCAGAGGCTGAGACGGTGGCTTCGGTCTTTTTCGACCAAATAGTTGCAAGGTATGGTGTACCTACACAACTGGTCACCGATCAGGGCAGCAATTTCCTGAGCAGCCTGTTTAAAAGCGTGTGCCGGCTGCTCCGCATCAAAAAACTGCAAACCTCAGCGTACCACCCACAATCGAATGGTGCCTTGGAACGAGCCCATCGACCGCTGGTAGAATACCTACGCAGCATTGTGGGCACAAATCCCCAAACCTGGGATCAGTACCTGAGGGCGGCCACTTTCGTGTACAACACCAGCGTGCACGAGAGTACCCGATTGACGCCGATGGACTGTCTCTTTGGTTTTACTCCGGAGGTTCCCTCGAACATCAAATTACCTCCGGAACCGGTTTACAACCACGAGAGCTTCCATAAGCTATTGAAGTACAAGCTTCAGAAAACGTACGAAATAGCTAGGCGAAATCTGTTGATCTCGAAAAGGAGGTCCAAAGGGTATCATGACCGCCAGTTACGCCCGTTCACGTTCCATGTGGGCGATAAAGTCTTGATGCGGGAAGAAAACAAAAAAGGAAAATTGGCGCCCCTATGGAGAGGTCCTTATGACGTGGTGGAGGTGAAAAGTGCGGTCAACAGCGCGGTGAGGCAAGGCAAGAGAACGGTGGTTGTGCACAACAACCGTCTGAAGCCCTACTGGGAGTAGGGGAGTCGTGAGCTCGAGGATTAGATTAAATATATAAGAGCGGGACGTTTTCGCCGGCCGGGTGACATTTTGGAGTGGTTGAACTAGAGGGGATCAACTCGCCTTGGCGGGGGAGTCCTAACCGGATCGTGTGGGCGGTCGAGCCTTTGGTCGAACCATCGGATTGAGTGTCGGACCCGCCGCGGTCGTTTGTGTTGTCATTGGTTTTGTGGAGCGCTGGTCTGTTGTTCCCCCCTCTTATATTAATAACTACGTGTTAGTTAATTTATTTATTTATTTATTTATTTATTTGTACTAACCCTCATATAAAAGTAGTATAATCCCTACTAACATTAGCACTTAAGCATATAGACTAGTTAATTTATTTATTTATTTATTTATTTGTACTAACCCCCATATAAAAGTAGTATAATCCCTACTAACATTAGCACTTAAGCATGTAGACTAGTTAATTTATTTATTTATTTATTTATTTATTTATTTGTTGATTGGTCTGCTGGTTGTTTATTTGTTTGCTCTCCGCCGTCCACTCTCCGGCGTGACATTCCTCTCCCAAGAATGCCACGCAGTCTTGTGGAGGGGGGAGGTGTGTTACGTACGTCGGCCACCACCATCCTTTGATAATTTGTGTTTAACATAATTTTGTTTTAAAATAGTACGATGGTAAGGTGGTGGAAGAATTGTACGATCCTGAAGTGAGTTTTTGAACCCACCCTGATTCGGGTGTGGATCGTGCAGTTCTTCGAGTTCGAATTTGTTTTTCGAAGTGGACGTGAGTGGAGAGCGAAATGAGAGGGACGGGAGGTGGTAAAGGTTCGGTTTTGTTATGGTTCCGTTGGTGACGGTGGAAAGAAAGAAAAAACGTTGTGGTTAACGGAAAAAGAACGAAAAAAAAAAAGAACAAAGAAAAAAGCAATTGTCCGGTCTTGATTTTTGTGTTTTTTGGAAAAAGAGAAAGAAAGGAAAGGAAAGAAAGGGTTAAAGTAAAAAAGAGATTCAGTCACGGCTGAGGAAGAAAAGTTTAAATTTATTAAAGCTGAAATTGTACAAGAAGAAGAACAAAAGAGTTGTTAAAATTGGAATCGTAATAAATAAAGCTGGAATAAATTATCAACCAAACTTGTGCACCCAATTATTTGGAAGTCAACAAAATTGTATGCACCATCAACTTGGAGGGATATTAGAGAAGCTCATAACCGATTGACTAGGAGTGGAAATCTCGCAGGGCGGCACGCAGCGAAGACGTTCCTGATCGGCGTTTCCCCGGATCTAAGGTAACAAATTAATCATTAATTAGTTTTCGGTGGCAAAACCAGAAAAAAGAACTGCCACAGGCTCGACCGAACTAAAAACCAGCCATACATCAGGGTATATTCAGCAGCCACACTATAGTCTACCTACCGTTAACCTTCCCTTAGATATAGGCCTAAACAAAGTCAGTAGACTGGTGGTAGACACGGGCGCTGAGGTAGGCATAATCAATAAAAAAGCACTTAAAAATATAAAAATCAACAGGGCAGAAACGTGTATACTAAAAAGCCCATATGGCACAGGGAAAACCTTAGGTAGCTGTCGGGGAAACTTCATGTTGCAGACAAAGATTTCTTGCAAGTTTCAGGTTGTAAGCAATATGCCCGGCTTAATCACAGACGGTTTGCTGGAATATAATTTTCTAGGCGAAAACTGTAACATAGAGGGTCCTGGAAAGCAGCTGAAGTTCCCGTGTACGAAACAGAATGCGGAGGAATTTAGCCTTCCCCTGGAAGCGGATGGAATAAACCAAACTCGCCCGCGGGCAGTCGAAGAGGGACAGGACACGGCGAGACCCGAATGGGCCGAGAATCCTGTTTGTGACGCCCCCAAGGGTTCCCAAATTGGGGAACCTGATTGCGAACATCCGGTCCGAACATCAAGGGGAAGACGTCAGAACACTTTGAAGGAAAGTTTTCAGATTTTGAAAAACCTTCGCAACAAAAAAAGGCGCTTCGGAAAATTAACGAATGATAGAAAATGGTATATAATCGGGAACCGAGTAAAAGTGATTAACCCACCACCCACCACCCAAGTGTAAATTTAAACACCTTATATTCGACATTAGTTATTAATTATATAAGAAACGTAAGTGAATAATAAATTAATAATCTACCTTAATTATAAATTATAAAAGAAGCATAAACAAACACATTCCACAGTTTATAATTGAATACGAGCAGATGCACGAACCTGCCTCGTTAAGTTGTTGCTTTCGAAAGGTCAATTAGGTTGAGTTTCTTTTCGGTGATGGCTAGAGGTGGAGGCAGAGAGAGTGTCTTAGAGTTGATCAGAAGTCAGAAGAAAGAGGGTTGTAAGTTGAAGCCCGTCCATCAAGGGCGTATTTTTTTTTTTTGAATATTTTAATTTAAGTCCATGGAGGACAGAAATTGTACTGTGTACTTTTTTAAAAGTTAAATTGTAAAAAATTAATGAAGTAAAAGTTTAACAAAGTTAATAAATGATTGAATGAAATGTTGTGACCTGTGTAATTTCTATTGAATGTTGTGTGAAGTCGGAGGAGACCCCCTTGGCTGTAAAATCCGACCAAAAGATTGGAGGTGAATAAATCTGTTGCGGTCCAGCGATAGAACATAGCTGGTAATTGCGGGTAAGCTCAATATATGCCCACAGGAATAATTTGTGCTTCAACGGCGGTGCTGTAACTGGTTCGCCGCAACACCGTTGTACTCCGTTTGGAGCTTGTACATTGCAGCGGGGTTACAAAAATACCGAAATTAAATTGACTGTACGGATTGTTAACTGTAAGAAGGGGCACAGTTACACCATAGTTTGTATTAAACTCAACAGGTAACAACTGGCCAATAGTATACAACATCAAAAGTTTTACAACCATCGAAATATCATATATAACAACTGGTGTTGGATTAATCATTTAACAAACCTACCACCAACTTCATTGATCATCGAACAAATATATAACAAGCAGGCGCTGCGAACTTGCCGCTGTAGCGATTCCAAATCGCTACACCTTCCCACTTACCTAAAACCCCCTAACCTATCCTATGCATAAAATACCTAGTACACCTAAATTCCATACTTACATTTTCTAGCACATAATGCATTCCCATAGCGAACCATATGTGCGACAGCTTAAACCTAAAGTTAATCTCCAGCACATTGATTCAATCCCCTAACCGTAATTTCCTTTTAAAGCACAAACAATCGAGGTTGTGTTTCGCAAATTAATGAATACTTGTGGGTAAATCTCGATTCGCCCCAGTATAAAAGGCCGGCGCATTTTGGTTTCGCGGGAGTCCTTACTACCGAACCCAAGACCCACCGGTCTTGTATGATTTCTTTCCCACCATCCCTCTATAAAATTAGAGAACACTTGGACTAACACTGTCCACACTATCCTTGGATACCCCCCTCCCCCCCCCTTTTTTTCTTCTCTTTTCAGATGCCGCGAGACCGAGCCCAACATCCTCACGGATGTGGGTGATTCTGGTTATCGCAAGATGACCAGAAGTCAGAGACAAGATGAAGGACACATATGTCCTGTCTCGCTAAATTCGGCCTTCTCGCCACAATTTTGTTTCGCGGGAGTCCGTAATCAGCAGTCAGTCGAAGCAGACTATAACCAGCGTTAAATAAAGTAAATTCATTATACAGAGATCTTTGATTCGGCCCCGGAGGTAAGAATATAAAACAAATATCAAATTAAATATTGTTGTGTACCGGTATCATCCGATATACTAACATTATTTTGGCGCCCGAGCAGGGACCGGGGAAACCCAAGTTTAACTGTTGTTAACTTGTAAGTGCTTTAAAATCCCTGGTTACCGAACGTACTGGGTCAAGATACCTCTGCCCTGCGTCCGGAGCTGAGTCTGGCTCCTGTTACGTAATTATCTTCCCCATCGCCTAAACTAATTAAATAAAATAAATACTGGCGGCGTATAAGCCCAGTTTTCTTTCGGCGGTGGTGGCTTTGGCTAGTTTCGAAGTCGACCGCCGTCGAAGATGAATATTCGAAGACCGGTGATGGGAGAAGAGATAAGGTTGTGACAATTTTTTGAGAGGAAGAAAAGAAGAAAAATGTTAAATGTTAAACTGTAAAAGAAAGTCGAAAAGAAAAGAGAAAAAGTGTTAAAATGTAAAACTGTAAAAGACAGTCGAGCAGAAGAGAAGAACAGTGTTAAATGTTAAACTGTCAAAAAAAAATTGAACAGAAAAGAGAAAAAGTGTTAAAATGTAAAACTGTATAAGATAGTCGAGCAGAAGAGAAGAACAGTGTTAAATGTTAAACTGTAAAAGAAAGTCGAACAGAAAAGAGAGAAAGTGTTAAAATGTAAAACTGTAAAAGATAGTCGAGCAGAAGAGAAGAACAGTGTTAAAATGTAAAACTGTAAAAGTTAGTCGAACAGAAAAGAAGAAAAAAAATGTTAAAATGTCACTGATAACAGTCGACTGTGTGCATTAAAAGTAGATCGTACTTATATAAGACTTTGGGTCGTATCCATTTATACTAGATTTAAGGCTTTAACAAGAAGAAAAGTGTTAAATGTAAACTGTAAAATTTAGTCGAACAGAAAAGCAGAAAAGTGCTAAATGTAAAACTGTAAGATTTAGTCGAACAGAAAAGTGTTATATAATTAAAGTTCAATTAATTATCTCTCCCCCTTTGAATTATTAACATCTCGTGTCTTCACGCACATATCCTTCCCTTCCCTCCAAATTACTTATTTCCTATTCCCTTTACTCGTGTCTTCACGCACATATCCTTCCCTTCCCTCCAAATTACTAATTTCCTATTCCCTTTACAATAGAATATCCCCTCCCTTTACAATAGAATATAATTTAAATAAAAGTAAACCCCCATTTAAAACCCCATTCATATTGCAATAGTCATCTTCTTTTTATTAGCCATAGTCGCCCCCTATTAGCCAAGTCCACCGCTTCCTAGAAATAACTCGTGGAAGCGGAACGAAAAGGGATATGTGCCGAAAAGACACGAGATATTCTTTCTTGTTTAATTCGTGAGTTCATGGCGTGTGGTCGTCGCTCAATTTTTGAATCGAGTCGTGTGTGCGGGCGAAATTCTTAATGAATAACTAAACTTAAATGTGTTACGTGTATGTATTGACTACCTTTATAGTTAATGTGTTAAATAGTGACTACCTTTATAGTTAATGAATAAATAAACTTAAATGTGTTACGTGTAAATATAGACTACCTTTATAGTTAATGTGTTAAATATTGACTACCTTTATGAATAAATAACCTTAAACGTTTAATGTGTTAAATATTGACTGTGTAAATACTTTTAATTACAAATAAATAATTATAAATACAATTAAACGTTTAATAGCTGTCAACAATTAATTTAAAAGAGTTATAATTACAAATCAGATGTACTGAATTCAGAGTGATGACGATGGATAATGTGTGAAGAGCAGAGATAGGCGCGTGTTGGTACCCACACAGGATAACACTCAAGAAAGTAAAAAACCGGGGTAAGTTCGGTTAAAAACCAGAGAAATAACTATATTCAATTGTTGTAGAAGAAATATACAACAAAAGCAGAAAAGTGTTAAATGAAAAACTGAAAAATATAATAGAACAGAAAAGCAGAAAAGTGTTAAATGTAAAACTGAAAAAGATAGTAATAAAATTGTTGTCAAGTATTGGCGAAAATTGTAAATTACGACCTCCGGTTTATCTTGGCTGGGCAACAGATGCCCCTTGTTGCAGCATAGAAACAACCGGTGCTGTGGACCAGTACAGGTGAGCCCCATTTATATTTTTGTTTTAATCTAAAGAGATCTTGGCACAAAAAAAAAGGAGAAGAAGCTAAAATACCAGCAACATCACGGACCAGTAACCCAGGAATGCTAGCGAGAGGATTACTACCAGCAAAGCAACAACAAGATCTGCAATCAACAGTTGCGGAAAACAAGTACCACACCTCTACATGGCAGTCATCCAGGGTGTACGTTATATAATATTTTTGTATACCAATTATGGTGACCCAAAAGGTGTTTCTAATCAAAGAGTGATGTTCAAAAAGTTTTTTTATTCCTTTCTCCTTTTAACGTTTGGAAATAAATTTTTTCACGGTGAATTCTACAGTGCAATAGTTTTGATTTCATAGTCTTGAATTATTGATTTTGCAATATAAAATATTATAAACATAGTGAAATCGATGGTGCAATGGTTTTGATTTTATAGTCTTGATTTATTAATTTTGCAATAGAAAATATTATAAACATAGTGAAACCTATAGTGCACAATGTGCTACAACTTTTGATTTTATAGTCTTGATTTATTAATTTTGCAATATAAAATATTATATAAGCATTAGATATAGATTTAAATATATAGTTTGGTTTAATTTCAATATAGAATATTACATTTTTCATTCAATCGATTTGTTATTCAACTACATTAATAATAATAATGTGCAAACAAAAAACCCAAAAACCATCAGAAAATGTTTGAATAATTAGTCAAATACCTTATACTATAACATTGTCACATAGTTCATATCAAATAATTAACCAAATACTTTATACTATAACATTTTCACATACTTCAAAGTGAATAATATCTTTAACTAAACAACACATAAATATTAATCATGTTATATTACCTAAAAAAGTTTTAAATATTATATACCCTATTAAATACCTTCCTTAATAAAATCATATTAATATTATCATAATCCGGAACCCTTTCAAATATTCTATCTTATATTGACCAATTATATTTAATAAAATAAAAAGCAATACTCAAATACCATTTCTAAAACCCATATACGGGATAGCACCTGTCCTAAAATTTAATAGGTTTGTCACCCCTTTTCGTTTATCAACACCCCCGCGTCAACCAACCGCTCCCCTTACTGGCATATAATCACCTAACAGCCCCACTGTCTGTTTAGCTAACTTTGAGTCCCCCTTTCAGAACATGTCCGTCGATTTCGACAAAATCGCCAAGCTCATCTGTTGCGGATTCGCAATAACTAGATGTGGCACCACCTGAATTGAATCCGATATGTGGCATTACCGAATCAATGTCAGCAATCAGATGACATTTATGAAGTCTGTCACTTGACAACCATTTTTGTATTTTTTGTTTACATTCTTCTTGTTTAACTGCTTTGCGACACAGATCGCAACTATTATAAATCCTGCACAATCATAATAATCATTTAAAATAAAACGAAGTATTTCGAATAGAGAAGTTAATATCAACATTGTTTACATTCCTGGAGGAGGATTTTTAGGATTACCACTTAACGAATAGAGGTAATAATTTTCTATTTAACAACTTTCAATTAGATATTGTTTAGAGTCAGGCAATTACATCGTGACGTATCGAGCGCTGTGCATTGTTCCTGACGCCAGTCCACGCCAAATTACCAGATTGCGGTGTGTGAAAGGCGTTCCACGCTTGTTGGACACATATTGCAACATCATCCAACGTCAGGAGACATCATCGTGTTCCTGCCGCCATTATTCCCACACCAAATTAAGAACTTTCTGTGTGTGGAAGGGTGTGTTCCACGCTTGTTGGACATCATCTCTGTTATATAATTAAGTCCATTTAATTAGCACTCCCCCTTTGAATAATTAACGTCTCGTGTCTTCTCATACATATCCTTCCCTTCCCTCCAAATCACTAATTTCCGTTTACAATAGAATATCCCCAAATACAATAGTAGATAATTTAAATAAAAGTAAAACACCCATTTTAAAACCTCACTCACATTGCAAAAGAAATATTCTTTTTATTAGCCATAGTCGCCCCCTATTAGCCAATTCCGCTTCCTAGAAATAACTATCGTGGAAGCGGAACGAAAAAGAATATGTGCCGAAAGACACGAGATTCGTTCTTGTGATTTGAGTCGTCAACTAATGTGGTCGTGCGCTCCGCAAAATATAAAGAAAAAAAAATGTATATCTCTTGGAATTGAGTCGTGTGCGTGTGCAGTTCGGTCCCCGCGATTGAAAAAAAAATTAAGATATTTTAAACTAAATTCGTGATTTTTGAAAAACAAAAATATTCTAAGGAACAATAGTTAAAAATAAAGACATTTAAATCAGAAAAAAGATTCAAAGGAACAATAGTTAAAAATAAAGATATTTAAATCAGAATAAGTTGAAAAGCAATTGTGTTTTTATGGATAAGGTCCGGAACTATTAAGATATTTTCAACCAAATACGTGATTTTACTTCTCCACCAAACCGAACGAGTTATCATTTGGAAAACCAGTAATTTATACATCCCCCTGTCGTGGAATCCACCATCGACCACGATACGCCTATCAAGACTAATCCGAGGTAAGTTTGGTAAATTAAAATCATTCATTTCAATTGTGTCTCACCTGTGAGCTTAACAATTTGGCGCAGCCGGCGTCCACTATTTGGATCGGCACTAGCGATCGAAAGATACGCTTTAAATCCAGGAGCATAAAGATCGGAGGTGCGCGACCATTTGTGGAAAGAACCCAGAGGCTGTTACGAACCTACGCCAACCACAGCGAGGAAAAATAAAGCTTGGTTTTGCTGTGGCTTAGGTGATAGGAAAATATTTCAATTTCAAAAGAAAAGCAGAAATAAAACAAAATTTATATAAAGAACTTAAATTTCAAAAAACCAAATTTAACAAAAACAGCAGGTGAAAGTTTTCCAAATAAATAAAAGTTCAAAAAATTGAAAATAACAAAAGAAAATAGATTACCAAACAAAAAAATAAACATTTCCAATTTTTTTTACAACAATCATCAAAAATTTAAAAATATATAAATAAAATAAAATTTTCACAAAATCGAAAAAAAAAATTGTTTAAAAAAAATTTTTTTTTTTCATTTTCAAAAATTTCCAAAAAGCAATAATTCAAAATATAAAACTAAAACAGACATTAAAGTAAGATAATTTAAATAAAAATAAAACACCCATTTAAAACTCCACTCACATTGCAATAGTCATATTCTTTTTATTTGCCATAGTCTCCCCCTATTAGCCAATTTCCGCTTCCTGGAAATAACTATCGTGGAAGCGGAACGAAAAAGGATGTGTGTCTGAAGACACGACATTCAGTTTTTCTTGTTAATTGTGTCGTCAACGTGTGCGATCGTGCGGGTTGCGTTGTAGAAAATTCGGTAACGAAAGAATACAAAAAGTTTTAGATAAATAATAAAAAAAAAAAAAACAAATCAATTAAAAATCGTGTTGTTTCCGTGCCAAAAAACAATTATTAAATGTTTGTAGGAAACACTTTGAACAGACATTTCTCAAGGAAAAGAGAAGCTGAGGAAGAACAATTTTAATAAACACGGATAAGCCACAAGAGAAAAGAAAACCGGGGTAAGTTCGGTTAAAACAAAAGAGTAAATTATATTCAATTGAAATTCAACATCTCCCAGCTTGTGCCGATTTTTTCCGGCGGACAAGACCCTCTGGTAGGCAATGAACTCCAAACGTTTTTGGGATGCTGTAGGACATTCAATTACTGCCTGCCTGCAGAGGAACATTCCGCGTTCTTTATCGTATTCCCTACACGATTGCGAGGTGAGGCATACTCACTAATTGCCTCAAACCCACCTATCACCTTCGAGGAAGCCGAAAGGCTCCTGAAACAAACGTACCTGCCCAGGGAAACTTACCAAACGTTGGTAAGTAAATTAATAACGATTCGGCAGCACCCCTTGGAGACACTCATCGCTTTTACCACACGGTTTAAGCAGGCGTTGATGCTATGTAGGGAGGCTGCCGATCACCAATACGGCATAAAGGTAGCTTCAGCTGTGAAAGCACAACTGAAGGACTTTGCCAAGTCCTCACTAAAAGGTGGTGTCAGCAATCCTCACCTTCGCCAATATTTATTAACCCTAGGGGAAGGCACGTTAGACGACCTCATACAAAAAACATTGGATATGGAGAGGCTCCAACAGGCAGCTTTCTACACGCAACCGTACCATATCCCAATGTATACAAACCTCCCTAACATTTTGACTAACACCCCTAGTTTCCAGACTGCTGGACCGATAGCGGACCATAAAAGTTTCACACCGTTTAGGCCAAATTTAGAATTTTCTGGTTTTCAGTACGAGAATCCCCTACACCCACAAACAGACCCAACTGATCTCCAATCAATTGATAACATAGTTTGTAGTTTCTGCCGAAAAATGGGGCACACCTACAGCGAATGCCTCACAAGGAAAAACACCCCGTTTTGCACAAACTATAGGAGCTATACTCATGACAGTAGGGACCGCCAGAAATGGGAAAAACCGCGCTGAGGTAAACCTTATCACTGAGCAAGCACTCAACGAAGTCAATTTCAACAACAGTGATACATGCGCGTTGAAACCCAAGCAAGTTATAATTTTATCAAGCACGGAGCAGAATCCGGAAAAAGAATGATTCTCAATTTGTGAATATAGCACCTTTAACAGTGCTACTATTATTCTTATATAACTACCATTACATATCTAACAACTTGGCGCTGCGAAAATTTAATATGTTACAATATAATATGTAACACATTTAATATGTTACAACTTGCAATATGTTACACCCCTCTCTAGTCTTATTTAATTGTTTAACATACATAACATGGTTGCCCACGAAAGTTAGGCGGTGAAGTATACCGCCTGATAAGTGAGGCGCCACCCGGGACGTTGCTGGAGCTGGAACAGCGCCTAGGGAACGCTTTCCAGCCGCAAGTCTCCTACCAGTAGTGTGCACAGCTCTCAGCAATGCGACAATTCCCTGCAGAAGACAACTTTATGCAAATTCTTCTTGGCAGGAAAGTAATAAAAAACGGCATTGGCGCCGAATCAAAACTAAACGTCAACGGGCAAAACAAAAATAAATTCATTCGCTGTAAAACTTCAGTCGCAAGCAGTCTGTAAGAGAGGACAAAAGTTAAATAAAGACGAGAAAAATCCGGCCCGAGTGGAAGGCCTAATAAATAAGAATTATACTGCCCTGCAACTTGTTACAGAAAACAAAAAAATTCTTCAAAGTCATTTCCTCTTTTAACAAAAAAATGTAGCATGTGCCGTAGTACCGGATGAGAACACATTTTTTGAACAATATGGGGAATAAGGTAATCAGTATACATAGAGAACCTCGACGCGGAGGTTGATCTGTTTTGGAGTGATTCGTTTTTTTTTTTTTTTGTATAATCAGGACTTTACCACACCACAAAATGGTAAGTAAGCTCTATAAAAGTATTCTCACTCATTTCACCTGATTTACAAAAAACATCAACCGAACCCTGACACCAACCCCCAGCCAAGACACCCGAACCCAGACACCAACCCCCCCAGCCGAGACACCAAACCCCAACCCCAGGCACCAACCCGATGACGTCACAAGTGCCTCAGACGCGCTTTTCTATTCAATCGAAAGATTACAGCTTAGAAATTGAGTTGTTTTTTTTTTGACGCCGCAATTACACAATATGGCGAAATTCATATATAATCACTCATTGAATCATTAATACACTTAAAAATTGATGTGGGAAAAAAAGTTATAATCCTCACAGCATTCAATAGAAATAGCAAAATCCCAACACCCAAAGGTTGTAGCCCTGAAAGTATACTACTCTAAATAAAACACAGAATTCAAAGCTCGCACAAGAGCGTTTTCAGCCTACAAGTATACTGCCCTAAAAAATAAAAATATATCCCAAAGCCCCCAAGAGAGCTTTCAAGATGACCTCACTCGCTGATGACGTCACGGGGGTAGAAACGCCAAAAAATTGGGGTGGAAGCCCAAGTAAAATATACTCACTACTCTAGAGCAGGGAACAAATACAAAGATCTGGCCATTAAGGAGCCAGCGGAAAATAAGTCTGATGAAGACATAGAAAACATTATCGCCTGTGACAGTTTTTTTTTTGGTCTCTGCCACAGAAAATCAATTCTAATTTAATTTTACCTGTGATCCGGGAAAGCGATGGTGAGGAATGTACTGTGTTCCTGCTCTCGGCCAGATTAGTCCTTTGAAACAGCTCTCCAGGTCAGTGATCTGCATTTAATTGCAAATAGATGTTCGTGACGCTTTTTGTTATCGTATGTTACAAGCTCTGACTTCGTTGCGTGCCGCCTTGTGAGATTGCCATTCCCAGTAAACCTTTTGTTGTTTTTCCGTGTCGCATTGAAAAGGTTTAAACGATTTGCTTGCGCCGTTAATGTTTAACAATCTAGTGTGGTTTTATGTTTTAATTTTAAAAACCAAAAAAAGAAAAATGCACCGGGACGAGCAAACACCGTATATTTTTCTGCCCTTTTCTTTATCTTCTTTTTTATTCGAAAACGGGATTCCAAAAACTCAGAAAACATTTTCCTGTTCTCTCTTTCGCTCCCGACTCACGTCCACTTCGAATTCGAACTCGAAGAGCTGCACGAATCGGGGCGTGTTCGAAAACTCACTTGTGGATCGCGCAACTCCTCCACCACCTTACCATTATACCACTTTAAAACAAATTATATTGTAATTACAAAACGATTAATTGATGGGGTGGCGGACGCACGTAACACGCCGAGCTTCGCAGATTTTTCTATATCGTTACGGACCGACCTTGAGTCCAGGTTGCCCCAACATCCACTAATCCCCTTTCGTTAGTTTCCCCTCGTTACCTCTAAACGGAGAACAACTCGCCAAGTAGTTAATTTGCATAAACTACTTTATGCAAATTCTACTTGGCAGAGAAAATAATAAAAACCGGCGTTGGCGTCAAATAATAAAATAAAACGTCAACGGCAAAAAACAAAAATATGACATTCGACGTTAAACGACACACGAGGTCACACTACGGTCACCAAATACGAATAAAGGATTGATAAACACAATTCAACTAACAAAAAATACAACGGAATACACCACAAAAGTAACATTAAGTGATCAAAAGTTTAATATCACTACAAACGATTCATCTGCTATTGCCTTAAAATTAAGATCAACCACGACGACTCTATCTAATTTACAATTAGGAAAAGCACAACTGAAGCTGAATAGGGGAGCAGCACGCCCAACGCCCCCTGCAACATTACAGCAGCATCAACAACCGCAACACTAAGTGACCGCTCTACGGTTACCCAATAAGTCGTTTCACTTCTCTTAAATGAATTAAATATATAAACTATATTACAATTCAAATTGTCAAATTAATCATAACAATCACGCGTCGGATATTCCATTTTCTCTAACAGGTTTGGTTATCCACCGGTGACGAATATATTCCCGGAGGAATGCATTTCTGATGTCCAAACTCCAGTGTCAGAAATTGGGTTATGTTCTTTTATGAACATAAAATTCGCAAACGTTAATGGCCAGAATTTGATTTTAATATCTGGCAGCGCCCTAGAAAATAGTGTTGATACTGGAGGTAAAATGAAGAAACGTTGTATACGTGGCCTGAAAAGCGTTGGGAATATTGTTTCACGAACCAACGAATCAGTACCAGTCACCGAATGGACGCTGTATAAATTAACTATTCCGAATATCAAATCAACAGTAGACGACCTGGAAAATATCGCAGCTGGATATAAAACAGGGGACTCAAACACATATTTCGAATTGATGGAAGAAGCTCACATTATGTTACGACAGACTACGTGCTTGGAGTTAAATCTGCCAGTGGAGGAAAGGCGTTTACTTGAAGATCAGTTTATTAAAAACTGTAGGGATTTGGCGGATTTACACAATAAGGTCCGAAGCGAAAGATATGCACACAAAAGCAATAGGTTTGTACAAGATGTGCGGCTGGCAATTGTCCGACATTTATATA
The DNA here is from genome assembly GCA_963931805.1 of Microdon myrmicae. NCBI lineage: Eukaryota > Metazoa > Arthropoda > Insecta > Diptera > Syrphidae > Microdon > Microdon myrmicae. The sequence goes on along the minus strand of OZ007500.1, from coordinate 129,236,067 downwards.
AATTTTACGAGCTCCACGTTTGACGAACATCCATCTTATGCTGGACTTATATATGTGACTAAACATTCACTGTTGAGTCTCGGTGCGGATCGTAATACAGCTTCATTTCTATGTCAGAGCGTAAAACCCTACATTACTAAGTCAAGCGGAAAGGACTCGAATCTTGCATTGGAGTTACTTCAAATGTTATTGCAGTACTGTGGGGCTTTTCAGGGCCCGAAGAGCCAGGCATCGCTCGATCCCCACTATTCCAGGCGAACGACTTACCTCTCGGTCGAACTTCAGCAAGGTTGCGTAACCTTGCTACGGCATTTACCCCCAGCCAAATCGCTGGAATTAATACGGTTACCCAATCGGATAACTGTTTTGAATTGCTGTTAGGCAGCTTACCTATTCTGTAGGGGTTTTCCTTCCAAACCCCTTTTTCTCCGGCACCACCCCTGAAAACATTAAATCCACGGCAAAGCTTATCACCTTGCCGTGGCATCGAAAACTCACCCTCGGCCCGACATTATTTCCTAAAAAACATTAAGCCCACGGCAAAGCTTATCACCTTACCGTGACATCGACAATTCACCCCCGAGACGTACATCATTCCCTAAGAAACATTAAGCCCACGGCAAAGCTTATCACCTTACCGTGGCATCGAAAATTCACCCCCGAGGCGTACATCATTTCCTAAAAAAAGCATAAGTCCATGGCAAAATCATCACATTGCCATGGCATCTGAAATCCTATCTTTAGGCATACATTCTGCCAGGGCAGCTTGTTTCCATAGCCTTACGCTATGGAAACAACATCAACAAAGAGTTCCTTGTTGACTCGTTTATTTGTTTGCCCATGGCACTTCTCGCACGCGGCTATTTGGTCCCATTGATTGGCTACCGCCGACAAGGTTTCTGCTGACGCAAACCAAACATGTCCCTGATTACCAGCAATCGCTGGCTTCCAATTATCGGTCCCCACGTTCGGAGACCGCACTCAAGCAACGATCAAGATGCAGCCAGAAAATGTTTACTTTCAACATCTGGCAATGGCTGCACCCTATGTTCGTTGCAATGTTTAATCATCGGCAACCGAAATGATGATTTATGGCCTTCCATTAGGATGACCAAATCTTCGTTTTGGGTTTTCACACCCCACATGCTCGTATTTACATTCTTAGAAAATGCACTAGCGATGTGCCTCCATCCACGGTCGCCGAACGATCGTATGCATGGCATACCCACACATGCGTAATGTATGACTACCCCGCCCGGTCCAATCACGATTAACTACTTCAAGTTAATCGTGTAACTCCGCCTCCTTGCCAGTTTCTTTCGGGGTTCTTTCCCTTTAATGACTTCCAATGGGATGAGTCAGAGTTACACCGTCACCGGAGTCGTACAAGTTCCGAAAGTACAGATCGATTGTCTTTTAAATTAAATTATATCGGAGTTATAACACCCAAAGGGTCGTGTCGGTAATCTACACGGAGTGTGTATCGAAGGACGAGTGACGTCAAGCGTCATATTGTGTGTTTTGTTTCCCCACTATGGGATATTTAGTTTTTTTTGTTCCACGTAACTTATCTGTGAATCCGTGAAGTAATATAAATTCAATAGTCGTCCACACCGTGTGCATTTATTAAGAACTCAAAAGATATCCGTGAGATGTGTCATTAGTTGTTGACAAAATATTTTTCATGTACATTTACTAGAACGTAACCATATCCGTAGAAGGTGTCATTAGTTGTATCGAAAAGATTTCCTTTACTTGTGACCAGTTACTGACGTAGATTAGAAAGTAAATAAAAACTGTAAGAATATCAAAGTAAAATTGTTTTATATAAAGTAGTCGCACTAGCAATAAAAACACCAAACTATATCAAAATAAGAATTGTGTTGTAAAGTGGCCCTGTCAGTATTAGAAACATAGTGGAGTAATCAATAAATAAAGAAACATTATTTGAACATTAATCCGGTGATTTGTATTTATTTTTACCCTTTCGGAGCACGTTGTGCGGCTTTTAGAGAACTATCAGTGGAATGTTAAGTGAACCCGCGTCGTACATGGCTGCTACTAAACCTTACACCACATTGGTGACCCTTAGGGTAAATTCACGCAACCTTCGATCAAAAACAGTGCCATTTTGTTTCCGGTAACTCAGAATCAGTGACTAAATCGGGAAAAGTGACGTGTTTGCGAGTCAGGGAATTTGCGCGAAAAATGTCAACAAACTATCGCTTGTTGAATTAAATATCCCACATTGGTGACCTAAGGGTGAAGAACACGCAACGTTCGAACAACCAATCGATGCTAAACATCAGGCAACAGATAGAACACCTTCGTGACTCACAGAAGTGAAAACAACTAACAACAGCACCTGGCATACCAACATCATCGGACCAGGAACTGTCTGATTGACGAAGACACAACATCACCAGACACCATCCACGTCGACAACAACTGACAGGCACGTAAGAGATGTAATTTTTTTTTTTCTGTTTTTATTAAAATATTTTGCGTTTAAATACTAATAACTCTAAGTTCCTTGTAAACTGAAACCTAACAAAATCAATTCGTTATTTTACCTTTCGGTGAGCTCCTTCAGAGCCAAATATAAATATAAATTATGTAATCAATTCTTCGCAGCATTTAAAAATTAAAAGAAAGTTTAGGTTTCACATTCAAAGATATACACATTGTATTTAATTAAACAAAGTGCGTAAACGAAATAAATCTTAAGTTTAACAAATTTTACTACTTTCGTAACAACAAAAATAACAAATTTAGAATAAACTAAATTAAATACGCAAAAGTGAACTAAATTTGAAACAATCGAATATGATGATTAGAACATAAGAACGTCCTACTGGTTTAAGGTGTTGCCACTACAAATATTTCGCCAAGATATATAAATCATACACTTAAATAATAAATTTGTTTCCTGCTTTTTTTTTTTTCAACCGTAATTTTTCTCACATAAACCAGTTGCATTACCTACGCAGGAAGCGTCAACATAAAAATTGAAATAAATTATCGGATTCTATGAAATTAAGCAATTAGTGTGATTCGCTAGATCAAAACAAAATATTCTTTACCTTAAAAATTGTACTAATTTAGGAGTTACTTTAATTGGAAAAAGCGATACTGCATCTATTGACGAACACGCTCCTCAAGCGAGTATCTTTTCTCTCGAACGTCTGTTCTTTTTGCACAGAGACTAGCCCTTCTAAATTAGATTGTCGAATTGTTAAAGAATCATATAAAGGGAAGAACACACACTAAACCATTAATAAAAACACCTTATGCCAAGCGTGCATAATTTTTATTGCTCCTTATAACAAATATTGTAAACCCCTTCAGGGTACTGAATAACGTACAATTCGGTTTCGACAGTACACACAACTTCACGTCAACGCTCCTCAACTCTTTTACACACACACACGTCCGCGTAATAAATTTCTTTTTCCGCCTTCAATAATTTAGACTGAACATTAATTATTTTCAAATTAAGCTGTATAACAATACAGTTCTATTATTTTATTGGCGATTTTCACTCGCCCAATTTGAACTCTCAGCGACTCCTTTAGGTGCCACTTGACTCAGTCCAAGCCCTCCGCCTTCCTCTGCGACAACATCTCCGACCTCCAATCCCCCACTCGACTTTGTACGGTTCTTTGTGGGCTCCGAACCTCACAATCGCCTTCTTTTCATCGCTCTTCGACAGCACACACACTGCGACTTCTTTTGACTCACCGGCCTCCCTTCACCTTCTTCGCGTCCTCTTACGCCTTTAATCCCCGTTTCGCGTCATACAACCCATAATGGTCAACACGCGAAACACCATGGCCAGAAAGGCTCAGGAACAACCCGAGCCTCTTGAATTCCACGACGCCTCCAGCGTCGATTTCCCCACTGAGCAAGTCGGTGATGACCTAGACTTGCCCGTACCATCTACCCCGTTGGCACCCCCGGTTGCCCCCAGCGTCGTGAACCGACCCCAATCTTCTAACGCTCTCCCAACCTCTTCCAACGCCCCCGGTATCGGCCCTTTGCCAAATTCCGGCATTTTAATGCCCACAACTGGTGCCGGTACCTCACAACAACCCCAAAGACCTTCAGAGTCCCAAGAATTCCACGATGCTTCCAGCCTCGGGAATGGGACTCGTCACCCTAATATAGGACTTCCCCCCTTCGATGAGGAGGACCCAGACCTTTGGTTTGCAGTGGCAGACCGCATCTTCCAGGCCTCAGCCTTGCACGACGAACAACTTCGTGCAGTCGAGCTGTTGAAAGTGCTTGACCGCACTCAACGACCGCATGTTGCACACATAATAAGGTCGGCCAGCCGTAACCCGTATAGCAACATGCGTGAGGCTCTGCTCGACGTTTTGGACGAGCCTGGAAGTGTGCGGCAACAACGTTTGGCCGCTGTAACCAACTTATCTGGGATGAGACCATCTCTTTTCCTGACCCATTTACGCTCTATAGCGGGGACCAGGATTGGGGACGACCTGATAAAGCCTCACTTTTTGAGGTGTCTTCCCCAGCATGCCCGTTCGGCTCTTATAGCCCAACCCAATCAGAGTTTGGGCTATTTATCCAAAATTGCGGACGCAATTATGGAAAGCTCAGATCAGTATTCTGAGCCTCCTGCGTACCAAGTAGCGGCGGTTTCTCAACACGCCGCCCAGCCTGCACGGCACCCTCGTCTGCCTTTCTCAGCCCCTCAATTGGTCCCAACCCTCGATCCTCCTCAAAACCAATTGCCTCTTAGAAGGCCCGCCTCAACCAATTTCCCTCAGGGGAATCCAGAGGCAGGCCCCAACGCAATTAACCAGAGAGGTCCGCCACCACAATTAACCCCCGCTGACCTTCGGGCGCTCCAAACCTCACTCCTCCGCGAGATAACTCAATTGCGTGCGGAGGTGAGGAACAATCCTCGAAGCGCCCAGAACCGAGCCATGCCGAGCCGTCCTCTCAATCGGCAGAATTCCTACCAAACTGCCCCTCAGAGGGCCTATATGCCTCAAAACGCCCCACAGAGGGCCAATTCCTCTCAAAATGGCCCTCACCGGGCCAACTCCCAGCGAGCTCCGGCTCGACCTCCCCGTAATGGCAATAGCAATACGCAGAATATCCCCGATAATGCCGTTACTCTGCCTTGGTGCGCCAATCACCAACGATATGGTGATCGCGCATTCAATTGCAAAGCGCCTTGTGGTTGGACGCAACCTTCCACCAACCAGAGGCGCTCTTTAAACTAATTTTGCCGACCGACACCCTCGCGCAATCGGCCGGCACCCCTACGATAAGTCGCTTAACCATCCGGGATTCGAAACTGAATATCGCTTTTACTGTCGACACCGGCGCCGATATTTCAGTCCTCCCGCGATCGTTTGCTCCGCGTAACCGCGTGCCAGCCGCACTTAAATTGTCAGCTGCAAATAATACGCCGATACTTACGTACGGACGTAAAAAGCTGACACTGCAATTGGGTCTTTGTCGTCCGATCACTTGGCGTTTCGTCATTGCGGACGTAAATGAACCCCTGATAGGTTCCGACCTATTAGGCGCACATAATCTGTTGGTCGATTCGACCCATAACAGACTTGTGGCTCCAACCGCACCCCCCTTGCCCATGACGGCATCTCCAGCGGCAACTTCAGGAGCCACAGAGTGCATAGACCCATTCCAGGTTATGGTACAGGAATTTGTGAGTACAACAATTCCTCTACCTAACCAACGCCGACATAAAGCCACGGTGTTTCATCATATAGAAACACGTGGTCCCCCGGTGAGCCAGCGTCCACGTCGACTGGCTCCGGAAAAATTACGTGCGGCGCGCGCGGAGTTCGAGCATATGATCGAACTAGGTATCTGCCAACCGTCGGACAGTCCCTGGGCAAGCCCACTCCACTTAGTGAAGAAACGTTCTGGTGAGTGGCGCCCATGTGGCGATTACAGGCTGTTGAACGCAGCAACTGTCCCGGACAGATACCCTATTGCACACCTCTACGATTTTTCGTACAAGTTACGAGGGTGCAATGTCTTCACTACCCTGGATCTCACCAGGGCATACCATCAAATTCCGGTGGCACCTGAAGACATCCCCAAGACCGCAGTCATTACACCTTTCGGACTCTTCGAGTTCAAAGTGATGACTTTCGGCCTCAGGAATGCCGCACAGACATTCCAGCGTTATATCGACACGGCTTTACGTGGTCTTAATTGCTGCCATGCTTACCTTGATGACATTCTCATCGCCTCCAAAGACCACGCCGAACATAAACGCCACTTACGTCAGGTCCTAGAGCGCCTCCGTGAATTCGGTCTTGTCATCAACCCAGAAAAGTGTCAATACGCCAAGGAGCAAATCACCTATCTGGGTTATGTCGTTGACAACCAGGGCATTCGCCCACTACCGGACCGTGTGGAGGCCCTCATGAAGTATCCCAGGCCTACTAACGTGAGCGAGCTGCGTCGATTTTTGGGCATGCTGAACTTCTACCGTCCGACCCTGAAGAATGCCGCCCAGATTCAAGCTCCCCTAAATGAGTTCTTAAAAGGAGCTAAGCGCAATGATAAGCGCCCCATTAATTGGACAGAAGTCTCAGATCGAGCATTCCAACTGTCCAAAGAACAATTGGCAAATGCCACCTTACTCCGATACCCTCTCGAGGGAGCGTCACTTTCTATCCAATGCGATGCATCGGATACCGCAATCGGAGCCGTCCTTGAACAGGACATTGAAGGCCGCCCGGAACCACTTGGTTTCTTTTCAAGGAAGCTGAGTCCCACTGAGCGACGTTACAGCGCCTACGACCGTGAATTGCTCGCGATCTACAGCGCTGTCAAGTACTTCCGTCATATGATAGAAGGTCGCTCACTCTCCATCTTAACAGACCATAAGCCATTGGTCTATGCGTTCCGGAAGAAGTCGGGAAATGCCTCCCCCCGACAAGAGCGTCAATTAGACCTCATTGGGCAATATTCTACGGAGATCAGGCATATCTCCGGTAAACAGAACGTCACGGCGGACGCCCTTTCTCGAATCGATACGATTCAATTGCGTACCGCCTTGAATAACACTGACCTTGCCCTAGCTCAAGAGGAGGACGAACAGCTCAAGTCCCTCCTAACTGCCGATACGGCACTAGAGCTCAAGAAAATTACCCTTCGCGACCCTTTGGGCGAAATCTGGTGTGATGTCTCTACTGGAACCGCTAGACCTTACATTCCCGAGAAACTTCGTAAGGGCGTGTTCCAGGTTTACCACAACCCAGCCCACCCCAGCGGCCGAGCAACAGCCGCTGCTGTCCGTCGCAAATTCATTTGGCCCCGGATGAACAAAGACCTCACCGGTTGGGCCCGTGCTTGTCTCCAGTGCCAGCGCTGCAAAGTAGCGCGACATAATGTACTGGAGCCAGCGCAATTCAAGCTTCCCACGGCACGCTTCGCCCATGTCCACATAGACATAGTGGGACCGCTTACTCCATCAAGAGGATTTTCTTATATCCTCACTATGATGGATCGCTGCACGCGATGGCCAGAGGCGACACCTCTCCGGGCAGTTACTGCCGAATCAGTCGCCAAGGCCTTTTACTCAACTTGGGTCACACGTTTCGGCGTACCAACCACCATAACTTCGGACCGAGGTCCACAATTTGAGGCGACGATTTTTAGGCAGCTAACAAATCTTCTCGGCTGCCAAAGGAGTCGTACCACCGCCTACCACCCGCAATCAAATGGGATGATAGAGCGCTGGCACAGATCTCTTAAAGCCTCACTCATGTGTCATAATGACACACAATGGTTTGACGCCCTTCCAACTGTCCTCCTCGGCCTGAGGACAAGCATTAAGGAGGACCTGGGTGCTTCGGCAGCAGAGCTTACCTATGGTACCAACCTCCTTCTTCCAGGAGAACTTTTCCTGAATGGCGAAACACCGCGTGACCAACTTCGTGAATTGGGACATCTCCGTGACCTGCTACGTAAGGTTAGGGCAACCCCTGTAACCAGGCACGGCCCCAAAAAACTTTTCGTCCACCCTGAACTGCACAGCTGCACGCACGTCTTTGTCAGGGTGGATAAGGTCAAAAAACCCCTCGACCCACCTTATGATGGCCCATTCAAAGTCTTCCGCCGCATCAGTGACCGCGTCTTCGAGATCGACATTAGAGGCAAGCGATCCACGGTCAGCGTCGAAAGGCTTAAGCCCCGTTTTCTGGAAGCTTCCGCTCCAGAATCACCTCCATCTACTGACACCACTCCTACGCCACCAGCACAACCTCCCCGTACTCGCGCTCAGGCGCGCGCCTATAACCAACTAACCACCCCCTAACCTGCCTTACCTATTTCGTGACTACGTCACTGGGGAGGGAGTGATGTGAGGCTTTTCAGGGCCCGAAGAGCCAGGCATCGCTCGATCCCCACTATTCCAGGCGAACGACTTACCTCTCGGTCGAACTTCAGCAAGGTTGCGTAACCTTGCTACGGCATTTACCCCCAGCCAAATCGCTGGAATTAATACGGTTACCCAATCGGATAACTGTTTTGAATTGCTGTTAGGCAGCTTACCTATTCTGTAGGGGTTTTCCTTCCAAACCCCTTTTTCTCCGGCACCACCCCTGAAAACATTAAATCCACGGCAAAGCTTATCACCTTGCCGTGGCATCGAAAACTCACCCTCGGCCCGACATTATTTCCTAAAAAACATTAAGCCCACGGCAAAGCTTATCACCTTACCGTGACATCGACAATTCACCCCCGAGACGTACATCATTCCCTAAGAAACATTAAGCCCACGGCAAAGCTTATCACCTTACCGTGGCATCGAAAATTCACCCCCGAGGCGTACATCATTTCCTAAAAAAAGCATAAGTCCATGGCAAAATCATCACATTGCCATGGCATCTGAAATCCTATCTTTAGGCATACATTCTGCCAGGGCAGCTTGTTTCCATAGCCTTACGCTATGGAAACAACATCAACAAAGAGTTCCTTGTTGACTCGTTTATTTGTTTGCCCATGGCACTTCTCGCACGCGGCTATTTGGTCCCATTGATTGGCTACCGCCGACAAGGTTTCTGCTGACGCAAACCAAACATGTCCCTGATTACCAGCAATCGCTGGCTTCCAATTATCGGTCCCCACGTTCGGAGACCGCACTCAAGCAACGATCAAGATGCAGCCAGAAAATGTTTACTTTCAACATCTGGCAATGGCTGCACCCTATGTTCGTTGCAATGTTTAATCATCGGCAACCGAAATGATGATTTATGGCCTTCCATTAGGATGACCAAATCTTCGTTTTGGGTTTTCACACCCCACATGCTCGTATTTACATTCTTAGAAAATGCACTAGCGATGTGCCTCCATCCACGGTCGCCGAACGATCGTATGCATGGCATACCCACACATGCGTAATGTATGACTACCCCGCCCGGTCCAATCACGATTAACTACTTCAAGTTAATCGTGTAACTCCGCCTCCTTGCCAGTTTCTTTCGGGGTTCTTTCCCTTTAATGACTTCCAATGGGATGAGTCAGAGTTACACCGTCACCGGAGTCGTACAAGTTCCGAAAGTACAGATCGATTGTCTTTTAAATTAAATTATATCGGAGTTATAACACCCAAAGGGTCGTGTCGGTAATCTACACGGAGTGTGTATCGAAGGACGAGTGACGTCAAGCGTCATATTGTGTGTTTTGTTTCCCCACTATGGGATATTTAGTTTTTTTTGTTCCACGTAACTTATCTGTGAATCCGTGAAGTAATATAAATTCAATAGTCGTCCACACCGTGTGCATTTATTAAGAACTCAAAAGATATCCGTGAGATGTGTCATTAGTTGTTGACAAAATATTTTTCATGTACATTTACTAGAACGTAACCATATCCGTAGAAGGTGTCATTAGTTGTATCGAAAAGATTTCCTTTACTTGTGACCAGTTACTGACGTAGATTAGAAAGTAAATAAAAACTGTAAGAATATCAAAGTAAAATTGTTTTATATAAAGTAGTCGCACTAGCAATAAAAACACCAAACTATATCAAAATAAGAATTGTGTTGTAAAGTGGCCCTGTCAGTATTAGAAACATAGTGGAGTAATCAATAAATAAAGAAACATTATTTGAACATTAATCCGGTGATTTGTATTTATTTTTACCCTTTCGGAGCACGTTGTGCGGCTTTTAGAGAACTATCAGTGGAATGTTAAGTGAACCCGCGTCGTACATGGCTGCTACTAAACCTAACACCACAGTACTGTCTCCAAGACATTCCTTCCATAATGTTACCATCACCAGCAGTTTGTGATATATTAAGCACATCTCCTCTGCGATACTTAGGCGATAAACAGGAACGTTATAACGCCAACCAATTTAAGTCACGGATCTCTGAAGAGTATTCATCGTTAGCGCCTTCATTGTATGATGACTCAATGCAGTCGGAAGGAAGTCAAATTGTCTTTGAGGAACGAGGCAATTCAATGAGTGGAATTTGGGATTCTTACGCCAGGATCCATAAATTCCTTAGAAATGATGGCAATGTCCTTGATACTAATGGATTCGATTCAGTGAACGGCAGTTTAACTGATACACCTCTGACATTAACATAACGGGACTCAAAATCTTGTCCCGTATATATCTTGGTCAATTGAAATCGATCTCCGAAAGCAGCAAAACAGAATCTGTAGTAAAAAAATTAGAACCATCACCTGATATTCTTGGTATTCGCCACGAATGTATTAAGTTTATTGCCATGCATCTGGAATCACTTAAATAAATCCATTGCCAACAATCTACACTCAAGGACGATCGGCGCTTCAGTGGCGGCTTTGGAAAGGAAGTTCCATTTTTTCCAAATTACAATGTTTTCGAAGAAAGTTCTAGTAAACATTATTTACGACTCTATCACACCCCCGATCCTAGGCGGGCCCCCGATACATCCCGCAATAACGTGCTCCCCCCTTCCGCGTATTATGCAGCGTTATTGAACAAATTAAACAAAAAACCACTGCATATGGCGAAGAAAAAAGTTCTGTACCATTGTAGGGGTTTCTCTATCCTATAGGAGAAACAGCCCATAATTCCAACCACAATACCTACCCATTTCCTTGATAAGTTATTTACCTGTAAAACATGTCAAAGGGACGCATAGCTAAACTCATTATTCTATGCAGATAATGCATAATTGAGTTTAGCTACAATCTTCGCCATACGGCAACACTATTGCGCTAACCATGGGATTTCCACCGGAAATTCCATTGGTATTGGTTAGCAACAACCAAGTCAAACCAAGCGACGCGGTTGCATCATTGTCCATAGGCTTGGGTATTTATCGAACATTCCACAGAGTTTCCCCGATAGTATTATATCCCCAGCCGACGCGGCGTCGTATTGACTTTTCCCAGATCACCCATTCGCTTGGGATCAATGATCTCTTTTTGCTGGTGAATAACCTCAGCTAGGTTTTCCTCTCTCTCGTATTTCTGTCTTGCTATAGTGCGATGACCTAAGAGATCATCACTAGGTCAGTAGACCAACCGCATACACGGCACTGACGCACACACACTAAGCCAGATCAACCCTGGGTTATTGTGCTTTCCCTTTTGATTTCTGCATTCTGGCTACTCCCATCGGCGTCGAACGAATACACAAGTACGTTTCGACCTCGGTGAGTGTGGTGAGTTGGGGAACACACAAGAGAGCATGATTACCATTGGCGGATCAATGTGTAAAAAGCAGAAATCACGATTTCCACCCTAATTCAGATCAGTCACTATCGAATAATCAAATCGGACGGTCGCGCCGCTGCTCATTTTAAATATAACAAAAGCAAAAACTGCAAAATTTCACCACCGTTAAGCAATTGTGTATAGAAGTTATACAGTGTAAAATAGTATATTGTGTACATTTCAATAAGGATACTTGTGAACCAAATTAAATATTGAAAAATAAAAATAACGATTAAAACAGAGTTAAGCAAATTAAAAGTGTTTTCCTGTCTCCTGAGGATCATTTTCGTGCAGCAACATCGTTGGGGAGTTAATGGAATACTTGCCGTACGTCGGCATAGACACATCAACCCCCACATCATCACTATAACGCACCGTCACACATGTCCTTGAAAGCAATAGCCAAATTGGACCAATTACGATTTGAATTGGTTGCGCTCACACAGCCTATTTTCCAGACTTGGCCCCCAACGACTATTACCCTCAAGCGATGGCTCCAAGGAAATAGATTCAGATCGAATGAGGAAGTCGTCACAGAAACTGAGGCGTATTTCGAAGGCTTGAACGTTTCATACTACAGAAAGGACATCGGAATGTTGGAAAATTGCTATACCAAGTGTATCGTCCGCGAGGGGCAACTATGTTGAGGAATAAATATAACTTTGCACAAAAATCGCGTGTTTTCATTAAAAATCCCAGGACCATGTACTATGAGAGTGATTTCGGCAAATGAAGAAGTAACTTCTATGGAGTCATTAGAACATAAAAAAAGGAACACAAACTGATCGTGTGAGGGTGCAGAAACAAAAAAAATTATACTCAAACCCTTAAAAAGGATAAAAGAAATAGTGGTGAAAAATATGTAACAGCAAACTCCAAAATCATTTTTCCCAAAATATGGCAGTTAAGTCTTGTTGTTTGAAAAATTGTGGAGATAAAATAAGTTCTTTTAACCGACAACTTACCTTTGATAAATTTTGGGAGCTAGCAAAATTAGTTTTTAAATATTATAGTTAAACGATAAATACCCAAGGGGAGAAGACCAAACAACTACAAATCAATTCCAATAACGATGCCAATTTAAATATTATTTGACACATGGAAGTGTGTTGGCTTGTAAAAAATTCATTCTGGATACTTTCAACATTTGAGAAGGACGACTGGGGCTCTTGCTATTTAAAAATATGTTCCTGGAGAAGTATAATGAACACTTGTGTAAATGTCAAATCATTGTCTCAATTGTGCAAATGTGTAGTGAAATTTCATAACTGTGGTGAATCGGTCAACAGTCTACTCATCCAACACAATACAGAAAAAAAAAAACATATTTCATAGTTCGATCCGTGTGTCATCAAACAAGCAACAAATAAAATTTGAAATTCCGCGAAGAACATAAAAAAAGTGAAGCACCATGAAGGAAGGTCAGGTCATAGCTAAAAAGACGCTGAAGGAGAGGTTGAATCCTCAATCGAATTTAATCGGCAAAAGGCACAAATCAGATGCGAACGAGGACCGTGAAATACACGAAAATGACGAAAATTTGTATCCCAGTGATCCTGTTACATAAAAACCAATTCGTTGTGTGGAAATAAAAAAGCAAACGTTGTGCGACGCAGAGATAGTGTATGTAGATTTAAGTGAAAACTAAAAATAAAATTGAAAGTTAGAAGAGGAATGTGAAATCAATTTAATTACATTTAAACAAAAAAGAACTTAAGTGAAAACTAAGAATAAAATTGAATGTAAAGTCAATTAAATGAAATAAAAAATAGATAAGTAAAAAAAGAGACAAAACACAAATGTGCGTGTTTTAATTTTTAATAAATAGTGCAAAGGACGTTAAGGATCCTCTTAGATCAGGAATCACCATTACGCCGAGATCAATCATCGCCACTCCATCCAACTGCAGTCAAACAACTGTAAGTAGCTTAATGCATATTTTTTTTTGTGTACAAGTAAAATATAACGGGGCTCACTATTCTGGAGCAGGGAACAAATACAAAGATCTGGCCATTAAGGAGCCAGCGGAAAATAAGTCTGATGAAAACCTCGACATTATCGCCGAGCTTATAAAAAAAAAAATACAAAAAGATGAGCTGTGCAGAGAAGTAAAAGCAGCTCTGGAAGAAAGTAATAAAAACAACAACAATAATAACAGCACCACCCGCAGCAGCACGAAAAACAGAAACGGAAACAAGAAATCAATAAGAAGAAAGTATCTCACATCATTGTGAGCCATATGGAAACTAAGGACGTAATAAAAGTCGGTAAGTTAACATGCAAGAACTTTAAAACCATACGCATCAATAATGCAAAAATTAGTATAAAGTGTACTGATTTAGGGGACTACGATACACTCTTAAATGCTACCACTCTTAAACAAATATTGATTTCATGTACACTAGTGAGCTAATAAAAACTGAGGATAACGTCCAAGTTCGATTACCAGCAACACGTATCTTGCAAATCCAATCCGTTGCCGACGGCTGCTGTAAATTTGAGTGATATTAATTGCCTAGGCATTCGGAAATTAGCAGATATCCACTCCTGCAAAGAACTCCAAACCCGATCACGCCAATGGGTGTTACGTGCGGCTTCCGCCACCCCCATCATTTAATTGTTTTTAATATAATTTGATTTTAATATAGTTTGATGGTAAGGTGGTGGAAGAAGTGCACGATCCACATGTGAGTGTGGATCGTGGACAAGTTCGAATTCTGTTTTCGGAGTGGACGTTGAGGGAGAGCGAGAGAGAAACAACAAGTTAATGTTTTGATGAATAAGGTTTTGAATTCCGTTTTTTTGGATTCCGTTGTTGACGGTTTTAAGAATTAGTTTGGCAGTGAGTTAACGGCAGTACGGAAGAAGAGCAGAAATGAAGTTTTGGTCTCGTGTGTTCTTTTTTAATTAGAAAAGTAAAAAGTAAATTAAAGCTCAGAAAAATAAGAGTTTGTTGTAGTGATCGCAACAAAGATACAGTACAAATGTATACACCTACGTGGAAAATAAAGCATGTGTGCTTAAAAACGTGTGTCTAACAATTTGTTCAGAACCAGAGCCCTGTCACATATCAAATTGCCAACTTACCTCCACGCCGCACAGAAGAAGAGTCCAAGTTGCCGCTAGGGGGAATCCCTGCAAACGGATCATTGGAAGCTCAATGCTAGGAGCGAGAATAACTACAGGAGCGAGAATAACTACAGGTAACCAAATTGTTTTATACCTAATTTTATGTGGCAAAATTACGTTACATGGGCTTTACAAAACTTTCAGGATGTCATTGCAACAGAACAGTTTTTCTTATTATCATTTGATGAGCTCAAAGATTTGATATCTAGTAACCAATTGAATAGTTCCGAGAACGACGTTTTCGTCGCTATACTTAGTTGGGTGAAGCACAATCTAGATGAGAGACACAAATATATCGGCGAGCCAAATACCCATGTGCGATTACCTATGATTCGAATTGATTTTTTGATAAATATTGTTGAATTAGAGACCTTGGTAAAGCAGAATTCACAATGTAAAGATCTAGTTATTTCAATTCATGCCGAAGCAGACAACTTTACTGGCTAATCAGCGGGCCATTGAACGTCGTCCTGATAGGATGGAAACTTACATTTTCAGCGTGGGCGGCCAAGATGGCGATGTCCCATATAGTGACCAAACGCATCAATAATGCAAAAAATAGTATTATGTGTAGTGATATAGAGGACTACCATAAAATTAAATCTGCGTTGGGTAGGGCAACTAGGGAGTACTACACGAACAGTCCAAAAGTGGAGAAACGTGTTTACATGCTCCTAAAAGGATTTGATCCTTCTTTTTACCAAGAAGAATTACTTGAGGAATTAAAAACTGGTGAAACCGACACTTTACAGTTTACAGGGGTGAAACGTTCTCCACCGCAAGCTCTTGGAATCGAAACCGCAAGTTGCCTTTCTTTATTGTGTCACAAAGTATCGACAGTTAAGTTGATGGGCTTAGGTAATTAAATATCTAAAACACCAAACAATAAGTTAGGAGCAAATAAAGAAGTCCGAAGGCGTATTGCAATATATCCGCTGTCAACGCTTCGGCCGTGTGGCGTCGAATTACAAAACAGAAACAGAAAAGTTAATCAGAATTAGAAAGGAAATAAATAGACAAGAAACAGAAGATTATGTTTTCATGGTTCTCCGTTGCAAAGTACCACCGCTCTTGGCCTCGGCGTATGCAAGTTTATAGGTGTGAAGCCGTCCTCCACCGCAAGCCCTATTTTCGTGTTAAAGTGTTATGTTTTTTGTAGGGGTTTGGTTTCAGGAAGCGTGTCTCTTCGTCCTCAAAAGGACTAGGTGATCTCTTAAAATAGCTTCTGAAAACTTGTCCTACAAAAGGGGTCGTTGCCGTGCTTCCTCTAATTCCAAAGGGAAGAGCAACGTCCTTGTATGCGGCCTCGGTCCTTGGTCTTCGGTGGGGGCCAGGTGATACTTAGCTATCCGTTGTTGGGTAAAAATTAAAGTCCGTCTTGTTTCCTTTGGTAAGTGTTTTTATTAATTTTTCTCAAAGATTATCCTGGGGTACTTCCTCCAGGGACTATAGACGAATTTAGACTGTGTCCCGGAGATCACTTAACTATTCCTTTATAAAGGATAACAAATCGAAAATTGTATCCCAAAGATACACATTTTCGTACAACAATCTCGATATTTCGAGTGAGATGTTGTGTTTACTTTAGATAAGAATTCAATTTCTTGAATTCTTATGAAACTATTGCGCAGATGTGGGAATGTATCTGCTTTTGAGTTTTTGTTTGGTTTCCTCAATGGAAAATTTTCGGATAGAGATAATGATCTCTGAATTTTGGATTTGGGTGATGCTGTTGGCCAAATGTAGAACAATAAACGAATATTAGATTCGTTTATTGTAACTTTTAATTTTAATTTGGATTTTGGGGTTAATAATGCCGTGGGGGCAAATGTTAGGCAATAAACGAATGTTTGATTCGTTTATTGCGAATTTTGAATCATGTTTGGGTTTTTTGGGGTTTTGATAGGATTTTGGCGTTTTAGCGTATTATAGCTAGGATTTGGATGGGGGAAAAAGGTAGTGGGGGTTTTTAGAGCACTACAGTGTTATATATATAATAAAAACAAAAAAAATCTATTGTAATTAATATATATTGTGTGATTACGTTTAATTTAAAAAAATGGTGCGAGACAATAAATGTCAACTCCTAAGGACATATTAAACAGATACACAACAATCGTGACAATCAATTGTGAATCACCGCTAACAGCAAGCGGGTGTCATTTGATTCTTTCAAATCGTAACTGGAGCAATTCGTTTCTTTTACTCAAAAAGAGTCGACCTTGAATTTTTGTCGGCAACGAATGCTAGTTACTTGAAACTTGCTAATTGGGACAAGGGCAATTGATTTATTTGATATAATTGTTCATGGTCATGTAGCGTTCTACGAACGCACAATTCTGCGCAGGTAAGGTTCCTACCTTCAAAGAACTTACTTACCTGAGAGCGTTGCACGCGCCCACAGACGCGTGCCCCAAAGTCCCACGATAGGGCCTGCAACTCGCAGCCAACGTTAAGACCGACACCAAAAAGCAAGGAACTGAACGTCCCCAAAGCTTTTTAGGTCAAGCTCAACAATTATAACTCTTCATGCCTGAAACAAAGGTATAAACATCCATGCGTTCTATTCCTAAAAAAAAAACAATTCCCAAAATGCCATACATGCTGCCTGCGCCCAGGAACATCTCATCGAACCGGCAATTCCGAAATTCAATACAAAAGAATTGCTATCATCAAAGAATGAGCCGATCAACGGATGCACGTGCGGGTAATCTAACGCTAGGACCACCCAAATCCGTTGAACAACAGAAGGCAGCCACGACCTATCGCAATCGAATATATCTCAACGGGATATCCGATAATTTATGAGGGGTTAAGCCAACAAAGGCAATACTCCGGTCCCACGGCCACGCTAGAATTTCGCACCATTATAAAGATCTAATGGATTTCGATTCCGGGTACCAAGTTCAAATAAGTCCCACGGACTGCACGTCAAAACAATCGCCGAATATCTCTGGTCTGGGCGCCAGATGTTCTGTGCAAACAGAAGGCCGTGGAAATGAAATTCTATCAGCGATAATAATGATGTATGCAAAGATGACTTTCCCCTTTCAGGAAACTACAAAATATCCCGGGGGATGTGATAACATGCTGCTAACAGAAATTCGGAAGTTCTGTTAGCAGAGCAAATAGGGAATATTTTCCGGATAGATACAGATACCAGTTTGAATCTGGGTATCTGTGTGAGCAGGATATTGTTGAGGGCAGATAGACAGTCTAATTGGGATCGTCACCGGGACGAGAGGTCTGTATCGAACGGTCGAGATTGAACTTTCGAGCATCCGAGGAGGTCGAGAACGAGAGAGAGCTCGACTTGCGCTAGAGTATCTCACCGCGAAACTATTAAAGGTAATAGTAAACCTTCCGTGTCGTAAAAAAGAAATGTGTGTCGGTTGTCGTGTAATTCGGATTTATACGTCGAAGTTTATGTGTGGCGAAAGATGCTAAAACATTTAAAATAAAATAGAAAGTGAAAAGATCTCTTAGCGTTTTATTTGTGACAATGCCCCTGTGTTCCAGGTTGTTTCTCTATTCGTGAACAATGTTCGGCGGAACAGTTCGGTGACACTTCGACCATACTTATCCGCCAAAGTCATGTCGTGGGCATGCTGTTACACTACACAGCAGCAACTATTAGCAATGAAAAGAATTCATCTTTAGGGTCAGATCAATCGTCTAACAACGAATTTTCGCCCTCATATCATCATTGAAAACTGGGGACTGTTACGTAGTAACCTCCCCCACCGCAATTGTCCCAGCTCGAAAAGATTAAATACAATAAAAAAAAATGCATGAAATATAAAACTTCTAAATCATTTAAAAAATTACACACATGTGTGGCGGTTTTTCTAACCACACTGGTGTCCCGCGTAGGATACATTCATAAACATATACGAAGCTGCGGAAAGGTAGTTTCATTAGCATACGCGCGACAGCACCTGTTGGAACTTTATCCATACCTTGCAAAAAAATACATTACAGCTAAAAGCAATATGCACACAAGGGCAAGTTAGTTTCATGCTCATGAAACTAATTAAACACAGGCCATCGCAGGGCGCCTAAATTCTAACAGAAAAGAAGTCAGCATACGTGTATCGTTGCAATAACCGTATTCCATCGAAGGAAACGATCAAACACGGCATACACATGATTGTATCCATTGCCGCATATGAAAATGTGTTCTGTCGCACAAGTTTGCGACCTATTCAAATGGGCAGCAGTTGGCCCAAGTTACCGACTAAGCGGACGAATGCCCCTTGTACTCATACACGATACGAATTGGTATCGTCAGCAGTATTACAGAATATGAGTATCTATGCCTTCAGATATGGGAAACCAAAAGATAAACACAAAAAAGGCACAACGTGCATCTATGGATGCGGGGTACCGCCAGCGTCGTTGCGACGCACATCCATCCCTGTGCAAACAGCACCATCGTTGGTGAGTATTGTCGTCCTAACATGGAACACAGATATCAAGGCAGCTGTGAATTCACACCCTTGACTGTGTTCCATGGATCGTGGATCCTTGCGTTGAATCGGTTGCACAGTGAACGTTATAGTATGTGTGAGTGAATGAGAGCAACCCCTATGCATAGTGCACATCCATGGGGAGTTGAGTTAGTCAGTCGATAAGTAGCGCACAGGACGATCCAATTAGCTGAGGGTAACACAATCGTGGCATGTGGTATCGGAGTGTGGTTGGGGGCAGCATTGTTTAATAAGACAGAATTCTAATTGGAAATATCGAATTGTTTATTATAACTATTATGCTAAGTGAAATTGTTTAATAAGATAGCATTCTAAGTGTAAATATCGTATCGATCATAATAACTAATATGCCATGTGAAAAGATTTAATAAGATAGAACTCTAGGTGTAAATTTAACATCGACATAATAACTAGAATGTTAATTTACTGATTAATAAAACAGAGAATTCTTAAGTGTAAAAAATATTATATGTAACAACTATTATCTAAGGAAAATATGTCCTAGACACTTAAACTGAGTCAAGCGTTAAAAAACTCAAACCTTTTGAATATTTGAATGAAAGTTATCTTGTGTTTATTTTTCTTCAGAACGAAATAAAGGAATACAGTGGTGCCTCGCATAACGAACGCCTCGCACAGCGAACGCTGCACACAACGAACTTCCTTTTCGTTCATTTCACGATTCATACAACGAACTTCCTTTTCGTTCATTTCACGATTCATACAACGAACTTCGCTGCACACAACGAACTTCCTTTTCGTTCATTTCACGATTCATACAACGAACTTCGCTTCACACAACGAAGTCGCCCACTTCACACGATCACTGCCGATTTATTGCATCCTTCCGCGCAGGCAGTCGTTAGTCACTGAGCAGTACGCTTAACTTACGCACGTGTCGCAGCAATCGTTCATCATTACGAATTAAATCGCACACGTATCACGGCAGTCGTCCTTTTAAGATAAACCCAACATTTTTTTTATATGATGGGTTCTAAAAAAAGCAGGAAGGTGATTTCTCTTGAAATGAAACAGGAAATAATTAGAAGGAGTGAATGTGGGGTAAAACAGTGTGACCTCGTCAAAGAGTTTGGCCTCAACAAGACCACCATTTTCACCATTTTGACAAACAAGGATGCAATAAAATCAGCCAAAGTAGCCAAAGGAGTATCAAAACTATTTAATGAAAAACATAGATCTTCAATCCACGAGGAAATGGAGAGGCTATTAGCGATTTGGATTAAGGACAGGCAGGTGAAAGGTGACGTAACAACCCAAGATATTATCTGTCACAAGGCCAAGATAATTTATGAAGATCTAAAGAAAAACATCCCTGGAAGTAGCAGCAATCCAGATAATAAAGAAGATTTCAAAGCCAGCGGGGGGTGGTTTTTTAGATTTAAGAAAAGGTATGAAATCCACAGCGTTAATATGCATGGTGAGGCTTTCGGTGCTGATAAAAAAGGAGCAGAAAAGTTCTCTATTAATTTTCAAAAATTTATTATGGATGAAGGATACTGCCCACAACAAGTGTTCAATGCCGATGAAACGGGTCTTTTCTGGAAAAGAATGCCGAGCAGAACCTTCATTACAAAAGAAGAGAAGAAATTGCCAGGACACAAAGCCATGAAGGACAGACTTACCCTTATGATTTCGTCTAATGCCAGCGGAGACCTCAAGATCAATGCTGACATCAAGAACATCCTGGTCAAATGGAAAGCAGTTCAGGAGTTTACCAATGCCCACTATCCGGATTCCGCTGAAGCAAACAGGATCAACGACCTGTACTCCGATACTCTTGTCCGTTATTTCCGGCAGATGTTGAAGAAAAGAGAGAAACAAACGACTTTGGACAGGTTTTTCACTGCACCATCGGCCAAAAAGCGGAAAATGGATGAAGATGTGCAAGATTCGATTATTTCTTAAAATTAAAAAATGTGTGTTTTTTTCATTATGTTTTTAGATGTATCTAAATAAAAATAATAACAAAAAATTTATCTTTTTTTTATGTCATCTTACCATATTTTATGCTACAGAACGAATTATTTTTTTTAACATGTATTGTTATGGGAAAACGCGTTTCACATAACGAACTTTTCGCATAACGAACTTGCTCCTGGAACGAATTAAGTTCGTTGTGTGAGGCACCACTGTACTATCATTTTGTTTATTTAAAAGAAGAAAAAAGAAATCCTGGTGTTCTGTTCACTAACAAAAAAACAGGGTAAAGATATTCTACCTCATTGGCTAGCCAATTAGTGCGTCAGACGATTGTATATGGTTAACAAGACTTACAAGTGAACCTCGTTGTGCGGTAATCTTGCTTGCGACTCGTAGGAGACACTGTAGAACAATCGTGTTATACACATATACCTACACATGCATGTTAGAGAAATTCTATTTTCTGTTTAATTGAAACATTCATTCACATTTTTCAATTAAGCATTTGCCTAACCAAATATCAATTGAGCGTTTACGTTATGGACAATAATCACATTCATTTAGTGACGCTATTTAAATGAGGACACCTGCAGACGGACTTTAGTTGAACAGGAAAGCATAAATAATGGTACCTGAATCTAAGGACTAAACACAACACAGGACAGCTTACCAGACAGCAAGTATGCCAAACGGCAACCACGTAAGTACGTGAATAATTATTGAACATTTATTTTGTTATACACAAGTTAAAACACCATATTGGCATCTAAAATACGACATTACCAATCTAAAAGACGACACTTAATATTATCATCGAACATTTATTTTGTGTTGTCCATATAAAATATAACATTACCATTGTTGCGGATTCGCCCTTGACACAACCGGCGAATTCGCAATTAAATACCTGTGGCATCACCTGAATTAGATATGTGGCATCACCCTAAACAATGTCAAATGACAACCATTTTTCTTTTTATATTTCTCTTTTTTTCAACCTTCGAACAAACCAGTTCAATCAATGTGAGCCGATGAAATCCAGTCCATCAATTGAATAAAAACTATTTTTAATAACAATCAACCAACATTTTTCACTGTTGTTTTCTGGAAAAGGATTCGTTCGAAAGTTACTGCACCCCAACGTCAGGCATTCGTTTCCTTTTTAAGTTCAAATCCCTTTAGTTTCAGAATTACAACAATCAACATTCAAACACCAGGAGACACCATCGTGTGTCTGAAGTAGCCGGATTCGATCCAACATTCAAACGCCAGGAGACACCATCGTGTTCCTGACGCGTGTATCCAACGCTTGTTGGTTACATTTATTACGCGTGTATTCAACGCTTGTTGGATACAACCATATTGAAATTTATTTTGTTGTACGTGATAAAATACAATTATTATTACAGGTGAAAGTTTTATTTTGTTGTACAATTATTAATACACCAGGGCTCAAGATTTAACGCCCAGCAGCCGGAACAGCTGTAACCAGCAAGGCTAAAGTATAACGCTATAACCAGAAAGGCTGACAACAGAAGAAAGTATCAGGTTGACAACTAAGTAATTGCGATTTCACACACAGATGTCGTTGGCCGTATTTTTTAATAGCATCTGTCAATGACATTTTTCCCCCTTTGACAATTGTTCGCTGTCAGTCTTACTTTGCTTTAGAAGAAAATTGCGCGTATTTTTGTGAAATGGTATTAGTTTGGGGTCCATTTTAATATGGGGTGCAAAAACGAGCATTTTCGTCATATTTTACTTTTCTTATTTCCGTAAAGGAAAGAACGCAACGCAAGCTGCTAAAAAGTTATGTGATGTGTATGGTGAGAAGAAGCCTTAAAAGAAAGACAGTGCCGGAATTGGGTTGAGAAACTTCGTTCCGGAGATTTTTCGATGAATGATGAACAACGATCAGGTCGACCAGACGAACTGGATGATGATCAAATTAAAGCCATAATCGAGTCGGATCGCCATGTCATTTTACAAGAGATATGTTACGTACAAAACCCCCCATCTAAACATTCGTACCCACCAAGCCTCATTTTGGGAGCACATAATGTGAATCTGTGGGGTTTCTTCGAGGCGCCGAAGAAGCACCCATCGCTTTAACCCTCTTAAACCTTCCTCTTTCCATCTTACCCCATGGTACTTACCTGCAATTAGGCAGCATTAAGTTACCTGCAAGTCTTAATTTCCTGCAAAACATTCCATGGCAAGATCATCACCTTGCCACAGCATCATCCACATCGCTGTATCCCTTTAAAACATTTTGTTTCCTCTGGTAGGCACCCATGCCCATTGCCAACCATTGGGAAATCTTCCGCAGTCCCCTTATCGCAATTCATTGCAATCATGCTCACAGAAATCCTTCTGTGTGTGCTTTTCTCAAGCAATCACCGATCCCACGAGCATATCACGCAAATCGATGCCCATGCAGCTGCATCCAATTATCACGGATCACCACTGCTTGGGCGATCCTAATGTATTTTTATTGGCTTGTTCAAACAAGCCGCATTTTTAGCGCTTAAGCATTGGATCCCATTTCGGTATTCAATATACTCTCTATTGTTATGATAGAGATGTTAGGGCTACCAATGTTTATGTGTACCCAGCTGCATATCTCCCTTCTATTCATTTTTCGATGAGCGTTCTTTTGTCCTTCCTTCCAAGAGGAAGACATTCGTTCATTTGTGCATGGACTTTCCAATGGGATGCTGATCGGCTCCCACACACGGAAGGGATGTTTCTCCTGCGATGGTGTGCGGTGGAAACCCACCACAATCGCCGGAGGCTGGGCCAATTTTACGGAGTCAAATCAGTGAGATAGTATCTATAGAATCGCGCACACGTACCGGGGACGTAACGGAAGTCAAATTTTATCATCCAACGGGTGCACAAGTGCCATAGCGTCGATCGGAATTGTACTCAGTGCTTATTAAATTCAAAAGTGAAACGTACACCGTTCTTGTTCAATGCAGAAACTCGATCGTCCAGTTCGTGTCAAATTCAATAGTCACGGTTCGGTTAAACTCAAAACTTAATCGTTTCCGGTTCGTGTTAATTGAAACTAAAAACACTACCAGTTCATGTTAAATACCCAAACTAAACATCCCCTGTTCATGTTAATTACAAAACTATAAACACTAACAGTTCATGTTAAATAGTTAATTATAAGACTAATCACCCTGTGCGAATTAAAGACAATAATAAAGCATCTAATACGAAAGCAGTGCGTTTCATTTGGTTTTACTTCGTTTTCTCTGCAAAAAAACTTGAGGTGCTATTTAGTGTTGTGGTGTTTTCGTTCAACCTGCGTTCGTGATAACGCCTCTAGCGAAAAACACCTACAAATCCCTTTCGAATTGATTAATCAAGTGTAGCGATTCAAAATCAGGTAATGTTTAAGGGATTCTAGACGGTTGCCAACCCAAGGTAAATTACAGAAGGATCAAACAAAGGATGCGCTGGCACACAAACGAGATCCTAATACAAAGGATCTTATGTGAGATCAGCGTAAAAGGAAAATAACCCGTTGCCTTTTGCTAACGTGGAAAAAGTTTTTTCCCCAATCGAACAATCGCAAAAGAAAGGGAGTTGAGTGCTAGTGTTGCGGATTCACTGGATGCAACCAGCGAAGTCGCAATGGAATGCTGCCTTTGGCAACAATATAAATGTCAGCAACTAGCTGGCATAATCGAATTTGGTTCGCCATTGCGTCATTCCTTCATCCAACGTGCTCCATCCATATTCCCCGACGACATTCCTCGTTCGGCGGAACACCACAAAGGATCTCGACCGACGACATTCCTCGCTCGGCGTCGAGATACATCACATTATTTCTGGTCCTTCGAGCCGGATGCAGTGCTTTGGATCCACTCATCGCCGCCCAGTTCGCGGCACAACAATTACAACAGCGACAACAGCTATTCAACAGGCAGCTCAACATCAGCAACAAATTGAAACAAAGGAAAGCAAAAACACTCAACCACATTCGTCGAGATAAATTGCATCGAAGCGCAAAAATCTGAAGTTAAAACTTATACACATAATCGAATTTGGTTGTAAAGGAAACGACATAAACAAACTTTTGCTGGCACTTCTTCTTCGTTAACCATTTTAAGCGACACGGTTGCAATATTTTTAATCTCTGTCAATCGAGTTCATCCTAGAAATAAACCAAACCAATTGTCAATATGATCCAACCCGTGT
This sequence comes from Microdon myrmicae, assembly GCA_963931805.1. Taxonomy (NCBI): domain Eukaryota; kingdom Metazoa; phylum Arthropoda; class Insecta; order Diptera; family Syrphidae; genus Microdon; species Microdon myrmicae. The sequence continues at coordinate 129,210,568 of OZ007500.1, read as the reverse complement.
TATTTATTCCATTGAATGAGGATTATTTGGAGGATTATTTCTGGTACAACAGGCATTCACAGGTAATCTTTTGTCCATTGAAAACGCAAATATTAGCAATTGATTCCAGCCCACGGAACCAACGTCGCCGCATGCCAAGAGACCACCGTGTTCGTGACGCAAACACCCAGCCCACAACACAACAAGAACCCGGTGTTAGTGGAAGGTGTGTTCAACGCTTGTTGGACATACAGCTAGTCATCGAACGAAAGAGTCGGATGTAAAAAGGTGGTTGTGCGGTGATACGTGTAAGTGGTGGGACTTTAACCTATGTTGTTCTTAATCAGTCAAGTCACGAAAGGCGAATCTTTGGTTGATGAAATAATACTTTGCATTATCCATTAAAACAAATATAAATAAAGAAACTAGTAAAAAGGAAAAGAATCTTTGGCGGATTTTATTGTCTTGGGTGGTATTGCACCATGAACAATTAAAAAAATGTAGAAAAATTATTCACATACTGGCGCATGGATCTGTGGTTACGTGGGGTTGTTGACTCCAGGATGAATGTTACCTCTTGTTTCAGGTGGAAAGGAGGACTTTTGAGGACACATGTCTGTGGGCACGTGTAATTTGGATATAGGTGAGTATGTTCGTTGGTGGAACGACGATATCTCGACCTATAGTGGATTGTGTGGTTCGTAGAATCGCACTTTAAGTGTTTGTGATTGCTTTTCGTTCGGATTAATTGGTAATTAAGCTCGTCTAAGATAGAAGGTTCCCGGTGTCAGGGATGGACGACGACGACGGTATTCGAGAATTAAGAATTGTGAAGTTGAATGTGGAAAGAACTGACTGTAAACGAAGATTGTAAGCTGATGTTTTTGGGACAGTAGTCATATCAGAAGTCGAGAACGAAAGGATAAATGGTATTTTAGAAACTAAAAATTAAGTGAATGTGTGGGGGTTCTCTATACCACATGGAGAACCAACCCACAATGCCAACCAATCTTGACAGCGCGTCACCTCAACCCAACTCCCCATCCCAAACCTGCAATACACATATTCGCAAACATGCAAAACCTGCAACCGCACCCATCCCAATATGCAACAGCATCCGTCCCCAATCCGCAATTGCACACATCCCCCAATTTACCAGGAACCTGTGGCGGCTCTTGCGAACGCCACTACTTACCTGCTTACCTACCACCAGGTAACCCGCTTTCCATAAGCGTTCGGCTCCGATAAATCGTGTACTTACCTGCGTTAGCATTTCTAACAACTATAATGTCTGCTGATACGAAAAGTGTATCAGCAATAACAGGCATTCCCCAAAATAGAAATACTTAAAATATCTAAAAGCACGACATGAAGACAGGCGCAACGTAGTTGCAAGAAGCATGAAACTTTATGTCGTAAGCAAACATGGGACACCTGCACATCGATATGGTAAAAACATCAACCAACGATTTGATATAGCAGAATAACCATCCAACACATTATGCGGTTGCGCAAGCCTGCGACTAATTCCCAGAATTACCAAGCAGGAGCGCAAGAAACGAAACCCATAACGCATGCCCTTAAAAGGACACATCTCTAATTGAATACAAATACAAGAGATATAACGCATGCCAGTGAAAAGATACATCAAGTCGCACGTATGGGTCACCCGGGCGACCTCTGATATTAAATAAATATCTACGAACGAACCACACACATAGCGCCCACCACTGTGTAATAATGGGCAAAGTACACACAGGCAAGGGTATGGTGTGGCGACCAACATTGATACCGGACTCTGCGATGGCATACCAACTGGCGGCATGGTGTATCGCCCCGTGTGATGACTTACACAGCCCAAGGCAACGGTGCGATCGCATCCTTGGCTGTGTGAGACATGTACACCAAGAAATGATCCCCGCATGAACTGGCCTGCGGAAGTATGGCTGTCGATGTGTTAGTGTGCACAAATCAACCCTTAAGGGACAAGTGCACACCAAGCGAAAGTGGCAGTTCATGAGCGATTATCACGGTGTTCGGAGACGGCATACTTCCATTTTTAATGTGAATAATCACCGAAGTAAAGTTACGGCAACTACACTAAATTAAATTTTATAATACAGTGCCACTTTCACCACCAATGTTGAACCTTTTTAATGTGAAATATTTCGAAGTAAAGTTACGGCAACTACACTAAGTTAAATTTTAGATTACAGTGCCACTTTCGCCACCAATGTTGAACCTTTTTAATGTGAATAATACCGAAGTAAAGTTACGGCAACTACACTAAATCAAATTTGTTAATACAGTGCCACTTTCACCACCTATTAATGTGAAATATTTTTGAGTAAAGTTACGGCAGCTACACTAAATTAAATTTTATAATACAGTGTCACCTTCACCACCTACGTTGAACCCTTTGTGTCAGTAAGTTTTCATTTAAGAATATAAAATACTATTTTCACGTAAGAGTTAAAATTACTACGTTCAATAAAATACTGTACAGCAAAAAATAAGTTTTACGTAAGTTCATAAAATATAACTTTCGTTTAAGAATATAAAATACTATTTTTTACTTATAAGTTTTACGTAAGCTCATAAAATATAACATTCACTTAAGAACATAAAATACTATATTTACTTAAGGATGAAAATACTATATTCAATAAAATACAATGTCCAATCTATAATAATTTTCACTTAACAATATAAAATACTATTTTTACTTAAGAATTAAAATACTATATTCAATAAAATACAATGTTCAATCTATAATAATTGTTTATGAGATTATGCGGCGCCATTTGTGCGGTACCATTATCATGTTTACGAGCATGATAAAACACTAGCCGCCGTACTTCCTTGCACCACACGATTTATGACTCGGCCATAAACCCGAGTATATTTGCATGCCGTCATCATCCACATTCGCCCGCAACCGGCAAATCACAATAACCATCAGCAAACATCTTTAACACCAGAAGGTGTTAATTGAATCGCCGCCACCGCAAAGAGGGACCACCATCAATGCAATGTTTTTAATTTTTTTGTGCAAGAATGTGCGTCCTTTTTTCCTTGTTTTCTGTGTACACCAGTAATTGGTGTGTATTATAGGAACTCTCCTTCCTATTGTCTTTGTTTCGTACTCATGTCTATTGTAAACAGGAATTTTGAAATCCTGTAGTCAAAATTAGAGATACGATTCGATGTATGTATTAGTAATGCTCTGTGGCGAGCATGATTTTTGTATCGATTAGATGTAAGAGTAGTAGTATAAGCAAATTGTATATATAGCTTAAGGATTGGAAAAATAAAATTAGAATGCATCCGACAGTAACCCCGGCGTGTTCTCATTTCTCATATTTCAGCTAATTTTTATCCTATGAGATATTTAGTGGCGTTGCGCCCAAATATTCAGGATTCTTTTAGATATTTAGTGGCGTTGCGCCCGAATATCGCCATACAACTTATCACACTAAGGGTGTTGCACTCTAGTGTACAATAGGTTTGAGCAACAGTTCGGTACAGCGAACGAAATACATCAGGTCAAAAGAGGCCTGATTCAACATTTGGTGACCCCGACGTGATAGTTTCACATTGGTTGCTGCCCCCTCACCGGAGGTAAGGAGCAATATCAGTGAAGACTATTCACGAAGCACGCATCCTAGGCTATCGACAGCCTAGTTAACTACCGCCAGTAGACGACATCCGTGGGAGTGTTTGCGAAGCACACCCAGTGAACAACAGCACGTCCGTAAGCGATCCACATTCGCCACAACAAACTACCAACGAGGTAGAAGACATCTGTGGACGTGTTTGCGAACATACCCACTTAACAGTACCACGTCTTTTCAGCAGAAAAGAAGGTAATGGAACGGAGCATGGACGCCCGTGAAATAACCAAGGTCCTAGCCAGGCAAAAGGCCTTACAACGCGAGCTGACCAAGCTTCAGGCAGCCAGTGGCAAGAAATGGACCGACGCGTTAATGAATAAAGCCAGGACGGCATGGACGCAATTCAACGATAATCATTTAGAGATTATCGAGAGCATTAAGGAGGATCACGACTATATCCGCCTTAATACATTCGAACAGGTACAATCGATGTACCAACAATTGATGGCGACGGCGCCAATAAAACGGCAGTCCGAAGGTGCAAATGACTCGGTATGCAGCCCACAAACAGACGGCCAGGATATGGAAGACGACAGCACTGCCCAGGAGGCCATTAGAAGTATACGACGATACAAGCTGAAGAAGGAGACGCTCATTCGGACGCTTGACAGAGCGCGAACAATGAGAGGAACAGCACAAATGAGCTTCCATCAGGAACTCCAATTCTCGACCATCACAAGGCTCTGGGCAGATCTAGAAGAGTTACATCTACGGATTGGAGAGCTGGTCGACGATCCTGAGACGATAGGGTACGACAGCCTCACCCATCAAGAACTAGAAGAACAAGTCGAGTTCTCATTGGCCAGTCTACGCAGCTCTCAACATGAGACGAGCCAACAACAACAGAGACAGATCCCCTCGGTACCAAGCGGCCAATTGCCGAAGATCACCATCCCAAAATTTGATGGGGATTATTCAACGTGGAGACAGTTTGCCGATCTGTTCGGAGAAATGGTGCACAAGCAGCCATTAAGTAATTGCCAAAAGATGTGGTATTTGAAAACCAATCTGACCGGAGAAGCCGAAAGATTGGTCCGACATTTTACCACATCAAACGACCAGTATGATGCGGCATGGCAGATGCTGCAGAATCGTTTCGAGAACCACCGACTACTGGTTGGTTCACTCATCAATAAACTTTTGTCCCAGCCATCACAGTCGACGACTGGGTCGAATTGCGCGCACATAAAGGCCCTGCATGACACTACGCAGGAATGTCTTCTAGGTTTGAAGAACCTCAACGTCGACACCAGCAGTTGGGATGCTCTTTTAGGGAACATATTGTTGCAAAAATTGGACCGCAACACCCATTCCCTGTTCGAGCAAGGCCTGGCAAAACCAAAAGAGATCCCATCCATCAAGGAGCTGTTGGCATTTCTGGAAGTGCGTTTCCAATCTCTGGAAGCAATCGGGTCCAAGGATCATAAGAAGGATGAACACAAATCCCGAACAACGTTGACGTCTTCAGTATCCCAGGCCACATTCAAGAAGGAACAACAGTGTGCTGCCTGTGAAAAGGCACATGCCCTTTATCAATGTCAGCAATTCCAACAACTGACAACGGAAAAGAAGATGGACATCGTGCGCAAGGCAAGGCTATGTCGTAATTGTCTCCAGCAGGGACATTTTGCAGACAGATGTGTAAAAACTAGATGCAAGGAGTGCAATCAAAAGCACAACACGTTGCTGCATCCTACAAACAATACACATCGAGCTCCGACCTCGGAGTCGAGTTCCCAACCTCAGCTCAAGGACCAAACACAATCGGTGTCTTTGGGAGCATCGACAGTGAGCTCGTCCGTCAAGAAATTAACACTCCTCGGTACAGCTCGGGTAAAGCTGTCAAGCAGCAATGGCCGAACAATCGAATGCCGCGCCATTTTGGACTCAGGGTCACAAGTCAACCTTATCAGTGAACGAGTCATCAAGAGACTAGCATTAGTCACAAAATCAACGAATTTGACGATACACGGCATCGGGGACGTACCCCAAAGATCCCAGCGACGCGTGAATATGGAGCTCACTGCCACCACAACGAAGTTCTCCACGCGACTCGAAGCGTATGTGATCGGCACGATCAGTTCGCCACAGCCAAGTCAGGAAATCGACATTTCCGCTTGGAAGCTCCCATTGAATGTCCAGCTAGCAGACCCAGAGTTCCAACACCCAGGCAGGATCGATGTCCTGCTGGGAGCCGAACACTTCTTCTCATTATTATCCGTTGGTCAAATTAAACTAGGACCAACACTACCGGTGCTCCAGAATACCCGCCTCGGTTGGATTATCGCCGGACCAACCCATCAACATCCAGTGGCAACAGCAACTTGTGGGGTGTGTACTACAGATGACGAAGAAGGCATCAAAAGGGCCATCCAACAATTTTGGGAATTGGATAATCCGGCGGACGGTCAGGAACGACGACTCTCACTTAAAGAACAACAATGTGAGACATTATTTCGCCAGCATCGCATCAGAGATTCCGTGGGCCGCTTTACTGTTGGGCTACCATTTGCCAGCGACCCACAAATGCTAGGAGATTCCAAGGAACTAGCACGCAATCGGTTCCTGTCCCTAGAACGACGTTTGGAAAGGAACTCTGAGATCTACGACCAATATAGGACCTTTATGAAGGAATACCTCGAGTTGGGACATATGGAACCAGTAGATGCGATGAAGATTCCGTCGCCGCAATATTACATTCCCCATCATCACGTGTTGAAGCCAGACAGCACCACTACACGATTACGAGTGGTATTTGATGCATCGGCAAAGACAACCACTAATACATCGTTGAACGACATTTTGCATCCCGGACCAGCTTTACAGGAGGACTTGTTTGCCGTGCTGCTCCGATTTAGACTCCCACGATACGTGTTCACAGCAGACATCGAGAAGATGTATCGGCAGATCAGCATCAGGCCCGCTGATAAGCAATACCAACTGATTTGGTGGCGAGCTAATCGCGAGCAACCATTAAAATGTTACCAGCTCAATACGGTAACTTATGGCACAACTTCAGCACCATACCTGGCCATCAAGTGCCTACGTCAGTTAGGTGAGGAGGCCTCTCCACAGTTCCCACATGCAGCAGAAATTATCAAAAACAACTTCTACGTGGACGATGTCATGACTGGCTCCAACAGCCTGATCACAACAGGTGTGATGCAAAAGGAATTGACGGCGCTATTGAGCCAAGGAGGCTTTAAATTGCGAAAGTGGTGTGCGAATCATCCAAAACTCCTGGAACATATTCCAACCACAGACCAGGAAGTCGAACTGGACTTTAGCAACAGTGAGGATACCACCATCAAAACATTAGGGTTAATATGGCTCCCAAAAGTAGACGAATTTGGAGTCCGAGTTAACCTGCCACCCAGAATACGTTCATCAAAACGCACCGTAGCCTCCGACATTGCTCGAATATTCGACCCACTAGGACTGATTGCGCCAGTAACAGTCATCGCCAAGAGATTCCTCCAAGAGTTGTGGGGATTACAACAAGATTGGGATGCAGCACTCCCAATGGAATTCCAAACCAGGTGGCTTCAATTCCGCGAGAATCTTAAGACGATCGAGAGTCTAAAGGTTCGACGACATGTATGCGGTGGAGCAATTACCAAAGATCCTCAATTACATGTGTTTGCAGACGCTAGCGAGAAGGCGTACGGAGCTGCCGTATACTTAAGATCAACGGGATCGGATGGACTAATTCACGTTCATCTATTATGCTCAAAAACGAGGTTGGCCCCACCTCCACCTAAGCGAGTGACCATTCCTCGCCTGGAACTCTGTGCGGCAGAGTTAGCGGCCACCCTGTGTGGAAAGGTGCAACGGCACCTACGACAAGACAACATTCCGACCTATCTGTGGACAGACTCAGAGATCGTGTTAGCATGGATCCATTCAACAGCGGCTGAGTTCCAAACATTCGTAGCCAATCGGATAGCTACCATACACCAACATAGTGTACCTGCACAATGGCGGCATGTTAGATCAAAGGACAACCCAGCCGATCCGCTATCAAGGGGGGTGGATCCGGATAAACTAAGTGCATGTGCTATTTGGTTCCACGGCCCATTCTTCCTACATGGGGACGAGAAACATTGGCCACCCGCATATATTAGGAAGAAGGACTGCGACGTGGAACGCAAACGTACGGCCACTGTCGCTTTGTCAATTGAAGCAGAGGATCAGACGATCGACCGCATCAACCATAGGAACTCGTTCCAGCGACTTCAACGTATAGTGGCATACATGTTGCGTTTTGGAACCCCGACCCACCGACGAAGCCGTGTCTTCGGGTCTTTACAACCAACGGAACTTGCCAACGCTCGGGTTAAGATCCTGCGCGCAATACAGAGGAAGGAATTGGAAGGGGAACTGAAACACATCCACCAGCACGGCGAGCCAGCTCGATCGAGTCCCCTCAGTGCCATGAACCCATTCCTCGACTCTGACGGACTGCTGAGAGTAGGCGGGCGACTTGGATCATCTAACCTATCTTATGAGTCCAAGCACCCCATTATTCTACCGCATACGCACGTCATCACAACAATCATCATCCGAGAATTGCACATGGAACATAGGCATATCGGCCCACAAGGCTTACTCGCAGTGACGCGGCAAAATTATTGGCCAACCAAGGGAAAGAACCTCACACGCACCATCGTCCAGCACTGTGTATTTTGCGCAAAAACCCGCCCAAAATTATTGACACAGATCATGGGGAACCTACCCGTCACTCGAGTACAACCCGCTCGTCCATTCTCAAACGCAGGAGTCGATTTTTGTGGACCGTTCCAGACCCACTTTCACATCAGGGGTAAGCGACCCCAAAAGAGCTACATAGCTCTGTTCTGCTGCTTCGCGACAAAGGCGGTCCATCTGGAGTTGGTAACGGACCTTTCAGCAGAAGGGTTCATCGGCGCTCTCAAGCGCTTTTCATCGAGACGTGGAAATTGCTCTCACCTATATTGTGACAACGCTACTAATTTTGTAGGAGCGCGTAATCAACTGAGAGAGGTCGGAGAGTTGTTAGCGTCAGAAGGAGCTATCAACAAAGTGACCTCATCTCTCAGCACCAGGGGAACACAATTTCATCTGATACCGGCCCGAGCCCCGCATTTTGGAGGACTGTGGGAGGCGGCGGTCAAATCAGCAAAACACTTGATGCGATCATCACTGCATGCAGCATCCCTCACATACGAGGAGTTGCAAACCATCATTACGGAAGTCGAAGCCATTTTAAATTCCCGGCCTCTTACCCCAGTATCCGACGACCCAAACGATTTATCGGCACTCACTCCGGGGCATTTTCTCATTGGAGAGCCTCTGACCGCACATGTGGATGCTCACGCTGTTCCGCTAAACGTGAAATTACCCACACGCTGGAAATTGGTCACACAGTTGAAACACCAATTTTGGAGACGATGGCATGTGGAATATTTACACCAACTACAGGATAGAAGTAAGTGGAAGCAGCGAGTCCATAACATTAACACAGGGACAATGGTCATCATCCAGGAAGATAATACCCCACCCTTGCGTTGGAAGCTCGGCCGAGTACTTGGCACACACCCAGGGGATGACGGCCTAATTCGAGTAGTGGACGTGCGAACATCTTCCGGAGTGGTTCGGAGACCCATTCACCGCCTAGCGCCACTGCCAATCGAGTGCGACAACCCCAGCGACTTCTCTCGCCCAGCATCTACAACGGATGAATCGCCCAAACACGAGGATTCCCCTTACAAACGACGCCGAATGGTCAACGATCAGGATCATCGGCCCACCAGTCATGCTTCAGGGTTGAATTGTTATTCAACGGGGGGAGTATGTTTATGAGATCATGCGGCGCCATTTGTGCGGTACCATTATCATGTTTACGAGCATGATAAAACACTAGCCGCCGTACTTCCTTGCACCACACGATTTATGACTCGGCCATAAACCCGAGTATATTTGCATGCCGTCATCATCCACATTCGCCCGCAACCGGCAAATCACAATAACCATCAGCAAACATCTTTAACACCAGAAGGTGTTAATTGAATCGCCGCCACCGCAAAGAGGGACCACCATCAATGCAATGTTTTTAATTTTTTTTGTGCAAGAATGTGCGTCCTTTTTTTCTTGTTTTCTGTGTACACCAGTAATTGGTGTGTATTATAGGAACTCTCCTTCCTATTGTCTTTGTTTCGTACTCATGTCTATTGTAAACAGGAATTTTGAAATCCTGTAGTCAAAATTAGAGATACGATTCGATGTATGTATTAGTAATGCTCTGTGGCGAGCATGATTTTTGTATCGATTAGATGTAAGAGTAGTAGTATAAGCAAATTGTATATATAGCTTAAGGATTGGAAAAATAAAATTAGAATGCATCCGACAGTAACCCCGGCGTGTTCTCATTTCTCATATTTCAGCTAATTTTTATCCTATGAGATATTTAGTGGCGTTGCGCCCAAATATTCAGGATTCTTTTAGATATTTAGTGGCGTTGCGCCCGAATATCGCCATACAACTTATCACACTAAGGGTGTTGCACTCTAGTGTACAATAGGTTTGAGCAACAGTTCGGTACAGCGAACGAAATACATCAGGTCAAAAGAGGCCTGATTCAACAATAATTTTCACATAAGAATATAAAATACTATTTTTGCTTAAAAATTAAAATACTATATTCAATAAAATACAATGTTCAATCTATAATAATTTTCACTTAAGAACATAGAATACTATTTTTACTTAAGAGTTAAAATACTATATCCAATAAAATACTCTGTACAATAGTAAATAAGTCTTATTTAAGAATAAAAACATTAGACGAAGGTGACCCGATGGTTTTTTTTTCTGAGCAACAAGACACCAAACACAGTTTAGCCACGATTCGACGAACGTTTATGAAGTTTGGGACGTCTTGGAAAACCACTTCGGTTCATTTCCTCCTTAAATTATACTTCTCGCCTGCGACCAAGCGGCAGCCAATCTTCCACGAAAGGATCACAACAATCAAGGCCCTTGATCATACTTGGCTATGCCGCCAAACCAATTTCCCAGTATACACAACCAACGAATCCAACGGTACGGTGCGTGCACACAAAATATCTACGCGAGTCCTCCTAATCCGTTAATCCCTTACCGGTGAATCCCTTACTTGTCAGTTCTCCACTCCACATACATTTTCCGTCACACGCGCATCAAGAGTGTCCTTAACAAACATTAACACTAGCGTCATGCGGTTGTCCGTGAGGAAAAACCCTAATTTTATTCAATAACCGATATTCGGTACAATCGTGTCAGTGGAGTGCTTGTCAGTAGGATGGACATGTTTAATTTACTGTGGACAAAAACCAAAACGATATTCGTCTCACCTTGTGTAATAAAAAGACCCATACGGCCAACTCAGTGTGTTTCATTTTCTCTTGCGTCTGTGGACGGTGCGCTGGCGAACAACTCCGTAGTGGGGCGATAGTGAACTGGTGCCATACGCTGGTACATCCCCATCCTACCCCCCACAAATGTGACGCAAATAACAGTGCAGTCACAAATAAGAACCGATTTCCTTTTTTTCTTTTCTCTGGGTGTTTAACTATACGTGGGCTGTTTACAGTAACAGCCGTAACTCACGCGTCAGTTGATCGAAATTGTGTTGTAGCGATCCTAAATCACTACTCCCATCCAAATCCCCAATATTACCAATAATCCCATCCAATTCCCCAATACATCCCATAATCCCAATCCAAATTCCATATTGAATCATATGAGCGATAAATTAAACTAAAAGTTAATTGGTCGCACATTGATTTAATTTCACATTAACTTACACCCCAACCCAATCAAATCATATGCACGATAAATTTAAACCAAAGTCCATTTGTCGTGCATTGATCCAATTCCCAAAAATTCTGACATCGTGAAACGCTTAATTCAAAATGCAATTCATGATTCCCCTTCCAGGAATTTATTCAAATAAATTCTTAGTCACTTCCCAGAACTCAATTCCAATTGGAGCACACGAAACCGTGTGTGTGCTTCTTGGAATTTTTAAAATAAAGACGTTGACAAATCTCAACGACGAAAACATATAAGACGGCACATTTCCATTTCGCGATCAGTAAGGTTCCAGGAGGCCGAACCTACGATCGAATTATCAGTCAAGTTCTAGGAGGCATGTTGCAGTACAGCAACATGAACAATCAACAATCAATTTAAAACGTTGTATGATTAGATCCAATATCTAACCAACTCGGTTGCAGCCTGTAGCAAGAAAAGATTCTTCAGAGGCGCACCATCATCATATTACATTGATGCTTGAAAACTCATATATCATCGAATGGATTTACATTAAATAATTATACATCTCCCAATAAATTTGGTACCTAATATAAAACGATATTCATCAACATCAACATCAATGCCAACAAAAACACCAATAACAATATCTAATCCAACAACCTGATGACGATGAACTACCCCAACGATCATCGTTAACTGCAACTCCAAAGAAAACAACAACACCTGCTCTTCAGCGTTTTCGAAAGAGACAGACTCTGGTTATTGACCTCAACAACGGTTCAATAAGCCAAGGTGGAAAAACCTGTTATTTTTGGATGATCTACCGGTGATGTGAAACCAGGAGTTTGAAGTTTGCTGTTTTCGGTGCAATGTTGTTTTGTATACGGTGCTTTCAGCACCTGTTGTTTTGATTGTCTTAAATTAAATTGTAAAATAAAGTAAATTTTAATGTATTAAAGAATGTTTAATTTTTGCATTTTTTGCTGGGCTATAACGCCACATTATTTGCTGGGCTATTTCGCCATAAACATTCTTGCTGTCTCGTCGAGGAATTTCGACGCAGAATCATGGTTCTTCGAGCCGGATTGAACCAGCGACCTATGGATTTCCACCATTGGATTTACATGGCATCTACAGTCCATAACAATGAAATGAAAAATAAAGAACTCAATGTTCAAACCAAAGGAATTAAAATAAAGACAATGGTATAATCCCAAGTTAAGACCGGACGTTTCACTTTCACGAAGTATACTATTGCTGGGAAGATTGCGCTCGCCGCGCTACTTAATTATTCAGAACACCTTTGACTAAAGCAAAGGATCTTTAACAATTCATTGCGGCCCCTAACACGGAAACCTCAGTGACGAATGAATCCACGGTGACCAAGGCAGAATAGCGTGCTTTGCCCCGGAGTAACAACCGATGTCCCGAAAGGAAACTCCGCCCTACATACAAGGAGCTTGCGCTCACCGAGTCTCCCGCTCGGAAAATCCATGACGGCACAAAGAAAATAATGTGCTACTCAAAACAAAGAAGGTATACAAAATATCTTTGCCATAGATGACCATAAATGACCATGTAGTGCTCCACTAAGCCCTACCATTTTCCTCCTCCATACATCTTCCAGTTTTCCTTTCCTACCATTTTCCTCCCACGTTTCACTTTCCCCCATATCATCCATCCATATCCTCAAATTGACTCCAATGTCAAACTTATTGAACCAAACGTTCAATTGTCGCACATGGATTCAATTCTATCAAACAAAATTGCCAAAACATTAAATAAAACGAAATGGGTAAAACCAGATGCTTACCCATAGACGCATCATTAAAGAAAATACTCTTCACAACCATTTATACAGAATTTCCCAACTAATGTTCGTTTTATTGAACATCTACATTTCCAGTCATTAAATACCCATTTACGGATCATCTCTTAAGAATTTTGTCTGCACAGAATTCTGATCCTTTTATTACGCTGCCGTAGCGCAGGTAAAAAAAAAACCTATTTCCATGTTTCCTTTAATTACCCAAAATCCATTAAAGAATTTAATTAGCCAAAATCCATTAAAGAAAAGGATGGTGCACCGAAGTTTCATTTTTTGTCGATAGTTGTTAAGTTTCAGTTTTGTGTAAAACGTCCAGAGGAATGGACATATGTTTTAAAATAAAAATATTATAAAAGAAGTAAAAACCTTTTCTTTTATTAAACAAAACTCCGTGAACGCGACTCTTCCCTCAATTTACGAGGAAGCATGGCGTGCCACGACAACAAACACTTGTCTAAATACAAGGTTCTCAGAATTGTATACACGCATCCACACAATCAGGTCTCGCAGATCATAAACATTTTCAATCTTTATGATTTTCAAGAAATGTACTGCGAAGCATACCTGATGTGTATCAAAAAAGGTATATTGTGTGTAAACAATGGATGCATCTTTCGATCTGCACGACCGAAAGAGAGATAAGGGTGTGTGTGTATGAACGTCGTCCGGTTTTGGAGATTCAATCAGAGAGTCTAAGTAGAACCATCGTCCAAAACGGACATCAAATATAAAGCCCGCCGCACGTGAAAATTTCATATAGATAAATTAAACGAAGTCGTTTAAAACCGTCACCCAAGACGGTTGAACTCGTAAGTCGTGCGGCACGGAAAAAATATAAATATAGTCGTGAATAAACCATCATCTTCGCAAGACGGTAGAGTCTTAAAAGTGTTTTAACTAATTACGTTAAAATGTGAAATATTTACGTGTGTTTGTGAACTGAATGACAAAGTGGCAAGTGTGTTTTTGGTACCTTTCGAGCGTAATAAAGATTAAATTTAATATAAAAGTTCAAGCGTGTGTTTTATTTAACTTCGTGGATGCTCATTCTCTGTGTGTGCGTTTTCTATCTCTCTGTGTGTGTAGAGTGATATAATAAAGACCATCAATTTTATATAAACGACATAGGCCCTTGCATCAATCACTCCCTCATCTCGCTTTACGCGGATGATACCAACATTTTCAAGACAATCCGCTCTCCCCTAGACTCCTCACTTCTCCAATCGGATCTTGATAGCTTTTCGACTTGGTGGCAAAATAATTGCCTAGAACTGAATATCGCCAATTGTCACACAATCACCTTCTCTTGGAAGTGCTCCCCCACCCAGCCAGGCTCATATCTCTTACTGAAAATACCGATAAGATCGGCTGAATCGATTCGCGACCTGGGCGTCCTATGCGACAAGGAGCTTAAATTGACCGCTCATATTGATGACATAATCCTTAAGGCCAACGCCGCCCTTGGCTTTGTCAAACGCTGGTCGAAGGAATTCCTAAACCCCTACGTCACCCGATCACTCTATACAACTTTTGTCCAGCCACTACTCGAATACGCTAGTCAGGTCTGGTCTCCGTATCAATTGTCTCACATTCGCAGGATCGAGGGCGTTCAACGTCGTTTCTTGCGCTTTGCCCTCCGTGGACTAAACTGGGAAAATCCGCTGACTCTACCACCATACACAAGCCGGTTCCCTCTAGTCAATCTCAACACACTTGAGGAGTGCAGAATCCATGCCGACATCATCTTTGTCCATCGCCTTCTGTCAGGCTCAATCAATTGCCCAAGATTGATCTCCACTTTAACATTTCAGACAAACCCCCGTAACGTACGTAACCCCCGGCTGTTTTACGTGCCCGCTCAACACACTTCTTACGGCGCTAACGAACCCATCTCGCGTATGGTACGACAGGCCAACTCTTTCCCCGCCTCCTTCGACTTCAACCTCTCCACTCCTGCTCCCAAACGACGTCTCAGAAGAAACCCATCCTAGCCCTGCCCCCTCCCTTCACTAGCCCCTCTATCCGCCAATCCTACCTCTCCTCTCCTGCCCTCAAATGAGTTCTCCCCTACACCATTCCAGCCCCACCCACAATTTCACCCCCCCCCCCCCCCCCCGCGCTCACTAACCCCGCCCCCCTACCAGCTGGTACACATGCCCCTCACCGTCACTGTCTCACAAATGCCGCATTTACCACCCGCACATACATTCGCTCTTCCCTAGCTCCCCTATCGCCAAGTCATCTTCACCTTCCTGGTTTTTTTCTCATTTTAATATTTTATATTTCGTTTTAATAATGTCTTAACTACTACTCTAGATTTTAAGATAGTCTGTAAGGTTTTATATTAATTTAAGTTAAGCTTCCATTAAGCCAAATAAATGGGGGTCTGCCCTCACTAAACTAAACTAAACTGGATCAGGGCAATTACAAGACAACGGGAAAAGCGACCTATGCGTCGTTCGGTCAGCTGGATAAATAGCAGCCACTCATTAAATGAAAAATGCGTTTAGGATACCACAAACGATATGCATTGTTTATGGTATCGCCAGGAAGCCTATGGAGGAACAGCGTTCTTTTGTTTGCACTTGGTGCAAGTTAGGGAAATTGGCTTCAGCGTCGCTTGCACTAATTGAATGCAGCTGCTTGGGTATTTTATTGCTGGGAGAAAAAGGTCGCCGGCCAATGTGTACGTTAAGAGATTTATCATACACATGGCGAAGCTGAAAAATATACAGCGCAATGTTTATGGTACCTGGTGAAGGTTACATAGTATGTAATCCAAATCCTTTGTTATTAGGAATTCGTCTAGGGGAATCTGCCTGACACCGAAGGTACAAAATTGGTTTGGAATTCCTGATAAGTTGAGCAATAAATCTTATGGGGAATTGTATGCGAAGGGATGTATGAAAGGTAAGTTTTTCTTTTACAGGGACTTTTAGGTTAAAGATTTGATCTATTTAATGTGTGAAGCATTTAAGATGCTAATGCGATTGCATTCGTGAAGTTATGAGATTGGGTGGAAGTTATGGGGGGTTTTCAGGTAAGCGAACCGTGGGGTTTGGCGGAACCGCCACAAGCTTGTCTAAGATAGAAGGTTCCCGGTGTCAGGGATCGACGCGATGACGGTATTCAAGAATTAAGAATTGTGAAGTTGAAAGTGGAAATAACTGACTGTAAACGAAGATTGTAAGCTGATGTTTTTGGGGCAATAGTCATATCAGAAGTCGAGAAAGAAAGGATAAGTTGTGTTTTAAAAATTAAAAATACTTAAAAGAATGTGAAGCAAACAACAGTGCAGTCATAAATAAGAACCGATTTCCTTTTTTTTTCTCTGTGTGTTCTACTATACGTGGGCTGTTTGTAGTAAACAGCCATAACTCATGCATCAGTTGAGCGAAATTGTGTGCTGTGCAGTGAAAAATATTTAAAAAAATATAATAATATACAATAAGTGAGCGAGTTGCGTCCACAAGATAACACCCCTTCCTCGCACCCCGCATTTCATCGATCTTTGTTTACATGCATATATCCAGTTCATCAACTTCCCAAGCTTCCCACAACTCGCGTGTTTTCATTTCATTGGATTTATTTATTTTTTCGTTTGAAAATATAAGTTGGGTGGCAACAATATTGCACAATGAACAATTAACCTTTTGCGCTGGATAGGTGCTGTTAGATAATTAGCAATGCTAAAATAAATGAATGTGATTCACAAAGGGAAAACTAGTGAGTGAAACAAAATCAATAAGTGTGAATGTTATTGAAATCTGGTAGCGTGTCTCTTTTGGATAAATCACATTTCAAGAAAATTTAGAATTGCGATACAAAAACGCAATATAATCGTTAACAAAGAGAGTGTCGGAAAGCAGCCGCATAGTAGCGAACCATGGAATAGCAGAAACACGGAGCCTACACAACTTGGTAGGAAAAATTGTGAGTAGGTTCCAATTATTTATTTCATATTATATTTATTGTTTGCAAGAAAATTGCAACAATGCCCCTCAGGCACCACTCAGATGAATGTGTAGCGATTCAAAATCGCTACACCATTCTTATTGTAGCGATCCTAAATCGCTACCCCTATCTAAATCCCCAATATCATCCATAACCCCATAACAAAAACCCAAATTTCATATTGAATCAATGAGCGATAAATTAAACCAAAAGCCAATTATCGCACATTGATTCAAAATTTCACATAATAAACCCAAAATCCCAAACTTTCCATTGCTTCATATCCAAATTCCATATCGAGTCACATGTACAACGAATTTAACCAAAAGTTAATTCATCATACATTGACTCAATTCCTAAAAATCCTAACATCATGAAATACTAAATTCAAAACGCATTTCATGATTCCCTTCCCAGAATCTATCCAACAAAACCCTTTAAACAATTCCCGGAACAAAATTCCAATCGAAGCACGCCAAGCGTTGCGTACGCTTCTTGGAATTTTGACACTAAAATAGTTGACAAAAGTCAACTCCAAAAATTATAAAAGGGGAGCGTTTTTCAATTTCGCCATCAGTAGCATTCCAGAGGCCAAAGCGCTGGCCGAATGCAGATCATGTGTATCAGGTGTCCATTTTACCTTCATGCAAAATCGCATCGACCACCCCTGAACTTTCGGTTTAAATAAAAATAAAGCTTGTTATTGAGAATTATGAACGAATCTTTTGCTCTTTTATTTTACGTACACAACTCTCCGCGCTCTTCTCTCGGGATTACCGTTAAAGCACGGCGCGGAGTATTACATTATCTACCCAAAAAACCCCCTGTCCCAATATCCCACTTAGAAATACCTGTCCTCAATGGAGCCTATCCCATTCCTATATATAAAATTCTTACCTGTCGACCACCCACTCATCCATTCTCCCATAGCAAATCATATGTGCGACAGATCAAACCAAAAGCTAATCCGTTACACAGTGATTCACTTTCCTAAACCTAATTATATATGAAGCACAAATAATCGTGTTTGTGCTTCGACAATTAATTAACACTTGTGTGCAAATCTCGATTTGCTACAACATAAAAGGGCGACGCATTTTGGTTTCGCGGCAGTTAGCGACTGACCACCAAGCAGTCAACCACAAGAAGCAAAGAGCATTTATATAAAGTTTTTTAACAGCAAAAAAAATTTGTGTA
Organism: Microdon myrmicae; assembly: GCA_963931805.1. Taxonomy (NCBI): domain Eukaryota; kingdom Metazoa; phylum Arthropoda; class Insecta; order Diptera; family Syrphidae; genus Microdon; species Microdon myrmicae. The sequence continues at coordinate 129,192,142 of OZ007500.1, read as the reverse complement.
GACCTGAAGATGATTGAGAACAATGATCGAAACGTCGTCATTGTAATGTGGCAATAATAAAGTTCATTACAAAACAAAATTTGGTCTCTGATTGGCGAGATTAACTTCTTTTTCTATTATTTCGATACGATAACAGCTTCATAATACACCAGCATTTAACAGACTTAATAAAACCATTAAACAAATTAAAACAAATCCTTTCTAATCGACCCGGAGGTAAGTTCTCAAAGTAAAATAGCAAATAAATTAAATATTGGTGGGTACTGGTATCAACCGGTATACCCAACAAATGCGATTAATGCGAGCGATAACGTTTGTTTAGATTTGGCCTAACGAATGTCGCTTCGAGAATCTATTGATTGCCCTTTGTGGGTAATCTTATAAGATGTAGAGTGATACAATGTAACTTTAAGATGGCTACAGAGATCTCTTATCCAAAAAATACTCCAGGTTTTTAAAACCGACGTTACTTTTCACGCAATAGAAATCCCATCCACCGCTAGGGATACATGTATCAGAGTTTTTCTGAAAGCTTCTGCATCCGCACATTGCGTCGGCCAACGTAGAGAACTGGTTGACAGTGACAATTCAGAAATTCGTAGTTAAATATGGCTGTGTCCAATACAATTAGGGCTTATTTACTGCACGAGCTCAAATTGGGCACAAACGATACCGACGCAGAAAGAAATATATGTGAAACGTTCGGAGAGTGTACTCTTAGTGAACGAACAGCTCAAAAGTGGTTTCATATCTTTTCGACTGGCGAGAGACCTTTGGAGGTATACCTCGATTGAGTATACCAATTAAAGGCAGCAACTGAAGGGGATTCTAGTAGAGCCTGTGGTTTTGTACTGGTCCTTACCAACTACGTGTACACTGAATCCGTGTAATTAGTATAAGCCAACTTAAAGTCCATGTTCTTGACACACGTGTGTTAGGTGTGTCAGTGACATCATAGATAAAGATGATGTTCACGAGGTCATTGATTCACCTAAACCAAGAAAAGCCAGTCCATCCTAAACTCGAATGACCCCACGGTACGATTATGCATTAATTGCATATGCCAGAACGATTGCCTAATAATGTAAAAGCAATTAACGGCATATTGCGGAACAATTAAATTGCAGAAACGTTTAAACTGCATGTTCCAGCACAATCAACTACGAAATAATTAATTGGGTCAATTCGCAACTGCGGATACGGAACTGTGATGCAAGCCAATAAAGAAATATTGACCAGCACAGCAGTTTGAAGCAATTGCGAATCAAAAGCCAATAATCGGAAATTGGGGCAATTAAAATTGAATTGCATTGTCGTATTCGGGAAGTGTTGACCCCGAGGTATCAAGAAGGTACAGGAACCAATTAAGTGTCAGTCAGTAGTTAGTCATAGTGTGGTACGGTGAATCTAAAAGCGAAACCCGAGTTCTGGGAAAGTCTAGTAAAGAAATTTGTTAAGATATTAAAGTATAAGAAACAAAAGTTAATCGGTTAAAGTAATAAAGTGAAGTCAGTTACATATTCGAAAAGAAATCTGTTGAGATATTGAAGAATATAAACAAAAAGTTAATTGAACTAAGGAGAGAGTGAATTCAGTTAATTATAAATAAAAGAAATGTGTTAAGATATTGAAGAGTATAAACAAAAAGTTAATTGAACTAAGGAGAGAATGAATCCGGTTAATTACCAATAAAAGATATTTGTTAAGAAATTGAAGAGTATAAACTAAAAGTTAATTGAACCAAGAAGAGAGTGAATTCAGTTAATTATAAATAAAAGAAATTTGTTAAGATATCGAAGAGTAAAAACTAGATGATAATTGGATAAGGAAGAAAGAGAATTTAGTTAAATGCTCGTAGAGAATTTGTCCAGATGTTAAAGTATAAGAACTAAAAGTTGAATGTTCAATGAAGAAAGTGAATTCTGTACGTAACTCGAAGAAAATTTATAATTAGGTTAGAGAAAACGAACTCCTTATGATAAGCAAATGTAATAAAAATACTTGAGAGAATGAAAATTATATTGGTGACAATAAAGAAGAAATAGTGGAAACGAAATAAAAGAAAGACTCCGTGTTTTAAATTAAAAGAACAAAAGAAAATCTCATTGATTGATGTTAAAGAGTTTTGATTCGGGCTTTTCTTGGTGTTGTGACCTCTTGGTTCCAACGGTTATCCACAAACCATAACTCGTGTAATTATTCTCTTTATTATCCGTGTAGACGATTTTAAGTACACGTATTCTAGGTACACGGATTTTTATGATTCGGTTCACAGTTGGCTGTATTTACAGTTTTTATGTTTTTGATTTAGTTTTTTTTTTCTAAGGTGGGGAATAGAGTGATAGGAGGGTTCCATGAGACCTATCGAAGTACTGTAGTCTATGTAATGATCGTTGTAGATGTTCTGGTTTATCAGTCAGCTGATAATTATTAATTAAACGAAAGGTATAGTGTAGAACAGCCATACTCAACCTGCGGCCCGCCGAGCTTTTTTGTGCGGCCCTAAAGACATTCATGGTTTACAAAATCTGGCATTCTATATTTCGTATATCTTGAGATTAATTTTGACTTTGACGTGCAGATAGTGACACCCGAAGAGGATTGTCTTTGTCGCATAAATATACCAAACCACCCATCGTTGTCGTGTCAATATCAGATCTGGTATAGAGTGTTGCTATTGCACACGTTAGATTTATTCCCAAAAAACAAACATTTGACAGACAAGTATGCGCGCAAATAATTTTTCTTGTGGCAACACATAAATGTTTGACAGCTCCAGTGTTGTGGCTTTATTTCAAGTAAACATTACGCGGAACACGGATACAATAGCATTTTTTGCTGTCTTATATAATATTGTATTGTTATAATTTAATTACCCATAATGGCGGGAGTGTCTTCGAAATGTAAACGAAAAATATCTGACGAAAAGAGAGTGTTCCAAGACAATTGGGAAGAAGAATATTTCGTTGTTGCAAATAAACATGGTTCGACCACATGTTTGATCTGTCGTGAGAGTGTTATTTTAAAAAAAATATAATATTCTTCGTCATTATACCACAAAGCACAAAACATTTAATGTAACTTTTCCTTGTGGCTCCTTAATAAGACGTGAAAAGTTAACATTCTTCAAGAAGTCTTTACAACATCAACAAAATATCATATCAATGGCGGTATCACATGACGCAGCGATGACAAGAGCGTCGTATGAAATTTGTTACATACTTGGTAAACATATGAAACCATTTACTGACGCAGAGGTTGTGAAAGAATGTTTCCTCAGTGCTTCCAACATATTATTTGATAAATTTAGCAATAAAAGTCAAATAATATCTCAGATCAAAAGTATGCAGCTCTCTGATTCTACCTTTGCTAGACGCATTGAAGATATTGCTAAACACATATTTAATCGCATCATAGAAGATATGAAGAAATGCAAATATTTTAGTTTGGCTTTTGATTCTAGCACCGATATTTCAGCAACATCACAATGTTCCGTTTTTGTTAGATATTGTACCGGACAAAATGAATTTTCAGTTCATGAAGATTTTTTGAAATTTCTTCCTATGAAAAATCAAACCAGAGGGACGGACTATCTCAATACTATCAGTACATTTTTGGAAAACCATGATATTGATATTAAAAAATTGGTTTGTGTATGCACAGATGGATGTCCTTCAATGATCGGATCTGAAAAAGGATTTATTACTTTATTGAAAAAGAAATATAATTTAACAAATCTCTTATCTTTCCACTGTATCATTCACCAAGAGAACTTAGCAGCACGTATATCCATTGCCGAAATAGACGCCGCAATGAAGACTGTAATAAGTATAGTTAATTATATTAGAGCACAAGAACTGAACCACAGGAAATTTAAAAGTCTTTTGGAAGAATTGAACAGTAACTATAGTGACGTCCTTTTACATACCTCGGTGAGGTGGCTAAGCCGAGGAAAAGTTCTGGAACGGTTTTATTCTTTGAGGCATGAAATTATTTTGTTTTTACAGCAAAATAATAAAATTTACATCGAACTTGACAATGATGGATGGTGGTGTCTTTTGGCTTTTCTGTGTGATATCGCAGAAAAACTTCATGAACTCAATCGTGGCTTACAAGGCGAAAATAAAATCATTACGCAGATGGCGAATAAAGTATTTGCTTTTGAAGAGAAACTAAACATCTACCACGAAGAAATAGAGAACCAGGTATTCCATAACTTTCCAACTATAATAAAAGCTAATCAAGAAGGTATACATGTTTCTGAAGAAAATTATACGATATTTTTAAATTATTTGCCTTGCTAAGGAATCTAAGAGCAGATTTCAGGACTTACGTTGTATCAAGAATTGTTTGTTACTCATAGAAAATCCCTGGCACCTAGAAACAGCCACTATAACAAATTTAGCTGCATTGGGATATAATTATGCAGAGCTTTTTGACGAATTTATTGAATTTAAGAACGATACTAATCTGAAAGCTATTTTTGAAGAAAAAAGAGAAGGAAAGGAGTACATCCATTTTTGGAAATTAGTTCCAGAAAAATACAAGACTGTAAAAAATTGTGCCTTCCTGCTCCTCACATTGTTTGCATCAACATATCTTTGTGAATCATCATATTCAAAAATGAAATATGCAAAAAACGTATACAGGAATCGACTTACTGATTCTCACCTTGATGACGCATTGAGGGTAGCATGGAGCAATTATAAGCCCGATTTGTCTAAATTTGTTGAAAATTTATCACAATATCAAATATCACACTAATTTTGTAATAAACGTTACATGTTACTTTTGAGTTTTACTTTTATCACTATTTTAATATTTAATGAACCGTATGCTGATAGAAGTGATATATACTATTACACGACAACTCCCCCCCCCCCCCCCCCCCCCCCCCCTCCGACGCGGGTTTTGATTTGCCAAGGTATCACTTGCGGCCCGCGAAGCTTTACAAATATATGTATGTGGCCCGGAGTCAAAAAAGGTTGAGTATCACTGGTGTAGAAGGAAATATAATCAGTACATCGGATTGTTGGTCCTCGTTGTCATGGAAAACTTATTTGAAAGTAACTGCACATATTACTGATGCTCAATGGTGTACAACATTGTATACTTTTACTACGCATGAAAGCGAAAAAGTTGGCGGTAGATCTGCAAAATACATTTTCTGACTCGGGAATTGCTGATAAAGTCACGGTTGTCGTTTCAGATAATGCTAAAAACATTGTTAAAGTAAAACACCGCTCTAGAAATTTGAAAAAATCGATTTGTTTTTGTTTGATTAAAATATACTTTATGGTCATAGAAAGAATCTATTGACCACGTGCAATTATTTAAATGTTCCAGCGCTCTACATCTTTACATGACGTACATTATGCAATCTACGTGGAAGATGGTGATTCTAAGATATTTAAAGGTATTTTAGATCCCAATCCTTACGAAAATTACATTGTATGTACAAAAAAAAAAAGGATGCATTGACCACGTGTAAACACATAGAAGTAGACGCGGTTCTTGAAATGTTCCAGCGCTCTACATCTTTACATGACGTACATTATGCAATCTACGTGGGAGATGGTGTGTCACGGACCTCGTGTCCATGCCCGCGCCCAACACACTATAAGCCACGAATTTCCCCTCTCTACCGATAAATTGGAAATACTACTTGGCCGAAAAAATAATAATCAAAGGCGTTGGCGCCAAATATAAAATAAAAACGTCAACGGCAAAAATATAAAAAAATAATAGAGAACCAGATAGCAAATAGAACGCACGTATTACAAATTTTATAAAATAAAGGAAACAAAGGACCAAATCTTTCACAACCGAAAGCCAAGGATCTCCTTGTACACCTCAACACAAAATCCCGGAACAACGGACCAGCGAACCGAATCAAGGGGATCAAAACTCAACGCCCCCTGCACCCAGGAACCAGCCACGACGACCGAGGAACCGTCCAACACTTCAAAACTAAACCAAGTAAGTCCCGTTCTCGTTACTTACCCTAATATAAATTGTTACCAAATATATATAGCAGGTGATTCTAAAGACATCTAAAGGTATCCTCATGAAAATTACATCCTTATGAAACTTGTTACGTGGTAACCTCCCCCAACCCCATTGTCCCTCCGAGCTGGGAAAAGGTAATAAATTTTAATAAAATAAATCTACGTATTTGAATCACATATAGGACGTTGAATTATACAAAGATAAGAGAAAACATATAACCCACAGTCCACATTTTGGGTTAGCATTCATTGCGAGCAAATGCACGAACCTTCGTTAAGATGTGTGTTGCAAACGCAACAGCACAACACATAAGGTTTCGTCTGTTGGATCAAATGATAAAATTAATTCCTTTGAAGTGGCGAATTTCCACATTTACAACGCCCGAAAGTATGCTATAGCACAATCAGTCATCATAAGCCATGCCACTGAATACCTTTCGGAGTGCTCGCTGATTGTGGAGAGACCGGCGTCACCATTGATCAAAGTCAAATTTGCGTCACCAATGGCGGGTTAAGTCTATTGAAGCTAATGCAGGAATTAGGCATGCAAATTGGGACCAATTGTTACAATTCTTGCATAGAAACAAATGAATACCGTATGAAGTTTTCCGAAAGGTCACTGACAGAAGCTGTCAAAAAGGACAGAACTTCTATAAAATCAACGAGGAGAGAAGAAAAGGATGCAAGCATACATATTGAAGGTGAAATGTATGGAACAGGCATCGCAGATTAAAGGTAAAATACAAATCTCAAGGATTTAAGTACTTGTAAAACTTTAAAGGCGTTTTTCTCGAAATCACTTTTTTCAAACTGAGCGAACAATATGCTCAAAAATTACTGTATGGATCAATTTGAAATTTTAACAGTACCCTCACACAATTACATTCTCCCAAGAAGTGCGTAGCCGTTTTTCAATCGAATGCGAATTTTTATTTTTATAAACAATTTACTGCCAATTTTTTTTTCCAAAAATCGATTTTTTTTTTCATAAGTGCACCAGATCGCCAAACTGGTATTAAAAATATCCCTACGTACTTCTTCTGGCATAGGATTATCATTGCAATCCTGGCCCAACCAGAAGTGCTTCTTGACCACAACCGATCTTGTCCAAACCATTGGTTCCCATTGCCGAGTCAAACTCCGGGGCGGCAGAGGTAAGTGCTGTGGCGGTTTAATCTACGCCACTGCCCCGTTTTACCTGTGGGTGGTAACACCCAAAAGAAAAGCATAACCCAGGTGACGAGGCATTGTCCGAATTCATCGGGCAAGCAGACAATGCACCTTGGAACGTAGCTTTCGTGCCATCGCCAGGGTATCAAAACAATCAGAAACCTGGTTTTCGCATAGTACCGTATTTCTATAGGACAAGACCAAAAATTTCCTATAACGAAAAATCGTTCGTCGGTGCGTTGCATAACATGAATTCTCGAGGGAGGTGGTCCAATATGCAACGCACACCAAGAAAATTCAACCGGCGCCAATAGCCCACGATCTTGTCCCAACCATTGGTTCCCATTAACATGCACCATCCTCTCGTGAAATACGTTGAATGCACATATCTCCTGCCGAGCATCTCTGTTGCAAGGCCATGCCTAGCAGCCCCAAGAGAACCAAAACAACACAGCACCAGCGAAAATGCGGCACCATTCGATGGCGAGGGATTTACGTTCAGCATAAACGCTGTACGCTGTTGCCATCATATAAACATCCGATGTCCCTTTATGCGACTAGTGTTACGGCCACAACCACCCATCTCATAAAAATTACCCTTTTGGAGCTAGTCTCCACCACTAACGGCGATACACGCCAAAAACATCCACTTAAAGGATGTGACATTTTGCTAAATCAAAGCATTCCCCATACACCTCGTCCCGAATAAATTGATAGCAAGCAAATCAAGCTAAAACGTGCAATTTGCGCTAATCAATTAAATGCCAAGTAAATTGGGCTGAACGCTAAATTTACTCACATAAAAAATCCGAATATATAATCATTGAACCAAGGGTTCACCACACAAACCCCTAAGAGCCAAATGTGCTGACCAGATGCCGTCATGCAAACAAAATCGATGAGAGTCATAAAAATACGCGTCAGCAGTTTTATGACTCCTTAGAAAAATGCTTACCCGAAACCATTAAAACAATCAGCGCCAGTTTTCGTTTTAACCAAATTAAGTTAAAACAAACAAAAGGCAAATATTCGCCTTTGTATCGATTTCCCACGGAAAAGATTCTTGCCCATTCGGCTACAATAAACAACATAGAGAATCAGAAATGTTCATTAGCACAATTCTCTATTTGTATTCCCTATCGTATTCTCACAAAAGGGATCCTTGCCGATTCGGCTAAAACAAACAACAGGCACCATAAAACGAATTGCACATTCGTTTAGCACCTAACAACATAGAGGATTATAAATGTGCATTAGCACGATCCTCTGTTGATTTTTCCTTTGTGTTTCCTCTTTTGATCCCAAGCCGGGAATGATAAAGAAAGGAAATAGCGGCTGGCAAAAGGGCCAAGCAGAAAAAAAAAAAGAGATATCCTTCGATCTTCAGGATGAAGAAAAAAAAGGTCTTCGTTTCGAGAGTTGGTTTTGGAATTTGGACGAGAACGGTCCGCCGAGAGTTGGTGTTTGAAAAAAAAAAGAAGTTGTGAGAGTTTTTGAATTGAGTTCAATCGTGAAACGCGTTGAGTGTGCATTTGGTGAGCGGACTCTAACTTAATTCGTGATTAATATAATACTGTATTTTGTGAGCGGACCCTAATTTAATTTGTGATTAATATAATACTGCATTTGGCGAGCGGACCCTAATTTAATTTGTGATTAATATAATAATGTATTTTGTGAGCGGACCCTAACTTAATTTGTGATTAATATAATAATGTATCTTGTGAGCTTGTTGTGTGCATCCTAAGTAACAGTTGAAATACCTAAAATAGAAGTATTAAAGGAGATTGTTAAGTGTTTTATTTAAAGTGGGTGTGGTAAATAAAAGGTGTAACCAGAAAAAAATACTACACTAGCACAGTAGCAACCCTTATCGGTCATTCGCTACGTTGTTTACATCAATGGCGTGCAAGTTGCCGGTCATAAAATTCTAACGAGTATAGTGCTCGAGACATGAACACCTGCGTGTTCTACGGTTCGCCTGCTGAGGGATGTTCGGTATGGGTGACTGGAGATGCGCGAGTTACGACTCCAATCTGGCCACCCCACACAACCCACCAAAGCCGCAACAATTGATTATGTAAATAATGAAGACGCAGATTCATTTGGGGAATCAGACCTCCGTCCTGTTAAATTTAAAATTCTCTTGAATTTTTTTTTGTTTTTTGAATTCTTCTGTCAACATTGATAGTATAGCTTCTTTCAAACTACGATTTTGAGTAAAAGTTATATTTCCGCTGCAAGCGAATCTTTCAATGGATTGATTGTAAGAAATCCTTACTAAAATTGTATTTCATCTATTACACAGAATCCTTCAACAAATTGATTGTATGTATGTATGTACGTATAATACTAAATGTTTCCGCTGCAAGCGAATCTTTCAATGGATTGATTGTAAGAAATTCTTAGTAAAATTGTATTTCATCTATTACATTATAAAAAAAAAGAAAAACAAACTTTAATTATAATAAAGGAAAACTCTACTAACACCGTGGCGGTTCCTTTGAACGCCATTGCCTACCTTCCCATTGGGTAGCCGAGAGACTGCTCCCTGGCGCAACAACAGGTACACAGGGCGTGTACTTACCTTTCCATAGTTGCCAGCTATCATCTAGGGGCTGTGAATCTATGATGTTCATTGGTGCAGAATACACCTGCAACAATAAGTGCGTAACACAAGGCATAGCCGTATTAGACGCACCATGTTTCCTGGAAACAAGTTGGCTGCATCATCATCATGAAACCAGCAATAATCCGAACCACAGAGGGCACCTTAAATATTGCCTACAAGTAAACAGCATCCGTGGATCGTCGTAATTTCCTCGTAAGAGATATTCAGCGTACAGTTCCACAAGAAACACCCGGTGTTTCTACAACCGAACATTTTTGTCTCGTCGCGTAAGTGTGCGACGTATTCCAATGCACAGCAGGTGACCAAGGATTTGCCCGCCAATCGTGTGCCTGTGTTATCTAACGGCAAAGTAAGGCAAATATAACTCACTTCAAGAGTCCAGGACGCCCACCAACGTTGTTGCGACGCCCAGCCATCGTTGTGCGAACACGATTAGCGCTGATACGATGTGCCGCTCTATGATCGGGCACAAATCTTTGCAGCTGCAGATACTTACACACGAGGATGTTGTGTGTTTTGAGATTTCCTCTCTTTGTTGCATCAATTTCGTGTGCCACGATGCGACGACACTTGATCTGGCACCCTAGCCATGAACAATTGAGTTCTGCTAGGGTGCGGACACCATGAGATTTACCAACGTGTGTGTGTGATGGTGATGGGCAGTCAACCCCTAGTGGAGTGTGCACGTCCACTGGGGGAAAGATAGTTTAGTCGTCATCGAGTTGCGTGAGTTAACACCCAAAACCCTAATTATCTATAATGAGTCAATCCACAATATACATTACAATCTACATTACGGATGACTCAAATCTACATTACGAATGACTCAACATACAATCTACATTACGGATACATTTATTATCTATAAAATACTCATTAGCATTTCTTTATCTTCACTAGCATCCTTATCAACTGAAAATGTATAAAAACGAAACATTCACAACTAGAATGGCAATTACTCTAAGCCACGAACATAGTTCGGACATTGTGATTGTGGGGGGTAAGAAGTATTGCACCAAGCACGGGCACACGATTCACTTCTTCCCCACTGCACCGTCACTACGAAAAATTGTTCACAGAAGGAAGGCAATAAATGAAAATGCACTGGTGTTGACTTGACGTTAACCCATTTTTTATTGGTATTTTCTTTTTTTTACTTAACTTGTAACTTAGTATTAATATTAGTAAATTGTTTTTTTTATAAATATTATTTTAAGACAAAGCACTTCTTTCTCGACACGGTGACTGGGTAACTCAAAAGTTGACTCTTTAACGCGGTGCAGCGTGACTGACCGCGGTGACGATTGAATAGCGACTGGTGTGAATTAGGGTTGAAATTCATATTTCTTTCTACATACAGGACAACCAAAAGCGACCACGCCTCTGCTCTCTCAACCTCACGCCCGTCAAAGTATGAGTAACGTTTGTTAATAGGGTAATTGACGGACATGAAGAATGAGAGAACAGAAAACATGATATGCTGTGATCTCGGGGTAGCTTTGGTTGTGTGTTGGTATCAGATGCAGCTACTGACATGACCTGGTGACCCAGTGGTACGGCTATGGTGTAGTCGGAGCACATTGAACCGTGGAAAGAAATACGAATGAGAGGGAAACCTAGCTGATGTTACTCCCCTGCAAAGAGAGATCATTTATCGCAAGCGAATGGGTGATCTGAGGGAAAGTCGATAGGACGCCGCTGATGTTTGGGAAATAATTCGCGTGAGAACCAGACTCTAAGACACTGAAATTACCCCAGCTATTTTGCTATGATGCAACAGCGTCGTTCTTTTAGACTTGTTGTTGCTAACCGACATTATGAGATTTCCGATGGGAAACTCATGGTTAGCAAGAATGGAGTTGCCGCATGACATTTATGTACCTAAACTCAATTATGCATTATCTGCAAAGGATGATGAGTTTAGCTATACGTCCGTTTGAAATGTTTTACAGGGGAATACATTTAAAGGAAATTGGTAAGTATGACGCGCTGAAAGCGGTCGAAATTAGGTGGAAATGTTGGTTGGAATTGTGGGTTGTTTCTCATGTAGAATAGAGAAACCCCCCACATGATCACTAAGTCCTATTGTAAATTAGTCATTTAACTGAAGGAAAAAATAAAGACACCGTCAAGCAAGAAATAAACCTCTACTTGACAAAGTAACGAAAAATATATTTTTTCCTTTCCGTGGCGGCAATAAGAATAACTCGTGCGTGAACGAAGTCCGAAGAATCTGACTCAGTTATTTGTATTTTGTAAATTAACTTCAAGAAACGGTGACCAGAGCAAGTGCAACGTTTTCAAACCTTTTTGGTATAGAGTGGAATAACCATCTTCAGTTTGCTTATACTTCGTAAATTAAGTTCAAGAAACGGTGACCAGAACAATTGTAACGATTTCAAACCTGTTTGTATAAAGTAGAATAACCATCTTCAGTTTATTTGTAAATCTTTTTTAGACCGGAAAATATACTGTATCTTTTTGTTCCTTCTGAGTGTTGAGTTTCCTTTTATTTACGGACAGATAATAAACCCTAATTACCAGAGGAAGCTGCTGCGTTTGTGTGTAGGAGTTTTTGGGATAGGACGGTCGAGTTGGGTTCTCGTAGTGAACCCGTGCAAGGCAGCACATTACTACGATAGACGACCATAACCAAGCCACAACACCCTTTTTTTATCTACTAACTCTCAGCCTATCACCCACTAACACCCAAAAACTAGAAGAACTTCAAATCAAGCTCTAAACCCAATACCCTTTCAAGAAAAGGAATAAGCGTGGCCTAATCAACGGATTAGGTTCCGTGATTAAGCTAATAACATGAAACATGAACGCACAAAACGCAATAAAACTTAACATTATCCCAAAACTCCTTCTATCATATGATGAACTAACACTTGTAAAAACCCGACTAACAAACCAAAATATAACGAATAACACTCACGAGCAAATCTATGAATTCTTAGGAGCTCAAGTATATTATAATGGTTCTAAAATAATTTTAGCAAACAAGTACCCGTTTTATCAAATGATGCTTACAATTTCAGTAAATAGCACAAAAACAATATTAAATACAAAGTCATTTTTAAATTATAATACAAGACACACACAACACTTTAACAAACCTTGCCCCGAAATTAGAAGGAACCTACTATTGCACACCAACAACACAAGAAGAAGATTCCAACCTATCCCAGTGTATTGGAAAGCTTATGGAAAATCTCGCAGCCGATTGCCCATCCAAAGACGTGGGCAAGATTCAACCCAGATCCCAGCCGCAACCAAATACATTATTACTCATCAACATCCACGACTTGGTAATAAACTCTACCTGCAGACCAAAAACCATTCATGTAGAGGGAACAGTACTACTACACTTCGAAAACTGCGATATAGAAGCCAATGGGATCACCTACAACAACAGACCAGACATATTTTGGGACACCATCCAGATACTTCCTCCATCAAGCAGTACCGTTACGGCCAATACAACAGTTGACGAGCTGAACCTGGAAATACTACAAATATACAACTTCAAAACTGAAGCAAAGGTACTTGAACTTGGGACCATCACTAAGACCACCAATTACCTGAGCGGCGCAACTATCGTCGTCGTCATCAGCATCATCGTCATAGCCACCGCAATAAGAGGGAAATATACTCACCTTACAACCACTCTAGATTATGACAACACCCCACATCCTAACGCTATGGCCAACGCAACATTTGTTCATCAAGCTGAGGCTGTTTCAATGACGTCACCTTGGCCTTCGCTCTACAATAAGAGGGAAGAGTTACGACTCCAATCTGGCCATCCCACACAACCCATCAAAGCCGCAACAAGACCACGATAATCAACATTACCCTCACCAAGGCCCCACCAGATTTCAAAACACAAAACACCAACAGCGGTCACATAATTTAGTCCAGCAACTCAAACCAAAGGCTGTCCTAATTAAAACATCAAATAAACATGGACATTCCCAATCCTATCGAAGTATATGGTGCCAAACGACTATGACCCTCGTCAAGCAGTTGCACGATCTAGGAAACTCGGGCCAGCTGCGGATGCTACAACCTTAATCCGCACCCTTAAGATGATCAGACTACGGCAGAGTTGCTTTGTTTACTTTTCTCGCGGACAGGAGTATCCGTACAGTCGTTGGATCATCAGATTCTGGGTGCTTTTTAAAAACACACACGAAAACCAATTCATGACGGGTCTTGCCACGCTGTCACGTGTATGTGTGCATCTGAAATGACTGAGCTGTGTGACAGGAGCTGGTGCTGGCAGAAAGTTGTTGAAGAGAAATAAACTTAAGTCGCGCGATCATGTATGTTTCTGTTTTGTTATTTGTTTTCACAGATTCGGTTGGGATTTGAGCGAATATCGAAGATTTCTCAGATGGTGTGTCATACGTTGAAGAGTCGAGTAGCAACCAGTGATCGGCCCACAGCGTATCGTGCGGTTCATTTATAAAGTTGTGCATTTAAATCTTGCAACGAATCGTGCGTTTCATTTAGAATGTATTGAATCTAAATCCTGCAGCAAAGCGTCAGTTTCATTTATGAAGTATTTCATCCTTACCCCCGCAACAGACGTGCTTTCATTTTTCACCATTAAATTATTAGACTCTAAACAGCAAATTCATTTAACATACTAGTGATCAGCCTGCAGTAAATCATTTTCATTTAAAGCGTTAAATTCAATTAATACCCAAATGTTTAGTCCTAATTAAATCATACGTAATTGTAAGAGTTTAAACCACCTATGAATTAGTGTACCATGTGCAGTTTTAGTTTTTTCTTCTTTGTTCGAACAAATAACAAATAATAAATAAAATGGAGCAGATTAGTTGTTACGGACCGACCTTGAGTCCAGCCCCCCCCCCCCCCCCTCAACATCCACGAATCCCCTTTCGTTGGTCCCCGCCTTTACCGCTAAACGGAGAACAACTCGCCAAGTAGTTAATTTGCAAAAACTACTTTGTGCAAATTCTACTTGGTAGAGAAAAGAATAAAAATCGGCGTTGGCGCCGAATAATAAATAAACGTCAACGGCGAAAATAAAGATTCATTCACCGTAAAACTTCAGTGGAGAACAGGCCAATAAAACGCAAGCAGCAAAGACAGACTTAAAGTCCAAACGAAACCAAATAATAAAACAATTTGGGGCTATTTCCCTTACGGATAGTTCATCATGTATGTGGCGGTTCTTGTGAACGTCACTACTTACCTGCTAATCTACTACCAGGTGACCCTTCTTCATAAAGGGCAAGTGCAACCAAGCGTGTACTCACCAGCATGACATAGAAGCCGCAACGTAGTTGCAAAAGTATGAAACCCTATGCCATAAGCAAGCGCTGGACACCTGCACATCGATCTGGTAAAAACACCCACCAACGATCTGATATAGCAGAATAACCATTGAACATATTATGCGGTTGCTCAAGGTTGCGACAAATTCCTAGAATTACCAAGCAGGCGCGCAGAAACGAAACCTACAACACATGCCCTTAAAAGGACACATCTCTAATTTAATACAAATACGAGAGATATAACGCATGCCCGAGTAAAGATACATCAAGTCGCATGTATGAGCAATACGGGCGACCTCTGATATGAATACGTACCCATGATCGAACCGCACACAATGGCGCCCACCACTGTGCACATAATGAATAATGTACACACAGGCAGGGGTACGGTGTGGCCACCAACACGAATTCCGGACTCTGTGATGACTTACACAGCCCGAGGCAACGGTGTGATCGCATCCTTGGCTGTGTGAGACATTTGCACGCGAAGAAATGATCTCCGCAGATACTGGCCTGTGGAGAGGTGGTTGTTGCTGTGTTGGTGTGCACAAATCAACCCTTAGGGGAAAAATGCACACCCGGCAGCAGGAGAGTCAGTAGCATTGTGAATGCGATAGCACCAGCACCAACATTGAATATAGTTACCGAGTATCGCAGAGAGTTAACGATTTGTATTAATTGCGAAAGTACCGTGACATACTCGAAACATGGCATATAGTTACCGAGTATCGCACAGAGTTAACGATTGGTATTAATTGCGAGAGTAGCGGGACATAATCGAAACATTGCATACAATAAACGATTTATATTAATTGCGAAAGTGCAGTGACATAACCCTATTATTGCCTGGGGTTCCCGGCTTATATTAACTTTAAACTTTGTGAATACACTTTAACATAACATAATATTGCATATTATTCTCGAAATATATTAACTGTGTGAATATAGTTTAACATAACATAATATTGCATATTATTCTCGAAATATATTAACTGTGTGAATATAGTTTAACATAACATAATATGGCATATTGTTCTCGAAATATATTAACTGTCGCTTCTCTTGCATCCTCAGACGCTGAGGATGAAGAAGAGGAAATTACTGAATTGGAGGCGAAACTTGCGATGGCAAGAGCCCGTCTAGAAGAGAGACGCCGAAAGAAAAAAATAGCGGCACTCGAAAAAGAAAAAGACACCGAACAACAACAAAAGCCGAAGCCAAAAGTCGGCCAACAGCAACAATCAACACAAAATCGACCACAGCAAGCTACACAACAGCAGCAAAACAACAATATCAGCGGAAAAATAAAGATGCCACCAATCAACACCATAGATGTTGACTGTAAAGAATTGGTAAGTCTTTGTAAGCTAGCCATAGGTAACAATTTTGCAGTTAAAAGACTGACGGGTAACAGGCACGCCATTCAAACATATACGGTGGCAGACCACGACAAAATTAAAGAGGTATTAAAAAGAGCCACCGCGGAATTTTACTCGTTCACGCCGAAACAAACGAAGAGCGTAACGGTTCTATTAAAGGGTGTCGACCCTGAAACGGAACCGGAGGCTCTGCTCGAAATGCTTCAAAACCTGAAGCACGAAGATCTCGAGTTTACCGTGGTAAAACCATTCACCACACCCAAGGCAAGAAGGGAAAGCCGCAAGCTACCCTTCTTTTTGGTGCAATTAACACCCAGCAGTAGAATTGGTGGTCTAAGAAAAATTTCAGTCTTGGATCATCAAATGGTCACATGGGACAAATTAAAAAAAGGCAGAGACATCGTGCAATGTGTCCGTTGCCAAAGGTTTGGTCACGCGGCGGCTAACTGTGAAATGCAGCGCCGTTGCGTAAAATGCGGAAAGGACCATAAGGCAGAAGAATGCCCTCTGGGAAAAGAAAGGGTAGAAGACAAAGCCCTTCTAAAGTGCGCAGTGTGTCGGAATGAGGGACACCCCGCTAACTATCGAGGATGTCCTAAATTCCGAGAAATAATGGCAAGAAGTGTGACCCGGCAAAAAAACACAGAGCCAGCTCGTACTACAACAATGCCCGTAACATCGCAGCGGTCGTACGCACAAGTTGCTTCGGGTGGGAGAACACCAAATCAGGCTACATCACAGGTAGCCACAAATACTCCCACACGGACGGAAACAACATCGCAAGCAGACGTGGTCACGGTTCTGCTTAATCTGCAGAGACAGATGACACAGCTGCAAAATCAAATAAACGAGATCTACTCATACTTGCCCAATCTAAACAAAAAGTCAATATAAACCCTCTAACCACAACATCAATAAAAGCTCTTGTCGTGAATGTAAACTCAGTAATAAGAACTGAGAGAAGAGCCAATCTTTTTAACCTGTTGCAAGAGGAACAACCTGATGTACTTCTGGCGGGGGAAACAAAGTTAAACCAGAGACATAAGACAGGACATAAAAACTACGATATTATACGAAGAGATCGACCTAACTCGTCTCAAGGGGGCGGGGGGGGGGGGGGGGGGGGGGTGTCGCAATCTTTATTAGAAAAGGGATCAGTCATAAAGTAATATATAGTGGAGAAGTGCGCAGGTTCCGGGTGCTGGAAGCCTGTATCGTCCGCATACCCCTTCAGCAAGGAAGGGGTTTGTATGCGATTGCGGTCTACGCACCTGAGGAGCACCAACAAAACCTATTTATAGCTGAGCTCGAGACACTCTTTCGATGCTTACAATTGCACCTGGGCAAAAACCACTTTATCCTAGGGGGAGATATGAACGCCAAGCATAGAAATTGGGGAAATTATATATCTAATGTCAGAGGAAATCAGCTGGCTGGTTGGTTAGATCAGTATCATATTGAATATAGAACTGACCTGCTAGCTACGAAATATCCATCGTTCCCCAGAGGTAGATCGTTCTTAGATATCTTGCTAATCGACTCACGACTGAAATTACTTAACACCAACAGACGAAACACAAACTGTTTACGGACAATTGAATACGACAGTGACCACTGTGCATTCACGGCAGTAATAGAGCTTCCGAACGAGCTCGCAGATCTGGAGGAATTCGTGATCCCGCAACCCTATAACTACAGGGCAATGCGATGGCCGCGGTTCACCAGATCATTAACAAGAGAACTTTGTTCGAATGACTTTAATCTGCCAGTAAACAGAAACCTGACAAATGACGAAATCGACAAATACATTCAACAAATGGACGAAACCGTAAAACGAACAATGGACAAAACAATTCCCAAAACAACAGTTACAGATCACATTAACGTGTACAGAAACACAACAATAAACGCACTCCACAAGAAAAAGAGCAGACTGCTAACGAAATTAAAACAATTACACAGACAGTTTACAGACAGACAAGACCAGGAGATAATATCACTGAAATCTCAATTAAAAAACCTCCAACAATTACTTAAAGCTAATTATAGATTAGCAACAAATTTGTATTGGAACAACAGAATTCGAGCTATAAAAACTAATAACCCGAATATGTTCCCACAAATAAATAAAATATTCAGGAGAAATAATCAAAACGAGATTCAGTGTCTCCAAATTCCACGTACTGAGGTAAACAAGCAGCTGCTAACCAACATTGGCATAGATACAGAGAACGCTATCTTCAATAGTGAGCTCTTCGTGATCGAAGATCCTTTGGAGAAGGCGAACGCTGTGGAAGCTGTCTTTCAGGAAATGTACAAGGTGAATGAAAGCATTCACCGAAATCACGACCTGGAGGACAGAATTCAACTGAATCACCTGCACCTCCGGAATGAAATTTCACATTGGCAATCGGAGAATCCGGGTTTTACGGAATTCAGTGACGATAATCTGTCAATTGACATTAATGCCAATGGTGGGGCTAATAGCCTTTTAATCACAAGGGAAGGAATCCAGAGTATCTTCGACTCATTAAGAAGCAAAAAGTCAGTGGGAATAGATGGAGTACCTAACATCGTACTCAAGAACCTGCCCCCAAAGGCAGTAGATATATACACGGTCCTGTTTAACAACGCGTTGAATAATGCATATTATCCCGCGCGTTGGAAAACGGCAATCATTCAGCCCATCGCAAAAAAGGGCAAATACTGTACAAACCCAATGAACATGCGTTCGATAAGTTTGCTCCCAAGCATCAGTAAAGTATTTGAAAAAATCATTAACAAAGCTCTGTTAAAATGGGTAGACGACAATAGCATTATTCCAAATAACCAGTTTGGCTTTAGGGCGGGTCATGAAACCACACATGCCGCAGCTAAACTGGTCTCCGACATACAATGGAATAAATGTAGGAACCAATGCACAGGTGCCTGTCTGATCGACTTGGAAAAAACCTTTGATACCGTCTGGATGGAAGGGTTGTATTACAAACTGGTCAGATATGATATATATATAGATAAGCCTTTACTATATGTACTTTACGATATGTCAAAGGACAGGAGGTTCGTGGTCAAAAGTGGTAATGTGACCTCTAATAAAACGTATAATATCAAGAATGGCTTGCAACAGGGGGCGGTACTCTCTCCGATTCTTTTTAACATTTACATTAGCGACTTATTAGATGCACTTCCGCAGGCTATTGCGTACGCAGACGATCTCATAATTTACAGAACAGCTCCGAAAGTTGAGATCATAAATAGTTTAATACAGGGAGATTTCAACAACGTGCAGCGCTGTTGCGACAACTGGAAACTTAAGATCAACTTCCAGAAATGTGAAGCCATCCTATTTAGAACTCCATTATATAAAGCCACGAACGACACAAGGAAAAACTGGCGAAAGCTAGTTATCGTGGGACCGCATGGAGATAAACTGGAAACCAAGAGTTTAGTTAAATACCTGGGCATCTGGCTAGACCAATATCTGTATTTCAACAGACATGTAGAGGCTGCTCTGGTCAAGGCTAGAAAAACGTTTGCTATGACAAGGAGGCTATTTCACAGTAGCCAACTTGACAGCAGGGTAAAGGTCATATGCTACATGACGCTAATCAGGCCAATGCTCATATATGGCTGTCCAGTATGGTTTAACATAGGTCCAAATTTGATGGAAAAGATTCGGGTGTTCGAAAGGAAGTGTCTGAGAACCTGTCTCAGATTATATCGAACACCGGAATCGGAATACAAAAAGTACTACTCAAAATGAGACTTTATATAATTGGGCTCCTCGATAGTATAGTGGTTAGTATACCCGCCTGTCACCTGGGAGACCGGGGTTCGATTCCCCGTCGGGGAGCCCCTGGCGCAAGACTAATGACCTTGCCCAGAAAAAAAAATAATAAAAAAAATCATTATGGAAAATTTAACAAGCCTCAGGACTTGCTAAATAAGGCCAAGACCGGTTCCCGGTTGTAGTGCCGATGATGATGATGATGATGATAATGAAGCCTGCATAAATAGGGTGGATAATTTTATGATTAAATTAATCAGAGGACATATTGCGAGAGCAATAAGCTCGTCCAATGACCTAATTTTCGGGGCTTATTATCCAAATACCCTGTACTATGAGAACGTGCGTCGCAACGGTTTTGTTCCACCAGAGGCGTTCCTTGATTTGGACATGAAAGGGCTTATACAGGATAGATCCGGAATTCCGCTGATCTATCATGTAAGTAGATCATCCGTAGACGGGCGATTGTGCTACGACCGGGAAGTAACGCGCACCGAAGAAGAGCTCCTGCGCTTTAGTAGGGCTATCTCCCACAGAGACCGGGACGATAGTATGAGACAGCGTCAACAGTTCTGGTGGTTGAATGGCATATAAAGACCTGGGTACCAAAGTCGGTATAGAATCACAGTATCATCAGCTAGCTTACATAGACTTAGCTTTTCTAGAATTAGGGTAGTATAAGATTTAAGTTAAGTTAGGTTAAGTGCTTGTACATAAAAAAAAAAAAAAAAAACAAAAGTAGGTAAGTTAAGTAAGTTAAATTTTAAGAAAAAAAAAAACAAAAAAATTGACAAAGTTTTTCAAATTTTTCTTTGTCTTTCAAATAATTATAAGTATTGCCACAAAGTTTTGTCGCCGAAAGGCAAATTATACAAATATTAAGTAATGTTTAGCTTAGAGCGTCTGCGAAGGACCAGTAAGTTATTATATAAGATATTTAAGCTAGAATTTAAGCATTTTTTGTCTAGCCTTTAATTTAGAAGCTAAGAATATAGAAAGAAAATAAAAAAATGTTTAAAAATGAAATGAAATGATATATTAACTGTCTGAATATAGTTTAACATAACATAATAGTGCATATTATCTCGATATATATTAACTTTGTGAATGTAGTTTGACATAATAAACAAATAAAGATAATAGACGTAAGAAAACCGCAGTTGTTTTATATCGAGTAACGAAACACGACGACCGGGTAAGCAGTTGGGGCGTCTCGGTGAACCAGTGCCGGACGGACACACTACCGAGACCACGCTAAAGGATAGAGCAAAAGACCCCATATGTACTTCGTTGAAAGACAATAAAACTAAAGTATAACGGACCAAAAAGGATAGAAGACCAAGTTACACTAGTCAATCACACAAGCATGCATCAGTGGAGAACAGGCCAATAAAACGCAACGAGCGAAGATAGACTTAAAAGTCCAAACGAAACCAAATAATAAAACAATTTGGGGCTATTTCCCTTACGGATAGTTCATCATGTACTTCGTCGAAAGACGATAAAACTAAAGTACAACGGACCAAAAAGGATAGAAGACCAAGTTCCACTAGTCGATCACACAAGCATACAGTTCAAATTGACGATAACAAAAAAGCTTCAAAGAATAGATTCAAGTTTAAACACACTAAACAGGGGAGCACCACGCTCAACACCCCCTGCAACTTGTCGCAGACCAACGGCAGCTGCAGCGACCGCTCAACGGTCTCCAAAGTAAGTCCCTTTCACACTACTTTAAATTAAATTCAAATATATTTATCGAATTAAATTGTTTACAAATATCTACAACATAGTTATGGAGTTTTATTTAATTGAGTTACACCAGTGGCAGACAGTTTGGTAATCTAGGTGAATCTGTGCCCCTGAGGTACCTTACCACCAGAGACAAAAACATAAAAACACCAACACACTCCCCAAGCAATACACATGACACACTTGTCAGAAACCAGCTGACAGTGCATCATCAACTGCAAACTGTCATCGATTTGAACAACTAACGTCTTCTTCTTTGTCAGAAACAATTGCAAAGAAAAGTTTAATAAGAGTATTAGAATAAAGAGTGCACTTGTAGGGGTTTTGTCTATGGCGTCGACATGGACGCAGGTTTAGCGCAATACCCCACAACTCTGTTGTGCACACCGAATAGATCCTCCAGCAAAACACTCCGATGTATTCCAAAAGTAAAGAAACACACTGTTATTTAGTTGTATTTATTGTTGCATAATAAGTTTAAAATGCCACCAAATCGACGAAGTGGGGCAGTAAGAGTAGTAAAAAGAATTTGTATCACAGAGAACATTCATGAAATTGGTGCTTCGAGCCGGATCCACGATCCGAGGTAACCACAATAATATAGGCCACATAAGGCCAAACACAGCAGCTGCCGACTGGACAACCTCTCCTGCGGTGCAACGTGGGACTAAGCATTTCAACAGCAACGCATTGAAACGCACCTGCGGCGACTAAGCAGCAAGACAGACGGTCGTCCAGCCGATCAAGGCTAGCAACAAACAGCAGCGCACTCAGTTGCGTAGAAAGCTACAGCCGATCCACAAGAATCGGAATCAAGGAGCTAGTGGCACTTCGATCCACAAGCATCGAAAAAAGGGCAAACTAATTTGCAATGGCTAAGCAGACTGTTCCGACAATTAAACGGAGACGAGGAGTCATCAAGGGATTCCTCAAGCGGTTGGAGGAGTTCGCGACCAAGTCGAATGATGTGACCAGGGAGAAAGTCGCAAGCAGACTGCACAAACCGGAGGAATCGTTTAAATCCTTTGAGAGCCTCCAGGAATATATCGAGGAGAACGACTCGGACCTGGGCCTCGACAAGGATGTGTGTGTGGGGTGTGTGTGTTTGTATTAAAACAACACTTGAAATTCCTGTCGGCGGCCAGGAATGGGCTGCGCTGTAGGCTGTTGTTTGGACGATCGACCGATGGTTCAGCAGGTGTGGATGAACATGCCATGCACATGTATGAGAAAATGCTTTTTAGCATTGCGCATTGACATGTTCATGGATAAATGCTGGTTACCTGATGAGGTAACAAAATGAGGTTTCGGGGGCATGATGCGCTGGATGATGCAAGCCTGCCCCGAGGTGAAAGTTTGATGTCACAGCTAGATGATAGTCTTGCCGTGGACTTATGTTTTTCTATGGGAGGTAATGCGGAGTAGCTTATGTTGCTGATTTGCAGGTAAGTAGCAGACAGGTAATTTACGGAAATGGGTGTTTCTTAGGGAATACTTAAAGAACCCCCACGCACTCCCCCGCAGTTGGCAAACATTATCGTTCTTTTATTTGTGTTTGTAGCCCATACCTCTTCCAGTGTGGTTGAACTGTATTGTACTTTTTTAAGCTGTTCTGAAAGTGATATCGTTGGAGCGGAGTTCCAGCCTGCTGCGTCCTTCGTCCATGGACCAGAGGTAATTTGATTTAACTAGTTTTCGATGAGTTTAGGCAACAGACCAAAGGGAGAAGAACGTCGCTCGCACCGAACTACCACACCGCATACCGCTGGTCGCCGGAGCTGATTCCATTCATTGGTGGCCGTTCGCTCACCACCAAACGCAACTATATATAATACAATTGGCGCAGCTTTTTCCCCCACTAAGTACAATAATAATACCAACACTACATTGTTACAATTGGAAATCTGTTACGACCTGTTACAACAGCGAATCGGTCCCACAACAGTAATTTTGCTGAGTTTGTGGAAATTAGAGTATAAAATGAGAATTGTAATACTTTAAGTAGCTTTTTAGACTTTGTGTTCTTAGAGAGTAGTCTGTGTAGCGATTCCAAAATTAATAAACTTTTTGTGGATAAAATAATAGCTATCTGAAAATTAAACTTTGTGAATAAAAGTAATGAACTTTTGTGAACAAAAAAAATAGCCATTAGAAAATACAATAATTAAACATTGTGAGAACAAAAACAATAAACCTTTTGTGAATAGCCATATGAGAAAACAATAATTAAACTTTGTGAACAAAAACAATAAACCTTTTGTGAATAAAATAATAGCCATTTGAAAATAGCTCGTTGAATGATATCTCTATTGGATTCATTTGCACAGCCCCATAATTGGATTCCATATATCCAGATCGGCTTGATGATGGATTGATAGATCAATCTTTTACAATAGAGATTGAGTTGAGAGTACAGTACGCCAGGTTGGAGAAAGACAAATAAGAAAACACGTGAGTACCCTTTCTTTTAAAAGAATAATATTTAATTGCATGCAACAAGGCGCATCCAAAACTGCGCTGCACGTGAGCGATAGGATACAAAAACGAGCAATGAAACTTATTGGGGACCCAGCTGTAAGCCGATCAACTCCGTCGTTAGAACATAGGCGCAACGTATCATGCCTATATCTTTTCTATAGGTATTATCACGGTCGTTGTTCAACTGAACTTGCTCAATGTGTTCCACCTCATCAGACATTTTCCCGCGATACCCGCCAATCTGAGAATGCGCATCAATTCACGTTGAAAGTAAACTTCAGGCGCACAAATAAATATAGAGAGTCATTCTTTGGCCGAACCACACGAATGTGGAATGCTCTCTCTGATCATGTATTTCCTCGTCGTTGTAATTTCCAGGCATTTAAGACCGGTATACACCGATATCTCCTTTCCGTATCTACTTCCTCTCCTCCCACTCGCACTGTGCTCTGTTGTGATTCACAACTCCTTTACCTACCACCTATCCCTAATAACCACTTACCTAAAACCCCTAACCTATCCCATTCCATACTTACCTTTTCCATCCACTCATCCATTCTCCCATAGCAGGGCATATGTGCGACGGGTGAAACCTTAACCTAATCTGCCGCACATTGACCTAATCACTAACCTTTTATTAATACAAAGATCGGGTTTGTACTCCAATACTAAATGCATACTTGGGTGCAAAACTCGATCTGAAATAATATAAAAAGGGCGGCCCACCTTGGTTTCGGCGTCAGTCAGTAGCCGGCAGTTCGTTCGCAGCAGTCGATATCCATAGATTATAAAAAGGTATTCATCAATAAATTATAAAGAGGTCTGCCTCCAATAAATTATACAAAAGTCTTTTTATTCGGTCCCGGAAGGTAAGTAGCAAAATACAAAATATATAAATATAATATTGTTGGGTACTGATACACACCGGTACACACAACAGCTCTGACATTTTAGGGTACTCCAAAATCCCTTGTTTGTATAAAAAAATTTTTTTTTTAAATACCTTAAACACTCATCAATTGAATACACTCATAAACTAAACAAAACCATTTTTCTTTTTTTTTTGTGGATCATCCAATGAGGCTCTACACTGCACACCACAAAACATTTTTTTTTGTTTGGTGCTAATGTGTTTTACTTATAATGCTTGTTTATCCATAAAATTTAATGGAGTTAAAATTTAACTTAATCACTTCTACGTATGCACAATAACTGCTCAAATTTACAAAAATATATATCAAAATCGGCTTTTTTTTAGCCTACTAGACCAGGATACTCCCTTAATACTTTTTCCTTTCTTCATCATTTTTTAACCGAACCAGACGAATGTGGAATACTCTACCTGATGTGTTTTCACGTTATTGTAATGTTCAGACATTTAAACCCAATGTACATCGATACCTCCTTTCCCTCTCCACTTCCTCTCCTCCCACTCACACTGTGCTCTGACATTTAAGGGTACTCCAAAATCTCTTTATGTGCGCGGGTTGCGGTTGCCAACGGGCTCCCCGTCACCCCTTAAATACCCCATACACCTAAGTTTCCATTCACCGAATA
Source organism: Microdon myrmicae (assembly GCA_963931805.1). Classification (NCBI taxonomy): domain Eukaryota; kingdom Metazoa; phylum Arthropoda; class Insecta; order Diptera; family Syrphidae; genus Microdon; species Microdon myrmicae. The sequence goes on along the minus strand of OZ007500.1, from coordinate 129,166,064 downwards.
TGCTTAAACAGAAAATTCACCTACCAAGGCTATTTTCCCACGGTTCCTCGACTCCCATGCAATATCAGCACATAGGCCGGAACAATAGTTCGAAACCCTAGATTTAAGAACTCGATATGGAACTTGCAAAGGTGACAAATTGTAGACTCAGCGTCTAGCGAATTCTCGATCCTTTGTTCAAAAGTGTGAGAAACACTTTTGCAATTCAATACCGAGGTGTAATGTACAGGTAGAATAGGGAATGATGTTGAGTTGGTTTTGGATCGTCAGAACGTTTAGTGCGAAAACCTAAAAGGTCGTAAAATTCATTGTGAAAATAATAATAAAAGAAATAAAGAAAATTAAAAGCAAATTGTACGTGTTTTTTTTTTACCACCCTCGAAACCTAGCCCCTTAACTCGCGCGAGTTATGTCGGAGTCAGCGACCGCCAACACAACGATTCCCGACTTAAGCAAACCGCAACATAGTCTTGCGAAACTGTAAATTGCACCTTTCCCGGGCACGGAATTTGATAGGCCGTGATCTGCAATGTTTTCCCACCGTATCAAAGTCAGTCAGGGTAACGGCATTTTTCAGCTTTAGATTTCATACTTAGAAGCAGTTCATTTTTAGACTCAGAAGTGTAAAAGTCATGGATTGAAAATCGAGTTTTGTATTAAAAAGATAAAAGTTTGTTAAAATTAATTAGACCGGAATAAGTCAAATAAAAGAAAAGAAAAGGTGTCAAAATTAAGTTGCTGTAATCATTTTTAAAAAGGCAACCAGCTGAAGACACCACTTAACTCGCATTTGTGTATTAAAAAAAAAGAAATTAAAAAATGAAACTCCCCATATGCCCAACGTATAACTCGTCCAAAGGAAACACCGGAGGTTTTCCCACATACAACATCTGGCCCCAGGATCGAGCAGTGCCTATACAAGGTGTATAACCGGTCAAGGGATAACAATATATATTGTTATGGATGCTGCGAATCCATCGCAGAACAAAATATTCCACATCCTAACCCTATATCCATCCATAAGAAATATTCGCTTAATTCACAAAATATTCCCAAGTTCCATGGTAAAATATGATCCGAAAGAAGCATTTGCTTAATCCACAAAATATTCCAAATCCTAACCCTATATCCATCCATAAGAAATATTCGCTTAATCCACAAAATATTCCAAGTTCCATGGTAAAATATGATCCGAAAGAAGCATTTGCTTAATCCACAAAATATTCCAAATCCTAACCCTATATCCATCCATAAGAAATATTCGCTTAATTCACAAAATATTCCAAGTTCCATGGTAAAATATGATCCGAAAGAAGCATTTGCTTAATCCACAAAATATTCCAAATCCTAACCCTATATCCACCCATAAGAAATATTCGCTTAATACACAAAATATTCCAAGTTCCATGGTAAAATATGATCCGAAAGAAGCATTTGCTTAATCCACAAAATATTCCAAATCCTAACCCTATATCCATCCATAAGAAATATTCACTTAATCCACAAAATATTCCAAGTTCCATGGTAAAATATGATCCGAAAGAAGCATTTGCTTAATCCACAAAATATTCCAAATCCTAACCCTATATCCATCCATAAGAAATATTCGCTTAATTCACAAAATATTCCAAGTTCCATGGTAAAATATGATCCGAAAGAAGCATTTGCTTAATCCACAAAATATTCCAAATCCTAACCCTATATCCACCCATAAGAAATATTCGCTTAATACACAAAATATTCCAAGTTCCATGGTAAAATATGATCCGAAAGAAGCATTTGCTTAATCCACAAAATATTCCAAATCCTAACCCTATATCCATCCATAAGAAATATTCACTTAATCCACAAAATATTCCAAGCCCCATAGTTTACGCGATCCATAGGAGACATTCTGTTTAGCTCACAAAAACGACCAGTCGCGCGATCAGTTTATGAAACCCGAATCCGATGGAACCGGACAACGGTTTCCATTTTGCACATTGTACAGGCGCAGCGTATGCTAAAACCCGAGCCCCATGAGAGTTGGCGACGACATGTTTCTGCATGCTAAGCAAAAAGGGTGGCGCTGACAGTCAGCCAGAAGAAACAGACCGAGTAGAAGCGAAAAAGAATTTGAAATGAAAAATCAGACTGAGTTTGATCGCCGACTGTACTGTACCGTTCCGTGTCTTAGAGAAAATATTAAAGATAATATTAAATAAAGTTATTGTGTAAATAATCTATTAAAGACAAATATTAAAGATAATATTAAAGAAAGTTATTGTGTAAATAATCTATTAAAGACAAATATTAAAGATAATATTAAAGAAAGTTATTGTGTAAATAATATATTAAAGACATATTATTAAAGATAATACTAAAGAAAGTTATTGTGTAAATAATCTATTAAAGACATATTATTAAAGATAATACTAAAGAAAGTTATTGTGTAAATAATCTATTAAAGACAAATATTAAAGATAATATTAAAGAAAGTTATTGTGTAAATAATATATTAAAGACATATTATTAAAGATAATATTAAAGAAAGTTATTGTGTAAATAATCTATTAAAGACATATTATTAAAGATAATATTAAAGAAAGTTATTGTGTAATTAATATATTAAAGTAAAATTATTAAAAACAATATTAAAGAATATACATTGACTGTAAATATCGAAATAAAGTTATTAAGCCGAGTCATCGGACCTTCAAAACTGTGGTTTGTCTGAAGAAAAAAAAAAGCTCTCATTCTCCATGAGCCCTCCGAATAATTGGTCCGAGGGTAACGCCAGAGGGTTTTCCCACAACCTACATCTGGCCTGAGGACCCAACAGTGCTTATACGAAGGTGTATAGCCGGTCCAGGCATAACAATATATATTTATTGTGTGGAAATTTAAACCTAACACCATTACGTAGCATCGTAACCTGCCACATTCAATCAGAAGTGTCATATAGCACCCTGTAGCGTTCTACGAACGCACAATTCCGCGCAGGTAAGGTTCCTACCTTCAAAGAACTTACTTACCTGGGAGCGTTGCACGCGCCCACAGACGCGTGCCCCCCAAAGTCCCACCATAGGGCTTGCAACTCGCAGCCAACGTTGAGACCGACACCAAAAAGCAAGGAACTGAACGTCCCCAAAGCTTTTCATGCCAAGCTCAACATTCGTAAGTCATCATACCTGAAACAAAAAAGAAACATTCAATCTGCCTGCGCCCAGGAACATTCCATACCATCGGCAATTTCAAACGTCTATGCAATGCAAATTAGCCGACCAACGATGCACGTGCGGGTAGCTGCCATAAAGACCACCAAGTCTATCGGCAAACATAAAGAAACGGCAACCGTAATTATCTCAACGAGATAATTCAAATTGTATGAGGTTGAAAACCTACAAGGAAACTACTCCGATCCCACGGTGTCTGTTTGTATTTCACACCCATTAGAAAGATCTAATGGATTTCGGGTGTATTGACAAAAGTCAAACAAAACCCATGAACCATGCATCCATGCAAATTGCAGGATATCTTTCGGCCTTCGCGCCAGATGTGTTACGTAAATAAGGCGGCATACAATCGACAACCGTCGAACTTAATTTCGACCACCACCACGGATGGTGATAATGATGTTCGATGATGAGCGAGTTTCTTCTTTCAGGAATGAAAAATCACCCCTGGGACGTGATAACATGCTGCTAACAGAAATTCGGAAGTTCTGTTAGCAGAGCAATTACGGAAATTTTTCCGTGTAGATACAGATACCAGTTTGGAATCTGGATATCTGTGTGGGCAGACGGACAGTCTAATTGGGATCGCCACCGGGACGAGAGGTCTGTATCGAACGGTCGAGATTGAACTTTCGAGCATCCGAGGAGGTCGAGAACGAAAGAGAGCTCGACGAGGAGGTATCCGTCGTTTCGCCCTTGCGATAGAGTATCTCACCGCGAAACTATTAAAGGTGATAGTAAACCTTCCGTGTCGTAAAAAGGAAATGTGTGTCGGTTGTCGTGTAATTCGGATTTATACGTTGAAGTTTATGTGTGACGAAAGATGCTAAAACATTTAAAATAAAATAGAAAGTGAAAAGATCTCTCAGCGTTTTATTTGTGACAATGCCCCTGTGTTCCAGGTTGTTTCTCTATTCGTGAACAATGTTCGGCGGAACAGTTCGGTGACACTTCGACCATACATAACCGCCAAAACCCTCAATTGAATTTCGACAGTGATTCATGCTACGTAGGGGTTCGCTCTGGTTCATATGTTTGTTATTGTTGACATTTTCATTCTTTGCACCCACCATTCAAAACTAGAGCAGAGTGAAGCGAAGGGATCAAGTTAACCAATTGTAATATTTTATGTTTGTACAATTATTGCTTAGCATTGTAAAAATTAGCATTAAGAATTTTAGTATATCATAAACAGGAAGTGAATAACAACATAAATTTAGTCTTGATCTAATAACTTGACTCTTTACAACTGCGGCAATAGTTGACCATATTATTTCAACGTGCTGCGATTTAAACAGCTTAGAAGAGCGTGTTGCGCTCTGTACAGCTTAGGGCGGTAGGCTGCGAGTGAAGTTAAAATCATTACACAACAACGTGCAATAGAGGTTTAAAATAATAAAATGTCAGAGACCAAAACCCGCTCTCACTCCTGCAAAACAACTATGTCAAATAATAAAAAATAGTTGCAAGTAGGCGGACAACAAACCACAAAACTAGGCGCCGAAAATAAAATTAAAAAAAAAAAAAAAAAAAAAAAAAAAATAATAATAATACTCTGCCACCTGATAGCAAAATGAGTGCACTGTTTTTTCTCCCCCACGCTTGGGTGCTTGAATTAGCTTGATGTGAGCGAATCGTGTGTAATGTTAACGGTAGAAAATACACTAAGTACACTGAATACACTGAGTGCACTAAATGAAACGATTACAAGCTCGAGTGGGTTTCTACCTTTGGTTATGTAGGTACTAGGTACAAGCATATTAAAGTGCGAAAAAGGAAAATACAATAAATTATATAGCATATTTATCGAAAAAGTTAAAGCCAAATAATAAAGTAATGATCTAACTTAATTTTTGTTTTTATAGAAAGGTTTTGTTGGAGACGAAGCAGCAGACGACGGCAACCCTGGATGCGACCAGCGAAGTCCCATTGAATGCAGTCAATCACAACAATCACAGCCGTTGTTATTACTGCAATCTGGAGGAAGCTTATTTCGGGAAGTGCTAAATCACCACACGTTTAGGTATTTCTTTCCTCTTTCAAACCATTGCACGTATCATTGTTTCAGAGCGACAAGCAACATTGCTGCACGCCACACTACATTTGAGTGTGAAATCTTCCCCGACGACATTCCTCGGTCGGCAGAAATCAAACTACGTGTTGTACCAATTGACAACACAATTATTGAACATATTGTAAGTAAACCGAGTTAGTTGGTTTACGTCGCTTTACAGTTTTTGTTTATACTAACATTTGATAATTTATTTAACTAGGATTTAACAAATGACTCCGATATCTCGATGGGCAGCATTAGTGGTTTGTTGAATAATTCTGTTATCAAGGAAAACTTATCAGCGGTGAATTTCAATTAATAATAAAAGTGGCCTGTTAAAGAATTTGCATATAGCACTTTACACACACACAGAGATAATGAAAACGCACACAACAGAGACAATAATTGATAGTTTGAACACAAAACAGTTAAAAACAAAAAGTGTTTAAAATAATTAAAATAAATTATAAAAAACACACAAAATAAACAAAAAACACATCGAAGGAAACAGCACATAACAACGAGGGAACAAGATCGCCACCAACATTCCAGGACAACAAAAGCAGAACCCCATCACAGTAAGGGCACTGAAGACGCCAAGCAAGTCTTGAATGCCTGGAGACCAACGCGAGATCGTGCCCCTTAGCCGTTCCCGACGAGTAACGAAAGCGGCAGCGGCAGGAACTGTAACATCGGTGGCAAGCACATTAAAGGTATTAGTTAAAAAAATAAACTGAAAAAATAAAATTAATAATAAAAATAAAATGCAGAACAAAATAGATGTTTTGCCTGGGACAAGTCTTACAAAAACTCTGACCCCCCCAAGATAATTTTGAAGCCCCAAATATCGCGTCCATCCCGTTCCCCTCTCGTTTTCTGGTAGTCCGGTGAATCTGGGAGGTATTTTGGATTTGCTGGCAAGGGCGGTGCCAATTTTTTCAAGTGTCAGGACTCCAAATGCAGCAAGCGAACTTAAGGCGTTCGTAAGTAGCTGCAGGAGCGCAATAAGTTGTTTGCCAGCTGAGGAACAACGGGTGTTTCTCCAACTGCTGCCCACGCGACTGGTCGGCGATGCCAAGTGTTAAAAATATGTTACGTGAGTAACTCGCCTGTCGCCTTTGTTTTGGCAGAACACACGTTCGGCTGCGTGGAAAATCGGTAAGATTTAAGTGTGGTAATTAAACACACGAAGATAATTTTGAATTAAATGCAGCGAGCGTGTAAACCCAGTTTCTCTTCGGCGGTGGTGGCTTTGGCTGGTTTCGAAGTCGACCGTCGTCGAGAATAAATTGTCATCGAAGAGCGGAGATGCTGTGACGTTCCCGTCGAACCCCACCGAGTGACCCTACGCCTCAGGACCTCCGCCAAAAGAAAAAAAATAAGTTACCTAAAGACAGGGACCAATACTCAGGTGTAACCTAATGGGGCACACACCTAACCTGTGCAAAAGCCACATAAACGGTACGTGCAACGAAACATCACCTTGCTCGTCCGGCATAGTTTTCCGGACAAGTAATTATAAACCTATTAAAAAAGGAAAACTCACCCACATATAATAATACAGGTGACATCATTAATTCAAAAACTAGACACCGATTTCAAGCGGCAACGTAGTTGCAAACGTATGAAACTCCATACCATAAGCAAGCGCGGGACACCTGCACATCGATCTGGTAAAAACAACAACCAACGATCTGATATAGCAGTGTTACGTGCGTCCGCCACCCCATCAATTAATAATTTTGTATTTAATTATTAACATAATTTGTTTTAAGGTAGTATGATGGTAAGGTGGTGGAGGAATTGCACGATCCAGAAGTGAGTTTTTGAACACGCCCCGATTCGGGTGTGGATCGTGCAGTTCTTCGAGTTCGAATTTGGTTTTCGAAGTGGACGTGAATGGGGAGCGAGAGAGACAGAAGGTCAATGTTTTGATGTACGGTTTTTTTTGGTTGACGTTCCGTTGTCAGAAGAGAGAAAAAGCATCGGACTTAGAAGAAGAATCGAAAAGATTCCCGTAAAATGTTTTGTGGAGAAAAGGGTAGAAAAAAGCCAAAAAAACCGAACTGTTGTTAACCGTTTTTGTTACCGGAGATAATTTTTTTTGTTCGGTTGGAATTGAGGTGTAATTGAAGCCTCATTCGACTAGAAGCAGTTTTTATATTGGGTGAATTCAAGGAAAGCATTGCAGATTCAACAAATGGGAAGTTACAACACATCTCGAACTGGTTTTTGTGCTTGAGAAGAGGGCTCTTCTGACCCAATTACCAGTGGACCAACACCTTGGAAACCCAGCACCTGAAGTCGTCTATGGAATGCCAAGTGAAGACGACGACTGAGAAGGCTACATACCTACAATACTGACGCCTCCATTACTGTGAGTACCTATTGTTTAAGCCTATCTGTTGCCCTTAACCAGTGGCGCTCGAGAATGCGACAGTCCGGATAGTATACACGATACTACTCCCCTGTAGTTTCACCACAGACCCAATTCAAATTAGCCAGATCTGCAGCATTTGGCGCAGATCTACAACTCTTATGAAAGAACCATTAGCCCAAATTTGCGAATACTGGCTCCCAAACTAAGTAAAGATATTGGAGGAAAAACAGTTACAACATTGAACTGGATAACATACGACACATACAGCACGACTCTATACATCAAACAAATATTAAAGCTATATTTATATATGACAAACTGGCGCTGCGGACAGGATTCGAGGAAGCCCGAGGTTGAAAAACTCGTAAGCGCTTGAAAAGCCCGAATCCAGAAACCTAATAAAGTTCATCGAGTTGCGGCTTGCTACTGAAGTGCATTGCATGAACAGAGTAGAACACTGAAATAATACTATACACTGGCGTACAGCATTGGCAGATTGGCGGCAGTTGTGCGACATTGGAGATGGCCATGGGAACGTGAGCAGAGAGACCGGCGTATAGAAGAAAAAGAATAACAACATTTATCTATTTTTTTTTTGTTTGTGTTTTGATTTGTGTAATATTTTCTTTTGCCATTGTTGAGATTTGCACTCTTTGAGTTTGTATATCGATCACAGTAGCTTTGTTTTGGTTTAGTGTTAAGTTTTTTTTTAACTGATTTATTTATTCATCCTATTTGTTCATCCTCTTATTCAACCGATGCCAATAGAAAAAAATTTTTTTTTCTTCTCTCGGTTACTGTGATATTGATCCCTAAAATATTTTTTTTTGTTTCTTGAAATTGTGATTCTGCCTTTTCTTCCTTCTTTTTGATTGCGCGTGTGATTTTGTTATGTATATTTTTGGTGTTGTTACCTCATCGTCGAGTTGAAGGATTTTTGTCTTCATTTCCGGGTTCTTTTCCTTTTCTCTCTCTCTCCCCCCTTTCTTGGGCTGGGTCGTTGTTGATGGTCCCCCTTTGAGAGTGTTTGTTTGTTTGTTGTGGGAATTGTTTTCCTTTTTGTTTTCCACACCCTTTCTGGTGGTTGATACTGTCGGCGACGAGGTTGTTTTTTCTTTTCTCCGCGGGGTATCCGGGATTGACTTTGGTGTAGGTAATAGTGAGATTTAGTAGACGGCCTGCAGATGCAAACAAGGCAACGTCAGAGAGATGTCCGAGAGGGCACCCCTGCCCGGGCACGGCCCGAGGCATTTCCCGAGCCGCCGGTTGACGAGGTGGATCCGGAGGCATTCCATGATTCGCGGGACGAATTTGTGGACGACCGATCGCCAACGCGCCCCCCTCCCACCGTCAGTAAACAGCCTGTTGGGAGCATGGAGGACACGCCGATGCCCTCATATTTTAAACTGGGCCCGCAACCATGTCCTGTACGGACTATGTTGGGCACTGATAGGGTTTTCGACCTAGTGTCGAAGGCGGTACCCATGTTTTCGGGACAGGAGGGCCCGGATACAGCTGAGAGACTCTCTTCGTTTCGACAGCGTCTCAGAGAGGCCTACGAACCCCGGGTGTCGTATGAGGAGTTGTGTGCTCAACTCTCCAAAATGCGACAACTTCCTTCCGAGGATGCCACAAGTTTCGTTTCCCGAGTGAAGCGGGCAGTGGTACGGTGCGAGGAGGCAGCTGAGCGTTTTTATGGTCGCCAGGGTAGGTCCGTCTTCGCCAGCCAGCTTGAAGGCATGGCCAAACCGGTGTTGGTGAGGGGTCTGAGGGAGGAAGGACTAAAGATCTTCCTCCTCACGTTGGGTAATGTCCCTTTTCGAAGCCTGGTGGACCACCTAACTGGATTTGAACGAGCTCGAAGGGAAATGTTGAGGCAGGACGACTTGTTTGTGGATGCGCGGCCCGGAATCGCCGATCCAGCGTCTGAATCATTAGATGTAGGACTAGCGCGGGTGCGAATACAGGCAAAGGCGGGAACAACAACAGGGTTCCCAGGGTTCTCCCCACAAGCGGCACCCCGGAACAGCACCTGTAGCGAGCCGAGAGCAGGACACCCGCGTGGAGAGTAGGGCAAGCGCGAGAAATAGACGCAGACAGCGTCGGCGAAATCGGAAAGCCGGTAAAAGTCGCGCGGAGAGTGTGGTTTCCCGGAGGGTGGATAGAGATGATGGGCGACGATCGCCCGTGTCGGGCGGTGACGACAGACGAACCGACTCCGTGGACTCGGAGTCCTCAGAAGTGGGTGCGAGGCGTGGCACCTCGCCCAGGGATAAAAGAAATAGGAGGGAGCGACCTCAGCACCGTCGGCACAGGTTGGGCCAAGGCCAGTCCAGTCCCGCTGGTTCCGAGTCTATTGAGACTTCCAGGCGGGATAGTCCTGAACGGAGGGACAAGGCACGGTGCGAATCTTGCAGCTGACGCACTTATGCGGCGACGGTGCGTCGGCAGGAGACATCTAATCAGAGGTCGGAAAACTCCCGGAGGTCGGGTCGGGAGACCGTAACCCGACCGCACTGAACACGTTGATTGGCCAATACTGTCCTCAGCTTTTGCCAGTAGAGGTCCCCATGGTCCAGCTTTCTTTGGACATTGGCCGTAGGAATACTACGCGTCTCATGGTGGACACTGGCGCTGAGGTCAGTCTTTTGAAGCGGAGGGCCCTTCACCGGGGCCAGGCGGTGGACTTTCGGCAATCCACACCATTGCAAACCATATTTGGCAACGGCAAGTCGAGTGGGTCCTGCCATGGGACTCTCAAGTTGCACCATGATATTCCCTGCAGTTTCCACGTGGTAGACTCCATGCCAGGGTTAGAAGCAGACGGCTTGTTGGGTAATGACTTCCTGTCCAGGCATTGCAACATCAACGGACCGGGTGGATGTTTGGAATTTCCGCGAACAGCCATAAACCCCGAATTCTTCTCCGTTGATTTTGTTAATGGTGGGACGAGGGGGCTGAAGCATAAGGTAACCAAACGGGGAGTTGGGACACGGGGACCTGCCAGGGTCGATACCGAGGTCCACACTTTTCCGGGGACCCCACCCACACGGGGAAGGGATACGAAAAAATGCTTAGCCAGGTCACCCCAGCGAGAGGAAACATCGTGGATGGATGAACGTGAGCCGCCGAGGATCGAAGTAGCCCTGAGTAGGCCGGTGGAAGTGCCGGCACGCTCCCAAATGGAGGTGGCTATCCCCATTGACATCCGGGAAAAGGCCATTCTGGTGCCGCAGGACGCGCGAGGAAACATTTTATTCTCGCACTGCGTTTCTAGTAGGGCAAGGAGTGCCAGGTTATTGGCACTTAATACCCAGAATGGCCCTCAAAGGATCGATCAGCTTACGGTGAAGGTATACCCTACCAAGGACTATAACACCATCTCCTTGGTCAAGCGTAAAGATACGTCGCCGGGAACTGACTCTGACGACGAGTCAAGCAGGCCCGTGCCCGAGAACCAATCTTCGGAGGGACGATCCCTCCACTTCATTCGACACCTGTTCTCGGATGGTCAGTCGCCTGATGAACCCGATTTGAGCTCCAGGTTGGCACAATTGCACGGGGAACTTCGTTTAGGGGATAACCTGAACACACCCGAGTGCCAATCGATAACGGAGTTATGTCGAGAGTTCAACGATATTTTTCATTTACAGGGCGACTACCTGACGTACCACCAGTGCAATCTCGCACGAAATACCTTTGGTACGGGATCAGGCACCCTTTAACCAAAGAATGTACCGATTGCCCGAAAGCAAAGGGCAGGTTATAAACGAGCAAATTCGGGAAATGTTGGATAACGACATTATCCAACCAAGCAAAAGCCCGTGGAACTCCCCCCTTCTAGTGGTTCCCAAGAAAGCGGGCCCCGACGGAGAAGCCCGATGGAGAGTTGTGGTAGACTTTCGCAAGCTAAACGAAAAAACCATCGGGGACGCGTATCCTATTCCCCGTATAGAGGACATTTTAGACCAGCTCGGTCGCTCGCGTTACTTCTCCACGTTCGATTTGGCCAGTGGCTATCACCAAGTTTTGGTAGATCTAAACGATCGGAATAAAACCGCCTTTAGCGCCAACTATGGGCATTATGAGTTTCGACGTATGCCGTTCGGGTTAAAAGGAGCCCCGGCTACGGTTCAGAGACTAATGAACCATGTCCTTACTGGTCTGCAAGGGGTCGAATGCTTCGTGTATCTGGATGACATCGTCATATATGGTAAGAACCTGGCTGACCATAATGACAAGCTCCGGAGGGTGTTCGACCGGTTGAGATACCACAACCTCAAACTTCAACCGGAAAAGTGTAGATTCCTGCAAAGGGAAGTGGTCTACCTGGGACATGTTTGTTCAGAAAAGGGGGCTTCGCCAAATCCTGACACGACAGCTAGTGTCAGAGATTTCCCCATTCCGAAGACGGTACGTCACGTCCAATCATTCATAGGGTTGGCGAACTATTACCGGAAATTTGTGCCAAATTTTTCCCGGATAGTGCGCCCCTTAACGAACTTATTAAGGAAGGACGTGATGTTCACGTGGTCGTCCAAATGTCATCAGGCATTTGAAGAGATAAAGGGGAAGTTAATTTCGCCACCACTATTGGTTTACCCCGACCTCACAAAACCCTTTAATCTAACCACGGATGCGAGTAATGAGGCACTTGGAGCGGTGTTATCCCAAGGTGAGATAGGCAAAGACCAGCCTATTGCCTATGCCAGCCGCACCCTGAATGGGGCCGAACGTAGATATAGCACAATCGAGAAGGAGTTGTTGGCCATTGTATGGGCGGCGACAAATTTTCGGTGCTATTTGTTGGGTAGACGCTTCACCGTGTACACGGCCCACAAACCGTTGAAGGGAGTGTTCGGCGTGAAAGAACCCACCTCACGCCTTACCAGATTTCGTCATAAGCTATTGGAGTTTGACTACTCAATCGAGTACAAACCCGGTAAATACAACACCAATGCGGATGCGCTAAGCCGTATTCCCCATTCGGTAGACGAAACCCCTTCACCACCGCGATGCAATGTAGTGACTCGCGCCCAGGCCAAGAACCAACGGGACAGCGAGGGATCCCCGGGACGTCCCACTGACGAGGAGTCACCTTCTGAAGAGGACGCCATTCCTTCCTGCACGGAAAAAGGAATGGAAATAACTAATCCCGAGGAGATCCAACACTTATTACGGGATTACCATGATCACCCTTTAGGTGGGCACCAAGGGGTGATCAAGACGTATAAGAAGATACGCAGGCACTACTGGTGGAAGAATATGATGCGCGATATCAAGCAATATATTAAAGTATGTAAGATTTGTCAGCGCATGAAGTCTTCCCCAAATTTACGAATGCCGATGGTAATCACCGACATTGCCAAGAGACCTTTCGAAAAGGTTTATTTAGATATCGTGGGCCTCCTGGACCGTACTCCTGAAGGCAATCTATATATACTTACGTTCCAAGATAATTTATCGAAGTATATAGATTGCTATGCCCTGCCCAATGCAGAGGGTATTTAATTATTAACATAATTTGTTTTAAGGGAGTATGATGGTAAGGTGGTGGAGGAATTGCACGATCCAGAAGTGAGTTTTTGAACACGCCCCGATTCGGGTGTGGATCGTGCAGTTCTTCGAGTTCGAATTTGGTTTTCGAAGTGGACGTGAATGGGGAGCGAGAGAGACAGAGGGTCAATGTTTTGATGTACGGTTTTTTTTGGTTGACGTTCCGTTGTCAGAAGAGAGAAAAAGCATCGGACTTAGAAGAAGAATCGAAAAGATTCCCGTAAAATGTTTTGTGGAGAAAAGGGCAGAAAAAAGCCGAAAAAACCGAACTGTTGTTAACCGTTTTTGTTACCGGAGATAATTTTTTTTGTTCGGTTGGAATTGAGGTGTAATTGAAGCCTCATTCGACTAGAAGCAGTTTTTATATTGGGTGAATTCAAGGAAAGCATTGCAGATTCAACAAATGGGAAGTTACAACACATCTCGAACTGGTTTTTGTGCTTGAGAAGAGGGCTCTTCTGACCTAATTACCAGTGGACCAACACCTTGGAAACCCAGCACCTGAAGTCGTCTATGGAATGCCAAGTGAAGACGACGACTGAGAAGGCTACATACCTACAATACTGACGCCTCCATTACTGTGAGTACCTATTGTTTAAGCCTATCTGTTGCCCTTAACCAGTGGCGCTCGAGAATGCGACAGTCCGGATAGTATACACGATACTACTCCCCTGTAGTTTCACCACAGACCCAATTCAAATTAGCCAGATCTGCAGCATTTGGCGCAGATCTACAACTCTTATGAAAGAACCATTAGCCCAAATTTGCGAATACTGGCTCCCAAACTAAGTAAAGATATTGGAGGAAAAACAGTTACAACATTGAACTGGACAACATACGACACATACAGCACGACTCTATACATCAAACAAATATTAAAGCTATATTTATATATGACAGCAGAATAACCATCGAACATATTATGCGGTTGCACAAACCTGCGACAAATTCCTAGAATTACCAAGCAAGCGCGCAAAAACGAGAGGTACAACGCATGCCCTTAAAAGAACACATCTCTAATTTAATACAAATAAGAGAGATATAACGCATGCCCGTGTAAAGATACATCAAGTCGCAAGTATGAGCAATACGGGCGACCTCGAAAAACGTTCAACCTTAGATACCTGTGCAACCTCACGTAAGTTTGAGAGTAGATCAATGCGGTGTACATATAAAACATTTTCATTTAAGAATTAGAAATACAATACACAATAAAATCCTGTATACAATATAAAACAATTGTTACTTAAGAAGTAGAAATACAATACACAATAAAATACTGTATACAATATAAAACATTTTTACTTAAGAATTAGAAATACAATACACAATAAAATTCTGTATACAAGATAAAACAATTGTTACTTAAGAATTAGATATACAGTACACCATTAAGCATTTTTACTTCCGAATTAAGATACTACGTTTAGTGATAACTAAGTTTCGCTCTAGAATAAAAAAATACATTGTACAATATAGAGTAAGTTTTAGTCGAAATAAAACATTAACGAGGAGACCGATTGTTTTCTCTAAACTGCAAGACGTTAGCGAGCAAGCTTAGACAAACGATACTGAGTTTGGGACGTCTTGGTGAACCTGTGTCGGACCGGCACCCCTACCAAGACCAAAACATACCCATAATGCTGAAAAAAGATAAGGGAGAGAGAGGGAACGAACGGTGAGTTGAGTTTGAAGAAGACCGCTGTGACGATGGTGCGAAAAGAAGTAGTTGAGTGCAGTAAATAAAAAAAAAATAAAAACAAAATGTCCGTTGTATTGTAAAATCGTAAATTTAATTTAAATGGTTTCTAATTGTTTTCTTTTGGAGTAACATAAAAAAACTTAGGTTCTGCGTGGAATTTTAACGTCTTGTTTACCCCGCTCTGACGGAGGAAAAAGCTACGTTCGCGTTCTTTGTGACTTTTTGATACCGTATGTTAAGTGTGCTGCGGACGGGAAGGACTGGAAGAAATCAACGTCCAGGGTGTTGTTTTATATTTGTCGAATCACTCAATGCTGTAGCGAGAAAATTGAATTGGCAACTTACATCTCAAATAAACTATTAGAACGAAAACTACATAGGACGAGTCGTTATTTCTACCAGAGTGTGTATCGAGCCAGCAAACATTTCCACAGGGGAGAACTGAGTGAAGGCACATGAGTACCTAGGGGGGTACTACCCAGGTACGTCATTCAATGTTTTATTTATACATAAAAAGAATAAACCAAAACCCACTTTATGCAAGAGATTAAGTTAAGCGTCACTTTCTGCAAGTTAACCCCTATCGGATGGCCAACTTAGCACTCAACGAATATTAGTCCACCCATTGGTCTAAGACAGCCCATTCTACAGGTGATAACGAATCCAATAGCGAGCCTCTGCAAATCAACCTGTCAACTACAGCTACCAGCACGATACTACATCCATTGATTATTTATATTTCTGTAACACAAAGGATATACATATATTTATTTCTATATCCCCAAAAACGTTAGACATATAAAAATGATTTCTATGGACACAACCATTTATCATACCAAATATATGTGACTGAAACAATAAATAAGTTTACAATTTTAATTAAACAATTAATAATAATAAAATAAAAAAACAAAGAGTGTTTTCTTCGAATGTGTGTTGTGTGTGGGGTTAAAATAATCTAACAGGCCGTATAGGAAAGTATGGGATGTATTTCGAACTGTTGCATAATAAACTCCGTAAAATTACGGACAGGCATACCTTTATAAATTAAAAATATAACATAAAAAGCGAAACATTAAATGGAACCCACATTCCACTTTGAATCTACACTTAAATACTAGCGATTGCACAAACCTGCATCGTTAAGTTATCCATCTTCGAAGGGACAGTAATGGCGAAGAATGGAGAGAGAGTGGATCTACAAGAAGAGAATTAGAACTGATCTCCTCGAGGAAGGAGCTTCTATTTTTAGTCGCATGAAGCGAGTTTCTTTTTGTTCTTTATTTTCTCTGTGAATTTGTGCGTTCGAGCCAACGCATCCGGATTTAATGCAGGCGATAACGTGTGCCTTTATAACCCTCATCGGCAAAAAGGAAGGTCTCCGAAGTTGCAGCAACATTGGGAAGGACCGTATAAGATTCTCACAAGAATTAACGACGTTATCTATAAGTTTTTGGTTGTTAAAATGTATATTTGAAATTAAAAACAATGTTAAGTTAATTACAAAATAAAGAAGCTTAAGCTAACCTGTTTGGAAAATTACTTCGTTTTGTTTTGGTTTGCTGGTGACCGAGGCGCATCCGCACGAGCGGAGGAGGATACAGCCCCTTTTGAAGTCTCCAGAAATTATGGGTAAGTGCGGTATATTAGGAACAAATTCAAGGCGTTTCCAGGAACCCAGCCAGCAAGTTTACCGTGGTCGCTGAGTTACCAAATCGGGCGACTGCTAACAGCACGTAACGGGCCGTTCCGCTGCATTC
This sequence comes from Microdon myrmicae, assembly GCA_963931805.1. Taxonomy (NCBI): domain Eukaryota; kingdom Metazoa; phylum Arthropoda; class Insecta; order Diptera; family Syrphidae; genus Microdon; species Microdon myrmicae. The sequence continues at coordinate 129,149,398 of OZ007500.1, read as the reverse complement.
GGTTGCCATGGTCATGCGGTAAATGAATAGTGATAACCCAATCACACCGGTGATTGAATAGCCGTCACCGTTGGAAGTAACTGTAGGCACACCCCAGAGACTACCTACGTTTACACTCGCCCACCCGACTGCTTGCGGAAGAATCCACACACACACTCAACTCTGATCGAGTATTACAATTGTCTGGGTTTAGATAGTATTTAAATTACTATATCCCCCACGTGAGTGCGGTGCAGTGTACAAAGTGTTGTGGGGCAAAGTGAAAAAAAAGTTACCTAAAAGCCCATAAAGAAAACGTAATTAAAAAACAAAAAAAAAGGTGTCAAAATAGAAAGATTTCCAAAGTGACAGTGGAAAAAAAAGAATTAATAGGAGCAAAGTGGATCAGTGAAAAAAAAAAACCAAACCAGCATCTTTAACTTCCCTTCCAATAACCTTTTGCGAGGACTGTTACGTTCGGCTTCCGCCATCTCCATCGTTTGTTCTTTTTAATATAATTTAATAATAGATGGTAAGGTGGTGAAAAAAACACACGATCCGCATGTTGAATGTGCGAACACACTCTTGTTCGAGTGTGGATCGTGTGGAAGTTAGATCTCTTTTTCGGAGTGGATGGAGATGGAGAGAGAGAGAGAAGGGTTCTTTTTGTGTAGTTCACGAAAAGGAAGGAGAAAGGAACAACAAGTTTCTATTATGCCGTTTGTTGATGGTTTTTTGTTAAAGACGGTTTTTTTTTTGATTCCGTTGTAAAATGTTTTTTGGTGCAGTTGGTTAACAGTCAAAAGGAAGAACGTCCCGAAAAACTTGTTGAAACGATTGTAAAGTTAAAGTTTAAAAATTAAAAAGGAAAACAAAATTATACGTAGAGAAGGAAACAAAAGCTCTTTCTTTGCCTGACACGTCGTGTGTGTGACAATTGGTCCGGAAAACCGGAACTGGGAGCCTATGAATCTTGGTTCGGTAGCAGACAAATATTTTCTCCTCATCTATGCCACCTGTGATGTGGGTAAACTCAGGTAACCTACTATTTGACTAACCTATTGCTCAGGAACCTAAAGACTGAACTGGGACCAGTGGGTGGTATTCCACGAGCCGCTAAATGGATTCAGTGATCAGTTGTTGTGGCCCGTGTTAACTTCTACTTGAATGTTGTGTGGAGTCGGATGAACAAATTAAGTTGGAAAACCAAGGAGCCACATAATATGTTTATGCTGTTACACGCAGAATGCCAATACCCTGATATTTACAGACATATAACATCCAATACTCTGTTATATAATTAACAACAGTTAATTATCACCCCCCTAAAATACACTTAAAATTCTAGCCAGTCCATATCCTTTCCCTATAACAAAGCATCATATTAAATATACAATAGCACATTCCCACCAAGCAATAGACAAATTTTAAAATAAAATAATATCCCTAGAAATACATGATCCCTATGCCAATAGATTAATATTTGGTTAGCCATAAAGTCCCAAATATTATACACTAAAAAGAACAGCACTTCCCCAAAATTGGTCCTTTGTAGATTTACCGTGGGAAAACCCGCGTCAGGTGGCCATAACGGTAAATTTAAAATGAAGGAAACCGAAAAAGGATATGAATTGGTAGATATAGAAAATCAAGATTTAACTCCACGCGGACTGAGCACCACAGACCCTGAACGTCAGGGGTGAGGGCCCGCGAAGAGAGTTGACTCTTGATCCTTTTTAAAGAGTTGATAATTGGTCGTGTACGCGTGCGGTTCGGTCTCCGCAAAAGATAAGTTGTAAATATTTAAAAAAATATTGAGCTAAAATTGTATAACTAACATTTGAGAATCAGTTGAATATTAGTCGTGGACGAGTGCGGTTCAGTGCCGTAAAATAATAAGTTCGATTGAAAATAAAGGAAAAAATTATAATCAGTTGATAATTGGTCGTGTACGCGTGCGGTTCGGTCTCCGCAAAATCGAAGTACTGGAGAGGTGCTGTTACATAATTAGCAATGCTAAAATAAATGAATGTGATGCACAAAAAGAAAGCTAGTGAGTGAATCAAATCAATAAATGTGAATGTTATTGAAATCTGGTAGCGTGTCTCTTTTGGATAAATCACATTTCAAGAAAAGTATCAGGTTGACAACTAAGTACCCATCATCTCTCCTAACCAGCACGGCTTCCTCTCCGGCAGGTCCACTACTACCAATCTCGTCGAATTCACATCCCACACACTCCTTGGCCTAGAAAACGGCGATGAGGTCGATGTAGTCACTACCGACTTTAGCAAGGCCTTCGACAAAATCTCCCATAACCTCATTCCCTTTAAGTTATCTTCCCTGGGTTTTGAACCTCTATTGATTAAGTGGATCTCATCCTATCTCAATTTTCGAACCTGCCGCGTGCGATTTATTGCGTCCGCAAGATAACACCCCTTCCTTGCACCCCGCTTCTCGTCCCTCCTATTTATTCTAACCATAAACGATGTAACACGTGTTAAGCGTGTCGATGACGCCATAGCCAAAGATGACATACAAGATATCATTGACACACTCAAACAACAAAACCCTATCCAATTATAAACTCAGATAACCCCCAGAAGGATAATGCAATTAATTGCACATTTCATCGCAATCGGTGAACAAAAAAATGCAATTAATTGCATATCCCAAAAACAATTGCCCAATAATGCAAAAGCAATTAATTGCCTGTTCCGGAACAATTAACAAATCACGGAAAAGCAATTAATTGCATACAAAACATAAAATAACTAATTGGGTCAATTCGCAACGACGGATATTGAACCGTGGCGTAAAGCGATGAAGAAATACCGGTTGACGCCGCAGTAAAAAGGCAATTACAAATTAAAGTTCAAATCCGGAAATTGGGTCACTGCAAAAGGTAATTGCATTATCGTCATCGGGAGATGTTGACCCCGAGGTGACAACAGTTGGTAGTTAATAAGGGAAGTGGCAGTCAGTAGTTGGTCGAGGGAGAAAGATCATGTAGATGCTTTAAAACGAAGTGTTAGAAGGTTAATGGAAATTAGTTAAAAGTGGTTGAAAGATTTTCTATTTTCTATTTAATTGAAACATTCATTCACATTTTTCAATTAAGCATTTGCCTAACCAAATATTAATTGAGCGCTTACGGTATGGACAATAATCACATTCATTTAGTGACGCTATTTAAATGAGGACACCTGCAGACCGACTTTAGCTGAATAGGAAAGCATTAATAAGGGTACCTGCATCTAGGGACTAAACACAACACAGGACAACTTACCAAACAGCAAAGTATACCAAACTACAACCACATAAGTACGTGAATAATTATTGAACATTTATTTTGTTATACATAAGTTAAAACACCACATTGGCATCTAAAATACAACATTTAATATTATCATCGAACATTTATTTTGTGTTGTCCATATAAAATATAACATTACCATATTGAAATTTATTTTGTTGTACGTGATAAAATACAATTATTATTACAGGTGAAAGTTTTATTTTGTTGTACAATTATTAATACCACAGGGCTCAAGATTTAACGCTCATCAACCGGAACCAGCAAGGCTAAAGTATAACACGCTATAACCAGAAAGGCTAACAATAGAAGAAAGTATCAAGTTGACAACTAAGTAATTGCGATTTCACACACAGATGTCGTTGGCCGTATTGTCTAATGGCTTCTGTCAATGAAATTTTTCCCCCTTTAACAATTGTTAGCTGTCAGTCTTACTTTGCTTTAGAAGCAAATTGCACGTATTTTTATGAAATGGTATTGGTTTGGGGTCAATTTTATATGGAGTGCAAAAACGAGCATTTTCGTCATATTTTACTTTTTTATTTCCGTAAAGGAAAGAACGCAACACAAGCTGCTAAAAATTTATGTGATGTGTATGGTGTTGTGATTCGTAATCACAACTCCTTTACCTACCACCTATCCCGAATAACCACTTACCTAAAACCCCCTAACCTATCCCATTCCATATTTACCTGTCCCTAAGGTCCACCATCCTACATACATTCCTCTCCTAGAGGATCGCATGTGTGTTACGTACGTCGGCCACCACCATCATTTAATAATTTTAAATTTTAAATTTTAATTTTAAATTTACATTTAATAATAATAATAATAATTGAATTTAATACTTTGTTTCAACATAGTATGATGGTAAGGTGGTGGAAGAATTGCATGATCCTGAAGTGAGTTTCTGAACCCACCCTGATTCGGGTGTGGATCGTGCAGTTCTTCGAGTTCGAATTTGTTTTTCGAAGTGGACGTGAATGGAGAGCGAAATGAGAGAGACAGGAGGATGTTGAGTTCGGTTTGTTTTGGTTCCGTTGTTGACTGTTCTTTTTGGATACAGTTTCTTTTGCAACTCAGACCCCGTTGATCGATTTTTTGGGAAGAAGAGAAGAAGCCCGTGCCTAGTTTGGTTAAGATTCAAAGTAAAGTAAAAGAATTGAAAATAATAAATAATCATTTTTGTAACGTGATGTAAGAAGAAGCCCGTGCCTAGTTTGGTTAAGATTCAAAATAAAGTAAAAGAATTGAAAATAATAAATAATCATTTTTGTAACGTGAATTGGTCTATAATTTGACTGCGGAACTTCGGGGATATCTGAGTGGAGTGTGCACAGTTTCCAGAACCAAGGGTCGCCTGGTACCAGCCCTGGGTAATTTCCTCCAGCAGGAACCACGACCGCCTGCTGATCCGGAGTACGAGGAGTTGAGGACCAGCGCTGGGAGAGCTGCTGAGCGAGTTCACCAAAACTACAGGTATCAATTGATTTACTATTAATTTTCTGTGGCAAAAAGAAAGAAAAACCAAATGTCACTACACTGGCGCTGCGGACAGGATTTCGTTTGTTTTTTTTGTTGTGTTACAAAAGTGACCCAAAAGTGGTCATTATATTTGCATACCCCTTTCTCTCTCTCCAATTCTCGCCCACTGAGGACTGCGTTTGTTAATAGAGTAGTGTTTTTGTTTGTTTATTGTGCCCGACGGGTGTAGTGTGTGTTTCTTTTTCTCGTTGCAAGACCGTTTGTTTTGTAGATTAGTGCACCGTTTTTCAGTCCCAAACATTGGTGAATTTTTAATTACGGGCTGACCTCCTCTGATGTTCCGGGTTTCCTTGTTACGCATCAGGCCCCTATAGTGATTGCGAGGGAGGAAGGTTCGTCGGCGTCTTGTTGTATATTGGGAGCGTGTTTGTTTTTGTTTTTCGCACCCCTTCTGTTGTTGGATACTGTCGGCGACGAGGTTGTTTTTTCTTTTCTCCGCGGGGTATCCGGGATTAGCTTTGGTGTAGGTGACCTTGAGATCTAGTTAGACGGCCGGCAGATGCAGACAAGGCAGCGTCAAAGAGATGTCCGAGAGGGCACCCCTGCCCGGGCACGACCCGAGGCATTTCCCGAGCCGCCGGTTGACGAGGTGGATCCGGAGGCATTCCACGATTCGCGGGACGAGTTTGTGGACGAACGATCGCCAACGCGCCCCCCTCCCACCGTCGGTAAACAGCCTGTCGGGAGCATGGAGGACACGCCGATGCCCTCGTATTTTAAACTGGGCCCACAACCATGTCCTGTACGGACCATGCTGGGCACAGATAGGGTTTTCGACCTTGTGTCGAAGGCGGTCCCCATGTTTTCGGGACAGGAGGGACCGGATACGGCCGAGAGACTCTCTTCGTTTCTCAAGGGCTGTAGAAGGACCTTGGATGGGCTGGCGGTGGAGGAGGAACATACCTTCCTCCGGTGGCTGCCCTCTAGGCTGAGCGGCGAGGCCTATCGGATGTTCGAGGAGAGACCACCCACGACATTCCTTGAAGCGGAACAGCGTCTTAGAGAGGCCTACGAACCCCGGGTGTCGTATGAGGAGTTGTGTGCACAACTTTCCAAAATGCGACAACTTCCTTCCGAGGATGCCACAGGCTTTGTTTCCCGAGTGAAGCGGGCCGTGGTACGGTGCGAGGAGGCAGCTGAGCGCTTTTATGGTCGCCAGGGTAGGTCCGTCTTCGCCAGCCAGCTTGAGGGCATGGCCAAACCGGTGTTGGTAAGGGGTCTGAGGGAGGAAGGATTAAAGCACTTCCTCCTCACGTTGGGTAATGTCCCTTTTCGTAGCCTGGTGGACCACCTAACCGGATTTGAGCGAGCTCGAAGGGAAATGCTGAGGCAGGACGACCTGTTTGTGGATGCGCGGCCGACAGCGTCAGAAACATTAGAGATAGGACCGGGAAGTTGCTCGACCTTTTTGGAAAGTTCGTCTTCCACTTCTGGGGATTACGCCGCGGCGCCGGCGCCGGTTTTATCGAACTTAAATCCCCGGGCGGTGTCATTCGTGTTGCCGGCCGAAGAGCCTGATAGTCGTCGACGGGGGGAGGATGGTTTCGTTCGGGAGCAGTCGTGCGGGCCTCTCAATTATAGGCGGGATTCTGGTGCCTATGCTCCGGCCTCCTCTGGCGAGGGAGCGTGGTCAAATACCGTGTCTTCCTCGAGTCGGAGTGAAGGGTCGCAGGGTTTGGCTCAAGGGGCGTATGTGCCTGGAGATCGATCGGGTCGGGACAATCCGTTCAGGGATCCGGTTGGTCGATCGGCGCACCCCCTGGAATCCCAGACAATATGCAATTTTTGCAATCTGAGGGGTCACGTGTGCGACGAGTGTCTACAAAGACGAAACACTCCATTCTGTCGCGAGTGTTGGCGGTATGGCCACGATATAGTGGACTGCCCGGATCGCCCGACGAGGACGCGCGGTCCCCAGACCACATACAGGGGTAGAGGTCAGCAGGGCGGATTCGCACGGCAGGAACCGCCCTATCAGCGACCACAGTTTCAGCGGAGAGCCCTACCAGAGCCGCAGCCCCCGTCTACGGGCGGCGGGCCGGCGACATCAGGCCCCAGAGTATTCAGCGTCCGGTGCTGTTGCGAGTTTTGTGGCCGACTGGGTCATAGCTTGCGCGGGTGCGAATACAGGCAAAGGTGGGAAAAACAACAGCATTCCCAGGGTTCTCCCCACAAGCGGCTCGGCGGAACAGCACCTGTTGCGAGCCGAGAGCAAGACACCCGTGTGGAGACTGGGGCGGGCGCGAGAAATAGGCGCAGAGGGCGTCGGAGGCGGCGTCGGCGAAATCGAAGCGCCGGTAATGATAGCGCGGAAAGTAGGGATTCTCGGAAGGTGGATGGAGATGATGGGCGACGGCTGTCCGTGTCGAGCGGTGGCGGTAGGCGACCCGACTCCATGGACTCAAAATCCTCAAAGACGGATGCGAGGCATGATGCCGCATCAGGCAGCGCGGGGAGCCGGGAATGGCAGCCCCGGCGCATTGGGCCCAAAGTGGGCAGAAAGAATAGCTCCGGTTCCGCTAGTTCGGAGTCCAGTGGGACTCCCGAGCGGAATATTCCTGAACGGAGGAGCGGAACATTGTGCGAGTTTTGCGGTCGACACACTCACAAGGCGGCAGAGTGTCGACATAAAGCAAAATGGGAGAGTTCGGGAAACTCCCCAAGGTCGGGTCGGCAAGATCCTACCCGACCGCACTAAAAACGAAATCCAGCTCCAGCTGTTCTCAGCTTTCGCCGACTCGAGTCCCGATTGTCGCTCTCCCTCTAGACATTGGCCGTAGGAACCCTACGCGCCTAATCGTGGACACCGGCGCTGAGATCAGCCTGTTGAAGCTGAAGGCACTCCATCCTAGATATGGCATGGATGTGCATAAATCTACAACGCTCCAAGCGCTGTTTGTCAAAGGCAAGTGGAGGGGATGCTGCACTGGGAATTTCAAGTTGCACCATGAGATTCCCTGCAGTTTCCAAATAGTAGACTCCTTGCCGGGTTTGGAGGAAGACGGATTGTTGGGGTACGACTTCCTGTCTCGGAATTGTAAGGTAGACGGGCCGGGTGGTTGTTTGGTTTTTCCCCGAACGACCGTAAATCCCGTGCCATTCTCCATTCAATTTGTCAACTATGGGACGGGAAGGGTTGAGCGTGTGGCAGCCAAACGGGGAGACGTGCCAAAGGGACCTGTTAAGGTCGATACGGCGGCAGGTACTCGCCCGGAGACCCTACCCATACAGGGGAGGGCTGCGAAAAGCTGTTCAACCACGTGCTACCCACGTGGTCATCCGGATGAACCCCGAACAGCGGACGTTGGTAATATAGTTATAGACAACGTTCTATATAAACGAACAAATAAGGGAAGGATAAGCCTTCCTGGAACTTGGAGCCCCTGATCCTAGCTGGCCAGACTCTGGTTACCCTCCGGAATCTTCGTCCTTGTAAAGGACCTTCGTCGAGGGATACCAACTTGAGAGTCTGACGAAAAGTCTTTAAGGCCAGGCCTAATGCTGCAGGCGCAGTCCCAGCGCAGACTGCAGAGGCAAACCCCAGTGCTAGGGGTTGGATCGCATATATGAAAGTGCGAAAGCGCACTATAATGTCGGGTGATGGTAGGTTTTGCCGCCGAAACGGGACAAACCCCCGATCTACCAACCCATGGACCGGGGCAAGTACCGAGTCCAAAAACAGGAGAATTAAAGTAAATATATAAGAGCGGGACGTTTTCGCCGGCCGGGTGACATTTTGGAGTGGTTGAACGAGAGGGGATCACCTCGCCTTGGCGGGGGAGTCCTAACCGGATCGTGTGGGCGGTCGAGCTTTTGGTCGGACCATCGAATTGGGTGTCGGACCCGCCGCGGACGTTTGTGTTGTCCTTGGTTTTGTGAAGTGCTTGTCTATTGTTCCCCCTCTTACATTAATACCTACTAGTTAATTTATTTATTTATTTTTACTAACCCTAGTATATAGGTAGCCTAAAGCGTACTAACATTAACCTCTAAGCATGTAGACTAATTTATTTATTTAGTTATTTATTTATTTGTTGATTGGTCTGCTGACTGTTTGTTTGTTTGCTCTTCGCCGTCCACTCTCCGGCGTGACATTCCTCTCCTAAGAATGGCACACAGTCTTGTGCGGGGGGGAGGTGTGTTACGTACGTCGGCCACCACCATCATTTAATAATTTTAAATTTTAAATTTTAATTTTAAATTTACATTTAATAATAATAATAATAATTGAATTTAATACTTTGTTTCAACATAGTATGATGGTAAGGTGGTGGAAGAATTGCATGATCCTGAAGTGAGTTTCTGAACCCACCCTGATTCGGGTGTGGATCGTGCAGTTCTTCGAGTTCGAATTTGTTTTTCGAAGTGGACGTGAATGGAGAGCGAAATGAGAGAGACAGGAGGATGTTGAGTTCGGTTTGTTTTGGTTCCGTTGTTGACTGTTCTTTTTGGATACAGTTTCTTTTGCAACTCAGACCCCGTTGATCGATTTTTTGGGAAGAAGAGAAGAAGCCCGTGCCTAGTTTGGTTAAGATTCAAAGTAAAGTAAAAGAATTGAAAATAATAAATAATCATTTTTGTAACGTGATGTAAGAAGAAGCCCGTGCCTAGTTTGGTTAAGATTCAAAATAAAGTAAAAGAATTGAAAATAATAAATAATCATTTTTGTAACGTGAATTGGTCTATAATTTGACTGCGGAACTTCGGGGATATCTGAGTGGAGTGTGCACAGTTTCCAGAACCAAGGGTCGCCTGGTACCAGCCCTGGGTAATTTCCTCGAGCAGGAACCACGACCGCCTGCTGATCCGGAGTACGAGGAGTTGAGGACCAGCGCTGGGAGAGCTGCTGAGCGAGTTCACCAAAACTACAGGTATCAATTGATTTACTATTAATTTTCTGTGGCAAAAAGAAAGAAAAACCAAATGTCACTACATGTGCAACAGACTAAGTCTAAACTTAGTCTGTCGCATCTAGACCTGACAACTAACCTTTTATTAGTACGAAGATCGGGTTTGTACTCCAACACTAAAATGCATACTTGTGTGCAAACCTCGATCTGACATCATATATAAAGAGCGGCCCATCTTGGTTTCGGGACAGTCGATCACAGGCAGTCAATGAAGAGCTGCCGAAGCTGGCAGTCTATAACCAGCGGCTAACCTGCCAACATTGATAACCAACAATTGGATACCAGTAAAATAAAAGAGTCACAACAAAATTGCAAAGAGATATTTTGTTCGGACCCGAAGGTAAGTAGATAACCTAAATAAATATTGTTGGGTACCGGCATCACGCCCGGTATACACAACAATGGTGAGAGTGAGAAGAAGCCTTAAAAGAAAGACAGTGCGGGAATTGGGTTGTGAACTTTCAGAAAAAAGTGCAACAATTTACACCTTGTGAAAAATTTAGTTCTAATTAAAATACACTTATTGTATATGTATATCATAGATACCAAAAGTTTTGAAAATAAACGAAAGAAAAAATTAACATAATAATACAATAAGTTGTCCCCGAAAGGTACAGCAGCCACCGCACCGAAACTGTATGTAGACATTTATTAATTATTTTTGTGTGCAACAATAATTTTATTTTGCAACACATGTGACACGCAGAATTCCAATACCCTGATATAACATCCAATATAACTCCCAAACCCTAATATTCGGGTAGACATGACATGTATACGCATGTATGCTGTACGCAAAATTCCAATAATCAATAATACCTACATACATATAACATGTATCATATACGCATATGTTCAAAACATATAGCACTCCATGCAAATTGCACAATGCAACTTGAAACATATCTGAAATTGCAACGCATCTAATGTTGCTCGCCATTTGCCTTAGGCAAATCAAATTCCCATCAACTTGAAATGCAATCCATTTCCCACTCGCATACCTAAACTTGCAATTATGCAATTCCCACGTCCCAGCCATTCCCATACCCATGTTCTAACGTGCGGATTGCAGCTACGTTGATAATCATCTAAGACCCCATCATCTTCAAGGTAATTTCACCCAGACACATGCATGTTATTTACTATGGGCAAATCAGATTCGCATTATCGTGAATCGAAATTTTCCCATAGCCTTGCGGTGGAACTACAGCCAGAGTAGGCGTAAGGTTGCCGCCTTAGGGTGACTGGCGGCAAAATTGCGACGTTGCAGTTCCCATCGTCGTTGGCAACTGGGACTAGCATCGGGTGGCTGTCTGGAAGTAAGTAATGAACCGTGGGAAGGTGTGAACATTTTGATTTGGATTTTGGGTCTAAATAGGGAGTTCCGTTGGAGGCAGCATTCATTATTCAAGCAGTAAATTAACTACTGAGCCTAGTTACAAAAAATTATACTGAGTTCAAATAAAAACTTACCGTAAATTAAATTATACTGCCACAATAAAAACTAGCCATTAATAAAATTTCCGCAGCCGCGGTCTCAAAAAAAAACCTAGTGTTTCAATTTGGAAGTTGTTACGGACCTCGCGTCCATGTCCTCGCCTAACACCTGTGGCGTTTCCACCTAACGCCACAGCTTACCTCTCCACGCTTATCCCAAAAACCTTCTCCCGAAGTAACGATAAGCCTGAAAAATAAGCAGTGTGTCAACTCCATTGAACGCCACTTTGTACCGCCATAGCATACTCAGAAATTCCCCCTGGATTCACCAGAATGCTTCACCCTTGATTTCTTCCCGCGATGGCGGCCTCAACACCCTTCATTACCTGCAATCACGTGCAGGCATTCTCCCTTTACAGCCTTCTAAACATTGAATCGCATTCTTTGGTAAACTAAGGAATATTGTTCCAGTTAGTTTATCGGTTATTGTGTATATAAATAGAGACGAAGGAGCTAAAGCGAAGGTGTTTTATTTAGTGTGTTGCATAATGAACCCCACAGCAAAACTCTAAAGGTATGGTATTTAAATAGAAATTACAAGTATAAGCATTAACATTCCATTGTGAACTTGCACTTACTGTTAACAATGACACGCACCTGCATTATTGGGTTGCCAATCGTCGAGCACACAATACTAGCGAAGAAGGTTCGAAAGTTAACGAAGAACGGGTAATGGAGAGAGAGAGTGAACCTCAGCCAAGAGTATGAATTCAGATCGCCTCCAAGGAGGAGGTACATTCTTTAGTTGAATCGCCCGAAGCGAATTATTTATTTTGTTAAAATTCCTTTTTATTGTTTTCGCGTCTTGTTCTGAAAAATGTGTTAAGTTCCATTTTAAATCTAACGTTAAATTAAATGTTGTAAATAATTAGTTCTGGAAGTGAATAAATAAATATGTCTGAACCAAACACTTTAATGGAAAGAAGATCCCGTTTGTTTCTTTTATGAAATCCGCTGGTCATTGAGGCGCATTTTCACACAAGACAAGGAGGTGAGCCTTTAATAAAGTCCCCGGAATTTATGGGTAAGTGCGGTGTGAGATAATAGATGTTCAAGGTGTTCCAGAGGCTACAACGGAAGGTTAACCGTAGTCGCCCCGTTATCAGATCGGGTGACCACTTACGGCATGTAACGGGGCGTTACGCTGTATCAAGTGGCCGAGGCAGCACCGTTGACCTAACGGTCGCCAGCGGAAAATCACACACGATTCCTGAATCAATTATACAAAACTATGCGTCTACGTTTCCAAGATACAACAACTTGCCGCATAAACAATACAGCAACTTGTGACAACTGGCATAACCCCATAACAACTGGTTCTACGAAATTATAACAATAATGCCTATAAAAACTAATTGCCGCACTCGACAGTATAATAACTGGCGACCTCCCCCAAACTATAACAACTGGCATTTCCTCATATATCAACTTTTTCATATATCAACTGCCCGTAACACTGAGGGGCGCCTTCCATATGACAACTTTCCTAATATGACAAGTGAAAAATCAGAAGACCTCGGGAGACACTAGAGACCAAAAATAAAAACCCTCTATGGTGACAGGCTAGGAAGGTTTGTGTGAATCTGTGCCCCTGCTGGCACCTAACATAGAACCATATACCTACAGCATCCTCTTATTGTAGCAGCTGTATATTGTCCACCACGATATACGATACGAAAAGAAACTTAAGTATTTTTCATCTCTCGGTGAGAGATACCAGGAGGAAGATGGGCTAGAAAAAAACCATTGCTATCATTACAAAACCGAAAGGCTAGGTTAGCTTTTGCCAGGGAACATGAGAATTGGAACATCTCACAGTGGAAAAAAATATGGTGGAGTGATGAAACAAAAATCAACAGTCGGTTCCGATGGAAAGCAATATGTTCGACGGCCAAAAAATCAAGCATTCAACCTTAAATACACAACTGTCACTGTTATATAATTAATTATCAACCCCCTTATACTAATTGCAATCTCGTGTCTGCACATGAATATCCTTTACCAATATCAACACATCACATACAATTACAATAAAATATTCCCACATACAATAGATAATAAATAATTAAAATAAATTAAAACCCCTATTTCAAAATCCCTAATTCCGTTTCCTCAAAATAACAATCGTCCTATATTGAGGAAGCGGAACAAAAAAGGACATTGAACGGAACGACACGATATTTCCGGTCTTCTGAATTAATTCGTGTACGCGTGTGTTAAGTGTGTCAGTGACATCATAGACAAAGATGATGTACAAGAGGTCATTGATACACTCAAACAGAAAAACGCCACCCGATTCTAAACTCGAATAACCCCCAGAACGACAATGCAATTAATTGCACATTTCGGCATAACCATTAAACCACAGAAAGTAATTAATTGCATATTTCAGAGCAATTGACAAATCTCACAAAAACAATTAATTGCATATTCCGGGACGATTAACAAATCACGGAAAAGAAATTATAATTGCATATGTCGGCACGATTAATAAATCGCAAAAAAAGTGTTTGCACAAAATTAATTGGGTCAATTCGCAATTGCGGATGTTGAACTGTAGCGCAAATCGACGAAGAAATATCGGCTGACGCCGCAGTACAAAGCAATTGGGAATTGAAGTTAAAATGCGGAAATTAGGTCACTGCGAAATGTAATTGCATTATCGTCATCGGGAGGTGTTGAACCCGAGGTGACGAAAAGTGGTAGGAAGAAGTTAGCAGTCAGTGAGAGGTTGGTCGTGAAGCTAGTTGAGGCTGATGTTGTCAATAGAAGGCTGGTAGTGAATCTGTTACGAGGTGGATGTGGAGAGAGTAAAAGAAACGAAGGTGTGTCGCGAAGTGGAGAATGTCTGTGCAAATCCGGGATCATTTAAACTAATAAAGATTAATTGTACAGTAAAGTGAAAGAAATAATTTGTAAAGGAAATTAAATATAAAGACAGATAAAGTGTTACACGAACCTTCGCTTGGAGAGAACTAAGAAATAGAGTGAAAGAAACAGTTAGTGGATAGTATTAAACGTGTTACGTGCGGCTTCCACCACCCTCATCATTTAATTGTTTTTAATATAATTTGATTTTAATATGGTTTGATGGTAAGGTGGTGGAAGAAGTGCACGATCCACATGCGAGTGTGCGGACACACCCCAGTTCGAGTGTGGATCGTGTACAAGTTCGAATTCTGATTTCGGAGTGGTCGTTGAGGGAGAGCGAGAGAGAGAGAGAGGCGGCAAGATATTTGAATTCAGTTTGTTTTGATTCCGTTTTTTGACTGTTTTTTTTTTTTTTTTGGATACAGCTGAACAGAGTTCGTGAACAGCTGGGAAAGGAAGGAAAAACGTTTTTACGAGAAAATACGAAAAAAAGACACGTGAACCAGTAAGAGATAATAATTAAATTGTTATTAAGTATTTGCAAAGATTGGAGATTACGACCTTGTGAAAATCTCATCGTCGATAATAAAAAAAAAAAAAAAAAATTGTTATCTTGTGCAAGTCAATTTCCTTTTCGTTTGTTCGGGTGCTGGCTGTGAGGAGAAATTGGAAGCCGGGGCTGTGGACAGAGACAGGTAAACCCCATTTATATTTGATAAGTGTCCATCAACGGAAACCCGACAACCCTATGGTGACCATCGAGTGGTGATTGGGAGCCACTAAGTGTAAATGCAGAAACGACGCCACAGCAAACCCTATGTTATCGAATGAACGGGAGCTACGAAATAGTCGTCCCCACATACACTGCAATATATTATCCAACCAACTGGCATTATACTATCCAACGGGTGCTATGAAAGGAGATTTCCCCATTCCTGGAGAAGGAGATAATATACTCTCCACGCTGGAAAAACAGGTAACCCGTTCAATTTAAATACCTAAATTTATGTGGCTGAACATGCCACAAATGGAAAAACTAATAAAGATAGATTGTAAAGTAAAGTGGAAGAAATAGTTGGTAAAGGAAATTAAGTATAAAGACAGATAAAGTGTTATACGAACCTCCGCTTGGAGAAAACTAAGAAATAGAGTAACTGAAGCAGTTAGTGGATAATATTAAACAAAAAAAACAAATAAAGTGTTTAACGAGCCTCCACTGGGAGGAAATTGTAAAATATAAAATGAGACGTTAACAAATTGTGTTAAGAAAGTATTCAATGTGAAGAACAATTTTTGTTAAGTTTCTAAGGTAGAACTAAAAAGCAAAGACAGAAGAAAACTCTCTAAAGGAATTAGAAGAGATATTGTAATTAAATGAAGAAAAAGGAAAAATGAAAGTGGGTGAAAACTAATGAGTGACTTTGAGTATTGATTTCTTGAGTTTTGGTGAAAACAACAAAAAGAGAAAACTAAAAAAAAAAAAGAGAAAAAAAGGGAAGATTTGGTCGCTGTTTCCTTTGGTGCCGTGATTCTGTCGGTGAGTACATAAAACCATAACTCGTGCGGTTGTGCTCTCCGTGGTCTTAAAACCGGAAGAATAAATCAAATTGTAAAAACAATAGCTAAAAGGAATAAATCAAATTGCGAAATAGTGCCCTCAAACATGGAGGAAGTATCATGCTTTCTAATAGAGCGTGCTGAAAGTGCATTTGGGTCCTCGCCGGAAACTTCCTTTCGTATTTCTTTTGAATTCATAATTGGATTTTTTTTTGCAGCTCGAACAATTAGCCTATCCTGGGCTTCAGTCGTTTTACGAGATCTTCTTGCCCGTCTTGCTACGAGTTCTGTGGTTTTATGTTTTTCTACATATTTCATAGCATTAAATTCCATTGTTTTAGAGCAATTAAGCTTTTTTGAAAGTTCTTTATACGACAACCTTTCATTATTTCGAAGATTTATTTTCACTTCTCTCATGTTTTTTGTACAGCTTTTTTTCTTTCCCATATCTCGTTCAAATCTCTTAAAACAAAGCGAGAACTTATAATTCCATTTACTTTCAAATAAATTATTATATTTACCAACAAATATTTACGTTTATAAAGAAATTATACAAAAAGAAACAAATCGTTCTTAATTAGATCGCCAGGTAATTTTGTTTTACAAAACCTTTTGAATTTAATTTTGTTTTTTTGTTATTTTTTTGTAAATATTATTTGTATTTTAATTAATATACTAAAATACATATATAAAAACATTTTACAAACTGTTTATAGCTGTTATAATCCAGCGCCGTGCTTCCTCGTTAGAGGGAAGAGCGTGGACCTTTTATTTTTTTCTTTATTTAATATTCTTTCAACAATTCGCGTTTCAATGTTTATTCGCTCCGATTGAAAATATGTTTGTGCGGAAATTTATTGCAATTGATAATCAATTATCAAAGAAAAAACTATTCACTATGTTTTTCGTCTCTTCGATATTATTTAATTATTTATTTTTTTGTTTCTATTTTCGTCTCCTCAGTTTATTCTCGTCTCTCTTTTTATTCTTACTCGTCTTTAATCTGTATCTCTTCTTACTCTAATCTCAACTCTTTTCTCAAACTAACTTCCAATCTCAACTCCTTCTTAACTTCTCTCTCAACTGATATCTTTTTCTCAAACCCTTAATCTCAACTCTTTTCTCAAACTAACTTTACAATGAATTTTTCCCTCTTCTTATATAACTTTGTGTTCTAATTTACTGTAAATTATAACTTGAACAAAAACAATTTTATCAAAGTATTATCTAATCTACTGTGACTTTTAATTTTGAACAAACTTTGAACGAAAATCAAAGAGCTATGTTTCGAATGAAAAAAAGGGGCATGTTATGAAAAAAGGGGCATGTATGAAGTGTACTGAAACTGACTTGATATAGAATATTGTGGATGTTTATTAAGGATATATATTAAGTGAGAATGTTAGATATGTTAAGAGATGTGTTAGATAAATAATGAGATTCAATAATTATAAGGACAGTAGTATTCTGGAACACTACATCGCAAAGAATTTTAATAAAAAATTATTGTAAACAAAATTTCTAGTATTGTTCTTAATTAGTTCGCCACAACTGTACATAAGTAGCTTTCATCACTCGGTGAGACATATATACTAGGAGGTGACTTTAATGCCAAAAATAGAAATTGGGACTCCAGATTAACGAACACAAAAGGAAGGGAACTTATGAGTGCCATAAAAGAAATGAAATGTGACGTAGCGTCAACGAAATCACCCACCTACTGGCCAACTGACCCGTTAAAAATCCCTGATCTGATAGACTTTTTTGTATACATAATTCTATCAACTAACTATGATATCAGTTAACACACGGCTAATCATTAAATACATTGTAATCCACACAGGCATCCACATTAAACAGAAATCAATTTGCATACGCATTCATGCGTATGACCACCCATAGGGACGCACTTGCTCCATAAAAACATCTGGCCACATATTACCACCCATAAGCACGTACTTGCTCCATAAAGACATCTGTGCACGCGTTCACGCGTAACCCATAAACTGATCTGCGCATGCATCCGTGCGTATCACCATAGAACCAGATCATCACAATGGACATTGTCGCACTAGCAATCCTTCATCATCACGCAGCTTCTGTGATGACAACAATGTTGCACTATGATTCCATCACAATATTTTACGACCCAGCATCCGGGACAACGTCGCATGGCAGCTCGTATAAATATAAAATTGTAACTTAGTCTGTAAGTTAGTTGCCTGGCGATAAGCCAGAAATAAAGATTGATTTTTAAAAAGTCAAAAGACTTATTTGGATCTTAACTTATATAACTATTATTATTTATTATTATTTATTGGCCTGTAGGAACCCGGAAGTTCATGACCTCACCGACTCGGCTTCGCCATCCTTCCCTGTCCTGGGCACTCTCCTTCCACGCTTGACCATTCGATCCGATCTCCTCAAGGTCAAACCTAACATTGTCCTCCCATCTCCGTCGCGGCCGTCCTACCGGTCTCTTTCCCGTTGGTCTACCGTCGAGAATTATATGCACGGTCCTATCGTTCCCCATTCGCGCCACGTGTCCGGCCCATCTTAATCTTCGCACCTTGATTACTCTCACTATTGTAGGTTTGCGGTAGAGCTCTTCCAATTCGTGGTTGTGGAGTTTCCTCCATTGTCCTGACTCCTCGTCATATTTACCTCCAAAGATACCTGTTAAAACTTTATTCTCGAATACGCGGAATTTGTTCTCCCGTTTTGTGAGAGCCCATGTTTCGCATCCGTATAGAGCAATCGGCATGATTATGGTTCTATAGACACGGAGCTTTATAGTACGTGATAGCAGTTTGGATTTCAGCAGTTTACTGACTGCATGCCAACTAGCGTTGCCGGAGTGTAGTCTTTTGTTAATTTCCATAGACATTTCGTTACTGGCCGTCAGTATTGTTCCCAGGTATTTAAATTCTTTGACTTTTTCAAATATCTTGCCCCTGATATTTATGCGTGTTCTCTGAGGTCCGCCTGCTCTCGCCGTAATCATGTATTTTGTTTTGTCTTCATTTATTTCTAGGCCCACCTCTTCTGCCGCTTGTTACGTACGTCGGCCACCACCATCATTTAATAATTTGCATTTAATTTTGTTTTAAAATAGTACGATGGTAAGGTGGTGGAAGAATTGTACGATCCTGAAGTGAGTTTTTGAACCCACCCTTATTCGGGTGTGGATCGTGCAGTTCTTCGAGTTCGAATTTGTTTTTCGAAGTGGACGTGAGTGGAGAGCGAAGTGAGAGAGAGACAGGAGGTAAAAGGTTCGGTTCATGTATGGTTCCGTTGGCGACGGTAAAAAAAAGGGGAGATAAGAAGAAACGTTGTAGTGAACAAGAAGAAAAAAAAAAAGAAAAGCAATTGTCCGGAGAGTACAAGAGTTGTAAAAATTAAGATCCTAATAAATAAAGCTGGAATAGATCAAATAAATAAAGTTGGAATAAATCTAATAAATAAAGTTGGAATAAATCTAATGAATGAAGCTGGAATAAATCTAATAAATAGAGCTGGAACAAATCTAATAAATAAAGCTGGAATAAATCTAAGGCAAATTTGTGTACCCAATTACGTAATCAGGAATCCACTAATGTTTGGAAGGCGACAAAATCGTATGCACCATCGACTGGAGTGACTCGTCAAGGCTGCGGACAAGAAGGCAAACACAGGTAATTAATCATTAATTAGTTATCGGTGGCAAAGACAGAAAAACAACTGCCACACGCTTGCATGATGATTTCACAGTTTTTACTAACAGTCTCTAGATTATCGCCCAGAACGGCGATGTCATCCGCATATGCGAGCACTTGTGTGACCCCGTTCAGGGATGATCCGGCCATGTTGTCGTCTTGTACCTTTCTGATGACATACTCGAGCACAAGGTTAAAGAGACACGGTGATAGACCATCTCCCTGCTTTAGTCCGTCCCGGATTTCAAATGGTTCTGAGAGGTGGTACACACTACTCCTATTCTAACTCGCCCTTTGTTTTCGTTCATGCAAATTTGAATGAGCGCGGCATATTTTTTTGGGACTCCCAGCTCAACTAGAATATGGTAGAGTCTCTGCCTTGCGACTGAGTCGTAGGCTTTTCTGAAGTCAACGAACAGTTGGTGAACCGTCTCTCCGTATTCCCACTTCTTTTCCAGCAGTTGTCTTATTGTGAACATTTGGTCGCTTGTTGACCGGTTCCTACGGAATCCACATTGGTAGTCTCCCAGTATCTCTTCTGCGTAAGGTGTGATTCTCGCCAGAATGACATTTGTTAATATTTTGTATGCGGTTGGGAGCAATGATATTCCTCTGTAGTTTTCACAGTCAGATCTGTCACCTTTTTTGAAAATGGGGATGACTATTGAGGTTTTCCATTCTTCCGGAGTGACTTCCTTATCCCATATTGTTTGGATGAGCTGGTGGATCTTTCGAGCGGTTGCCTCTCCTCCATGCTTCACAAGCTCTGCCGGTATGCAGTCGACTCCGGGAGCCTTGTTGATTTTCAATCGATTTATTGCGTCTACAACTTCGTTGAGAGACGGCTCTGGGATCTGAGGCTCAGCTGTATGTACGCTTGGTACATTTATCTGTGGTTGATGGGTGCGTACATTGAGCAGGTTTTCAAAGTACTGCTTCCATCTTGTCACGACATTGTTTGTTTCTGTGACCAGACAGCCGTTTGCGTCTCGAATTATTTTGGCTCTTCCTCGGTAGCCATTTCTAATTGAATTTATGCCGACATACATACCTCTGATGTTCTTTGCCCTAGAATTTTCTAGGATTTTTTCGATCCTAGTCTTCTCCCATTCGCGTTTTTTGCGTTTGAAGAGCCTCATTGTCTCTCTCTGAATTGTCGCGTATCTTTCTGCGTTGACTTCATCATATCTTTCTAAGTGGATCACTCTGAGGCGTTTACGTTCTTCGATCTTCGCCCTGCACTCATCGTCAAACCAAGGTTTGGACTTAATTGTTTTCTTAAATCCTAATACCTTTTGGGCTGTTAGTTTGATTGTGTCTCTGATCGATAACTTATATAACTAACTTGAGTTAATTATCACCCCTTCATAAATCCACCTAAAACTCTTACTAATTCATATCCTCCACACAGCACGTTTTGTTACGTGAGTAACTCGCCCGTCGCCCGTGTTTTGGTAGAGCATACACGCGGCTGCACAAGGAATTGATAGCGCATACGAAGATGATTCCGCATTGAATGCGGCGGACGTGTAAACCCAGTTTCTCTTCGGCGGTGGTGGCTTTGACTAATTTTGAAGTCGACCATCGTCGAATATGAATTTCTTCGAAAGGCGAAGTTGCTGAAGAAAGGCTGAGAGAGAGGCAGCGAACGGTTGTTGACAGAAGACCGCTGTTGATGTTACGACACGGTTCTATATAGTGTGTGCGGTTAAGTGCACTAAAAAAGAAAGTTCTTTGTTCGTTTTTCTTTTGTCAAAAAAAAGTTAATTTGTTAAGAGTGTTACGTGAGTA